>JAJMKN010000002.1:0-618144 GCA_030563925.1 Wickerhamiella sergipiensis
GCGGTGACCATCAAGTACGAGTAGAATAGCACAAAGTCTTCGCTGTCCGGGAGCCCGACGCCCAGGCAGGCGTCTGCGAGCCCATGGGCGGACGGCCGCCACCAGGAGTGCGCCCGCCGTCGCGAGGACCGCCGGGACCGCCGGGACCGCGCATGCCGCCCGCAGGCCGCGACACAAAGTCCTTGAACGGCACCATGCCCTCGTGGGACTGGATCAGCAGCTTGGTCACGTCCACGGCAATGACCTTGTTGCGAGCCTCGAGTTCGATCTGGGCCGTGGTGTCGTTGACGTTGCGCACAATTGCCTTGAGGCCCTTGTAGTGCGAGCCGCCGCCCACCGCCACGCGCTTGCCGACGATACGGCGGGCGTTGAAGTTCGAGCGGGCTGGCGGTGGCGCCATGGATGCCGCGGCAGCCGCGCCGGCGCTGGGGTTCATTTTCGACAGGTCCAGGCCCTTGTCGTCGCGGGCGTTTTTGGTGGCCACAGTAACCACATTGTGAACTCGGTTCACAAACACGCCCAAGTTTTCGGGGATGGACCGGTTCTGCAGAAACACATATTGATGGTAAATGTGCAGGATCGTGCCCTCGCGGCGCTCGCCCCCGCTCTCGCGCGCCTTGTCACCCACCTCGATCTGGCGACCTACTTGGTCAGTAGACACTTGGCGGCCCATGGTCGAGGCCTTGCCGACGACAGAGCTGGCGGGCACAGTGACGACTTGGCCGTCCTGGCCCAACACCCGCAGATTCTCGCGCTCGATGTCGACGATGCAGCCGACTTTTTGCGCATTCAGCTGCACGAGATCTTGTAGCGTGTAGTTGCCGACAGCGTTGGAGCCGCCAATGTCGCTGGCGGCCTTCAAGTCTTTAGCAAATACCGTCACCTCGCTTTGCGTCAGGTCGCTCAGCAGCGTGACCTGGTCCTTGCTGCGTTTCACTACCATACCAGTATCATCCTTGTAGTTACCGGCCGTGACGCGCACATGGTCACCGATCCGGAAATGCTTGCGGAGTAGGGCGCTAGGAACGGTGATTTCGATGCCCTTGAACTCATCGCCGGTGCCGACAATGGTGACAATGTCAGCTGCCGACGACACGACCTTGCCGTGGAAGCCCGCCTGCTCGCCCTGCGAGACCTCGACCTGCTCGCCCGGCTGGAACGTCTGCTGCTTTGTGTCCTTGCGCAGGGACTCGGACAGCGCGTTGAGGTCGATGCCGTCGTCCTTGGCGTTGTTGAGCTTGGTGATCTCGTCCAGGGTGGGGTTCACGCCCTCGGTGCTCACCAGCGTCAGCTTGAAGTCCTTGATCAGGTACCCGTTGTCATACTCGTCACCGGCATACACATACGAGGTGGCGCCGCGGCGCTGGAGGTTGCGCGGGTCGTACTTGCCGGCGTCGCTGGCCGAAAACAGTCGCTGCGGCGGCCGGTCTGTGGCGGTGGCCCGCTTGCGCTTTGTTTGGCCCATCGAGTCCACCACCGGCGCGCGGCCATAGTCAAGACGCGGCACCAGCCGCAGCTGGACTTCCAAGCCGTTTTCGCTGAGGTTCTCCACCACAGCCAAGTCGCCGGCAAACTTGCCGCGCTTGAGCCGCACGTACGTGCCGGGCACCAGCTCTGTGTCTTGCGACTTGCGCATCCGGAACAGGTCGGGGTACTCTTTGATAGGCACTAGCAGCATGTTGGAGTTGGCAAACACATGCACGATGCCCGTGACGGCGGTGACGGCGGCTTTGCGGTTCGGCGCCTCGACGTAGATGCGGCCGGGGAATGCATCACGCTGGAACGCGCTGAAGATCTGCAGCGGGTTCGGGCCGTACTGCATATTCAGCTGTTTGCGCAGCAGCGCGCGCACGGCATCTTTTTCCTTGCCGATGCGGCAGTTGATGCCGAAAATGCTGGGGTCGTGCACCGACGGCAGCAACAGCCGCTGCGGGACCACGCCGCTGTCGCCACGGAACGCTCCAGCGGTGCTTTTGCCATACTTTTGCCGCAGCTCGTCGGCGAGCTTCTCGGCGTCGGCGTTGGAGAACTGGTCGAAGCGGTCGCGGCGCATGTTGATGGCGCGGTGCACACCGTCCTGCTCCTCGGCGTCGCCTTGCTCGAGCTCGCCGCCGTAGGGTTCCTCCACAAAGCCTTCTTCGCGGGTGAGATCGTCGTCGTCTTCGTCCAGCTCCTCTTCCTCGTCGTCGTCCTCGGCCTCGACATCCAGAAACTGGTTCCGGCGGCGGCGAGTCTTACGGCGTTTTCTTCCGCCTACTTCGTCTTCGTCGTCCTCGTCTTCGTCCTCATCGTCGTCGTCGTCGTTCTCTTCCTCTTCCTGGTTCTCTTGTTCGTCGTCATTCCGGTCCTCCCCCCGGTCGTCCCCACGATCCTGACCGCCGTCATCAGATTCAGCCTTTGCCGAGACGTCCGACACATCGGGCGAAGCAACCGGCGCAGGCGTTGCTACCGGAACCTCGTCACTCGACGCTAGATCTTTATCCGCCATGGATGTCACAACGATTAGCTAACCGGTTGGCTAACCTCTTAGTTCCTACGGTGATGCCTCCCACTCCACTCTATCCCAACTCTATAGCCAGCTTAAACTAAGACTCTTAGCAGAACGCTTCGTCTGGCTTTTTTCGCGCTACCATTCCACTATCAACTGCCGAGGCTCTGACTATAGCATAAGCGCTGACTCGAAAATGCCCTTTCCGCGGTCCCCTTGCCGGGGCCCTTCGCGGGGTCTTTCGCGGGGGGCCGAGGGCGAGGGTCCGACGTGTCATGTACTTTTCAGTGGTTGCCGCGCTGCTGCTCTGCCTGCAGACCGCGTTTGCGCTGCGCTTCAATATCGACGCAAAACCCAACGGAAACACCCGCTGCATCCGCGACTTTGTGTCCAAGGGCACTCTGGTCACCGTCAAGGCCCGCTCCAACGGCTATGTTGGCGACGGCCAGAAACTCAGCGTGACCATCAAAGACTCAAAGGAAAATCGCTACGGCTACAAAGACAATGTAGGCGAATCCTACAAGCAGGTTTTCACTCCTAGCCAGGACGCCTCGTTTGATGTTTGCTTCACCAATACCCTGCAGCCCGGCCGCAACGGCCCGCTGAGTCGCGAAATCGATCTTGATGTCGAGATTGGGGCCAACGCCCGCGACTGGAACGCGCTGCAGGCGGCCGAAAAGCTCAAGCCCGTCGAGGTCGATCTGCGCCGGGTCGACGAAATCACCGAGGAGATGCAAAAAGAGCTCGAGTACCTGCGGCTGCGCGAGGAGCGCCTGCGTAACACCAACGAGAGCACCAACCGCCGGGTCAAGAACTTCTTTGTCCTAATTATCATTGCGTTTGTGGCGCTGGGCGCGTGGCAGATCCACTACCTCCGCACCTACTTCCGCTCCAAACACATTATCTAGATGCGCAACCAGCCGGCTGAACCCGCGCGAGTCCAGCTTGCCTCCACATAGTCTCTGTCCTATTTTCAGCATAGCCGCGACGTCGTTGTCATTGGCCGCGAACTTGACTTTGCGCGCTGCCTGCCGCAGGCTGCGGCCGGTGATTTCTCCTCGCGGCGCCAGCACCGCGAAAACTCCTGTTCTGTCGCCTTCTTCTTCTGCTTCTTCTTCTTCTTCTTCTTCTTCGTCTTCGTCCTCGTCTTGACGCTCAAAACCGCCTCCAAAATCAGAATCTGATTGAGAATCGAGTCCTGCGTTAGATACAAAGCCTCCGGCAGATCCTGTAGAGTCAAAGCCCCCAGAGTCAGCGGCAAAGCCCCCAGAGTCTCCCGCAGAGTCTTCGACAGAGTCGGCAGGCACATTGGCGCTGTGAGATTCAGAAACTCCATCGGAGACATCAACAACATCCACAATTACCTCTAGAAACCGCTCAAACTCTATAAGCCCATTGCCATTGTCCATAGCATCGCCTAACCTTGCCTCAAGAACTTTTGGCACCCGCAGCTTCGCCAGTACCGTCCCCAATTCACTCCGGGCAAGCAATGGCGTGCCATCCTCGTCGGGATCCATGTACTCGCCGAAAGTGGCGGTGATTTCGTCCAAACTCACCATCGCCTACCTGCGGCCGATTAGAAGGATCTACCCGTGCCAGAAACCCTCTAGACTAAGCATGAAATATTCGGTGGCCGAGCAGTCCTATCTTCGCTCGTCGCTGCTGGAAACCCCGCCTCTCCGGCCCGATAGCCGGCACCCCGGCCAGTTCCGGCCCGTAGAATCGGAAATCGATTTTCTGCCGTTCACAAACGGCTCTGCCCGCGTGCGCACCGCCGACGGCAGCGAGTGCATTGTCGGCATCAAAACAAAGGTCGTGCCCCAGCATACAGACCTTCTGGATGTTTCCGTGACTATCTCCGGCTATAAAGACTCCGACACGCTGCCAAACTCGCTGGCAGTGGCCCTGCGACAGGCATTGGCCTTCTGCCCAGAGCTGGACGCCCAGCTAAAACTTACTCCAAAGCACGCTTACCGCCTGTTTGTAGACTGCGTGGTGCTTTCGCATACTTCCCACCCGCTGGGGCTTCTATCTATTGCTGTTTACCAGGCCCTTTGCGCAACCAGACTGCCGCTTTTAATATCCTCCAGCGAGGAATCGGGCATGTACGAAATTCCGCAGTTTAGCGACGACTGGGATAGAGCAGTGCCTTTGTGCGCAGACTGGTCGCCGCCAGTTCTGTTTCTGGTGGCAGTGGTTGGCGACAGCGTCTTGCTGGACCCCACCTCCGCCGAGGAACAGGTCGCAGAAACCGCGCTTTGTCTGACCTGGAAAAACTCTCAGGTTGCCGCGCCTATCCGCAACGTAGACGTTGGTTCGGGCAAGTATGTTGGTGCGTTTCTGCCCTCAACTGTTTCGCGAGCCTATGATTTGGTCGAGAGCTGCGCTCCGCAAATCGTCGCCTCATTTAGTTCCTGATTGACGTCTCATACTTGTATAGCTTTATGCCTCGATTAGTACCTAGCGCTCTTGTATAGCCTGCTAAACTAAGTCAATACTGCCGCTAATGCTGGTGGTTGTAGGCATTGACCATGACGGCAGTAGCCGTTTGGATGTTCATGGAACGAACGACTCCCCATTGCTCGATCTCAACGCAAAAGTCAAGATGCGCAAGCACCTCGCCAGGAATACCCTCGCGCTCACGCCCCATCACCAGTAGCGTCTTTTTGGGGAACTGGAGCGACGGCTTGAGCTTGCGGCTGTTGTCGGTTTGTTCCATGCCAACAAGCGTATAGCCCTCCCTCTTTTTCTCGTGCATGAACTCAATCAGCTTGGACTCGGGGACCTCCCGCATAGGCATCCACTTGTCGGCAGTCACCGCCGTGCTTTTGAACTGGTGGTGCTTCACCACACTGAGATCGTTGAGCGTCAACAGCTTAGCGCCCAGCGCATCGCACAGCCGGCAGATTCCGCCCAGATTCGGCGGCTTGTCGCACAATGTAGCCACCACAATCAGCTCGCTGCGCTGCGGCTCGTCCACGTCGTCAAACGCACCGCTCTTGGTCTGAATGTTCTCATTGGTGACCCGAATAGAATCCCGGATCATCGACACATCGTGGAACACAGCCTGTGCTCGGTGCTTGGAAGCGGTCTCGCCGTAGTTGCCAGGACCAAGCACACTGGCAAAGTCTTGCGCACTCAACGTGTCTACAACCGTGCGGCCGGTAACCCGCGTCGAGACACCCCCACACACGCCAACCAACGTGAGCTCGTCATTGATCGACCACACGCAATCGTCGCCGCTGCGGAAGTCCTTGAAATTCTCAACCGACTCGGCACACGAAGCAACTCCGTCTACGAGCGCAAGCATCTCCTTGCTCAGACATTGCCGCAGCTTGGGGTCCAGGTGGATGGCATACAGCATCGCAACGCTGAAATGCCGCACCGGTGCGCGGTTGCTGCTGGACATGGGAAGCACCACATTCAAGTAGCTCTGGTAAAAGTCGGGGCCCAGCGCAGGGCCAAGCACATTGCCCACCAGGAGCCCGATTCGGCCCAACGAGGAAACAAATCTCGGCTGTAGGTTGTTGGCCAACTTGTCCAAGACCAGGCGGTTGACCAGCTCATCCGGGCGCCTAACAACTACGCGAGCGATGATCCACTCCACATAAACACGCGCGCTGGGCGAAGGCTCAACATTGATGGCCGTCTGCAGAGCATCAGCCACCACAATCGCAAACTCGTCGGTCCAAAACGGTTCCAGCAGCGTCAAGATCTGGAAGCATAGAATCCGCCGCCGCTCCTCATCGCCATCGTGTCTCTTGCCGGGCGACAATAACAGGAAACTGGGGTCGTGAAGAACAAACTCACTAACTTCTTGCGCGTTTTGGCCTTGCGACAGAGTCTTGATCGCATACACACGCGCAGCCTGTTCGGGCGCACCCCACGACTTTTCATAGACACCGTGCTTGAATGCGAGAATCGTTTCCAAGTGGAATGCATGGTGAGGGGTCTGTAAAAAGGTATAAGATCGAACAAGCACTCGCGACAGCCACGCGGGGTACTTATCGGTGGATTCCACAAGGCCCTTGGTGAGCGGCACAAGTAGGTTCCGTCGGGCGTGCGACTGGAGAATAACATCTGAGCAGATATCCTCCAAGCTCTGCGACGCCGCCTCAATGGCAACTACTTTGGCGCTTGTAAGTAGCTTGATAAACCGTAAGTGGAGATCGCGCTCAGATGCCCGCAGGGTATACTCCTTTAGCGCCTCCCAGATTGTCTCGAGTGCCTCGCCTATGTTTGTTGCTCGGGCAATCGTGGCGGCAGGCAGGCTGTCGACATGCCGCTGGACGCAGTCAAGCGCTGCAATCCGCGTGCTCATCTTGTCGTGCAGAAACGCCTGCGCAGCCAAATCAACAATTCTTGGCCAGGTGGCTTCTTGGGCAGGAACGGCATCGAAAATGTACCGCATGCTGCTGCCGTGAAGTGACCGCTGCTTTCCGTCTAGATAACCTGTCAAGGCTGCCTTTTCTTCCAGCAAGTCTAGCAACTCCGACCCATTATCTTGCTGGCGAAGGCTTTTGACCTCAAGCTCTGGAAGCATCTCAATCAGCGTTGCACCTTCGGTGGAGGGGAGACTAAGAGCAGGTTTTTCAACGAGGGCCTGCAATGCATCTACCATGGTTTCCCCCATGGGGCCCTCTGCCAGGGCAGCTTGAGCCTGCGACGTCAGAGCCATCTTAAAGCTCTCGACAGACCTTCTGCTGGACAGGTAGAGCACAAGCTCAGGGAGCTCATGTTGGTCGAGTGGAATGCTGTAGTCGTCGCTCTTGTAAATATACAACAGGCGGAAGATTGCCTTTGAGGCGGCCCGCGCCTGCAGCTCAGGCAGCCACGACTCGGGGATCCATGCCGCGACTTGCTCGACGTCGATAGTCTCCAGTCCATTCATAGCCATCTTGAGCACAAGTTTCAGGCCCTCGTCAACTGGAACGGTAGACATATCAGCACAATACAAGATGATATCCTGGCAGGCCTTGGAAAGAAGACCGCCCATTACTTCTGACTTGTACGACTGCAGGGCCGCTGCGCTCACGTTGGCAACTTTTTGAAGGGTCGGCAAGTCCAGCACCTCGGGAAGCGAATCCACTAATGCCATGCAAACAACAACCTTAGGCGCCTCGAACGAGTAGCGGTTCTCATAGAACTCGTCCATAGTTTCAGTAACAAACACTGGCAGCGATTTGCGGGGCAGAGCCCGGCACAACCGCGACACAAAAGACGAGACTTTTCTCTCGTATGGACAGCTGCCGTTTTCAGTAGTAAAGTGGGACGCAGTGAGAGCATAGGGGATAAGCTTGTGAGTCAAGAAATCAATATTATGCGCGAACATCTGGAGGAACTGTTCGCCCAGCTCCAAGACCAAGCCGGAAATAAACGACTTAATGGCTTCCATGTTGGACGTCAAGGCCGTCTGGAGTAGCGCAATCGCCCATGCCGGCGGAATCACGGACTCTTGTGACAAGAAGCTCACAAAATCGTCTGCAGAGTCCTGGGTCTGGTTGGCCGAGGTGTCGATACTGACAATCTCCACCAAAGCCACATAGCGACTCCATCCATTGAGAAACCGCTGTCTTCCAGACATTTCCCATTTCATCAGCGGCAAATCAAGGTCGCGGTCGATATCCTTGATACTGTGGCCGAGGATCTGCAGAGAGTATTTGGTGCATTCGTATGAGTTCGAGCCTTGAACAACACCCAATCGTACCTGGTCCCAGTAGTCGTTCATGGCCAAAAGATCGCGGTATGCCTCTGGCTTCACTAGAGCGTTGGTGCTTCGCACCCATGCAAGCCAGGACTTGTAGGCCGAATGGTTGTGCGATCGGCTCAAAGCGAGCAGGATCGAGTTCCACCAATGGTTCACATTAAATTGGTCGTTCTCGGGTCGAGAAACACAGCAAACAATTACCTTGGCAGCATGCGATGCCAAGGACTCATTTTTGGCTCCAACAAGACTGAATAGCAGGTCCAGCATCTCGCCAGGGATTTCAGTGGTACCGTCCAAGTATACATACTCTAAGAGGTCTAGCAGGTGCTCCGCAGTTGCTGCCGTTTCATCAGAGTGGGTATCGACTGCGTCGTCCAGTGTATTCTTGATCGCTAGGTATGCTCTTGGCCGAATCAGAGGGATGTTCTGCAGCCATTCGGCCACCAAATCTCGGGCTTTGGGCTCGAACAATGCTTCGTTGATGTTTTCCACAACACTGTCAGTCAGAATATCATCCTGGTAGACATTTGCGAGCTCTGTAAGAAGCTTCGGGTCGTTTGAATCGGATTTCGAGGCAGTTTCAGCCAGCTCGAGCGACTTTTCAGGGCCCAGCGCTCGGACCAGATGCTGCATAAAATTATCTAACTCGGTGCGGCTGAATATATTTTTCAGAGCATAGGATTGATCGAGGGGTATCACCATATTCACCTCCCCTTTTCGGATTTAATGTCGGTTTCAGATTTCATGGCCCTTCAGTTTAGCTCTATTTGAAAAGAATTCTGTCTGTGGATTTGATTGAAGGGAGTTCTTGAGCTGGGACTTTGACGATTGCTTGGCAGATAGTGTTCTGGCAGATACCGGGCATATACATGATCAGACATTATCCCGCGTTGTTGTTTGTATTGACTGCTTCTGCTGCATTCGCCCATCTAGTGGTCCATATGTTTCAATTGTGGTATTTAGTTCGAATTTTGTCACGTGCTTTCCTAATCCGGCCATATCAAAACAATACCATCCCAAGCCTCCATCTTAACAATGCAATCTCCACGCAGGGTTCCCCCTGGTTCGAAAGTTGCTCAGCCATCAGGCCCTTTGAAGCTGGCTGGATCCCCTCGTTTGTCCCCTACGAAGCCTAGTAGCCGTCCTGCCAGCAGTCTCAGCAGTCCTCGTTCTCAGAGTTCACTGGCAGCTCCTAGACCTGCGAGTGCTCGGCCAGGGACATTGAGCCCCACGAGGTCCGCGAGCCCTTTGCGAGCAAAGCAGTCGACTCAATTCGGATCGTCGGGTAATGTCAAGGTTGCTGTGCGGGTGCGGCCGTTGTTGGAGCGAGAGGCCAAGATGCCCTGCCTGGTTGATATGGTGGGTCCAGAGACCATTCTCAAGCCCGACCCGGCAGCTACCCGTGCTCAGGAGGACCGAGTATTTGCATTTGACCGGTCATTTTGGAGTGCAACCCCCCGGGCGTCTTGGTCTTCTCAGAACGATGTGTATACCAGCTTTGCCCGAGAGTTCCTTGACCATAGCTTCGAAGGCTACAATTCCTGTATCCTTGCCTATGGCCAGACAGGTTCCGGCAAATCTCACACTATGCTCGGCAGTACCGAGGATCCAGGCCTGATCCCCCAGACGTGTGCTGACCTTTTCGAGCGGATCGAGAAGCTGCAGGAATGCGAGTCGACTGTGACCGTGCGCATGTCGTTTTTCGAGATCTACAACGAGCAGGTGCGTGACCTACTTGCTTCCACCACGGCAACCGGCACGCTGCGGATCCGCGACAGCCCTGACGGCGGCGCATATGTGGATGGACTGAGTGAGTTTACGGTAAAGGGCGTGTCGCAGGTCATGAAGTTCCTAGACCAGGGTGCCAAGATGCGTGCCACTGCTGCCACCAAGATGAACGACCAGTCGAGTCGCTCACATGCGGTGTTCTCTTTACGAGTCAAGCAGATCACCAGCGACAACGGCAGCACCGATGAGAAGACGTCTGTGCTGCGGCTGGTGGACTTGGCCGGTTCCGAGCGAGCGAGTGCGACGGGTGCGACGGGCGACCGTCTGCGCGAGGGGTCAAACATCAACAAATCTCTTGTGACTCTGGGGCGGGTGATTTCTGCGCTTGCCGAGGGTCCTGGCCCGGGCAAGCGAGTTGTGCCATACCGAGACTCTGTGTTGACGCGGCTGTTGCAGGACAGTCTGGGCGGCAACTCGAAGACGGCCATGATTGCGTGTATCTCGCCTACCAGTTACGAGCAGACGCTGTCGACGTTGCGGTACGCCGATCAGGCCAAGCGGATCACGACCTCTGCGCGCATCAACCTTGATCGCGTGAGCCAGGGCGAGCAGGACGCGCGGCTGGAGCAGATGCAGGAGCAGCTGAACGAGCTGCAGAGCATGATTGCCCGTAAAGAGGGCGAGCAGGCGGACTCTGCTAAGTTTGCGGCCACCGTTCGTTTCTACGAGGAGCAGGCCGCTGTGCTCGAGACTCGGTGCAAGTATCTCGAGTCGCAGAATCGGGCTGTTCGACGACACAACGAGCTGGTCACCGGTCACCTTCGTGAGGTCACTAGCAACGGCATCAAGAGCGTAGGGCCCTGTAGCGATGTGACGTTCGACGCTGTGGCCGCGGAACACGGCTCGCTGTTGAGCGAGATCGCTGCCTCTAAGGGTACGATGGCTGCCAGTGCTGCGAAATGGTCGTCAGTTATTGCTGCCTTGTAGTATTTAATATTTAACGTTTGCTTCTCTTTTCGGCCGTTGTGTGTCTTTTGTTGGTTTTTTGGGGTTCCTTTGGTTCGGGAATATATTGACGCCATAGCAGCTATGAAGTCTAGTTAAGGCACATAGCTAGGGAAGTAAAAACACAAAGGAACCGAATTGACACGGAACAAGAAGATAAACAGTCGCGACAAGAGCCGTAACAGAATAACAACAGAAAAAACAACAACAGACGAAACAACAGCATGTAACTTCCTATAAAAACGCCAGGCAGCGGACGACCAACCGCCAGCCGGGATAACCATGCACTCCAGCCTCGACTAAGCAAGTGACATGAGCGAGGAGGCACCAAAGAAAGGTACGTATTCAGGAAAATTGGCAAGAACAACCGGCTAACTAGTGGAGGTACGCTCTGCCGACATCAACGACGAGGTCCGCGAGTTTGTGGAGGACCTTGTTGTGGAAGCTACGGCGAAACACACCGTGGAGGCCGACATTGCGTCGTACATCAAAAAAGAGATGGACAGCCTGTACGGACAGCCATGGCATTGCATTGTTGGAGCCAGTTTTGGATCATACGTTACACACAGCCGAGGGAATTTCATCTACCTGACGGTGAACGGGTTGACTGTGTTACTATTTAAGACCTAGTTGTGTGCTTCTAGAGCCGATCGACCGCTTTGACTGTGACGCATGTGCTTCTAGACATCGTCTTGACCGACTCGTCTTGAGAGTCCTCTCCTGGGCCTGCCTCGAGTCTTTTCTTCAAAGGCTCCCTCCCGAGTCTCTCGAGCCTCTTGTCTAGAGCCTCCCCTGAGTCCCTTGAGGTCTTGGCCGAGATGCCAGTTGATCAGCACCAAAGACCAGACTCAAAATATAGATACTATGTGAAATTAGCATCTACTATCATCTACAAAAACACGCAAATAGCTAAAAATCCAGCAATCAAAACACCTAAAACAAACCAAGCAATCACACCATTAACCCCAGACACTATGTGGAGCCGGCGCTTATGCTATCAGCTTATCCCCCCCATATAGCTTACCCAACCCGGCGGGGGCGATTCCCACCTCCGATCTCCCTCTCATGGACTTTGAGGACAACAATCCATTTTCCGCAATTGAGGGCGAGGCGGCAGCCGACACGTTCTCCGACCGCACCGACGACGAAGCCGCGCTGGCGGCGCCCCGCGCCAAGCCTGCAGGCACCCAGAATGTGCTTGCGCAACTGGGCAAGCAACCGATCACGATTGTAGACGCAGGCAAGAGCCGCGAGGGTACCAAGCGCGGCCATATCACCTATACGATCAAGGTTGGCGGAATAAGTGTGCGGCGGCGCTATTCAGAGTTCGAGAGCCTTCGCCGCACGCTGCGGCGGCTGTTCCCCACCATTGTGGTTCCGCCGATCCCCGAAAAGCACACCATGAGCGCCTACGCGGCCAACCCCACTCATGCGCAGGAGGACGCGCGCGTGATCGACCACCGCCGCCGTATGCTGGCCGTATTCCTCAACCGGTGCCTGGACATCCCCGCCATCCGCAACTCGTTTTTGCTGGAGCGGTTTTTGGACCCCAACAGCAGCTGGACAGAGGTCCTGACGTCCGAGCCGGTGCTGGCCATCTCCAAGTCGCCGCTGCAGGCGCCGCCGCTGGATCCCTCCCACCCCAGTCACGGCCACGCGTACCTGCCAATCCCGCCGTCTGGCGCGCGGCTGCGCAACGACCCCGATCCGGCGTTCAAGGATGCCGAGGCCAGCGCCAAGGAGTACGAGATGCTGATTGGCAGCGGGCTCGACAAGGCTGCGCGCCGCATCATCCGCCAGTACACGGCGTTCTCCGCCGACAGCGCTGACCTCGGCGGCCAGTTCAACGCGTTTTCGCTCGAGAGCCAGGGCCCGCTGGCCACCGCCATTGAAAAGGTGGGGCAGGCCGTCGACACGGGCTATATTTCCACCGAGGCGCTCGTGGACTCGCTGTCGGTGGAGTTCAGTGAGCCACTGGCCGAGAGCGTGCAGCTGGCGCAGACTGCGCGCCAGGTGCTCAAGTACCGGCGGTACCGGGCGCTGCAGGTAGAGATGACCGGCGAGGCGCTTTCTGCCAAGCGCAGCGCGCTGGCGGATCTCGAGCGGGCCGACTCCGAGGCCCAGCGCATCTCCAGCTACCTGCACGCCGACGAGCGCATCAACGCTGCGCTCAGCGGGTCGATGCTGGGCAACGGCGACCGCGGCGACCGCAATGGCGCTAATGGAACTGTCGCAGGTAGCCCAGAGACTCGCGAGGATGTCGCGCTGCTCATGGACGGCGCGATGGCCGGCACAATGGACGCGCCCGAGTCTTCCCGCGCGTCGGTGGACCGCACAGATATCCGCTCCGACACCGCAAGCCTGGACGAGCCAATTACCTATGAGCCCGTCAAGCGCGCCGGGTTCCGGCTGCCCGGACTGGCGTCCATCAACCATGCGATTCATGGCATGATGGACGTGGATCCCGAGGCGTCGCGGCGCAACAACATCACCCGCACGCAGGAACAGATCGCGAACCTGGGCGAGGCGCTCAAGGTGGCCCGCCAGGACGCGGCCACCACGTCCGAGGCTGTCAAGACCGAGCTGGACCGCTACAAACAGGTCAAAGACCAGGACCTCAAGAAACTCGTGCGGGCGTTTGTGCGCTGCCACATCGAGTGGGCCGAGAAAAACCTGGAGAGCTGGCTCGAGGCTCGGCAGGCCATTCGCGATAACTAGCCCAGGTTGTGCCGGCGGGGGTGGCGATAGTGGTCGGCAGTTGCTGGCGATAGGGCCGACAGTGGCCGGCAAATGGCAGGTCCATTTGTGATTCTTTTATGCGCGTTGTTGCGCCTATTTATACGTATCTAATCTAGGTTGCGTTGGTTCGGGTGCTCTGCACTTGTGTATCCATGTCCGGCTGTAATTCAGGGACTGTCAGGGGCTGTCAGGGACTCAGCTATGGGCAGGGAAGCCGGCATCCAGGGACTGTACCTGAGGGCTGGGAAACTGGTACTCAGGTAGGCAGGGCAGGGAAACTGGGACTGGCAGAGACAGGGCAGGGCAGGGAAATGGGACTCAGGCAGAGGGAGGAAAGGCACCACAAGTTAAGTCGCCTAACCCTTCATTTGTTTACTTTCTGCCTCGCTCGACCATGGACCACCAAACATTTCAAAAACTGCATCCCACACTCCCCACAATTCCAATAGGCCCATGCAGCGTCCGTGCACTCTATTCATGGTCCGGAGAAGAGAAAAAAGACCTCGGGTTCGTCGAGGGCGACCTAATTGAGGTGCTGAGTACGGGCGATGGAGACTGGTGGACCGGCCGCCTAAAGCGAAATAAAGTAGTCGGAGTGTTTCCTCGGAACTACGTGGAGTTCGTGAACCCACATCAAAAGGTTGTATCGCCTGCTCAGGAGATCTGCGACCTCGGCATTTCCCAGGGCATCGCTCATCACAGCTCGCACGCCGCTTCCCACAGCTCCCGCACTTCTCAACCGCTGCAGACCTCTACCCACTCCAACCGTAGTGCAAAATCAACGGAAGAGGTTCTCAAAGACATTTCCATGGAGCTTGGCAGTCTCAGCCTGGACGCAAGACCCAACGAGCTTGACCCCAGACTGTCGCTGCCGGCGATCGACCACTCTTTTGACTCTGTAGACCACACAGACCACAATCAGCTGGTCTCGGCAGCAGACATGTCATTCCACAGCCGCGATTCTCTCGACTTCAGCGGCCCGGAATTCGACACCGAGGAACCGCCGGCACCGCCGCCTCACAAGTTTCTGCCCTCCAACAGCCAGACAAGCGCCCACAGCACGAGCTCGCAGCCGCCATTACCCGGCCACTTCCAGCTCTCTGATGAGCTCATGGAGCCGGTGTGTGCATCCCCTGATCTCGACGAGGTTCCGTTTGATCCTCGGGCCTTTGCTCCTACCGAGCCGCTAAACTTCAAGCCGCGAGCCTCCAACCTCACCCAGTCAAGCGACCGCGCCCGCTCCAGCCAGCGGGTGTTCAGCGGGTCCAGCGCACGGTCTCGCAGTGTCGAGTACTTTGCGCCCCACAAATCATCGCAGACCGAAATGTCTAGTGTTGCTGCTCCTCGCGAAGGCGCCATGGCACCATCCAGCCGGCTTGTTCGCAAGATATTCAACCGCCGCGATTCCTTGGATAATACAACCGCCCCGCTGCAGCGCTCAGCATCTTCATCGTCGCAAATGTCGGCCATGTCGTCTGCGTTCCGCATCCGAAACTCTCTGCTTAGCCCTTTCAAGCACCTGGCCAAGAAGTTCGAGATCGACGGCGAGATGTACCCCACTCATCATCACACCAGCGACAATTACAGCCATGCTGCTGAGCGGCAGGCGGCAACTTCGGCGCTGCTAGACCCGAAATGGATGGATAACCAGCGCGATCTTTACCGGGCCAAGACGATCACTGCTCACGAGATGGACAAGCGCCGCCAGGCGATCGAAATGCAGGGTATGTCGTCCGAGGACCCATTCGTGGTGCTCGCGCGCTCGGCCACCGATTTCCACGACTACCGGCTCGAGAACTTTGACCATGTTGACGACGCAATGTTCAAGCTGTCAACATGGCCACAGCTCATGACTCCGGCAGTGTTTGCCAGTAGCTACATCGGCCGGCGTTTCACTGACCACGCTGAGCGGCTTAGAGCCGTGTTTATGCTATGTGCAGCTCATATCTCGCATGTTCCGTCCATGGGCACGGGACCTGACGATAGCGACTCGCCTGCGGCGTTGTCGCGCGTGATGCAGGCCAAACGGGCCACTCCACAAGAGCTGGCGCAATGTATCTATGCCATGTGCAGCGCTCTGGATCTCCCATGCCGGGTCGTGCGCGGCCACTTAAGGCAGCCCGACGGTCCCGCTACCGGCAGGCCACACGCATGGAACGCGGTGCAGATAGAGGGTGAGTGGCGGCTGCTGGATGCTGCGGCCGCGTCGCCGACGTTTGCCGACTCCCAAGATGGCCCTGAGGAAATGGGTATCTCACCGTTTTATTTCTTGTGTCCTCCGCAACAAATGCTGTTTACACACATTCCTTTGGACCCGCACGACCAGCACCTGCTGCCGCCTGTCCCGACATCAACGGCAGTCACTCTGCCCATTGCGAGTCCAGCAGCATTTACTACTGGGGCGGAGTTTGTGAACTTCTTACCTGGAATTCTCCATCTCAGCGACTATGAGATGTGTGAACTGAACGTCGTGCTACCCAATCCTCAGCTGGATGTAGTAGCTACTGTGATTGATGCCGGCGGCACTGAGGGCGCGGCATTTGCCCAGCCGTACTGGTTCAAGGGCCAGCGGCAGTTCAGAATCAAGGCATGTCTAGGCCAGGGAGCATCCCGGGGGCTGTTACAGCTGTTTGCAGTGGATAGACAGGTGCGGCAGCGCATCCCCTCCAATATGCAGCTACTGTACTCGATGAGTCTGTGGCATCGCGGGTGCTCGGCGACGTTCGAGTTTCCTCTGCGGTATGCCACACCCGACGCAGTGCGTCATGACGTCTATATTTCCGAGCCGCAGTGTCGGCAGCTGGGCGGCGGACGCACCTACACGTTCGAGTTCCATCAGCACCCGTCGCGGGGACTCACCGCCGGCAGTGGCATGGTTCCACTGCGCCTGGCCGTGCAGTCGCCGTCGGGCCGGATCACAAAGCTCATTAAACATGGCACAGGTGCCGACGACACCTGGAAGGCAACAGTACGGACTCTGGAAGTGGGCACATGGCGGGGAGTGATTTCCACCGACGAAGAAGGCAGCTGGGCTGCATTTGGCGAGTGGCATTGCAGCTGACTGTACGGACATTTAATCCCTAAGTTTATTTGTCTAGTTTTCTAGCTAGTTTCTAGAGAATTGTCTAGTCTGCCTAGTCTCCAGAACTTCATTTTGTCTAGTTAGAGGGTGGTCTAGAGAACAGCTAAATATGCACCGGCAAAAGACCGTAGGGATAGTTGCCGTACTTGTACTGGTAGATGGCAATAAAGTAGCTGTAACCCAGCAGAATGGCCACCGAAACCACGGAAGCAGCCACCGTCATGCGTTTGGGGTCTGTGAAACGCGGAGTTTTGATCAGCAGCGCAATTGTCAAAAACGATAGCAGCGCATAGACCACGGCCACGATCTGGGTCTCGACACCGAATTGCGTGTTGTAGCCCTGCTGGAAGTAAACGGGACGGCCGTTGTTGCCGCCGACGAAAAGGGTGCCGCGCGTAACATTGAACATATGGCCAGCAGTAAAGATCAGCACGGTAACGAGCGAAAACGCCAGCCACAGCTGCTTGGACGTCAGGAACTTGCGCACATGGCTCCAAAAGACAACGGTGACGGCAATAACGCTGGCCGCAGTGCCCACGACCTTGGCAAAACGGTCCCACGGGAACGGTTTGTGGATATTCACTTGGAAACCGTAGCGGCTCAAAAAGTTGCAGAGATACTCGACCTGCGGGCCAATGTGGGTGAACTCGGCAAAGTCGTGCTTGGCGTTCAGGCCGCGCTTGCCGTCGCCCGGCGGATACACCGCCAAGTTCGGAGCGGATGTGAGCTTGAGTTTTTGGAACGATGCGCGAGTGGCATCAACGTCGGCCAGCACAAAGTAAAGCCCGTCGTTGTCGGGGTGCTCGCGGACCCAGTTTTTGGCAACAATGCGCACGTCCGGGCCGAGCACGTGGCAGAACTGGCAGCCGTACTGCGGGCTTTCGGCCGTCAAAAGAGTAACGACATGGTAGTCGCGGGGATTGGAGAAGATGGCGTCCAGCATCTTGTCGTCGGCATGGACCATTCCGTCCGCCTCGACCTTTGCTGCGATGTCGAAAGTGGCGGCGGCTGCCAGCAGCGGCCAAACCATTGCCGTTAACAGTGCCAGCTTCATGGGTTGAGGGTTGGCTTAGCTGACCGGGTGTGCCAACTGTCTCCCAGGCTGCCTGCCTGCTAGGCCCATGCAGTACCAGAATCCCTAACCTCGAAGGAGCCGGGGGTAAGACAACGGGTAAACAACGGGGAGACAATGGGTGGACAACAGGTTAAACAAAGGTTGAAGCAGAGGGTAGGTAGCTGAAAGTAAACTTGGCTCGATACTAGTGGTACTGCGGCAGCATGATTTCACACCTCTTCATTTAATATTCGCCGCTGGTTCTAGTAGAGCCTTCACGCCAATAGGCCGATACAATAAGGTTTATACTCAATGCGTCAGGGTAGCGTTCCGCTAGGGTTATCTGCTAGGGTCAATGGCCTGCCGATGGTCTGCCGAGGGCAGGCTCGTTTACGAGCGTGTGTCGAGCATGTCGAGTATGCTGCGGAATTGCAGGTTGAAATGCCAGTGTCTATGGTCGAAATGGTCTCGCTCCCCTCAAATATGCAATATAATCGAATGTCCGGAAATTTGGCCGTCCACTTCCCGCTCGGCATGTGCTACTGATTAGCCCAAGAAATGACGCAAAGTTTAACACTGTTGAAATATTGCTTGTCTATCTAAAGAATCCGGTGGCCCATCTAGTTTTCTCTCGTGGCAAAAAGCACGAGACAATTAACAGAAACTCGGGTACTAGTCACAATGAAACAGGGATTCCACCACGAAATCGAGGATGAACCTATGATCGAGATAACGGGCACTCACGGAGACTATGTGAATGTCTCCAACTATTGCGAGCCTGCACAGCTGGGTCTGATCCTTAATCTCAACAGCCACAGAAAACCCACGATTCAAGAACTTCACGCCGTCCTCTCCAGCGAGAACCCGGAAAAGTTTTGCCGAATTCTATACTGCTTTGGGTTTCATGACGTTGGAATAACATACGACGCGCAAACAGAGTACCCCCACGACATCAATCTCCCCCAAAGAGTTATTTTGCACCATGTGGAGATGACCGAGGATTATGATCGTGAGCTGATCCATGCAATTACTATTATGCAGGCCATCGACCACCCGGATATGGTCCGCCTTCATGGTAGCTATTTGCCAAATGACAAGGATCTTTGGATCATGTCCACATGCATCTCTGGAACCGTTTTAGAGAGCATGGTTAGTTACATCCCGCTTCAAGAGCATGTTGTCGCCAACATCTGCAGGGCCCTGTGCTCGTGTCTGCAGCATCTCCATTCTAAATCTATTGTCTACAGACGTATGTGCTGCAGCAGCGTGGGCGTGAGTCTCGAGGGAAAAACTGTGCTCATGACGCTAACTGGCTGTGTCAAGTTAAGCGGCCAAAAGTGTCCGTCAGTGAGGGCTTTTGGCAAGCCCGCCTGGTTGGCGCCTGAAATACCAGCTGGCAAAGGCTTTGGCAAAAGCGCAGACATCTGGTCGCTTGGAATAACGGTTCTTGAGATGGTAGCTCGCAATCACCCCTATTTTGGCATTACCACAATGCAGGGGATGCTCGATTATATTCTAAAGTGGGGGCCGCCTCAGCTGCACCCACACCAATTCAGTCAAGAACTAGGTGATTTCCTATCGAAGTGTCTATGCGTCAGTGAGAATGACAGAGCTAGTGCTGCAGAGCTACTCAAACACGAGTTTCTTCGGAAGAGTTGCAGTGACGACCGCTTGGCTGCTCTGGTCCGTATGAGTCCGCGTAAGGGTCACCAAAGAAGTTAACTTAGCAGATGAGATATCAGATTACACCCTCACCAATCAAACCGCGAGAAGAGTAGCTAGATTATACTGCAACGCCATAAATGCATGAGCCATGTCGTTAAGCACTTCATGTCTTTTGGCTCAAGTTATGCATAGTGGATAAACTTTCCTCGCCCTAGCCTAACCCTGGGCATTTGCGAAGATGACTCAGCGAACATGGAGGTAAAGTTTCCCCAGTCCACAGGGGGGAGCTGGGACATGTCTGAGACCGACGAACCGTCGGTGGTGGAGCACCTTAAACAACAACTGACCGCGGCCTGGGACCTCAATGACCGCCTCATTAGACGCGTGAAATATTTGAAAGATGAGCTGGCCAAAGCACGTAGCTCACCGGATACCCCACGCGTGCCCACGCCGCCCAAATCACACCGGTTCGATCGCGAGGATCTCTATGTGATGAATCGAGCAATGAACGATTCGGAAGTGGAAAGGAGTGGCAGAGACAACGAATTGAAACTCCAGGATGCCGGCGAACGTCTTTACGGACCTCACTCTGCTGATACCTCCATTGTTGATAGCGAACGGGAGAGCGATCAACAAAGCTTGGAAGAGTCACAATGGACCCGGCCAGAGCCAAGTAACATTGACCTCGACGCGGATCTTGAAGTTGAACCAAGACCAGCTGTAGCAAGCACACCGACAAGGAGCCCTGCAAGGAGCCCGACTAGAACACCTACTCGTTCGCTATATTTCGGACCGACGGAGTCAACCCCGCCTAGGGAAATTACGCCGGCACGAGAAAGTACTCCGCCGCCCACACAGGGGCAAGTGTTTGACAGGCAAGTTGTTGAGCCGGTGGAGGATTTTGCACCCGTTACAGAACCCTTTTTGCCTGAGGAATTCACTCAGCCGGTTCAGAGGACCCTGCCGAGCCTTGAGTTTGATTTCGACAGACGCACAAAGTTTTCCAAAGCTCGCCAAAGGCAGGCATCGTCGCGGCCCTTTTCCGTTGATAGCGAGATGCGGCTGCCACAGCTGCGAAAAAAACGCGAGCGAGAGCCCTCGGACGTCGACGAGTCCATGTTCTCCGACAGCATTATTTTGAACCCTCGCAAAAAGAACTTTCAGCTGTAGATTATTTATTGCAATCGATTTTGACGATGACTAGACCACGGTGATACATGACAATTTAGTTATACAGTTATACGGCGTAGTTATGCAGTGTAGTTATGCAGTATACATAGCGCTCTAGAACATGGCTAGGCATAGCGCTCAAGGATATGACTAGGGACAGCGACGTTCACGTTAAAGGCCGAGGCCGCAGACTTTACGGCAACCGATACTTTACGCTGAATCGATACAACGGTGCTGGACTGACCCGCGTTGAGTTTCGGGATCAACAGGGCCATCTTGGACTCGGCGGCAAAAGCCTGAGGCGACAGCTGCTGGATATCGTTGGCAATGATCTGGCCAGCACCAACACCCTTGAAATCTGCTGCTTTGGTGGATAGTGAAGTCAGGAGATGCGAGATCGAGGTGCCTAGGTTTGTGTAACTGTCGTAGACATTGTTAACATCGTTGGTTCCGACAGCGCTAGGAGCAGACAACAAAGTGTTCAGAGCACCAACAGCGTTGATCAGTGGCTGGTACTGTCCCTGGATGGGCAGAGCAGCAATCAACCCATTCTGCTGGGTCCAAGCATCAACCAAGCGAGCCATATTATCGACGTGGCTGCGAATAACCGATGCAGAGCTGATCACGGCCGCAGGGTCGGCCGCCATAACTGCGGTGAACAGGGCCGCAATAACAGAAAAGAACTTCATTATTGGGGGTGCCTTCGACTCGACTCCACTACTTATGTACACTGAATATACCCCGCAAATCAAAGCAAACCTTGATCAAAAGTCTAAAATGGGTGGGGAGATCGATTTTAATCTACGGCAGTGGCAGGCCTGGACCTACCATTATTAAATAACAACCTACGACGCCAATTCCCTGAACCTTAAAAACAACTGGAACTCAAATCAAAAAATGGCTCCAATACCGTCAACAGCGGCT
This sequence comes from Wickerhamiella sergipiensis, assembly GCA_030563925.1. Lineage (NCBI taxonomy): Eukaryota > Fungi > Ascomycota > Dipodascomycetes > Dipodascales > Trichomonascaceae > Wickerhamiella > Wickerhamiella sergipiensis. Next base: position 21,563 of record JAJMKN010000002.1, read on the forward strand.
CCATATTTTTGCTGGCTGCGACGTCTATGAGCGTTTGAATAGGCTCGGTTTCAATGGGCACTTTAGTGCTCTTTGACCGCTTGGTTTTCCGGGCGGTACGCACAGCTGCAAGCGCCTCGACAAGCACACCACGCATAGCCGCCCGCCCGTGCTCGTCGCGCAGGAGAAGTTGATCACCAAGCTTCTGCAGTGCCTGCGTCTGTTTGTGGAGCCCCCGCGCCGGCGGCTCGCTCATGAGCGGCTCGATCACGGCAAAAGCCTCGTCAATGCACTTCTGCAGGTACTGCCACAGCGCGTTGAGAACCAGCTTGTAGGTAAAGGTTGCCGGGTTGGCAGCCGTGCCGGCGGGGAGGGTGCTGGACACGACGGCAAACGATAATAAATAGCTGGCCATATCCGCATAGACATTGCAATGCGGGCCATTAAAATACAGGGTGTCTGGCCACTTCAGGTCGAGAAAGAATCGCGTGCGCACGCCAAACAGTAGGTCGTCGAAACAGCCCGCCGACATTTCCTGCTCATTGTCGGGCAACATCTCGAAGTGAAACACGCGTGGGGCAAGCGCGCTGGCCCCAACCGATAGTTCGTCGCTATCTTCTGTATAGGAAGCCAACGCGTTCTGAAGAATCGCGTCGCTCACGTCGCTATCTTCGCTGCCGGCCAGCGACGCGGCGCTTTCAGCAAACGCATGACAGAAGAGATCGGAGCCGCCCAAGACGGTCTTGCGGATCACCTGCAAAAGGTCGCGGACTCGCTGGCCGTCCACTGCGTGCTGGGCGATCATGCGGAAGACGGATTCCTTGATTTCGCCCGCGCGTCGGTGCATGTCGGCACTAGCTAGAGGCAACGGCGCATCGTCGAGCAGAGCTTGTGCTGCCAGAAGCGTGTCGCGCACGTCGCTATGAAGTGCGACTAAGTTGGCCGTGTCCACATGCTCGAGATTGCGGCCACACTCGTAAAGCGCGGCGTTGGTTTCCCGGTCGAGATTGGGGTGTGCGAAATAGCCGACATGCGCGGTTCCAGTGCCCCACAAACTCCACCGAGCAACTGCCCGCAGCCAGTCGCGATCGCATGCAACCAGTAGCTTTTTGGCCAGTGCCGATACCCGCGCGAAGCCCGATTGGGTGTCTGCAGTGAGTTTGGTGATCAGATCAATGAAAGTAATCGAACCTGCTTCGGAATCGGCTGCTGAGCCCGCCGAGCCTGCCAAACCGCCTGCTGAGCCGGCGAGACCGAGAATGCCATATGCATACTCAAACGCCTGCTGCCATTGAAAGACGGTATCGGCGAAAATCGCGGCGAGGCTGCCAGTTTGCGGGTCGCCGTATTTGGGGCCGCCGCTAAGAATACTTTTTTCGATCGCGACGAGCTGGCTAGAAAATGGCATTAACAGCTCGGTCTCGACAGTAGCGGCGACAGTCGCAGCGGGGCCACTGGCATCGTGACAGGCATTTTTTAAATCGGCATGCAGACTGCCGAATTCAACAACCTGCAGAAACATATCTTTTTCGCCCGTATGTAGCCGGTCTGTTTGGAGCGAGCTGGGGAAGCCAGCCAGGACCACCACTACTTCGTGAAGCATGCGGTTGTAAGCTGCAGCTTGTCATCTGCAGTTCTGTAGTCATCTGCAGATGAGCCGTAAATGAGGTCCTAAAAGTGGCCCTGGCAGTACTATAAGCTGAAAGTCGTAACAGGTAGTAGATCGGTTGAATGCTTTCGCCATAGAAAGCGCGTTTTTCACTGGTTACAGGTTCTCGCTGTGGAACAAGTCCAATAGTAGTATCTACATTAAATACATTACAAACTCTGGGCAGACTGTTGCAGCGCCTGCAGCCGGTACTGGCTGGTGCTCAATTTCATGCTCAGGATCTGGGCCGTAAACAGCCCGCTGGCGTGATTTGCGACATAGTCGGCCATCAGCGCGACGGCCGCACGGGTTTCTGTGTCGGGGGTAGGGATCTTCGCCAATGCAGACGCCAGCGAGCTAGCCAGCATTGCCGAGTTGGTGCCAGAACCGGAGCTGGAGCCAGACCCAGAGGCGGAGCCCGAGGAGCCAGAAGCCGAACCAGAATGCAGTTTGGCGAAATCAAGATAGACCTTGACGCCGTCGGTCCAGCCAGACGTACTGGAAGGGACCTTTTCCAGTAACGGCACGATCTGCGACAACTCCCCCGCAATAACAGCCTGCGGAGCCACGTTGCCAATCAGCACGCGCTGAGCCGCCTCGGTCTCGCCGGCCTGCAGCAGCAGCTCGGCTTCCTGGCGGTAGTTACCGATCCAGCGCGCGTAGAGTGCCTGGGCCTTGAGCCCCAGTGCCGGCGGCACGCCAAACTCGGCCAGCCGGTCGAGCTTGGACGGGCTGCGCGACAGCACCTGCTCGACGACGGCGCTGGCCAGCGGCGCGGCCGCAATGTGGCCGGCCACAAACAACGCGCTGGCCACGTGCCGCGACTGCAGCATATCGAGGGCCAGCGGCGCGCACGTGCTATTAAACGCGGCCGCGTCGGTGCTGCCGAGCGCCAGCAGCACCAGAAACGCGGTGCTGAGCCCCAGCGGCGCCAGCGCCGGCGTCAGGTTCTGCGGCCGCTCGTAGAGCCGCAGAAAGTCGAGCTCCACGCCATGGCCGCCCACCTCGTCGACGAGCTGGGGCAGAGGAGCGTCCCCGGCGCCGTACCACAGCTTCAGCCCCAACGCCCGCTTCCAGTCGAGCCCGGCCGTCATGTCGATGGCCGCAAGGTGCCTGCCGGCGGCGGTGTAGGCGGGTACGGTGCCAGTTTCGCCAGCGGCCAGCGCGAAGATCTTGCGCACCGCTGCCGGCACGCGCGGCAGCACGTTGGTCTCTTTCCAGTCGTCGAGTTGCGCCTGCGCGTCCTGACGCGCGTTGGCATCGCCCAGCAGCGCGATCGTGGTCGCCAGGTGCGGGTTGCCCGAAGCGACCGCACGCGCCGACGCGTCGGCCAGCCGGTGGCCGGAAATCAGCACCCACACGGTGTCGAGATCCGACTGCGCTGCCGCCAGCTCCGTGCGCACCGTCTCGGCGCTCGCATGCTCCAGCCACGCCGAAAGCCGGCTGCGAACGTCCGAGCTGGAGCCGGAGCCGGCACTGGACCCGCCAAACAAAATATCGCACAGCGACCACAGCTCGCTGTGGTGCGGCACGAGCTTGGCGAGCTGCTCAAACGACAGCGTCGTCCGCAGCTGCGCGGGTGCGCCCGAGCCGGCGCCGCTCCGCGGAGACTGCGTGGTGCTTTTCACCAGCTGGCTGACCGGCAGCGGCGGCAGCGACGGCAGAAAAACCTGCTTGACGCCGCTGGGCGTGGCGGCACGCACCAGCAGCTGCGACGACCGCAGCAAGTTGGCCGGCACTCGCAGCTTGGCGTGCGGTCCCTCGGCGGTGGGGAAAAGCATGTCGCCGAGATCAGCGGTGGTAAGATGGGTACGGGCAGACGTCTTTTCTAGGGCCTTGCTGCCGGCGGCCAGGATCTGGCTTTTGGCCAGAATCGTCGTCCACTCGGCGGCATTCTCGTCGTCTGCATCTGCCATCTCCACATTCGAGTCCGGCTGAGCAGCAGCCGAAGACGCGCGCGAGGCCTCTGGCGACGGCCTAAACGCGGCAGGCGACGCGCGAGAAACTGGAGACGCGCGAGACGACAAACGAGGCAGCACATTCTCGTCGTCTTCGCACAACGGTTTTCCCTCGGGGGGCTGGAAAGGGTGGATATCCACTTGCTTGGCCACCTTTTCCACCGGCAGAACCTTCTGGGCCGGCGACTCTGCGCGAAGACCCTCAAAGGCGCCAAACACCGAAGGCCGCTCGTCGGGGCGCTGATCCCACGGTTTCGCGTGGATGTCGTTGGCGTGGAGGGCACTGTCGCCGCGGTTAGGAAGATCGTCGGCGAGGTCGGCAGGATCCTCAATCACCATTTCGTCAACAGGTAACCCCCACACGCTAAAATGCGGCACCTTGAACACCCAGATGCCGTGCGTAAACGTCACAAACTCGCCGCCCTGTTTCGTGACTACCGCCTTGAGCCGCTCAATGTGCTGGGCCATGCGCGGGTCGCTCATGCTGGTGATGGGCTGGCGCTGCTTGTCCAGCGGGTATGCATTTTCGATGGTGACGGTGCACGGCACGTTGAGCTGCGTGCCCTCGGGCGCCTTGGTGGCCTCGTCAGGGTACACGCACACGGTGCCGCGGTTGAACACCACTAGGGTGCCGAGTATGTCGCCGAGGTTCTCGAGCTGCGACAAGTCTACAGGCTTGGGGTACTCGAGCTGGCCAAAGCCCTCGCGGCCCACCACGAGATTGGCCACCTGCGCCAGCTGCGGCTTGCTATAGGCGGTGAGCTCGTCCAGGCTGGGGCGCATGTAGTAGCCCTGCTCCAGCGCCTTTTTGTTGACCCGCACCAGCGTGACGGTGTTGGCTTTTTTGTGGAACAACGACAGATCTACAGTCATAGACTGGTCAACGATTGTGAAGCTGCCGTTGGCCTTGTCTGTGCCTGTCTTGTCGGTACCTGCCTTGTCGGTGCCGTTGGCGGCCTTCTTGTCGGTCTTGTCACCATCCCTGTACACAGGCCGGTCGGAGTCCTTGATGGTGACGGCAAGCCGCTTGGACCGCCGGATCACAAGATTCGTCGGCCGCTCGCTCACGTACTGCTCGTACGAGTTGAGCCACTGCCGCGGCTTCGAGTGCTCGGCAGGCTCGCTGCGCGACCGCTTGAGTGACACGTTGGCGGGCTCGCCCACAAACTTGGGCAGCGGCACCGTCTTGGCCGCCGCCGGCTTCTGGTGCTTGGCGTCGGTAGGCGTGCTCAGCGACGTGTACAGTTTCGGAGCAACAGACACGCCCGGCAGCGAGTACGATCCCTGGTCGATAGTCGCAATGAGGCTTCCTTGGCCTTGAGTACCGTTGGTTTGGCCAAAGCCCTGAGGTTGGCTCTGAGTGCCAAACAAACCGCTTTGACTTGTCGACTGACTGGTCTGGCCAAACAAACCGCTCTGAGTTGTCTGAGTCTGAGGCTGGCTTGTCTGGCTTGTCTGAGTACCAAACAAGCCAGGTTTCTGTCCAAAGATCCCGCCCTGCTGAGGCTGTTGCTGAGGCTGCTGCTGGGGCTGTTGCTGGCCGAAAAGACCTCCCTGCTGCTGCTGGCTCTGAGGTTGCTGCTGCTGCTGGCCAAACAACGGCTTCGCTCCAAACATCGAACCGCTCGGGTTGCTGTTGCTTTGTCCAAATAACCCACCGCTGGGCGCCGACGCTGCCGGAGTGCTGGATGTGCGGTTGTGGCCGAGACCGAAACCAGTAGACGAATTGGTCTGCGACTGGCCAAACAGGCCGCCGCCAGAAGACGTCGAGGTACTTCCAAAAAGACCGCCCGGCTTCGACGCGCCCGGCGCAGTTGCTGGTGCCGGAGAACCGGTCTGGCTAGCGCCAAAAAGAGGTTTATTCGCGGTGGATGCGCCGCCAAAAAGAGGTTTATTCGCGGTGGATGCGCCGCCAAAAAGGCCGCCGCCACTCAGACCACCGGCGCTTGTATTATTTGTCGAGTTCGACGCCGATTGGCCAAACGAGAGCGCCGGTTGCGCTGGCTGCGCGGGCTTGCCAAACAAACCACCCGGCTGATTATTCTGCGTGGACTGGCCAAAAAGCCCTCCGCCGCCGGCCTGCGGCTGAGCTCCGGGTTGGCTCTGATTCTGCGCAGCCTGGCCGGTCTGACCCGACTGGCCAAACGAAAAACCGGTGCTGCTTTGAGCAGGCTTCTGGCCGAAGCTGAACCCGGTGCCTTGGTTGAAGAGTCCACTCATGACAAATCTCAGAATCGCGCTGGGAGATTTTGTGTGCGCGCGGAAGAGTGCCCAGTACCCCCGCGACGTGACTCAGCACCCACTGCTGGCTCGTGAATCAGCACCGGTATGGAATCATGACTCAGCCAACAATTAGGTCGAATGGTTCAGCCGGACGCAACCTCGCTTACCGCGCGTTCCACGCACGGACCTACATGTCAGCACCAATATCAAGGTGAGTAAGGCTCGCTTGCCAAGCGTTAATTTCTGTTCTCCCCTTCACTTGCCCATAAAATCGTGCTACTGCTAGGACGGCTAGCCTTGGAATACATAAATATCTATAAAACAAGTATTTCATACCCAAGAGAGCCCTATCATCGCCGTATTCAACGAACTCGCCGGATTCCCCAACAAAGACGCAGGCCCTCAAAACCTCATTATTGTTAAGAATAACTGTCATGAGACGTTCTTGTGAACAAAGCACCGTCCAAAAATATTGGGGCACTCTGTAGCTACTGACACAGACCTTCCAAGGTTCCCTTGTTCCGAAATCAGGGCTATCGATGGACAAAAACGGAACTATCAAATATTGAAGGGTTAGGTCCGCATGACGCTCAGGGTCCACTACGGAAAATAATCATCACCGGCGATCTACGAGAAAGCTGTTAGGATCGCAAGATCGTATGGGTGTAGCGGTCTCGTTTGACCCACTTTAATACCAGACTTCCGACCGATCCCTGAGAAAGCCAGAAAATGATGCTTATTCGGGTTGCCTGAGCCAGCCCTACCTGGCGCTGCCTGCAGGAATCTGCATGAGTAATGTCTCATAGTGTCAAGCCGCAGACGGGTGGGCCATGTTGACAACAGCAAACCGCGAGTGATTTAGAAACAAAAAGACAGCCACGGCGTTGAAATATTATCAAAATGAGGGGTGGCTCATACGACGGGTCTTGGCGAGACGCGCGGCCTTGGCTGCATAGACCCCCGCACTTTATCCTGGTTTGCTAGACCCCATTGTGCGTTCCTTTGTTAGGCTCGTGCATGAACTGATGCACAGCCTTCCTATTTCGGAGATAACAACGCCACAGATATCAGAAACGGTTGGGTTCGGCCTGTATAATCTTGTGGCGTGCCTCCCCCCACCAACCGCCAACAGCAATGCGAGGCATTGCATGGACTGATGCAGGTGAGGCCGAGGAATTCGGGGCCGAATTGCAGCTGTGTCGGAGAGTTTATGGGCCGCGAACGCGCGTGAACAAATAATTTTATAAACCTTTAAACCATTCAAACCAAACATATTCTTTTTTGAACACCATCCCGACGGGTGTGGCGGCCTGATCCATGGTTGCGGCGCCGCAACCGCCAGAACCACCAAACCCCCTCCCTGCCCCAACATCGCATGGGTTAAGGGAGTGGGTAGAAGCCGACCCGCGGGATAAAGGGGTAAGAAAAAAGAGCATTTTTGCGGCTGAGGGATCAGTACCAGTATATTAAGACTTGGGCAAACCAGCCCGGGGAACTATCGGAGCAAAATCCCAGGGGTTTCTCAACAACCGGCGGATCAAGGCAAGGGTTTCGGGCGGCGGGGCAAATACTAATACAAGCGGTGGACGCCAACCCTAGCTTTACACCTCTTGTAACATTGAAAGGGAGATCAACGCCTCCCCCCCCTTCCTTTCAACTTTACTTTAACAACCCCCAATTTCCCCACCCCATCCGATTTCTACTATGTATCTGAGCACAGAAGTCGGCAAAGCAGAGTCGCCCAACGAGTCTGCTCCTCGTCGAAACTACCGGGCCGCTAAAGAGGCTTGGACCCATCCGCCGGGCAAGCCCAACGTCACAACCGTTTACGAGCTGATGGAAGAGGGCGTGCGCGAGTTTGGCCCGAACGTGGCGATGGGCCAGCGCAAGCTGGTCAAGGTGCACACGGAAACCAAGCAAGTGTCGAGGATTGTAAACGGCGAAGAAACAAAGGTCGACAAAGAGTGGCAGTACTATGAAATGAGCCCGTACAACTTCATTACCTTCAACGAGCTGGGAGCGGTAGTCAAGCAGCTTGCGTCGGGTCTGATTGCGCTGGGCTTGCAGCCCAAAAAGGACCGGGTTCATCTCTACTCGCGGACGTGCTGCGAGTGGATGCAAATGTTTTTGGCGACGCAGAGCCAGAACATGACGGTTGTTACTGCGTATGATACGCTGGGCAAGTCCGGATTGTCGTCGTCGATCGAGGAGTCGGAAACTGTGGCTATTCTCTCCGATGCCGACAACCTGCATCTGCTGGCCGACACGCTGGGCGAGACCCCCACCATCAAGTTTGTTATTTATCGGGACTATGACGGTGAGCTGACTTCGGAGCAGGTCAAGGACAAGCACAAGATCGAAAAGATCCGCGACATCAAGGTGATTCCGTTTTCGGCGCTGGTGGAGCTGGGCAAAAAGAACCCTGCAGAGCCCCATCCCCCCACTCCCGATGATGTTTCTTGTATCATGTACACGTCGGGCAGCACTGGCAAGCCCAAGGGTGTGATTCTTCTGCAAAAGACGGTGGTTGCCGGCGTGAGCGGCGCCGTGGGCAACGTTGGCCGCGACACCGTCACCCAGCAAGATGTTTTCCTGAACATCCTGCCGCTGGCGCACATCTTTGAGCTCACCGCCGAGCTGGCGTTCCTTTACTGGGGCTGCCGGCTGGGCTACGGCACCCCCAAGACCATCACCGACCTGAACATGCGCAACTGCCGCGGCGACATTGTCGAGCTGCGGCCCACCGTCATGGCCGCGGTGCCTGCCGTGTACGAGCAGGTCAAGAAGGGCATTCTCGCCAAGATCAAGCAGGCGTCGCCGCTGGCCCAGAAGCTGTTTTGGCGCGCGTACAAGCTCAAGCAGCGGCTGCAGGCTTGGGGCTTGCCGGTGCCGTTGATTGACAACCTGATTTTCAAGAAAATCAAGGAAGCCACTGGCGGCCGGCTGCGAGTGATTATGAATGGCGGCTCGGCGCTGTCGTACGAGACCCGTACGTTCCTGAGCACGGTGTTGGCGCCGCTGCTGATGGGCTACGGCCTCACGGAAACAAACGCCATGTGCACGATCTCCACGCTCAAGTATGTTGATCTTGACAGCTCGGGCGAGCTGGTGCCGTGCGTGACCGTGAAGTTGGTGGACGTGCCCGACGCCGGCTACCACGCGCGCAACGGTGAGGGCGAGATCCTCATCAAGGGCACGTCGGTGTCGCCCGGATACTTCAAGAACGACGAGCTGACCAAGGAGTCGTTTACCAAGGACGGGTGGTTCAAGACCGGCGACATTGGCGAGTGGACAAACACCGGTGCGCTGCGGATCATTGACCGTCGCAAGAACCTGGTCAAGACCCTGAATGGCGAGTACATTGCCCTGGAGCGCCTCGAGTCGGTGTACCGCTCCAACGAGTTTGTGCAGAACATCTGCGTGTTTGCCGATGACCAGCACGTCAAGCCCGTGGCGGTGATTGTGCTGAACCAGCCTGCGGTCGAGCATCTTTGCAAGGACATGGGCATCGAGTATAGCGACACGGTGACGCAGAAGCCCGAGGTCTACAAGGCGATTCTCAAGAGCATCCAGGATACGGGCCGCAAGGCGGGGCTCAAGTCGGTGGAGATTTTCGCGGGCATTGCCATTTCCGAGGACGAGTGGACGCCGCAAAACGGGTTTGTGACCAGCGCGCAGAAGGTGCAGCGCAAGAAGATCAAGGAGGCCAATTTGGACGGCTTGACAAAGGCGTTTGCCGATGCGTAGTTGTAGTCTGAGCTGTCTAGTGTTGTTGTCGAGTCTGAGGAGTAGTCTGTAGTTTGTAGTTTCTACTGTTGAGTCTGCCTTGGGGGTTCTCTCTGAGGAGCAGTCGTTCTACTGGGACAGAGGTAGAGGTAGAGGAATTAGTACATAGGTTTTTGCTGAGGTCTGCTAGTTTACGGACTAGGGAGGACTGACTAGGGACTGCTGGTAATGAACCGGCGGGCTAGCTTGTTGAAGCCATCGACATTGTCCAAATACAAATGGTGCCCGCTGTCCTCCATTTGAACCACTTCAGCCTTGCCTCCCGCCTTTTTGATCTGCTTTTGTGCCCAGTGCCCGCCACGGATATCCATCCAGTCACGGTCACCGTACACCCATAGCGATGGGCACGGCAAGGCATGCGTCCGCTCCGAGAGCGGCCACCGGCCCTGCGCGCCCACTGCCAGCAGATAGCTAAGCGCATACTCGCCCGAGCCCGGGGCATTGAACATGACGTACGAGTAGATCTGCAACGCCTGCTGCTCGGGCAGCGTGAGCTTGGCAAACCTCCGCGACGTCCATCCCGACGTGAGGCGGGGCCCAAACGGCCCGCTCAGTCTCACCAGTGAAAAAGGGCTCACGCGTTTATCCCACAGCCACTCAAAATACTTTGGAGCCGCGAGAACAGGCCCCGGCGGCGTGTACGAGTCGGTAGAGCCCACTTCTGCCTCGGGAATCGAGTACTGATTGCGGATGACGCCCGCCGGCGACACCAGCATGATTTTGTCGACAACTTCACGATGTTTCATGGCGTATGCTGCGCCGACGTATGCGCCCAGCGAGTGGGCGATCAGTGAGAAGCGGCCGATCCCCTTTTGTAGCCGCCACTGTTCCAGCGAGTCGCCAAAAAACGCCTCGGCCTTGAGCACGCCCTCGACGCGGTCTTTGGCCTCGATCCGGAACTTGGGCCGCGACGACAGCCCGTAGCCCAGCAAATCAAGCGCATGCAGCGTGTATCCGGGGATCGATCCCAGCGACGCAAAGTTCTTGTAGAAAAAGCCCTTGCAGGCGCCGTAGCCGTGGATCAGCACAATATGCTTATTGGGCTCGCCGGACGGCAGCGGCGGCCCCGCGATCTCCAGCTCGTTGAGAAAAAGACCGTCGCCGACCGGCACGTCCAGCCGTTTGACGTTGGGGGCGTCCAGCGAAACGCCGCCCAATTCCAGTACGGCGGTTTCGGCCGCTTTAAGTTCTGCTCGGCCCCGCCATTGCCGGTAAGAGTCCATAAACGGTAAAGGGAATCGCGGCTGCATGATTTTGCTCAACTTGGCGCCGGTGGGAGGGGTTGGCGGCCGAAGCTTGACGATGTCGGAAAGATCGTCGGGAGATGCGAGCTTAGGCGACCCTTGATTTTGGATACTTGAGAGCGCTCTTTTGGGCGCTGCTCTCAACACGGGAAAATGAAATACAGATAGAGCCATCACAGCTTTTAACTGGTTTAGCCGTTTTTTTAGGCCGTAATTTGGACTTTTTTCTCAGTTCTTTCTCGTCTCACCACTTGAGGAGATTCCCCTTGAGGAACCTAATCGGGGTTGGGAGTCTGGGGTTCGAAAGGGTTTGTAGAGGCGTTGTCTGAGACACTCTCCCAGGGGCGGCGGCGGCGGCCGGGGCAGAGAGATGGCGCGGCCCTAACCCCACCACATATTTTTTTACACTCCCAACCCTCCAAACTTTCCATCAGCAAGGTCAGATTAAACCTTTACTACCTCAATTCTTTTGGCTTTCTCGGTGTTTGATTTTCTGACCCTTTTCTTAATTATTCAAAGATGGATATCGCCTCTCCAGTAGGCTCCGCCATCTCCGCGGTGGACTTTGGCTTCCTCAGTACCGCCGACATTTCTAGACTTTCTGTTAAACAAATCACAAACCCAGAGACCTTTGACAGCCTCGGCCATCCCGTCGCAGGCGGTCTCTACGACCCGGCTCTCGGTGCCTTTCTGAAAAACCTTTGCGGCACTTGCGGTCTCGACGACCGCCGCTGTATGGGCCATCTCGGCCACATTGATCTGCCGGTGCCCGTTTACAACCCAATGTTTTTTTCCCACATGTACCTTTTGCTGCGGTCCAGCTGCTTGTTTTGCAACCGTTTCCGCCTCAAGCAGGTTGAGACCCACTTGTTTGAGTGCAAGCTGCGGCTGCTGCAGTACGGGCTTGTGTTGGAGGCGTCGCAGATCGATGATCTTTCCAATGCAAAGACCGATGCCATGGATATCGACCAGGCCATGAATGCTGCTGCGGCCAATGGCGACGACGACGACGCCGCCGGTGCTGGTGGCGCCAATGCGGTTGTGGACGCCGAGCAGCTGATGATCCGCCGCGACATTTTCGTGCAAAACGCCGTTGACGAGGCGCTGGCCAGCGGCTTCTCGCCGGCGTCGGGCGTGCGCACCCCCTCGGTGTTTGAGGAGCGCAAGGCCCTCATCAAGCAGTTCTACTCGAAGCTGCTGACCCGCGCCAAGTGCGACAACTGCGGCATGTTTAGCCCCAAGTTCCGCAAAGACGGCATCACCAAGATCTTCGAGATGGCGCTGTCGGACCGCCAGCTCCAGCACAACAAGATCAAGGGCGTCGAGCGCACGTCCATGGTCAAGTCGCATGCGGACCGCCCGCTGACCCACGCCGAGGAGCACGAGGAGGAGCTCATCGAGCCCATCCCCAAGGTCAAGACCGGCAAGCAGGGCAACCGGTTCGTGCTGTCCAACGAGGTGTGCAACATTCTCCGCAACCTGTTCCGCCGCGAGCAGGGCATCTGCAAGGTCATTTTCCAGGCAAACCCGCTGTCCACAGAGTACGTGTCCGCCGACATGTTCTTTGTCCACAAGGTGGTGGTGCCTCCCACCCGCTTCCGCATGCCCAGCCAGCTGGGCGACGAGGTCCACACCAACCCCATGAACGAGCTGCTGTCCAAGATTCTGCAGTCGTGCTTGCGGATCCGCGATCTCAGCGACGAGATCCACGCTATGACCATTGCCAAGCAGGGCGGCGAGCAGCGCCGCCTGGTGTTCACCCAGCTCATGAACCAGTTTGTGACGCTGCAGGGCGATTTTAATGGTGTTGTGGATGCCACAAAGAACCAAAATACCGCCGCAAAGTCCATGGCCCTGCCCGGCATCAAGCAGGCTCTCGAACGCAAAGAGGGTCTGTTCCGCAAAAACATGATGGGCAAGCGCGTCAACTACGCCGCGCGGTCGGTCATCTCGCCCGACCCGAACCTCGAAACCAACGAGATCGGTATCCCGCCCGTGTTTGCCGTCAAGCTCACCTACCCCGAGCCCGTGACCTCGTACAACCTCGAGGAGATGCGGCAGTCGGTGATCAATGGCCCTGACGTGTGGCCCGGTGCCACCATGATCCAAAACGAGGACGGCAAGATGGTGTCGCTGGCTAACATGACAGTGGAGCAGCGCACCGCGTTGGCCAACCAGCTCACCACGCCGTCGGCAACCACAAAGGCGCCCACCGGCGTCAACAAAAAGGTGTTCCGCCATATCCGCAACAAGGACGTGGTGCTCATGAACCGCCAGCCCACGCTGCACAAGGCGTCGATGATGGGCCACAATGTGCGCGTGCTCCCCAAGGAGAAGACGCTGCGGCTGCACTACGCCAACACCGGTGCCTACAATGCCGATTTCGATGGCGACGAAATGAACATGCATTTCCCGCAAAACGAAAACGCACGTGCCGAGGCCATGTTGCTGGCCAACACCAACTCGCAGTACCTGTCGCCCACCAGCGGCAAGCCGTTGCGAGGTCTTATTCAGGACCATATTTCCGCCGGCGTGTGGCTCACAAGCAAGGACAGTTTCTTTACTCGCGAGCAGTACCACCAGCTGATCTACGGCTCCATCCGGCCTGAAAACGGCCAGTTTGCGTCCAGCAAGGTTTTGCTGGTGCCGCCGGCGATTGTCAAGCCGCGGGCGCTGTGGACGGGTAAGCAGATCATTTCCACGATTCTGCTGAATGTGCGTCCCTCTGACCGTCCCGGCCTCAATCTGACCGTCAAAAACAAGATCAAGAACGAGTACTGGGGCCCTCATTCGGAGGAGAACACGGTGCTGATCCAGGACGGCGAGCTGCTGGGCGGTATTCTCGACAAGTCGCAGTACGGTGCCGCCGATTACGGTCTGGTGCATGCGATCCACGAGATCTACGGTCCTGACTATGCCGGCCTGCTGCTGTCGGTGCTGGGCCGTCTGTTTACAAAGTACAACATGGACAAGGCGTTTACGTGCGGCATGGACGACTTGCGGCTCACCGAAGAGGGCGACAAGTGGCGGCAGGACCTGCTCAAGCAGGCCAAAGACGTCGGCCTTGCCGCGGCGGTCGAGGTCACCAACATGCCCGAGGGCACGACCGAGACGGACCGCGAGCTCAAAAAGCGGCTGGAGGAGATTCTGCGCGACGACTCCAAACTCGGCATTCTCGACGCCATTACCCAGTCCAAAGCAAACGCCGTCACCACCCAGGTGGTGTCGCAGTGCATCCCCAACGGTACCGAGAAGCGGTTCCCCTACAACAGCATGCAGGCTATGGCGCTTTCGGGTGCCAAGGGCTCCAACGTCAATGTGTCGCAGATCATGTGCGGGCTGGGCCAGCAGGCTCTCGAGGGCCGGCGAGTGCCCGTGATGGTGAGCGGCAAGACGCTGCCATCGTTTAAGCCGTTTGAGACCAACGTACGGGCCGGTGGATATATCGCCGGCCGGTTCTACTCCGGCATCAAGCCGCAGGAGTACTATTTCCATTGCATGGCCGGCCGCGAGGGTCTGATTGATACCGCCGTCAAAACATCGCGGTCCGGATACCTGCAGCGGTGCCTGGTCAAGCAGCTCGAGGGCGTCAAGTCCGAGTACGACAACACGGTTCGCGATGCCGACGGCACGCTGATCCAGTTTATGTACGGCGGCGACTCTGTGGATCCCGTGCGCGAGAGCTACTTGCGGCAGTTTGAGTTCTGTGCCGACAACTACGACTCGTTGCTGGCCAAGCACTCTCCCGACATGCTGAGCGAGCTCAACGACGTTGACGCGCCGTCGTACAGCAAAAAGGTCCGCAAGGCGCTCAAAAAGGACCCCGAGTCCACGAAATACGACCCCGTGTTGTCGGTGTACAACCCGGGCAAGTACGTGGGCTCGATCTCGGAGCAGTTCCAGGCCGATCTCAACAAATATGTCGACAGCCATAAGGACGAGCTCAAGGCCAAAAAGCTCGACAAGAAGCTGCCGGTGCTGATGCAGCTCAAGTACCAGCAGTCGCTGACGAACCCCGGCGACAATGTGGGCGTTATTGCCGCTCAGTCGATCGGCGAGCCGTCGACGCAGATGACGCTCAACACGTTCCATTTCGCGGGCCACGGCGCCGCCAATGTGACGCTGGGTATTCCGCGGTTGCGAGAGATCATTATGACGGCCAGCGCCAACATCAAGACGCCGCAGATGATTCTGCCCGTGCTGCCCAGTGTCACCGACGAGGAGGCGGACCTGTTCTGCAAGGGCATCACGCGGATCATGCTGGGCCAGCTCATCGACAAGATCACCGTCACCGAGCGCACGGGCCCCAACGAGTCGGGCCAGTACGTGCGCACGTACACGGTGCGGCTGCAGCTATACAGTCGCGAGGAGTACGAGAGCGAGTACGACGTGTCTCAGCACGACGTGGAGCAGGTGCTCAGCAACCGCTTCCTGACCATGCTGCACAACCAGGTGGTCAAGGAGGTGCGCAAGCAAAAGAAGATGGATGCTGGCGCCGCGGCGATTGGCCAGGCCAACAAGGCGGCCGAGTCCGAGGGCGTGAAAAAGGCGGCTCGCCGCGACAATGCCGACGAGGGCGACGAAGGCGCTTCGAGCTCGCTGGTGGATGACGAGGCGCTGGAGAGCGGCGACGAGGATATGGACTCGGACGCCGAAGACGCCGACGAGGACAGTGCCAAGGCGCAGAACAAGGCGGCCGAGGACACTGAGGAGCGCGGCGACGACGCCGGCAGCGACGACGACGAGCTGGCCGAGACCGACGACGAGGAGACCGTCGAGGTTGCCGAGGTCTCTGAGGACGACGCCGACGAAATGGAGGTGGATGCGCCGCCGCGGGCAACGCGCGTGCCTCAGGCGCTGACCCGCAGCGCCAAGGAGCGCCAGAGCGCGGTTAAGCTCATGCACCGCGACATTCGCAAGTTCAACTTTGACGACGACAATGGCGAGTGGTGCGAGTTCGAGCTCGAGTACTCTGCGGCCGCCAAGAAGCTGCTGATGGTCAACCTGCTGGAGGACGTGTGCCGGCGGGTGGTTGTGCGCGAGGTGCCGCACATCGAGCGGTGCCTGCGGCCTGCCCAGCACAAGGAGGGCCGCGTGCTGGTGACCGAGGGCGTGAACTTTGGTGCCATGTGGCTCGAGGACATGTTCATCGACGTCAACGGCATTCTGTCCAATGACGTGAGCGCCGTTCTGCATACCTACGGCGTGGAGGCTGCCCGGGCCACTATTGCCCGCGAGATCTCCAACGTGTTTGAGACCTATGCCATTGCCGTGAACCCGCGCCATCTGGAGCTGATTGCCGACATGATGACGCGCGAGGGCACGTACCTGCCGTTTTCGCGGCAGGGCCTGGACTCGAGCGTGTCGCCGTTCCAGAAGATGAGTTTCGAGTCCACTTGTCAGTTCCTGACCAAGGCGGTTCTCGACGGCTCCTCGGATACGCTTGAGAATCCTTCTGCGCGGATTGTGCTTGGCCAGCCTGTGCGCAGCGGCACTGGCTCGTTTGATTTGTTGACGCCTGCTCCTATTTCTGTTTAGCCCTGGTGCTGGCCTTGTGGCCACTAGCATGTAGCTATTGTCTATAGTAATTTATACGCCTGAGCTTGACCACTGAGCTTGCCAACTGAGCTTGCCCACTGAGCTCGCCTACTGAGTGACTACTGAGTGACTACTCTTGAGTGACTGACTGAGTGACTACTGAGTGACTACTGAGTGACTACTGACTCGACTGTTGGGAGGACTAACTGACTGGGAGGACTGACCTGGAACTGACTGGAGGACTGCTTAGGGAACAGATGGAGGCAGTCTACATCTACGACCAGACAGGACGAACCGTCCTGACGTACCCCAGCCTGGCCACGCTTTCGGCAGCAAAGATCCGCGCAGCGGTCATTGCGCCTAAAGACGAGCCAACCGCGCCGGCGTTGCTGGAAATCACCCCCTCGCAGCTCGTCTATGTGCGGCCCTACCAGCGGCTGCTGCTGGCAGTGCCCTGTGCGTCAACCATCCGCCCCTTGGTGGTGGAGGAGTTTGTGGGCCGGCTGATTGCCGTTTTGGAGGAGTATTTCGACGACAAGCTCACGCTGCCGCTGGTGGAGGCCAACCACTCGGCGATCATGCAGCTGCTGTATGAGATGCTCGAGGCAGGCCTGCCGCATATCACCGAGCCCGACCTGCTGCGGGGCCTTGTTCCGAGCGGGAACCTGTTTCAAAAGCTGCTGGCAGCGCCCAAGCAGGGCCTTCCGGCATGGGATATCCCTTGGCGACGGCCGGCCGTCAAGCACACCAAAAATCAGCTGTATGTGGACGTTGACGAGAGCTTGACGGTGCTGGTGCCACCACAGGACGGCAAGCAGCGGCGGTCGGGCGGGTCTGCGTTTTACTCGATGAACTCGACGATCCAGTCGCGGCCGTCGACGCTGCGAGTCAAGGGCCAGGTGCTTGTCAACAGCCACTTGAGCGGTGTGCCCACCGTGCATCTCGAGCTGGATCTGCCCGCTAAACAGGCCAAGAGCCTGCGGCCGTCGTTCCATGCCTGCGTCGACCGCAAGCAGTGGGCTGACCGCGGGCTTCTGGCGTTTGTTCCGCCCGAGGGCCGCACTGTCGTGGCCCAGTACACACTGGAGGTGCCCGACCAGGGCCTTGTGTATGGGGAGCTTAAGCGCGGGCTCGGCGACGACAAGAGCCAGTTCGAGGTGCGGGTGTCAACAAACATGGACACGCTGGTGGAGAGCGTGGACAACCTGTGCGTGACGATTGTGTTCCCGCAGGGCACCAAGAACGTCAAGGAGCTGCGGCTGTCCAACGGCGATCTGGATGTTTCCGACCCCACAAAGGGTCTGTGGACGTTTGGGCCGCGCACGCCCGTGGGCTGGCATGCGACGCTGCGAGGGCAGGCGTTTGACGACGACAGCAAGCCTGTATCGCCTCAGTACCTGCAGGTCAAGTACTCGCTGATCGGGCGGGTGCCGTCGCGGACGTCTGTGCGGAACTTGAACATTGTCAACTGGAAGGAGGGCGGCGACCGGCCTTATCGAGGAGTTCGCTACCAAACGCACGTTGACAATTTTATTGTCCGTTAGCACCGCTAATCTGAATCTAGACTATAGTCTAGTATAGTGTAGCAGTATATGAACATATTCTAGTCTAAGAGCCGCACCTCCAGCAAGAGAGGGAGAGAGCTAAACCTCAACAGTCTCCTCCATGATCGGAATCAGATCCTCCAACCGATCAATCACACATGTACATTCGGGCCGGTCGGCAACGTCGTGATTCACGGTGTTGCGTAGCAGCACAGTGGCAGAGCCCGCCCGGTACCCCGCCAGAATATCGTCGATGGAGTCGCCGACCATGATTAGGGTCTTGGGGTCGACGCCCCATTGCTGGGCGATTTTCAGCACTCCGTCGGGTGCCGGTTTGGGCGGCCGGAACTCCCGCGTGATCACAGGATCCATTGGGTAGCCATCGAGGAAGTTGTCGAGCAGATGCTGGACGGGGATGTCGAAGTTGCGAGTCAGAATGGCCGTAGGAAGCTGGCGAGCGTGCAGATAGCGCACGAGATTTTGCACGCCCGGTTGAGGTTTCATATCTTTGGAGACCTCGAGCTCAATTGCCTTGAGCTTGTTTTGGGCCTCTTCTTGCTGCTGCTTGGGCAGCGAGTGAACATGGTCGAGGATATCGATGGACTTGTCAATTCCAAGAGCATCGCGCATCTGCTGGAACATGTAAGTTTGCGGCAGACACAGCGTGCCGTCCATATCGAAGATCACTCCTCGAATTGTTTGGGGGAGCCGGTTCATTAGGATGGATCCTCCCAGCGTCGATGTTCTCCCAACGTCGATCCGCCCGGTTCTCCCAACCTCCGCCAGCGTCAGTAGCCAGCAGTCAGCAGCAGCGATCCTCCCTCCACTGTCAGCAGCCATCCAAGCGCCAGCACCCACTGTCAGCTCCTCCCAATCCTCCCAGACCTCCCAGACCTTACACATGGACCCCGCTGCGGCCTTTGGCGACCTCGAAGACAATGCGCCGGACGGGGGCTGGAACTCCGGCCAGGCGTGGGGCCAAGGCAGCGAAAACGCCGAAGAACAGAAAGTCGTGCACCGCACCGGCTTTGGCCCTGCCATTGGCGAGAATGGCGCTCCAAACGACGACGATTCCACCGCCGGGCTGGCGGCGTCAAGCATCGTCGAGGCCGGTTCCTCGGCAGCGGGCGCCTCTGCGGCGTCTGCGGGCGCTACACCAGCCGCAAATTCGGCCAGTTCGGCCAATTCGGCCGCCAAGCGCCGCCGCCACCGTCTGATTGTGAAAGTAACCAACATCGAGCCCAACAAGGGCGACCCGATTGTGTGGTTTGATGTGCAAACGACGCTGCCGCGGTTCCGCAGCACCAATTTTAGGGACGTGCGCCGCGCATACAGCGAGATGCGGCGGTTTGCGTCACATTTGGCGTCGGCCAATCCCGAATGCTTTGTGCCCTCGCTGCCGCCGCCTTCAACGTCGTTCCCGGCCGGCAGCGAGGAAAACGACGCCCGGCTGCGGGCCAATCTGCAGCGGTGGTTCGACCGCATCACTCGTAGCCCGCTGCTGGCCCGCGACGAGGAGTTTCTGTACTTTGTCGAGTCGTCGTTTGGCTATGTGCCAGTCGTGAAAATCCGGCCTCCGGCAACCGGGCTGGCCCGCAAGGTGATCAAGCAGCTGCAACCGCCCGAGGACGGCGTGGAGGAGCTGCGCGAGTTCCGGCCCGTCGCTAAACTGGTGTACCAGTATGCACAGGAGGGTCAGGCCAAGCTGGGGCGCGTTGTGCGGGCACGACGGGCTCTGAGCACGGCGTTGGTGACGTTTGGCGACAAGCTGCAGTACTTTGCGGCACCGGATCCCGGCAACACCCTGCAGCATGTGTTTGCGAGGCTCAGCAAGATCGTGGTGCATGCCGGCGAGTACGAGACTGTCAAGGCCACCATGGCTGCGGCATTGTACGGCGACGTGCTGGAGACGGTGGCCAACGACTCGTACATGATCAAAGAGACTTTAACGAACCGGCACATTCTCATGCGCGACCTGCTCAAGTCGCAGGAGGCGTCGCGGACCAAGCACCAGCGAGCCACGCAGCTCAAGGGCGCCACCGCTATTTCGCAGGCAAAGGTAGAGGACGCCATCAGCCAGCTCGAGGATGCTACCCAGCTGGAAAAGCGTATCACGTCGGCCACCCGCCGCGTCACCGACAACCTAGTTGTAGAGCGCCCGCTGGCGCTGCAGCGCATGGAGTCGGATCTGATGGGCGCCATGAAGGAGTATGCGCTGCGGTTCATTGACGCCGAGCGGCGGATTCTCACGTCATGGGAGTCGCTCAAGCGCGATGTGCGGGCCGCGGACTCGCGGGGCGGACTCAGCCGGCTGGGGCGCGATCCCACGACGCCCAGAGCGCCGCTGCAGCCGTCGCAACGGGGCGGCGACTCGTGGAGTGATCGGCTGGAGCGGGCGCGCGACACGACCACGCCGCCCAAGCAGGCCGACGAGGTTGTAGACGCCAAGTCTGCCGCGAGCTTACTTGCCGAGAGTGTTTTCTAGGCGTGCGTTTTCTGGCGTTTGCCAGCGTTTGCGGATTTTCCAACTGAGAAACCAACTGAGAATTCCAACTGAGACTTTCTGCCAAGAGCGACTGGCTACAAGCATAGTAATACTATTCTAGTTTAAAACAGAGTAGCACTAAATACACTAGGTGGTTATTGATCGCTGGTAATAACTTTGGTTAAAACTGAGCAGCATAGACTAGGTGGTTACTGATAGCTGGTAATAATACATTGGTTAAAACTGAGCAGCACTGGTAATATATATACACGACACTAGGGGGTTATTTGCCGGCTATTATTTGCCGGCAGTTATTGGGCGGTGCACCTTGCCTTTGCAAACACCCATGACGCCGTTGAACAAAAGCACCTCGGCGCCGTCCTCAATGTCCGCAGCCTTGATGGTGCCCTCCTTGATGAAGTTGAGCTCCAACAAGAAGCTGCGCATCACGCCGCACATGCCGCCGTCCAGCGCAGGCGTCACCCACTCGCCGTCGATATGGAACGCAACGCTGGTGACGGTTCCCTCGGTGATCTCGCCCTTTTCATTGACCAGCAGCGCCTCGCGGTTGCCGTCGATGTGGTTGCGGGCCCGCACCTGGTCGTACAACTGTCTCTTATTGTTTTTGATCATCGTAAACAGGCTCGACGGCGTCTCCTGGTCGTCGATATACACATCATACAGCGGGTCGTTGGACTCGGTCTCCAGCGGGCGGTCAGACAGCCCGCTAAACAGGTTGTCGCGCTCGTTGGCAGGCATCACCGTCGTCTCGATCGTGCCCTTGGAATCCAGCGTCACCCGCACCTTGGCAGGGCTATCTGTATCGGCAATAGCCTTTTCCAGCGCCTCACTGAACGGCTGGTATGTGATCTCGGGCCATTGCAGCAGCTTGGCCCCGTACTTGAGCCGGTGGTAGTGGAGCCGGGCCATGAAAAAATCGTCATGCAGCGACGATTCCATGGCAATGGGGATCCGCCGGGTCAACTCCACCAGCCGTTTATCCCATCTCAGCGTGGTCATAAGTTTAAAAGAAGGGTCGCTGGCCTCGGTCGCCAGTTGGCTGGCCAAGGCCTGCTCCGTCTGCCGGGGCAGCGTTCTCAGCTTCATGTAAGTGGGACACGTGATGGAGGTGCAGAATTGCAACTAGTAGTCTCAGGGCAATAGGGCCCAAATGGGGGTTAGCCACGATGTTAATTCCGGTTAATATTTTCAGCTGCGCTTTTCAGCAGCCTGTTTCAAGTCGCTTTGCTATTTCGTAGTTTCATACAAACCGACTTTTCAACTGCTGTGACTGCACCATGCAAATGCACCATGCAGCACTAGCCTCACCCACATCTACTAGGATTACTAGCCTAACTAGCCTCACTAGCATAACTGGTCTTACTGGTTGAATCAAGCCTGAGCCTTACGCTATCCTTAAAAGTCGAATCTAGCCTAGTTGAATCCACTAGTTGAATCTAACTAGTCTCATTTGCCTAGCCACAAGACATCCTCCCAGTGCCAGTCAGTGTAGTTAGTGGTTGTCTTACTAGTTAGTCTTACCCAAGTCCAGACCAACGTCAGCATGGGCCTTATCGAGAAAATCTCAAGGCTGGTCCAGAGATACAATCTCGCCCCTCGCCTTCTCAAGGCCCTGCCGCTCATATCCCTGATATGTTATTTGGCAGGAATTGCTTGGCTGTGTGCGCTCCCCTTGGACGGCCAGTTCCGCAACACCTACGTGTCGGAGAATGCGCTTCTTCCTCATCAAGCCTCGACGTTTTTCCGAGAAAGTGAGTGGTTTATTCTTCGCGGCTTCCGCAACGAGATCAGGGAATTCAAAAACGAGCCCGAGAACCTGCGCAACCAAAAGCTCGCAGAGATCTTCGACAATGTCGGCCTCAAAACAGCTGTCCACAAATGGACAGACGAAGACACCGGCGAAGGCACAGAGAACCTCTATGCGATCCTGCATGCTCCACGAGGCTCCCATAACGAGGCAATTGTCCTGGTAGCTCCCTGGATTAGCAGCGACGGCGTCAACAACGATGGCGGAGTGGCTCTGCTGGTGTCACTGGCCCGCTACCTCCGCAAATGGTCGGTGTGGCACAAGAATCTGATCTTTGTGGTGCCCAGCAACTCGCATGTTGCGTTGCGAAAGTGGGTCGAGGCATACCATACCAGTCTCAAGTACACTGCCGGCAGTATCGAGGGTGCTCTTGTGCTAGAGTACCCGGACGAGGGCGACTACTTTGACAGTCTCGAAATCTTTTACGATGGCCTCAATGGCCAGCTGCCCAACCTCGACCTGATCAATACTGCCGTTAAGGTTGCCGATGGAGAGCATCTGCGCACAGAGATTCTCGGCATGGGCGCCAGCTACCACCTCTACATCCAGCGGCTCACCACTATGGTTCGTGGCGTGTTCCGCCAGCTCGTGGCCGGCCTCCAGCGCGGTCCTGGCTGCGAGATGTTCAGTGGCTGGCGGATTGATGCAATCACCCTGCGTGCTCGCGGAACTACTGGCCCGCACGACATTACGACATTTGGCCGCGTAGCAGAGTCCGTGACCCGTTCCCTCAACAACCTGCTAGAGCATTTCCACCAGTCATTTTTCTTCTACCTCATGCTGGGGCCTCGCTACTTTGTCAGTATCGGCACCTATTTGCCGTCGGCCATGCTCGTCGCCAACTCCTACCCAATCATGGCCATCCACAAACTGCTGTCATTACACAACTCGCAGAAAACAGATATCTTCCCTGCCTGTGCGGTGTTTATTGTCATTTCGGCTCTGAGCCTGTGCCTGCTGTGGATGCTCACTGCTCAACGCGTGGACATGCTGCGCTACGGCGTCATGGTCCTGGCAGCTACTGTTCAGTGCATGCTTTTGCAGCCGCTTCTGTCCATCAACGCCAAGAAGTTGCTTTTGGGTGTGTCGCTGATTCTGTTTGGCCTCTTTCTCACTACGCTCGCCATGCTCAACTTCAGCCTGGCTCTGGCTCTTGGCGTCGCAGCCCTCCCCATCGCGTGGATCAGCCCCGGCCGGCGTTGGAACCCGTTCTTGGTTGCCGCCTCGTGCCCTCTAATCGGACTGTTTGCTTTATCGGGATACATGGAGATTCCATTCCATGATCTCGTGCGCGATCTTGTGGTGGGACACAAGGAGCTGAATGTGAGTGCCTGGAGCGTGATCGTGGTAGTGTGGCTGCCGCTGTGGTTTGTGGGACTTGTCACGGCTTGAAAAAGTACATAAACGACTGTATGATATTATGAATCGCACACTCTAGTGCACACGTGCTATCATAGCCGGGTTACTTGTTGTTACTTGTTACCCGCCCGGTGCCAAGTGAGATCTGAAGGATATGCATTGCACTGCAGATCAGCTATGTGGTTTGTCACGTGACCTACTGTGATAGATAGGGGATGGCCCCTGAGAAGACTAAGTTAAGTGCTTGGAGATATGTATTCGGTCAAATATACAATATTTAGACTAGAGATAATGTCCTCGAAGCAACAGGAAATAGCAACCGATCACCGACATGGGCCGCAAGCCCCCCATGCGCCCCACTCAACACAGCCTCGCGTAAACGCATGATTGCGTAAGTGTTGCCGGGATCGGCTACTGCCATGCGTCCATAGGCCTATAAAGTGGTCAAAGGCTGCGTGAGGTAATCATAACTTAGCATGGGAATTGAAGTGGAGATAGACACTCCGTATCCTGCGGGTCATATTTTCGGTCCAAATGACAAGGTTGAAGGCGTCATTACGGTGACTCTTTCCAAAGATACCGACATCAAGAACATTGTAGTGAAGCTCAAAGCGATCGAGAGCACAATGGTCCACTACTGGGTGACTGTAGACAATCGGCGGCAACGCCGGACTTGCACTTCCACCCATCAATGGTACAAGTTGACGTGGACTGTATTTCCCTCTAAGGAAATTGGCGCTCAGACGTCCGGTAGTTACACCCTTCCGCAGGGGGTGCATAAGTACCCCTTTTGTGTACAGTTTCCTAACGACCCGCAGATTCCGGGCACGTTGCAATCTGTCCACAGCGGCTGGTACAGTATTCGACACACGATGAAGGTTACTGTGCACCGCGATTCGCACTGGAAGACCGATACACGGTTGGAGTTCGCTCAGGGCTATTCTCCGTCTGCTCCGGCTGCCGTGCTGGACGACCCCAGCCGCGCTTGCACTGAGCAGACTGGCGAGCTTGTGCGCAAGTACAAGAACCCCAATGAGGGTCTTCAACGGATATTTTCGCGGTCGCCGCGGTCGTCGGCCCAGGTCAAGGTGATTGTCGAGTCTCCTGCTCACGGTCTTCCTCAGGCACCGCGGCCGCTGCGGTTGCGACTTCACGTGTCCACGAGCCTGGAGGTTGTATTGACGCACATCACGGTGCAGCTCACATCGTTCACCGAGTTCCATGCCGTCGATTCTTGGCGCCGACAGCACAGCAACAGCGAGAGCACTACTATTAGTATCGTCTCGCAACCATTGACTCTAACTGGCACCGAGTTTGAGCTTTCAGACTATGTGCACGGGGCAATGATCAAGGGCATTTGCCCTACTGTCGTGTCGACGCTGCTCAACCGCGTGTACACTCTGGAGGTGGTTGTGACGGTTGCCGACCCGCTGAACCTCGGCCGTACAAGGGATATCACGGTGCGGAGCCAGAGGACAGTGCTGCCATCTGCAGAGCAAAAAGAGGTTCCGCCCAGTCAGTTCCCCAACCAGTTCCCGAGCCAGTATCAGAGTCAATACCCGAGCCAGTACGAGAGCCAGTACCCACAGAACGGGCCACCTCCCGTGCAGGCTCCCATCCAGTCGGTCCAGAACACCCAGTACCCGAGCCAGTACCCTACCAGTCAGTATCCTGACGCAAAAGTATCTGGTTATGGAGATACAAAGTCTGGATATGGAGATACAAAAGCGTCGGGATACTCTGACAACCAGTATGCCCCCACTTCTAGTGGTAAGACAGGCGATATTCCCGAATTTGAGAATTCAAATCCTCCTCCGGCATACGACGGCTAGCATATTGGGACGTAGGAACCTAGTGTGTGCCAGCTGTTGAAAGACTATAAGTTATAAACCAGAAAGTGTGACGTCGGTCCGCTAGATGAGCGCCAGAGATCCACTTTGATAATGCAAGTGGAGCAGTCCACGTGACCGTCCGATCCTCCCTCTACGTCAGCGTGCAGATCGCCAAGAATAAAGAGATTGGGGCTGAGGTATCAACCAACTCAGCATGGGTATCGAGGTCGAAATCCAAACCGAGCAGCCGCCCAGCCATATCTATGGCCCCAAGGACCGAATTTCGGGAACAATCGTAATGAAGCTTTCCAAGGATACCAGTCTGCGCAGCATTGAAGTGAAACTCAAGGCTATGGAAACCACTGTGGTTCAGTATTGGGTATTCCGAAATAACCGCCGGGAAAGACGAACCTGCTCGTCTCAGCATCAATGGTATCATAAGACTTGGAGAGTGTTCCCGTCGAACGAAGTGAGCGCAGAAACGTCGGGCAAATATACGCTGCCCAAGGGAGTACATGAATACCCGTTTTCGGTCCAATTTCCCGAAGACCCCCAAATTCCGGGATCAATTAGCTCTTTGAGTCAGGGATTTAAAGTGCAACATTTCGTCAAAGTGTCGGTGCACCGAGACTCGCACTGGAAAATGGACAAGCGGCTCCAATTGCCCAAGACGTACTACCCCACAGCTCCAACCATGCTGTTGGACGATCCTAGTCGGTCAAGTTTGCGGCAACAGGGCCTGCTAGTTCGCAAGTATGAAAACCCCAAGGAAGGATTCAGTAAAGTTTTTTCAAGGTCCCCGCGAGCCACTGCCAATATCACCGTTGTGCTGGAGTCTCCTGCTCATGGCCTTCCCCAGGCTCCTCGGCCACTGAGGCTGCGGCTCCATGTTTCTACTGACTTGGAGATTGCAGTCACTCACTTGGCTGTTGCCTTGACCTCGTTGACAGTCTACTTTGCGATTGATCCCTGGGGCGCTCGCCAGAGCACCAGCGAAACAGTCCTACACCCTGTGATGTCCACTGATTTACATTTGACGGGTACAGAGTTCGAGCTGACGGACTATGTTTACAATGCTGTGATCAAAGGGATCCTCTGTCCGACGTTTACCTCCGTTTACATCAAGCGAACCTACGGACTCGAAGTCACGGTCACGGTTGCCGATCCCCAGAACCTCAACCGCACACAGGCAATCAAGGTGCCGGTAGAGAAGATCGTGTTGCCGCCGTTGGAACTGCGCACAGGTCCCTCGGGCGCTCCGCTAGTTTCGATGGATCCAGAACCTGTTCTGGGGCCGCCGGAGGATCCGCCGCCAGATTCGCCGGACTTGCCAGGGAAATCAGGCGAGATTCCCGACTTTAAGAACCCCGATGCTCCTCCTGCCTATAACGGGTGATCTACGTTATAGATAAACGCCTGCCTAGAGTGGGTGATCTACATTATTGATGAACGCCTGCCTAAAACGGATGATCTACATTACAGATAAATACGAACTTTTATACAAGATCCACAACGGTCATGTCCAAGACGCCATCGTCGGCGGCTGCCTTTTTGACAGGAACAGCGTCGTCGGCATCGTCGAGACCGCGTTTAGGCGCGGCAGGCTCCACGACCTCCAGATCTTCGGCGGCAACCGGCTTGGGCTTGAACCGGTCCGGAATGTCCACCACGTCGACCTCCATTTTGTCGCCCTCCACAACATACAGCTCGAGGTTGACGCGCTGGTCGTCCTCGTCAATAACGGTGACAAAAGCGTCATCGAGGCCGAGGTCCGCCAGCGTCCGCGACAGATTGTCTTCGTAGTCCGGGTCGTAGATCAGGCGGTCGGTGACAAGACTAACGTCCGAGTACCCGAGCTTGTCTTTGAGCACGTCCTCGACCACTGTTTCCAAAGTTGTAGAAGGGTCAGCCTTGAGGGTTGTGCGGGCCACGCCGCTCACTACGCACTCGGGGTCGGACTTTGCGAGCCGCTCGCCGCTGAGAACGCGATCGGCAGCGCGCCAGATGTTGACGGAGCGCAGATCGTCGTCGAGGCCGGCCACTAGCTTGACGGCTTCCACCACGCCCATGCCGGAAACAATGGCGTTGGTGGTGGCAATGGCCGGGATGATGTTGCCGGCCATCTGCTTGATGGCGAACTTTGTTGTTTGCGGAAGGCCAAAGATGTAGGCACGGATGTTTGTGGTTGCCGACACAAAGTTCAGGGCGTCTTCGTCGTCCTTATCGAACTCCAGGGATTCCTGGGCCTTGCCACCCTCGAGACGGCTGGCCAGAGCCTTTGTGCTCGCATCCAGCACCGCCATGCACTCGGCCAACGTCCAGTTGCGCTGGTCATCTTCGGCAGTCGCCGCGCCATCCAGGGCCGAGTAGTCGGGCACCACCAGCGGTTTCGGGGCCGGCCGCGACTTCCACATACTCTCGACGGCCGCTAAGCGCTCGATATCCCGGACAAACACTTTGGCGGTCATTTTGTCAAGAAACCCGGGCTCGTTGATAGAGCGGCGCAGGTCGGCGAGCTCGTTCTGCTCGCGGCGCAGATTCGCCAGCTCTTGCTTGTTGTCGCTGTTTTCGCTGTCGTCGATCTGCTCCTCGTCGTCCTCGCCAAACACCTGGCTGAAAAGATAGCTCTTGGCCCACACCACGCAATGGATGGGCTGCGACGGCGTGCTGCGGATCGTGCACACCGGAAACGCCTTGGGCGTGGGGTGAGTGCGGCATGCGTAGCACTCTGTTTTGCGGGGGATAATCACCTGGACCTGACCCTCAAAACCAGCGGTTCCGCAGTCAACTAGCGGCACATCAGTGGCCACACACATTCTATTGACATGTTTGCGGGCCTCTGCATTATCGAGGGCATTAAAGGCCAAGTCAAAGGACGCAAACCAGCGGGGACTGAAACCTGCGGCCATGATATTGTCTTGGTAGGCGACGATGTTAACGTTTTGGTTGAACTCGCCGGCCACTTGCTTGGCAACTTTTGCTTTGCTTTGCTTGATATGTTGCTGAGAAAATAGAAATTGGCGGTTGAGGTTGCTGAGGTCGATAGTGTCGAGGTCTACGAGATGGATTTCGCCGAAACCCGCCATCACGACTTCTTTGAGCAATTCGCAGCCAATGCCGCCGGCACCGACCAGCAGGACCTTGCTTGTTTGGATTTTGGAGGTGGCTGCATCGCCTATAAGAGTGGCAAGAGCCGATTGTCTTTGCATTCTGAGCTGGTGCCAGTGACTGACAGATGATTAGAGGTAAAGTGCTAGGTAGTAACTTGATTGAACCTTGACTAGCGATGACTAACGTGCGACTAGGGGGTGACTAACGCGACTACCGCTGAGTGACTAGCGCAGTAGGAAGTGCTGACAGCGTGGTCATGTCCAAGTACAGCGTTATTCTACCAACCTATAACGAGCGCGAGAACCTCCCCATTCTCGTGTGGCTGCTGGCCGACATGTTCAAAAAGAACAACCTCGACTGGGAGGTGATCATTGTCGACGATGCGTCGCCCGACGGCACGCTGGACGTCGCCAAAGAGCTTGTCAACGTTTACGGAGAAGACCACATTGTGCTGCGGCCTCGCACCGGCAAGCTGGGCCTGGGCACCGCGTACGTGCACGGTCTTAAAAGCGTCACCGGCGACTTTGTGATCATCATGGACGCCGACTTTAGCCACCATCCCGAAGCGATTCCCGAGTTTATTGCCAAGCAGAAAGAAGGTAACTTTGACATTGTTACCGGCACTCGCTACAAGGGCGACGGAGGCGTTTACGGCTGGGATCTCAAGCGCAAACTTGTTTCGCGAGGCGCCAATTTCCTGGCCTCGACGCTGCTGCGTCCCAATGTTAGTGACTTGACTGGCAGTTTCCGGTTATACAAAAAGCCAGTATTGGAGAAGATCATTGCTGCGACGAAATCCAAGGGCTACGTGTTCCAGATGGAGATGATGGTTCGGGCGCGGGCGATGGACATGACGATTGGCGAGGTGCCTATTTCGTTTGTTGATCGGGTTTATGGCGAAAGCAAGCTTGGCGGCGACGAGATCGTGCAGTACCTGAAGGGTGTGTGGATGTTATTTACCACTGTTTAGTTCTAGGTTCTAGGGTCTTAAGTTCTAGGTTTTCGAGGTCTCAAGGTTATTCACGGTTTCGCCGATGTGTGGAGTACCGATGTCGACGCTAGTTGTTCAGTCAACCCCAACCCATCGGGCCCCCCGGCCTCCCCGGCCACCCCGGCATCCGGCGTTCGAGCGCCCTAACCCCACCAGCTCCTCTTACCCAATGAACTTCCCAAAACTTTCCATCCACCATGCTTTCCGCCCGTGCGAACCTGTTGCGTGCCGTTACGCCTCTGAGCCGCACGTATGCCACCTCGGTGGCGTCGTTCAGCCAGAAGAAGAATGCCGACGGTAAATACACCGTGCCCATCATCGAGGGTGACGGTATTGGTCCCGAGATCTCCCAGGCCGTCAAGGACATTTACGCGGCCGCCAAGGTGCCTGTCGACTGGTTGCCGGTGGATGTCACCCCTAAGCTGGTCAACGGCAAGACCACCATCCCTGAGGACACCATCGAGGCCATCAACAAGTACAAGATCGCCCTCAAGGGTCCTTTGGCTACCCCTGTCGGCAAGGGCCACGTCTCGCTGAACCTGACTCTGCGCCGCACTTTCAACCTGTTTGCCAACGTGCGGCCTTGCAAGTCCGTCAAGGGCTACAAGACTCCTTACGAGGACGTCGATACCATTCTTATCCGTGAGAACACCGAGGGTGAGTACTCTGGTATCGAGCACGTTGTTGTTCCTGGTGTGGTGCAGAGCATCAAGCTTATCACCCGCAAGGCGTCGGAGCGCGTGTGCCGCTACGCGTTTGACTTTGCTCGCCAAACCGGCAAGGACAAGGTTCTTGTCGTGCACAAGGCCACCGTCATGAAGCTGGGCGACGGTCTGTTTCTGGACGCCGCCCTCGAGGTCGCAAAGGACTACCCCGACATCACCGTTCACACCGAGCTTATTGACAACACCTGCCTGAAGATGGTCACTGACCCGGCTCCTTACAAGGACTACGTCATGGTCATGCCCAACCTTTACGGTGATATCATGTCCGATCTGAGCTCGGGTCTGATTGGCGGTCTTGGTCTTACCCCCTCGGGTAACATGGGTACTGAGACCTCTATTTTCGAGGCCGTGCACGGCTCGGCGCCCGATATCGCCGGCAAGGGTCTTGCCAACCCCACCGCTCTGCTGCTGTCGTCCATCATGATGCTGAGACACATGGGTCTTGAGGACAAGGCTGGCCAGATCGAGAAGGCGGTGTTTGAGACCATTGCCTCGGGCCCCGAGAACGTGACCAAGGACCTGCGCGGTACTGCTACCACCAAGCACTTTACCGACGAGGTCATCAGCCGTCTGTAGCTGCCATAGACTGAGTATAGAATGGAGACCTTCCTGCGTAGTGCTGCTTGCGATGCTTGTACTTTCCTTAGGACCCTTGACAGAAGTAGCATGAGTGTGCCCGTGTTTATGGCTCCCGCTGTGGAGAAGCACTCAAGCACCGCGACGGCCAGCGCGAGGCGGCTCCTGTAGCACAGGTTAGTACTTGACCCAGGGCGCTCAATTTGAGAATTCGTTGGAATCTGGGATTGACGCAAGGCATCGTGGAAATAATGATTTACTATTTCTGTCGGTTGTATTTCTAAATCGAGTAGTTGAAATGGAAACGCAGAGTGGGGAGGCAGTATGGGACGCAGAGTAGGAACGCAGAGTGGGAACGCAGAGTGGGAACGCAGAGTGAACGCAGAGTAGGAACGCAGAGTGGGAACGCAGAGTGGGAATGCAGAGTGGGAACGCAGAGTGGGAACGCAGGATGGGAACGTAGAGTGGGAACGCAGAGTGGGAACGCAGAGTGGGAATTGTGAAATTTAATGATTTGCTTTTTATTGTTTGTATTTTTATATTGAACACAGAGTGGGAACGCAGGATGGGACCACAGAGTGGGAACGCAGGATGGGACCGCAGAGTGGGGAGGCAGTATGGGAACGCAGAGTGGGAACGCAGAGTGGGAACGCAGAGTGGGAACGCAGAGTGGGAACGCAGAGTGGGAACGCAGAGTGGGAATTGTGAAATTTAATGATTTGCTTTGTATTGTTTGTATTTTTATATTGAACACAGAGTGGGAACGCAGGATGGGACCGCAGAGTGGGGAGGCAGTATGGGAATGCAGAGTGGGAACGCAGAGTGGGAACGCAGGATGGGAACGTAGAGTGGGAACGCAGGATGGGAACGCAGAGTGGGAAGCCTACAACAGTCAGAACTGCGAGATTACAGAGTGATACGAATTTACAAAATGACATACGAGACAGCTCCGAGACTCAGTTGGTCCAATTCGGCCCAGAGAATGGCTACTTGTACTTGGCCATAAACTCCTTGTGGAAGTTAGTGAACCGGTCGCTGACGGCCTTGCCGCCCGGGGCCAGGAACGTGGTTCGGAAGTGGAACGTGCCTGGCTCTTGGCCAAACCCGCTGCCCGGCACAACACAGATACCGGTGCTGTTGAGCAGCTCCATGCAGTAGAATGCGTCGGCAGCCACGCCCTGCTCGTCGGCAGCCTCCACGGCCTTGGGCGGCAGGGTGATTTTCGGGAACAAGTACATGGCGCCTTGGGGGTCGTTGCAGGTCACGCCCTCGAGGTCCTTGATGGCGCCGTAAAGGTCGTGTGCGCGCTCGATCAGGGTGTTGCGCACGGTAGTCTGTTCCTTGTCGAACTGCTCGTAGCTGGGATCGCCCGGTTTAGGCGGGTTGACCATCAGCTCGGTGAGAACTTGGCCAGACACCACCGGGCACAGCGCGATACTGGCCAGCTTGTAGATCTGGTCCAAAACGTCCTGGCTGAAGCCAACAAGCTCCATATAGCCGCCACGCTGGCCGCATTCGCCGATAAAGCCCTTGGAGGTCGAATGCACCGACGCCAGCTGAATGGCATTGTATTTCGGGTCCTCATCCACCAGCTCTTGGCGGGCCTTCTTAAATGACACAAACTCGCCCTGATAAACGTTGGCCTGGTAAACCTCGTCGGCAAGCACGACGATGTCCTTTTCATAGCCGATTTTCAGGATCTTTTTGATGTCCTCCTTGCTGAGAACCGAGCCAGTCGGGTTACCTGGGTTGATGATGGCCATCATTTTCGGGTCGATGCCACGGCTACGAGCGTCGTCGATAAGTTCGTCGAGCTCACCGACGTTGACGTTCCAGTTGTTCTCCTCGCTCAAAAAGTAGCTGATGGGCTCAACGCCGTCCAGAGTCAAGGATGCAGAGTAAAGGGGATACTGCGGGATGGGAATGAGAATACCGGCGTTTTCGGTAGCCAACAGCTGGATCAGATTCGACACGCCGCTCGACGCTCCGGCCAACAAGTAAATGTTTTCCGGGTCCGCCGGATAGCCGTCTCGCTCGAAAATGAACTTGGCGATACTCTCTCGGATCGCCGGCACACCGTTTGAGGTCGAGTAGGCTCCCACCGAGCCGATATTGTCGAGCAGCGTCTTTGCACGCTCAACAGCATCCGGCAAGATATCTGCCGGCGGCTTGGCAATAAGGGCCGGGTACTCGACCATGGCCAGGACCTGACGGAAGAAGGTCATGGGCTGTTGGTCGAGCTGCTGCGGGTTGCCGATATTGGCGGAAATAACCGTGAAAGGGTGGGATTTTGGGTCTTTGCGGATCTCCTCACGGAGCTGCTCAGCACGCAGGGCCAACGCGCCTCGGACCGCGTACTGTGCCTCGACGACGTTTTTGTTCAAGTTGCGGAGACTCAGAGGCATGATGACTGGCTCCCCACAATCGGTATCAGTTATCAGTAGTCATCTTTCGGACTCAGTCAGTCCGAGTCATTCAGAGTCAGTCAGAGCCAGTCAGTCAGTCATCAGTCAGAGTCGATCCTCCCAAAGTAGTCCCAAACTCCAAGTCAAGACTAAGCGTGGCGACACAATGGCGGGACTAAGTTTCGATAACCACCGGCGCAATGCCCATCTCACGGAGCGCGGCGTGCTCCCCCCCAAGACCACATCTACCGGAACGACGATTGTGGGCGTGAAGTTCAATGGCGGCGTGGTGATTGCCGCCGACACGCGCGCGACGGCTGGCTCGATTGTCGCCGACAAAAACTGCGCCAAACTGCACCGCATCGCCCCCACCATCTGGTGCGCGGGCGCGGGAACCGCCGCCGACAACGACAAGGTCACCGAGCTCGAGTCGTCGAACCTCGAGCTCCACTCACAATGGACCGGCCGCAAGCCGCGCGTGGTGGCCGCTATGACCCATCTCAAGCAGCACCTCTACCGCTACCAAGGCCACATTGGAGCCCACCTGATTCTGGCTGGCACAGATCCCACCGGCTCGCACCTGTTTTCGATCCATGCGCACGGCTCTACGGACGTGAATCCGTTCATGGCCCTGGGCAGTGGTTCTTTGGCCGCGCTCTCCATTCTCGAGACTCAGTGGAAGGAGGAGCTGTCCAAGGAAGAGGCAATGACGCTGTGCGCCAACGCCATCGAAGCCGGCATCTTCAACGACCTGGGCTCGGGCTCCAACGTCGATCTGTGTGTGCTGGAAGAGGGCCAGCCCGCGCGGCTGATGCGCGGCTACCGCAAGCCCAACCAGCGGCTGGAGAAGCAAAAGCACTATGTGTTTGCGCCGGGGTCTACGGCATACTATAAAAACACTGCCACCGAGACGGTTGCTGCCGAGGAGGCGCAGGAGGATGCGATGGTGGTTGATCCGGTGGCTTAAGTATTTACAGCTAGAGGTTTAGATTATCCAGTTTCTCGCGGGTTTGGTCTGTCACGTCGTCTGTCTCAGACTTGGGCTCAGACTCGGTCTTGGCAGTCTTGGGCTCAGACTCAGTCTTAGGCTCAGTCGAGGCAGACTCGGTCTTGGATTGGGTCGAGGCGGTATCAGTCTTAGACGGGGTCTTAGACTCAGCGGCAAGTGCCTTCAACGTCCCCTCCACAATCGCAATGTGCTCCACTGAATGCACCCGCTCAGTATACTCGTCCAAACTCTCGTCTTTACGGAGATCAATCTCCTTGACAATCAATGGCTCTCCCTCATCTACCGCGGCAATCACATAGTGAATCATCACACCACCCTTGGTCAATTCGCCCTTTTGGCCGCCCTCCCACGCCCGATCAATGGCATGGATGCCCGGAAAGGCGCCAGGCAGTGCCGGATGCAGGTTGATGATATCGATAGACGCTGCGGCCAGCGGCTGCAGGAACGACGGGGCCAGAATCAGCATCCATCCAGCGCATACGACCAGCGTAGGCTTGAACTCAATCACCAACTGGGCCAGGTCTTTGTTGAACTTCTGGCGAGCGGTTTTGCGCTCGTCCTTGGCGTCCTTGGGCAAGTCTCCATAGTACTTTTGCAGACTGTGAACGGTGGTCGGAATGCCTGCCTTTTTGGCCCGCTCCAGTCCATAAGCACTGCTAGAGCTTGAAATCACATGCGTAATGGGTGCGGGAAGTTTGGCGTCAATCAACGCCTGCAGATTCGAGCCGGACCCGGAAATCAGAACCACAATAGACATGAAGATTTATTAGTTGACTTGGCTTGGGACCTGGAGCGTCCGCTTAGTTGGCTTGGGATTTTCCTAGCGGCCTGCCTAGCTGCCTGCCTAGAAGTCAAGCCAAACTGGGACCTGGCGGTAAGCATGTCCCAAGACTGCCTGTCTCGAGCAGCTTTGGAGCAGCTCCGTGACGACACGGCAGCACTGCAACGGGCGTCGGACCGCCGGCTACAGTCGCTGGTGGCGGCCGCAAATCCCGGCGAAAAAATGCAGACGCTGGCCCGAGCCCGCGCAAAGTTATCGGCCGCTTTGGACGCAGCCGCCAGTCTCGGCACAGAGACTCAATCGGCCACCTACACCAGCGTGGGCGTTGCCGAGCGCGTGAAAACCGCTCTGGAATTGTACAAGCGCGCCGAGGCCGCGCGGGCCCGCGTCGATGCCACGATTCAGCTTAAAACGGCCATTGTAGGCATGTACGCGGCCATGGACCAGCGGGACTGGGAACGGGCTGCTGCCGCCGCCAGCTCAGCGCTGAACCTGTCCAACGACGTCGTCAACAGCGAGCTGAGCATGCGCATGGTACCTACGATCGAGATCCCGGACCCGCCGCAGCAGTCGCTCAAGGCTGCGTGCGACGATATGGGCGCTTTGTTTTCGCGCGAGTTCGACAAGGCCGCCGCTTCTCGGCAAATGGACCAAGTCACCCGCTTCTTCAAACTGTTCCCGCAGATTGGCCAGGACCACGAAGGCCTCAAAAAGTACTCGCGCTTCATCTGCGGCATCATCGCCGGCCAGAGCCGCTCGCTATTACTGGGCAGCACCGACAGCTCCGAGGCAGGGTCTACGCCGGACACAAACCCCAAGTTCTACGGACTGGCCATGGCGCGGCTGTTTGAGAACATCGCGACGATTTTGGCCCAGCATGCGCCGCTTATCGAGCGCTATTACGGGCCCCAGGCCATGCCCGAGGTGATTGCCGCCATCCAAAACGAGGTCGACGTCCAAAGCGGCCTCATTCTCGATACATGGTGGGACGAGCGGCGTGTGGACCGTGTGCTGGCCGAGGCAAAGGGCTATAGCTATCCCTATTTGGTGGCCATTCTCACCAGCACGCCCATGCACGCCGGCGAGACCGTCGAGGCCGCCGACCTCAACATCGCATCTACATGCTTGGGCGAGATGTCCATGATGGTCAACCGCTGGTCGTTGTACTGCGATTTTATTGACCAACGCTGGCCGCCGGCTCGCCCGGCACTGCAGGAAAGTCGGCTGGTAGGCAAGATCGTTGATCTGCTAACGCCGGCGTTTGGTGCCCTCTCACTGTTTGTGTTTCGCCGCTCGGTTGAAAAGGCAGTCGATATGGACGAGCTGCCCGGCGCAGTGGAACATCATGTCGATACGCCGCTTGTATCTTCAATGGTCGACGATGTCATGTACGTGCTGAGCACTCTGCTGGGCCAGACCGTTGATACCGGCAACACCACCATTCTCGAGCGCGTGCTTCCGACCTTTCGCAGAGTGCTGGAAAGCGACTATGTGGGCGCATTACAGCGCAAGTTGCGCGACGCGTCGCCCTCACGCGTGTCACCGGAGACATCCAATGGATACCTTGTATACCTCAACGATCTTGAGGTCACCAAAGAGTATGTGGAGAAAATCACCGGCAAACACGAAGGGTTGCACGACAATGAAACTACCGAGCACCTCAAAAGCGGCTTCAACGCCCGCGTCGACGATCTGGTGTCCGAGGCTTGCCAGACCTACTTTTCAGTGCAGGTGGCTGCCCAGGTGCGGTCTAGCTGCACGGCTGCGTTCAAGGGCACCTACATGCTGTCGCCCACCGAGCCGGACTCGAGCAAGTCGGCAGTGTTTGAGATCAACTGGCGTAAGCACGTCTCACCGCTGGTGACGCAGGTCCACAGTGCCGTGTACTCGCAGATCATTTCGCTGGCAGCCGAGAGTGTTGCGCGCGCGCTGGAAAAATATATCTGGAGCCTGGAGAGCAAGGTCAACGAGCTGGGTGTGATTGCCCTCGACCGCGACACCAGCCGCATCATCTCTGTGATTTCAGAGCACGACTACAAGGTGCGCGACAAGTTTGTGCGGGTATGCCAGCTGGTGATGGTGATTGGTGGCGAGGACATTGACACGAGCCTGACGCCGGACGAAGAGGAGCGGGCGCGCCGCATCTGTGTCTAATGCTGTCGATATTTAGCTTATCATTGAGATAAACCTATAGGCAGAATAAAATGTGTGGCAGGATAGTAGAAGCGCCAAGTGAAAATGCGCCATGGAAGTGGTGCAGTTTAATGGAGAAATTGTTTTGATTATCTACTATTTCTATTGTTTTATCTCCAAAAACGCTCAGTGCAAGTCAAGTGCAAGTAAATTCTAAGTACAACAGTGGGGTACAAGAGTGGGAGTACAACAGTGGGAATACAACAGTGGGAGTACAACGGTGGGAATACAACAGTGGAAGTACTACAGTGACGGAAGTGGTGGGAGCCCTGGTTTGGCGACCAATTGTTTACAATTGTTATTTCTTTTTATTTTGTTTATCTAGAGGCGGTCAGTCGAACTGTATTAGTGGACGTATCTGATCTGGACAATGCCCATGAGCTGTCTGTGCGGCATACCTGGTGATAGCGATAAGCGGGGACATTGACACGAGCCTAGCACCACAAGAGGATGAGGCTCACATGTGTCTAGCTTTGTCGACGTTAGGATAGTGATAGTCATTAAGCTGCTTCGGTAAAGAGTCTATACACATATATATCTACACAATAGATAAATCTATAATAAATAAAATCGACAGGCTTATGCCGCCTGAGCGGCCCGACGCTCGCGCTCGATCTGCCACTGCGGCTTCGTTTGTGGATCTGGCGCAATCCGCATCGTGTCGTCCATCTGGATAAACCGCGGATGACCCTGTTGGCACAACGGCCCGTCTGGACAGAAGCCTGTGAGGTAGTTGGGGCACATCATGCGCAGAACGTGCCGCTTTGTGCAGTTGGGCCCCAAGCGGCAGAAGCCCTTTTCGTAGGCGGTGCACAGCGGCACCTTAGACGCCGGATCGACATGGTTGTAGGGGCAGTCTGGGATCTGCGGGCAGTGGCCCGTCTTGACGAAAGTCGCGCACTCCGGGAGCTTGCGCATGTTGTACTCGTGCAGGAACTCGCAATGGTCGCCCTTTTTGCACAGCCCGCGCAGCCAGTGCCGGCATACGATCTTGCTGGAAAACACCGGCAGCACATGACGGTCGGGGCAGTATTTGCCTCGCGGGCACGTCGACGTGGCGTAGTAGCGACATACAGGCCGAGTAGGATCTAAATCGTATCTAAACTCTTTTTTGAGAAAGTTGTCAAACGCAAACTTGCGGTGTCGAGTGGCGGGCATGAATGAGAGATCTCTCCGGGGTCGGATTAGAAATAGCCTTAGTCTGCTGGCCAGGTCTGCTTAGGCTGGCTTAGTGTCGCTGAGCTCCTCTAAGCAGAGGAAGGGAGCTCCTCTAAGCAGAGCCTTGGACCTCCTCTAAGCAGAGCCTTGGACCGGGAGCCCCTGACAAAGTCCTATGGACGCATATTCCTATGTTACTTGTGGACGGATACGGGCGCTGGTGGTTCCGGTAGGCGGAATCAAGTACTCGCATTTCAAGCAGTACTTCTCGCGGCTAGAGACCGCCGCCGAGGTCCGGCTGGCCGACGTTTCCAGCGACTCGGCCACCGACAGAAGCATGTTCAGTCCCCAGGGCTACCCCAATGGCCGCGTCACCTATTTATTCGAGACCGCCCCGACTCAGCCGTCGCATGCGGCGCTTTTTGATATTGAGCCCTGGCGCCAGCAGCTCGTGGTAGTAGGCGTGGCTCACCAGGGAAGCTCGCCCGGCGATGTGCAAAAGGCCCACAAGGAGCTCAAGGAGAAGTTCCCAAAGGCCATTTACCATACGGTACTTGTTTTCGGCATGCCCAATGAAGACGAAAGCAAACATCTCAAAGACATCAAAGACGTCTATCCTATCCTTGCATCCAACTATACGTCGCTGGAATCGACGCTCGCCGAGGTCACTGGCTCCGTGCTTGCCCAGCTGGCTGTGCATGCAATTTCTAGGAAAATGGGCTCATTCAAAAGCCCCGGTCTTAAGCTGCTGGACGAGCCCTCAAAAAACCAGCTGGCCGCTCCAAAGGGCCATGGCCATAACTCGTCGTCGCTGGGCATCACCCGCAACGGCTCGATTTCCACGGGCCTCACAGAGCGCACAAAGACCCGCCAACGCGGCCGCACCTTCAAGTTCATGGGCTCGCTGTACCTGCTGGCGGGCCGGCTGCCCGATGCGCTCAACGAGCTGGCCGAGGCGGCGGCTATTCTGCGCCAAGCCTACGACCACCTGTGGTTTGCGTCGGCGTTGGAGCAGATCGGCGTATGCCTGGTGCTACAGCAGTTCAACGAGCTGCCCGTGTCGATCCCCAGCGTAGCGGTGGCCGCGGTCGACGGCGACGGCGGCTCGAAGTCAGCCAAACTGGCTGCAAAAACCGCCGCCAAGTCGGCCGCCGCGGCCGCAGCAGCGTCGATGGTGTTCACTCAGGGCTCGCACTCGTCGGCGTCGTCGGCGGCCGTAGAGTCGCGCAAGTCCACGGAACGCGCGGCGGCAGAGGCCAACCGAAATGCTCGCCAGGCGCTCGCCGACTTTCTGCCGGGGCTCATGGATACTGTTCTGCGGTTTTACGGCCGCTGTGCTCCGGAAAGCGAGGAGGCTGTGCCGCACACCATTTACCACGATACCGTGCTGCGGTACGCGAGCTTTCTGGCCGCGCTGCGTCTGGGCGGCGGCTGGACGCCAGCAGCGCTGTCTGCGGTGGTCCGCAACACGCCGCTCAGCGGCCACATCACGGTCGACAGCCCGCCGCTGGGAGAGATCGAGGCATGGTGCTCGCTGGTGTACGGCTCGTCGCTGGACCAGATCCAGCTGCGCGACGCCGTGCGGCTGCTGTCGGCGCTGGCCTCGATCTACCGCCGGCTCGATATGCGCCGCAAGTGGGCGCTCGTCGTGAGCATCATCTTCAAGCGGCTCGAGACTCAGGACGTCAACGCCGAGCTGGCTCACGAGCTGGGGCCCAACGCGCTCGAGTTCCTGCTCGAAGAGGTTCTGTCGGTGTACGACTGGCCCGAGCTGCGGATCCAGTTCCTGAAACACGCGCAGGCGTTTTTATCCAAGGCAGGATACTCGGTGCTATCAGTGCGAGCAGCGAGCCAGCTGCTCAAATCTGGCAGCCAGCTGCTCACGGCGCCTGAACAAAACCATCTTTATGAAGTGATTCGCACCGAAAGCGAAGGCACGCCGGGCCGGTACTGGGACTCGTATCTGCTGCGGAACATCACTGTGCCCCAAACAAGAGCATCGCATGGATACAGCTCCAGCTACGGCCAGCCGCGCATGTCTGTTGCCGACATCAACCAGGGCAACGGCCCTGGATCTGGCGCGGGCGAGATCATCTACAATCCGTTTGAAAATAGCAGCA
The DNA here is from genome assembly GCA_030563925.1 of Wickerhamiella sergipiensis. NCBI lineage: Eukaryota > Fungi > Ascomycota > Dipodascomycetes > Dipodascales > Trichomonascaceae > Wickerhamiella > Wickerhamiella sergipiensis. The sequence goes on from JAJMKN010000002.1 coordinate 62,056, forward strand.
AAGAGCCGGAAACAACGATGGTGGTGGGGGAACGGGCCGTAGTGGCTGTGCATCTGCAGAACCCGTTTGTTTTCCCGCTAGACATCTTTGAGCTGGCGCTGGTCAACGGCGACGGCAAGCACATTTCGGCCACCAAAAACAACATCTCGCTGAGCCCAGACCAGGTGTCGCAGGTGCTTGTAGAAATCATCCCTGAGCACGAGGGCCTGCTGGACATTGCGGGTGCATTTGTTCATGTGGGCGGGTGCACGGGCGAGATCTTCTGGCTGCGGACGCAAGCGAGCAAGGACATTGTCAAGCAAAAGCCGACCGTGCTGAGCACGGTGCCGGAACGGGCCAAGCGGCAGGTTTCGTTGAACGTAGCGCCCGCGAGACCGTCCCTCGTGTTGCAGAAAATCACGCTGCCAAAGGGCTGGGTGATGCTACTCGAGGGCGAGAAGATTCCATTCAGCTTGGGCATCTTCAACGTGAGCGAGACCGAGGCATCGATCATGGACTTTGGCTTCAACGACTCCACGGTCGAGCCGCTCAAGCAGGCGATTGCCAAGCCCGAAAACACCCGCGCAGAAGTGTACGAATACGAGTACTTTTTGCATATCCGGCGGGCCATCCAAATGACGTCGGTGGCCCAGTCGGTGCCGGGCAACTCCACCAGCAACTTTGACTTTGAGCTGTGGGGCAAACGCGGCGTAACCAGTGCCACGATTCTCATCAATTACGGCACCGATCCTAAATATATGCGCCGGTTGCGCGTGCCGCTGTCGGTGACTGTCTACCCGAGCATCGAGCTCGAGCGGGCCGATCTGCTGCCGCTGCCGGATGAAAACGGCAACAACCTTTTGGTTGTGCTTGATCTCCGCAACATGTGGCGCCAGGCGCTGGATGTAACGATCTCGAGCATGGACGGCACCAAAACGCTCACGTCCGTCACCCACCGCATCGACAGCCAGCGGGCGCGGCGGTTCCTGGTGCCCCTGCACTGGATAACGCCTTCGGACGAGCAGCTGGCCAAGCCGATTCCGTCGCTGGCGGGCCGGCAAATGACTGTCGACAAGACATCGCCCGAGGCGGTGCTGAACTTTTGGCTGCGCGAGGCGCTGCTCGAAAAGTTGCAGGGCAGCTGGAAGCTGGCGTCCGATATGCCCAGTTCTGGCGAGAACACGCGCGCCGGCAGCGTGGAACTGCGGGGTATCCAGCTCAGCAAAAAGATGAGCACGATCCTTCGGGCCGAGCCTATCCAGATTGCCATGCAAGTGTCGAACGGTGCCGGCGGTGCTCAAAACGCGCTCGAGCTCGAAAAGGAAACCACGCTGCGCACAACGCTGGTCAACAAGTCGTCGCGGCAGCGGTTCGGCATGCTGCGGCTGGTGCCCAACGAAACAAAGAACTTGCTATGGATCGGTAGCCTGCAACAGCCGGTAATGGTTGAGGCCAACGCGCAGGTCACAGTGGACCTGCAGGTGATTGCGCTCGCGCGCGGCAAGTACAACTGGACGGCGATCTTTGATATCATCGGCGGCGGCCAGGCGTTCTTGCGCGAGCGGCTCGACCTGACTGTTGTGTAGGCCTCGGCTAGTCAATGGCTGGCCAGACCTCATCCTCCACACCAGGGAGGTCAATGCACGTGTACTTTTTTTATTGAGGGTTAGAGCAATGGCTATAGATAGCTAGTCTAGGCATATGCGGCCGCAACCAAAAATGCCGAAATGAAACTAAGTTTGAAGCTGGGATCGTCCAGCGAAACACCGCCGTCCAGCCGGCTCTTGGTCCAGTTGTAGACCCGGTTCGCATAGGGAGTAATGTCCAATTGGCCCGTGTACTGCAGGTACTCTGTTGTGATCAACCCGCCAACAATCAGAGTGACCAGCATCTTGCTGATTTTGCCAAACACCCAGCCAGAAACCATGCCGGCAAACGAGCCATAAGTCAATTGATGGTAATCGAGCTTGCCGTCGAACCGCGAGTAGCCCTTGCCGGTCCACCGCTTGTCGGGGCTGCCGAGGGACGGCACCTCAATTCGGGCCGGGGCGCCGGGCTGGCCGTAGGCAAGCTGGTCATTGAGAACAACTTGTCTGCTTCGGGCGTAGAAAACTCCGGCAATTGCACTGCCGATAGTCCAGGATGCAACAGGAGCGAATCTCAACATTGGTGGTAAGTTAGGTGACGTTGCTGTGAGTAAGCTTGCTTGATATGACCACGTGCGGGCAGCCGGCCGTAGACTCACAGACCGGCATTAAACAGCTATAGACATATTTGTTGGCGAGAATTGACCGGGGAGCTCAGATGATTTTCCCCGTGCAAGGGGCTTGCCACGCATGTCTATTCAACTCTGCATATTCGGGTACGGAATCGTGCATGGACCACAACAACCCAACCTATTACTAACTGGTCTGGCTGCATATGCCCTTGCATCGGCCTACCGAACCATACATCGGCCTACCAGACCAAACTGGCTTCAGAGTAGTTTAACGCCCGAGTTCTGTCTATCTATTTCATGTCTAACACCAACTAGTTACTGATTGAGTAAATAGCGATAGTTTATAGCTCATGACATTGAAAACCCACGGACTCTAGGCCACACTACAATTAGATTCAACTACAACTAGAACATCTCCCGTCCTTTACGCCCGTCCTTTACGGCGCGAGAATTTCGATTAAAGACGCTAGTTGAGGATCTCGCTGGCATCTGACAAGTCACGCTTTACCTCGCCATAAACATATTGGCATCGGTACCCATATGGGCTATCCGCTTCAATGTCTGAAGCGCAAGGCCGTCCATTCCAGCGAGAATATCACCTAGTGTCGTTTGCCTAACACTTTCGTCGTGCTGCTGATATCCCGGCTCACACGTGATCTGTGGCGTGCTTGAGAAACATGCCAGGGGCTGCCAAGCGAGCCCGGTACTCGGCCTCCAGAACCTCAAACGGAACTGAATCGAGAGGACTGAAGTCCTCAGAGCTGGAGATGTGCTGCGATCGATCACTGAAGATGACAGCCTGAGAAGCTGTCTGACCACCACAAGGCTGCCCTCCTGCGATTTGGTCGACACTATCTTCGTCGATGATGATCACGTCGACAGCGGCTTGATCACCGCCAACCTGATCCTCCACAGTTTGATCCAAGAGAAAGTCATCTGAGGAAACTAAATCAATAACGATCCGCTCGACAGGCAGATAGGCGGGAACGTTGTGGTCCGGAAGCCAGCGCAGGTCATAAGACGGTGGCCTGTCCACCCCATCAATTACCGATTGAACAAACAGGTACAGCAGACCTGGGGCAACATTCTTGAGAGCATCGATACAGATCCCGGAGTCAACGGAATACTGGGGGTCTGCGATCATATCACGATGGTTGTCCCGGAGTGCAACCAGGACATCGCGCCCGAGAACTCGATCCGTCTCTTTCCACGCCTCTTTGGAAGCCTCAACGAGACCAAGCAAAAGCTTTGGAAATAGATCCTGCGTCTTCACGCGAGATAGACACTCACCACTTGACACATTAATCCCCAAACCTATGTGAGAAGCGAGCCCCGACATCAATCTCGCCGGCCGAGCTCCTGTCTCCTCATCACCGGTCCCCTCCTTGAGTATAACGGAATAGAGTGTTTTATACACTTTCCCCGACAAGCACTGGATCAGTGGCAGATAGCGCCAGCATATAGCTGCAAATGAGGGCGTTGGAAACTTGGGGGGTTTGACGTTGATCACCCATCGCTTTTTGAAGCGAGGACCAAAAATGGGCCGACTGTGGTCCCCCCAAGTGAGCGCGCCTATGTGGTGCAAAAGTTCAATGTAGAGTAGCACGACTGGATCGGCTTGGAACGATGGATACTGGTGATGGTCACGCACGGGCGTAGCACCTGCAGGCGCATCGTGCGCCGGGCGGAATTCGCCTTCTTCCATCAGAAACAGGCGGGGGCCTTCACAATGAAGCCGAGAAAACAGTTGCCTGTCAGAATCGAACTTGACAAGCCACTTGAAAAAGCAGTTTTGCAGTTGCGCGCTGGGGCGGGCGGCGGGGCCGATATGCCATGCATAGAAACAGCAGATCGCAGCCTCCAAGACCCGCTTTACACGGACTGTTTCGTCGACATAGGGGAGAAGTTTGGCGCAAATGCGGCGCACTTGTGACGATGCATCTTCCGTCGGTTCTTCGTTGTTCATGTTTACTGGGAGGGCTCCCGCGCCGGCCGACCCTCACTATGCAAAGTAACCCTTTCCCAGTCTTAGCCTGCAGGGAACCGCGCGCTCGACGGGTGTCTACATGTTCACGTGATTTTACCAAAGGTCTCGATGTCTGTTACCTGTAAACTGGAAAGGAGGCTTTGTATCAACTCGAAGAGGCTTATTTGGCCAAGAATTCTCGTTATCTAGGGGGAGTAACGACAGGAATGAGTTTACACGTATAATAGAAGACTACTTCCACTGTGTTGTCGAAATAATCTACTCAATGACAGCACAGAGACGAACTTACATCGAACAAACGGAATGCCGGTGGCCTAGAGCCATACAGAAACTCAACTGAGTGTTCAATGGGGTCCAGAAGACAGCATACTGGGTTCCATCTTCGATACTAGGGATCTGCTCCCAATGTTTTTCTAGGGACCCCCTCCCTAGGTTTTCCTAGGTACCTACTATCAAGGTTTACCTAGGGACCTACTCCCAAGGTTTACCTAGGGACCTATTCCTAAGGTTTACCTAGGGACCTACTCCGAAGGTTTTCCCAGGGACCTACTCCCAAGGTTTACCTAGGGACCTATTCCCAAGGTTTACCTAGGGACCTACTCCGAAGGTTTACCCAGGGACCTACTCCCAAGGTTTACCTAGGGACCTACTCCGAAGGTTTACCTAGGGACCTACTACCAAGGTTTACCTAGGGACCTACTTCCAAGGTTTACCTAGGGACCTATTCCCAAGGTTTACCTAGTGACCTACTTCCAAGGTTTACCTAGGGACCCCCTCCCTAGGTTTTCCTGGGGACTCCCTCCCTAGGTTTTCCCAGGGACCTACTCCCAAGGTTTACCCAGGGACCTACTCCCAAGGTTTATCGACTCCCAAGGTTTACCTAGAGACCTACTCCCAAGGTTTTCTTAGGTACCAGGTCCTACCTAGTCCCTGATCCCTGAGTTTACTTAGGCACCAGGACCCATCTAGTCCCTAAGTTTACTTAGCCCTAAGTTTACTTAGGCGGGCTCCTCTTAGTTCCTAAGTTTCCTGAGGCACCTAGGCACCTAGTCCCTAGTCCCTAGTCCCCGGTTTTCCTGGCCCTGGTATCCTGATTCCTAGGTAGTAGGTTTTGCATAGCTTTTATATCTAGTTTTCCGTGGGGTTGGCTCCTGGTTCCTGGCGGCCCTGCCAATGCCAAGTTTCTTCTGTCCTCAGTTGCTAGCTTCCCGTTTTCATCGTCAGGTTGCCCCTGCCGACCCTGATACTGAGGTTGCGTAGCATAGCTATTCGAAATGGGTTACTGCGTATGTTCAAGCTGGCAAGAATGATCAAGTCTGCGTTGGCCAGCAAAAGGCTCAATGGGGTACCGAAATAACAACAAAATAAACATATTGCTTCTTTACCGACGCAGAACCGATTCGAGGTTGCTGCCTAAACTGCAGCAGACCCGATTCGAAATGGCATCTGGACCGTGTATCATATTGAGGTTGATATTTCAAATCAATGCTGCAAAGTACGTCATCGCGCCGTTATGCACGATGCCATCGCGTTGACATGAGGCGACGTAATTGGGCTCCCCAGCAATGAGCGACGGCGCCAATTTGCGCTGTATGATTTCATCAAGCAATGGTACCCACGATCACCTTTTTTCAGAGCCATTTGGCCCATGCATTCAATATCGCGGGTGCTCCACGCAAGCTACATACCCCGCTCTCCCCGGGTAAGGGCAGATCGGATTAATACTAAATACCGGGCGGTTGCCCATGAAACAACTACACCCGTTATTTTTTTAGTATGACCGTGAAACTTGGAATCGTTGGAACCGGCATTTTTGCTACTGACTCGCATCTTCCCGCTATCAAGCAGGTCCCCGGCCTCGAACTGACTGGAGCGTTCAACCGCACCAAGGCCAAGGCAGAGCGGTTTGCCCAGCATGCTGGCATCCCTGCCGATCGGGTGTTTGACTCTGTGGATTCTCTGATCACCAACAAGGACATCGACGCCATTGACGCTCTTGTTCCCGTCGAGCACAACCTCAGTATTGTGGAGACGGTGCTGAAGGCCGGCAAGCCGCTTGCCATTGAAAAGCCGATTGCTGGCAATCTTGACGACGCTCGCCAGATCGTCAAATTGACCAACGAGTCCACGACGCCGGTGCTGATTCTCGAGAACTGGCTGTACCACAGCTCGACATCGAAGCTCAAGGAGCTGCTGCCCAAGATCGGCAAGGTGGTGACGTTTGTGTACCAGTCGACGGGCCCCTTTGCGGTGTCAAAGTACCATGCCACTCCCTGGCGGCAAAACCCCAAGCACGTGGGCGGTTACCTGAGTGACGGTGGCGTGCACGAGGTTGCACTGGTCACTGAGGTTCTCGGCGACGTCGAGTCGGTCACGGCGCGCACCACGCAGCTGCAGACCGAGTCGGGCGACCACGACACGCTGAGCGCGCAGTTCAATCTTGAGTCGGGCGCATTTGGATCGTTCACCTACGCCAAGTCGCTGGGTGCCAGCGACCGCACGCTGCGGTTCCAGATCTTTGGCACCGAGGGCTCGCTGGTGCTGGAGGGAACCAAGGCCGAGACGCAGACGGTGACGCTGAACCACGGCAAGGGCGCCGACGACGCACACAAGGAGACGTTTGAGCTGGAGCGCAATTTGGTGGACGGCCTTGTTCCTGAGTTTGAGAACTTTGTGGAGGCGGCTACCAAGAAGGACAAGAACCTAATTGTGTCTACGCCGGCCAAGGCCTTCCATCACTTTGCGGTGATTGTTGCTGCCGTGGACTCTGCGAAGCACAGCGGGCACCTTGAGAAGGTGCAGTCTGTGTAGGGCCGCACTTGTGTATAGTCTAGTGTAGTAATTGTTGATGGCATCTAACTTGATGGCACCTTGTATGCCAACTAGAGCGTCTTACTTGCTGTACGCGAGCATGACTTCTTCTACAACGACTAGCATGCCATCTATGCGAAAGCATGCGCAAATTAAGAGGATGAGTGAAACTACAAACGCTAGGTAACTTACAGCTTGTCGTAGTACTCCTCGTAGCCAGGCACAACGTCCTTGAGACCGCGGCGCTTACGGGCAGCGGTAACAATCTGGCCAGGCTTGGAGTTAGGCTCCAGAGGGTTGCCAGGCATGGTCTGCCAGTGGTCAAAGACCATCTGAGGGAAGGCCTGACCACCGGTGGCCTTGCGCAGCTCACCAGTGAAACCAAACGACTCGTTCACGGGCAGGTAAGCCTTGATAGTGAACATGGGAGTACCGGGGCGCTGGGCCTCGCTCACAACCTCACCACGCTTGATGTTCAGAATCGAGTAGACACCACCGACAGCAGACTCGCGGCACTGGATCTCGACCAGGAAAACAGGCTCCTGGATGCGGGGCTCAGCCAGCAAGAAAGCAGCGTAGGTGGCACGACGCATGGTCGACACAATCTGACCGGCACCACGGTGGATGGCGTCAGGGTGCATGGTCACATCCAGCAAGTTCACGCGCACACCACGCATGTTCTCGTTGAAGATGGGGCCCTCGCGGGTGGCCCACTGGAAACCGGCGTTGACGTGGTCCTTGATCTCGTTGAGGTACTGCACGGCCTTGGTCTGGTCAACAACCAGGTTGGGGCCAGTACCGTCGGGGCCGAAAGCCCAGATCTTACGGGCGTCAGTGACATCCCACTCGAACTCGTCGGCCATCAAACGGGCACGCACCTTGACATCGGCAATGGGGTTGACAACACCCTTCTCAATGGCAAGCGACAGCTCCTCGGAGATGGGCTCGGCCTTGAGGTAGATACGGTTGTGCTTGTTGGGGGACTTGGACAGAGCCACCATCGACGACTCGGCCTCGATGGTCTCACGGTAAGACACCACGGGGGGCGAGATACGCAGAGGCACGCTGGCGTGGTCCTCCTCGAGATCCTTCAAGCAGATCTCAAGATGCAGCTCACCGGTGCAGGCAACAATGTGCTCACCAGACTCGGAGATCGAGGTCTGGACAAGAGGGTCGGACTTGGACAGACGCTTGAGACCCTCGACCAGCTTGGGCAGGTCGTTGGCGTTCTTGACCTCGACGGCGACCTGGACAACGGGCGACACACTGAACTTCATGACCTTCATGTTGTGGGCGTCCTCGAGGGTGGTGAGAGTACCGCTCTTGAGCAGGAACTGGTCAACACCAACAAGACCAACAATGTTACCGGCAGGGCAGTCGTCGATGGTCTCGACGGTACGACCCATCATCAGCACAGTGCGCTGAATGTTCTTGATAGACAGGTCCTCCTTCTTGCCGGGGACGTAGTTGGGGCCCTGGATGCGCACCTTCTGGCCCGAGCGAACGGTACCAGAGAAGACACGGCCGAAAGCGTAGAAGCGGCCCTTGTCCGAGGTGGGCACCATCTTGGAAACGTAGAGCATCAGCTCAGCCTTGGGGTCGCAGTTCTTGATACCCAGGAAAGCGGCATCGTCATGAGGACCCTCGTAAAGAGTGTCGACACGGTAGGCCTGGGCAGTGACGGGCGAAGGCAGGTGGATGCAGATCATCTCCAAAAGAGCATCAGCGGCAGGCAGGAACTTGCGCATGATGGTCTTAAGCAGAAGCTTGCCCTCGAGCTGCTTCTCATCGGGCTTGAGCTGGATCTCCAGCTTCTCGACCAGCTTGTCGATCTCCTCAGTGCGGGCGTTGGTGACGGCAGAGAAGATGCGGAAGATGGGGTCAAGAATGAACATGTTGAAGGCACGCTCCAGAGGCTTGCCGTCGGCGTCCTTCTCGTTCTTGGTCCACTTCTTGGTCTTGGGGTTGAAGAAGTTGTCACCCCACAGACGCTGCATCAGCTTTTCCCGGGGCACACCAAACTTCTTGGCGTAGCGGATGGCAAACTGGCGCACGGTGAAGCCCCAGCCCTGCAGAGCAGAGGCAAAGGCAACGGTACCGTTCTCGGGGTACACCTGGACGTCACCGAGGTGCTCGTCGTTGTAGGTAGCGATAACGACGTTAACGGACTCGACGGTACGGGCAAAGGTCTGGTACAGATCCTCCTTGGTGGTCTGCAGCTCCAGCAGAGCACGGTCAACCTTGTTGATGCACACAACGGGCTTGATGCGCTCGGTCAGGGCCTGGCGCAGCACGGTCTCGGTCTGCACGCACACACCGTCAATGGTGTCGACAACAACCAGAGCACCGTCAGTAACACGCAGGGCAGCGGTGACCTCGGAAGAGAAGTCAACGTGACCCGGCGAGTCGATAAGGTTGATCAGGAAACCGTTACCGTCGGTCTTCTGCTTGATCTCCTTGACGTCGTCCTCACTGAGGGTCGAGTACAGAGAGATGGCAGTGGACTTGATGGTAATACCACGCTCCTGCTCATCCTTACGGGTGTCCATGAACCGGGCATCACCGGCCTTTGCGGCCGAGATAATACCGGCACGCTGGACAAGCGAGTCGGTCAGGGTGGACTTGCCATGATCGACATGGGCAATAACCGACATATTACGGACGTTGGGGACCTTGTCCATCAGGTCGCGGATTTGATCAACAGCCAAGGCATTCACCATCTTTGCAAGATCTGTGACTTGGCACTGGGAAAATTTATTATAATCCCCACCGCTAATATATTTCGTAAGCTCGTGCTGCCGTCAGCAACGGCGTGACTGCATTTAGGGCTCGCATATGCGGTCACGAACCGCCTGGTTCGACTGCGGGGACGACGCTTGGGTGGCAACTAATAATAGTCCCGAGGAAACACCTCTTATTTCCCGCCCCAGTTGCCCCTTGGACATGATTCGATAGCTATAAACCCTTGGCGCATCACGGCTGCAAAAAAAATTATGTAACATGAAAAATCATGCATGCACCCCTAACCAATCAGTCGACCAACATAGACAGCCGTATGCAAGGGATGGCCATGAGCGACAGCCATTAAATAACAGCCAAGTCCTAAAAAATACAGTTTTCGTACATGCAATAAGTTATTTTATCAGTGATTACTTCTTCAAAATCGTAACCACATCCTCGTCCTGAAGCACGTGGCTAAGACCCACATGCTGCGGCTGATGCTTCACACTGGTTCCATAAACAACTGCATTCTTGAAGTCGGTAACAAGACTCTTGTGGATGGCGTTGCAAAAGTCCTCCACGGAGCTGCGGCCCTGGCGCAGCACAATGGGCTCGTTGTAGTCCGGTTGCCGGCCCTTGGGCTTTGTGTACACCCGCACTAGGTTCAGTTTATCCCACATACCCTCGAGCAGCTCGTCAAGATTCCATTGGTTCTCACTGGAAATCGGCACTGTGTTGGGGATCTTGGCCAGCAGATCCAATTCCTCAATGCTGATAGAATCGATCTTGTTCAGCACATAAATCACAGGAATATAGAACCGGTTCTGCTCCTCCAACACGTCGATCAGATCGTCAATCGTGGCGTCGCACCGGAACGCAATCTCCGCAGACGTGATCCGGTACTCGTTCATCACCGCCTTGACCTCATCATGGTCCAGGTTGGTCAGTTGCACAGTCGAGGTGATACTGATGCCGCCCTTTTCCTTTTTGCGGAACACAATGTTGGGTTTCTCCTTGTTGACACGGATTCCAAAGCCCTCCAATTCACGCTCAATCACCTGCTTGTGCTGCAACGGCTTGTTGACGTCCAAAACAATAAAAATAAGGTTGCAAGTCCGAGCAACAGCGATAACCTGTTTACCACGACCCTTACCGTCCTTGGCACCCTCGATAATACCGGGAAGATCCAGCATCTGGATCTTGGCACCGCGGTACTGAATCACACCGGGAACAGTGGTAAGAGTGGTGAACTCATAGGCAGCAGCCTCGGAATGAGTGCCGGTCAAAGTGCTCAGCAAAGTAGACTTGCCAACCGAAGGAAAGCCAATAAATCCAACAGAGGCAACGCCGGTACGAGCGACATCGAAACCAACACCGCTGCCACCGCCGCCACCGCCGGACGGAGTCAAAAGCTCGCGCTTCAGCTTAGCCAGCTTGGCTTTGAGCTGGCCCAAATGGAACGAGGTCGCCTTGTTTTTCTGGGTCCGGGCCATCTCGGACTCGATGGCCTTGATTTTGTCCACGGTAGTTGCCATTTTTCAATCCTCTTTTTGGGGGGGTGGTTGATCAAAGGGGTGGAGATGAAAAAAAGATGTGAACTTTGGTTAGATTAGTTAGTGAAAAGTTCCCGCTAGCAAGCCTAAGTAGGGTTTGGGGTGGTTCTGCTGCTTGACGGAGCCTTCTTTTACAAATCTCCCAAGTGAAATTTTCCAAACCAGGTTAGGGCGATCAGTGGGATTTTTTGCTCCCAAGCCCAGCTACTTTGAAAAATCAAAAGGCGGGACCAAAGCTAACCTACTACAAGTCCCACATAATCAATCATGGGTAAAAAATCAAAGTCCAAGGCTGGCGGAGATTTCTGGGACGAGGAACCCGAACTGGAAGCTGCCACCGCCACTCCTGAACCTCAGAACGGTACGCCGGACGCCGCCGAGTCGCACGAGTCGCCTGAGTCCAGCGAGCCGGCCGAGAGCGGTCCTCAGGGCCCTGTAGAGGCCGATATGGACGAGGAATGGGGCTCTGGTGGAGCCGGCGGGCTGATGGGTGCACTCAAGCGGTCCAAGCAAAAGAAACAGGATAAGAAGCAGGAAGAGAAGGAGGCTGCGGAAGCCAAGAAGACCGAGGCCACTGTGCAGGTCAAGTCCAAAAAGGAGAAAGAGCGTGAAAAGAAGGAGCGCGAAAAGGCCAAGAAGCGGGCGGCTGCCCAGCGCAAGGTACCTGCGCCTGCTGCCGCTAAGAAGAATGCCGAGTCCGAGACTGCCACTCCTGAGCCCGAGTCGCAAGACGCTCAAGACGGCGAGTCCGAGGAGCCTGCCGAGGCCGCTGCTGCCGCTGCTGCTGCTGCTCCTGCCGCCAAGGGTGGCAAAAAGAAGAAGCTGAATCCGGCGTTGGCTGCTTTGCAGAAGCAATTGGCCGCCAAGAAGGAGGCCGAGGCTGCTGCTGCTGCCGCCGAGGAGGAGGAGCGCAAAGAGGCCGAGGAGGCTGCCCGCAAGGCTGCCGAGGAAGAGGCAGCCAAGGAGGCTGCGCGCGCTGCCAAGCGGGAGAAGGACCGCAAGAAGAAGGAGGAGCTGCGCTCGCAGGGCAAGCTGCTCAGCAAGAAGCAGCGGGAACAGCAGGCGCTGCAGGCTCGGCGCCGCGAGCAGTTGCTGGCGTCCGGTAGCGTGCAGGTCAACGGTCTGATCAAGCAGGGCAAGATGAAGAAGCCCGAGCCCAAGAAGCCCGAGCCCAAGAAGGAAGAGCAGCCCGAGGAGGAGCCCGAGCAGAAGCCTGCTGCCGATGCCGCTTCCGACTCCGCCAAGGACACCGACGCCAAGGACGAGTCCGAGGAGGAGGAGGAGGCTCTCATGGACGACTGGGAGGCTGGTCTCTCTGAAGAGGACGAGCCGGCCAAGGCTGCCGAGACTGACAAGGCTGACAAGGCTGAGAAGGCCGAGAAGCCTGCCGACAAGGCAACCGAGGTCAAGCCGGCAAAGGCTCCCGAGGCTCCTGCCGAGTCTGAGGAGTCGCTGCTGGCCCGCACCAAGCTGGATGCCGCCAAGCGGGCGGAGGTCGACACCAAGCGCCAAGCCCGCATCAACAAGGCCATGGCCAGCGGCAAGGAGGGCAACCTGCGGTCGCCGATCTGCGCCATTCTCGGCCACGTCGATACCGGTAAAACCAAGCTGCTGGATAACATGCGTCGCACCAACGTCCAGGAGGGCGAGGCCGGCGGTATCACCCAGCAGATTGGTGCCACATACTTCCCGATCGACGCCATTGAGAAGAAGACGGCCGTGATGGCCAAGCATGTCAAGGTGTCATACGACGTCCCCGGTCTGCTGATCATCGACACGCCCGGCCACGAGTCGTTTTCGAACCTGCGGTCGCGCGGCTCGTCGCTGTGCAACATCGCCATTCTCGTTGTGGATATCATGCACGGTTTGGAGCAGCAGACTCTGGAGTCGATCCGCCTGCTCAAGGACCGCAAGACGCCTTTTGTGGTTGCGCTCAACAAGATCGACCGCTTGTACGGCTGGCAATCGATCCCCAACAACTCGGTGCGCGACTCGCTGGCCCAGCAGAGCCCGGCCGTCCAGCGCGAGTTCGAGGACCGCCTCGAAAAGACAAAGGTGTTGTTTGCCGAGCAGGGCTTCAACTCCGAGGTCTACTACAAAAACAACAACCTGTCCAAATATGTGTCGCTGGTGCCCACCTCGGCCGTCACCGGCGAGGGTGTGCCTGATCTGATCTACTTGCTGCTGGAGCTGACCCAGTCCCGCATGTCCAAGCAGCTCATGTACCTGTCGCATTTGGAGGCCACGATTCTCGAAGTCAAGGTCATCGAGGGTCTCGGTACCACCATCGATGTGGTGCTGTCCAACGGTGTGTTGCACGAGGGCGACCGCATTGTGCTGTGCGGCTTGAACGGCCCCATTGCCACCAACGTGCGGGCGCTGTTGACGCCGCAGCCCATGCGCGAGATGCGCATCAAGTCGGCCTATGTGCACCACAAGGAGGTCAAGGCCGCGCTGGGTGTTAAGATCTCGGCGCCGGGCCTCGAGCACGCCGTCGCTGGCTCGCGCCTGTTGCTGGTGGGTCCTGACGACGATGAGGACGAGCTCATGGACGACGTCATGGACGACATGACCGGCTTGCTGGACTCGGTCGACAAGACCGGCGAGGGTGTGTGCGTGCAGGCGTCGACGCTGGGTTCGCTGGAGGCGCTGCTGGATTTCCTCAAGGACATGAAGATCCCCGTCATGTCGATCTCGATTGGTCCTGTGTTCAAGCGCGACGTGATGCGCGCCATGCCTATGGTGGAGAAGAACCCCGAATTTGCGGTGATGCTGTGCTTTGATGTGCGTATCGACAAGGAGGCCGAGCAGTTTGCCAACGAGCACAACATCAAGATGTTCTCGGCCGATATCATCTACCACCTGTTTGACGACTTTACAAACTACCAGAAGCAGCTGCTGGAGCAGCGCCGCAAGGACAACGTCCACGACGCTGTGTTCCCGTGCGTGCTCAACATCCTGCAGATCATCAACAAGCGTAACCCCATGATTGTGGGTGTCGAGGTCCAGGAGGGCTCGCTGCGCATTGGCACGCCTATTGCCATTGTCAAGACCGACCCGGTCACCAAGGACAAGCTCATCTACAACCTAGGCCGCGTGCAGTCCATGGAGGTTGACCACAAGTCCAAGGACTTGGTCCGCAAGGGCCAGGCCAACGCCGGCGTGGCCGTGCGTCTGGACTCGGGCGGCATGACCAACATGCCCACATGGGGCCGCCACATCGACGAGAACGACAAACTTCTGTCGATGGTGTCGCGCCGGTCCATTGATGTGCTCAAGGATCCTGCATTCCGGGACGAGGTGCCGCGCGAGGACTGGCTTCTCATCAAGAAGCTCAAGCCTCTGTTTGACATTAAATAGGCTCCTAGTAGTCTCAGTCGTAACGACTGTTTGTATGTAAGTTTGTATGTGCGTAATGTATCTATGTTTGGACCCCCAGTCGACTAAGTAAATGGCGTCTCTGCTGGAGACAGCTCGGCCATTCGGTACACACTGCTGCCAATGTTACGGACAAGGCACTTCCCGGTTTGAACAAGCGCAGCTCCTACACCGGTGCCGGTGCCGCTTTCGAGATTGAAGTTGCCACTGGTAACAAACCCAATCAGCAGGTCGCTGGAAGGGCTGTCAGGCTGGTTCTCGGCGGTGGCCTTGAGCCACTGCTGCTCGGTGCCGTCGGGGATCGCATAGAGCCGAGCGCCATCCTGGGGCGAGCCTCGGCCAACTGTCTTTACAACCACCGGCAAGACATCGTCCTGGCGAGAGCCCAGCAGGTCCCATGCGCACCCAAAAGCGTCTCCAACTTCATTGGCAAGCGACGGCCGCTTGTTGGCTGGCCGCTTAAAGTACTGCTTATAGGCCTCGTCTCGAAGCTCTTTGGCATACTGATGGCCGGCACTGGTAAGTGGATAGTCTTTGGGGAAACAGCACTCGCCGCGCTCAAACGCAATCTGCTCGGTTTGCATCAGCCCGCCAATGTGAACATGAGGCATATGCGTTATAGACAGCCAAAGCGGAAGCACCCAGTGCCACGGCAGCACCACCCTAAGCCGGTTCTTGAGTTTCAGAATCGTAACTGGGATCACGGGGTCCGACGGTTGGGGCTCGATGTGCTTTCCGGGCGGCTTACGGCCGTCGAGATCCTTTTGAGAAGCCTGGGCGGCAATGCAATTTTTGCGGGCCTCGACGCTAAACAATTCGAAATTCTCGGGACCAAGCGGCCAGGATTCCAATGCTGATAGTGATTTCTCGATTGTGCCTTTGGGC
The DNA here is from genome assembly GCA_030563925.1 of Wickerhamiella sergipiensis. Taxonomy (NCBI): domain Eukaryota; kingdom Fungi; phylum Ascomycota; class Dipodascomycetes; order Dipodascales; family Trichomonascaceae; genus Wickerhamiella; species Wickerhamiella sergipiensis. The sequence goes on from JAJMKN010000002.1 coordinate 77,588, forward strand.
CGCTGCTTAAACGGCGGGAAAAACATGCGAGGGTCATGGATCTTGAGATTAAGCACCGACTGGACCGGCAGCGAGTCGACGTTGCCTACTAACGCCAGCGATTTCCAGAGCTGCGAACTTGGCGAGTCTGTGTCTACAGGCGCCATGCAGGCTACGAGAGTGCTCAGAGCCTTTGAGCCGGTAATGTCAATCGACCCCAATGAGTAGCGGCAGTCCTCGATCTCAAACCCTTGGAAAACATCATATAAATCATCAAACAAGGCCGGGTGGGCATGCACGACAAGGCCCGAGCCTTGCCAGTACAGCAAAACAGGGCCCTTTCCAGGAAGAATGCCCTGCCAGTATCTTCTTCCGGTAGTATAAATAGGCTTTTCAGCGCCGGGGAACACAGCGATGCGTTGCAGCAGCTCATCCCGGGACCCGCGAACGAAAAGAGTAGAATAGTAGCTCGAGTCCCAGACCATTGCTCCGCCCATCTGATCGCTGATGCGATGGGTGGCTCGATACTGTTTTTGCGTCGCTGTTTGAGGAACCATGTACCCCCATCGTTTGAGAACATGGGCTCTTTTCATGTGCCAAATATGGGTCGGCAGCCAGACTTTGTCTTTTTGACGGGCTTTGTAGCGGCGGCCCTTTGGCAAATCGGCGGCTTTGGCGTTTATAGCCGTTAGTTCCTCGGGAGGTGCGTTTGTAGCTGCAGGGTCTCTGTGTCTATCGGGTCTTTGTTTTGGCAGAGGGATCTTGTCTTGAGCCGCTTCGGCCTTTGCTCGCGGTTGCAGTCGTTTTGGAACTCGTTTCGGATCGTGGCTAGCGGTTCGTCTTCGTTTCACTCGCGGCACGGTCTGGAAGGCCCGTTTTTTGCCCGACGTCGCAGAGGTGGTCATTGCATTTTCCAGGCGCTCGATCTCGGCCTTGCGAGCGGCAATAAAGTCCTGCACATTAAGTCTACCGGAAATAAGGGCGGGATCGGTGTTTTTCGCCAGGATCTGCTGGGCGGTTTGTTTTGGAGGCATCCCGGAACCACTGGGCTGGGACTAACTGGGTTGGGACCAGAGATAGATCTACTAGGAACTAAGCTAAACTTCAGCTGGGACGGCTGACACTTCGGAGCTCGCTACTAACTGGGGCGGGAGAGAGATAGGGTGCCAGACGGAGACGTCAGCTCACTGTCAGCCCAGTTCACGTGCCTCTCCAAGAAAAAAGGGCTAGGAACAGCGAGTAATTCCTCTGACTGATTTTCCACAAATCACCTGCACCAACTTTTGAAAATAAACCACAATGGCTACTGTTGTATTAGGCGCTCAGTGGGGCGATGAAGGCAAAGGCAAGCTCGTCGACATTCTGTGCGACGACGTCGATGTCTGTGCCCGCTGCCAAGGCGGTAACAACGCCGGTCACACCATTGTTGTTGACGGCAAAAAGTACGACTTCCACATGCTGCCGTCGGGCCTCATCAATGAGAAGTGCGTCAACGTTGTCGGCTCCGGCGTGGTTGTTCATATCCCCTCTTTGTTCAAGGAGCTGGAGAACATCCAAGGCAAGGGCCTCAACTGCGACGGCCGTCTAAAGGTCTCGGACCGGGCCCAGCTGGTGTTTGATTTCCACCAAAAGGCCGACGGTCTGCGCGAGGCAGAGCTGCAGGGCAACAACAAGGCCATCGGCACCACCGGCAAGGGCATTGGTCCTACCTACTCCACCAAGGCCGCTCGCTCGGGTCTGCGGATCCACCACTTGGTGTCGCAGGAGCCCGGAGCTTGGGCCGAGTTCGAGAAGGGCTACTTCCGGCTGCTCGAGGCCGAGCAGAAGCGCTTTGGCGGCTTTGACTACGACAGTGCCGAGGAGCTGGCTCGCTACAAGCAGTATGCCGACCGCATCCGGCCTCTGGTCATCGATACCGTGCCGTTTATGGCCGAGGTGCTTGCCGACAAGTCCAAAAAGGTTCTTATCGAGGGTGCCAACGCTCTGATGCTCGACATCGACTTTGGTACTTACCCCTACGTGACCTCGTCCAACACCGGCATTGGTGGTGTGTGCACCGGTCTCGGCATCCCCCCTCAGAAGATCAAGGATATCCTGGGCGTTGTCAAGGCCTACACCACTCGGGTTGGCGGCGGTCCTTTCCCCACCGAGCTTACCGACGACATCGGCAACCATCTGCAGGAGGTCGGTGCCGAGTTTGGCGTGACCACCGGTCGTCGCCGCCGCTGCGGCTGGCTGGATCTCGTGGTGCTGCGCTACTCGACGCTTATCAACGGCTACACCAAGCTTAACATCACCAAGCTGGATGTGCTGGACCAGCTTCCCGAGCTCAAGGTCGCGGTGGCCTACAAGCACAAGGGCAAGACCCTGGAGAGCTTCCCTGCCGATCTGAGCATCTTTGAAGATGCCGAGATCGTGTACAAGACTCTTCCTGGCTGGAAGGAGGACACCTCCAAGTGCCGCACCTACGCCGAGCTGCCCGAGAAGGCCAAGGAGTACCTCAACTTCATCGAGGAGTTCCTGGAGGTGCCTATCGGCTGGGTCGGTGTTGGTGCTGGCCGCGAGGCCATGCTCACGAAATAGACTATTATAGAGCACTTTTGCAATGCTGTTAGCTACCAAATGGAGATCGCCGTAATTGTATTCGGTGCCTTGGATATCTTCAAAGTGCGCTCAAGGTGCCTGCGAGGATGACTAGGTGTGTCCCCTGCTTTACATGCACACCTAATTTTGTGCACTGGGGAGTGTATATCTGATACAGACATCCACTTGCCGACACGATGCGATACAATACGATGTAGTGCAACACAATGACGGTCACTTAGAGTCATTAACATTATGTACGTTTATAGCGGCAGTAGTCGACGTACTTGGACGTGCCCAGCGGCGTGCGGTCTAGGCCAAAGTAGAGCAGGCGAGCAATGCCCGTGCTGGAGGAAGCGTCCAAAAACGGCCGACACAGATCCTTGGTCCAGCCATTGGTTTCGGGATCAAACTCGCCCGCTTCCAGATCCACAGGCAAGTCGATGTCTACGAAAAAGTCGCACTGGCTAACCGGGACAAGCTTGCCCGGATCCGCCTTGTTTTGGTTGTTCATTCCCTTGGGCACCGCCGTGTAACTTTCAAACTCGCCAGGCAGCAGGCCATCGAATCCCGAAGCCACGAATTTGAGCTGCCCGTCCATAAAGTAGCCGGAAGGGTACCGGTACCATTCGCGGCCTACACACACAGTGGAGTTGGCAGGCACTCCCTGGTACACTGCCAAAGGTGCATTGTAGTAATGGGCCAAAGCCGCGCTGCGGGACAGGCCCAACGCAGCAATTGAAACCACAACCGCATAAAGAAGGCCGTTGGGCAGCCGGAGCACGCTGGTGATGGCCTGCCATGTCCGAGACAGCGTAAAGGCCGCTGCTGTGCAGATAATGGGGTAAACCACATAGAGAAACCGCTCTTCCTTGTGTGGGGTGCTCACAAAAATGCCCAGCCACAAGTACATTGTCGAAAGACCCGCCAAGGTCTGGAAGTCGACAAAGAACGCGGAGATTAAGGCCAGTGGGAACACGAGATTGAAGTTCAGCAGCAGGTTCGAAACATAATAAGTCCAGGGCTCGGTGCCAAAGATGTCGGGTCCCGCGTCCTCGGATGCAAAAAAGACATTGTAGCCGACGATGTTAAACGGAACCACCGCGAGTTTCTTGAACATCAGCGAGTCCACCAGCACAATGCCGGCTAGCACCACCAATGCCAGGCCGACGCTCTTGCCGACACTGCGGGCCCATTCCTTGGGGGAGCCGCTGCACACAGTGTAGTAGGCCCCGAGGGGAAGGGCCAGCACAAGCACAAACGGCCAGCCCAGCAGGCCACCAAGGGCAATGCACAGCATGACCTTGACGATGTTTCGCCGCGGGCTGTCGAGAAATAGAGCAAACGCCAGCGTCATGCAGTACATGGCAAACGAGCTCGGCAGGTAGGCCACCGAGGCGTGGAACAGGCCAGCAGCAGAAACAGTGAGAACAACAAAGATCCAGCACACCTGGTCGCCGTACTTTTTCAGCAGCACGCGGGCCAGGCGGTACTCAGTCCATGCTTCCAAGGCGGCCAGCAATGCTCTCAGACCGAAAAATAGTTGTGGGCCCTGTAGATGGAGCAGCTGCATCAGACGAACTGCTGCGGCATGGAAGCCAACATAGCACCATGATCTGATGGCATAGATGGGCGACCATTCCCAAGTCTGCAGACCAGAGCCATGGGTGATGAAATGGGTAGGTTCCCAGAAATTGAAGACCTCGTCGCAATCGGGGATGGGCGAGAAATAGGCTGCCAGAAGCCGAGCTACCAGCAGGACATAGTAGAGCATGTCAGCTAGGACCTGACCCGAGACCTGACTCGAAGACCTGACCCGACAACTTGAGCAGAGGCCTTAGACTTAGACTCTTAGACTTGGGCTTTTAGATCCTACACTAGACATAGTCTAGACTAGACTTGATCCCAGACTGGACCCTAGTTTCCAGGACTACTTTGAGCTAGGACTAAGACTGGCAGTGCAGCGCATAGCAGAGTAGATCTCAATGCACTATGATGTACATATTATATAGTTAGAGCCCTCAAAAGGGCACGGATGGGCGACTAAAGCCAACGAGCACGCAAAGACTAGAATTTGGGGAAACCAGTGACGCTGGGCTTGCGGAACTTGGGGTCGTGGTACACGGACTTTTCGGCGTCGAAATCAGGCACATTGCTCATGATCTCCTGCTCCTTGGCCCGCAGACTCTTGATGCGGCGGTAGGCGTCGCGGTCGGCCTCGGCCTCCAGCAGCGGTTGAAGGAAAATGCGGCTCCACTGCTTTTCACGGGTCAGCTCGTTTTTCTCTCGAAGGCCGGAAATCAGCACGTAAAAACCGTATGAGCACAGGCCGGCAACGCCCAAAAAGTAGATGCTGGGGCGGAATCCACGGGCAGGAAGGTTTCGTTTCCACTGCAAGGGCTCGTATCCTCCCTTTGGCGGCAGCTCCTGATAAACACCTTTCATTGGATTGGTCAGCCCGAGTGGTTTGGTTTGGGTATATGATAGGCTTGGCTGCTGAGTGGGAGATAGCTGTGGGAGCTGCTGAGTAGCCGCTGAGTAGCCGCTGAGTAGCCGCTGAGTTGAGCTGAGCTCAGTTGAGCTTAGTAGAGCTTAGTAGCTGGAGTTAGAGCGGATAAACTCATAACGGTACGTCTAGAACATTAAACTAGAACAACAGAACACTATAATAGAACAACACTGAACAAGTTTCATAGTTTCAACTCTTACCAAAGTAAATGGATAATATCTTTTAGGTTTCCCATCAGTACACACGCCCCGTGAAACATCGTTTCAGGGCTGGGGATGCTCTGATCATCCTACATCATATCATGTCAGTCAAGATCAGCAGCAAGCAGCAGGTGCAAGAATTCCTCGACAAGTACGACACATTCCTGTTTGATTGTGACGGTGTGCTGTGGAGAGGCTCGCAGCTGATCCCCTACTCTGCCGATACCCTCAAGTTGCTGCGCGATCACGGCAAACAGCTTATTTTCGTTACAAACAACAGCACAAAGAGCCGCAAGGCGTACAGTCAAAAGTTCAACAAGCTCGGCCTGGACGTCAACCCCGACGAAATTTTCTGCTCGGCTTATTCTGCCGCCGTGTATCTGGACCGCGTCGTCAAGTTCCCCAAGGACAAGAAGGTGTTTATTGTGGGCCAAAAGGGCATTGAGGAAGAGCTGCATGATGTCGGCATCAGCTACCTCGGCGGCGAGGACCCCAAATTCAACCAGCCCATTACCGACGAGCTCACTGACACTATTACTCGCGACCACTCCATTGGCTGTGTGCTGGCGGGCTTGGACACCCACATCAATTACTACAAGATTGCATACGCCCAGGCCCAGCTGCAGGACCCGGAAACCTTATTCCTGGCCACAAACATCGATAGCACCTTCCCGTCCCACGGTAAGCTGCTGCCGGGCGCAGGTACCGTAATTCAGGCGGTTGCTACTGCTGCCGGCCGCGAGCCTGCGGCTGCTCTGGGCAAACCCAACCAGGCCATGATGGACTGTATCAAGGCTCGTTTCAACTTTGACCCCAAACGTGCGGTCATGGTTGGCGACCGCCTGAACACCGACATGGAATTTGGCGTCAAGGGCGGCCTCGGCACCTTGTTTGTGCTATCGGGTGTGGATAGCCAGCAGGCGCTCGAGAATAATCCTCCGGTCACTCCTGAATACTATGCATCGAAGCTTGGCGACCTGTATGAGCTGTATGCACTTGACAAGTAGGTAAACTTAGACTTCCATAGAAACCGCTTAGAAGCCGCAGAGAAGCAGCCCAGAAGTAGCTAATTGAAACCAATTTCCCCAATATAACCAGTATTTTTGCGGCATTTTACTCGGATCCACATCCCCCTAACCCGCCGCATGCATTGTGGGGAGTATTATCCGACCCGCAGCATCGTCTCATAAAAAATCTAAACCATGGCCACTAGCTATAAAACCAAGACCATCTGCTTGGTTTGGGGCCAGGCTCCAACACACCCCCTGCAGCCCGACTGCCAAGACTTTGCCCCGTCTCCTCTGCCTGTTCCAGCTCATCTAGATGTTGACCTCTCTTATTCTCGCTGCTTCAACAAGTGCTGCCTTCGCTGCATTCTCTCCCAGCATTGCAGCTTCAAAACAGCAGCAGTCCAATGCGCCTTGGGGCCTCTGCCGTATTTCAAACACTAACTATCAGTACAATGGCAATGTGGCTACCATGGGCTCGGACCCCAACAGCATCTACACTTATGAGCAGCCTCAGTCGGGGTCGTCGGTGACGGTGTACATTCTTGATACCGGAGTCAACACTGCGCATACCGAATTCAATGGACGTGCGTCGTGGGGTGCCAACTTTGTTGACAGCAACAACGCCGACCAGAATGGTCATGGCACTCATTTGGCAGGGATCATTGCCGGCAACACAGTCGGCGTGTCGCGGGCTGCCAACATCGTCGCCGTCAAGGTTCTGGATGCCAACCGAGTCGGGGCCATTTCGAACTTTGTCAAGGCGGTCGACTGGGTCATTGCGCAGCACGCCAAGAATGCCAATGAGAGAGCTATCATCAACTACTCGGCGGTGGGCGAGATTTCGCAGGACCGTCAAGAGGCAGTAGCCCGTGCTCGAGCAGCAGGCATTCTTTTCGTCAACTCGGCAGGCAATGACGATCAGTCGGCATGCACGGTTGGGCCGGCCAACTTGGGCCAGAATGGCGCAGGTGCGTTGGTGGTTGCCGCACTGAATTGGACGAATACCCCGGCCCAATTCAGCAATTATGGCAGTTGCGTGAGCGTGTACGCGCCCGGCGTGGACATTTATTCGAGTCTTCCCTCTACGACCTCGAGCTACGGCTACATGAGTGGCACGTCGAATGCGGCAGCGTTTGTGTCGGGACTCGCTGCCTACTTTTGGACGCTGAACCCATCTCTATCAGCTGCAGACCTAACCAGTCTCATTATCAGCACCAGCACCAATGGTGTGACCAATAACCGCGCCAACACAAAGGGAGCAATTATCAACAACTATATCTAGATTTTTTTCTTGGGCCGCTCGTCCCCTCTCAACACAATGTTCAGCCGTACGCGACAGGCAAGCCCTAGCCCCCTGATTCCCTTAGTCAGCGCAACTATATTTTCCAATTTTTCAGATGACCTTTCTTAGTTTCCTTTTCCCATCAACCGGGAGGTTCAACCCAGCCAGCCCCGACAGGGGTTGGAGACGGCAACCAGTAAGTTTAATGATGACAATACCACCTTTCCTTTCATCTTATCCGACTATGATGATAGTGGAGGCCGCCTTTGTCCTTCTTCAGGACATCACGGCTTACTTGCCAGTATTTACTGTGTCTGACCGAACTAACAAGAATTGTAAGTATTGTGATGATGAAAACATTTTAAACATTCGCAGTTTCCTCGGTAGCATACGCTTGAACCTAATCTTAGTATGTCGGTGACCGTTGTAATCCTTCCTTGGATGTCTGATGCAGTGCTAACTAGTCCATTTGCATGCTGCTATTTGCATTTTATACATTAATCTATCAATATTTCTATTCATATTTTTACGGTACACAAGGCTACTCAAAGTGCCCCAATTTCTCTCGCAGCCAGCTACGCGCAACCTCACTGGTTTCATAGCACCCCCGTTTGGCAGCAGCTGTTACTTATCTGAGCAGCGGCCGTCGGCGGCTGACAAGATGATCCGCAGACTCCGAAGCTCGATTCCGCAATTGGCAAGCCGCCAAAGAGGTTATGCCACAAACTTCAAAGAAAGACCGTCGCCGTTTGCGCTTCCCAAGAAAGACCAGGAGGAGTTTGAAAGACTGCAAAAGGAGGCCATGGCCCGCCCGGTGGAAGTGCATCCCGACGCCCGCAAGACGTACGACGAGTTCGAGGGCGACGTCAATCCCGTCACCGGCGAGGTTGGCGGGCCCAAACAAGACCCTTTGCGCCACGGCGAGTGGGGTTTCAATGGCCGCGTCACTGACTTTTAGGCACACTCGTGCTATTAACGTGCTACTCGCAGGAGTAGGAGTAGGACTAGGAGCAGAACTAGGACTAGTAGACTATGAATTATGATTCCAGCTCGGGACGGTCCGCTCGCGACAGTGCGGCTACGAAATCTGAGACAGATCGTAGACAGAGGTGTCGGGCGTCGGCTCTTTGAGTTCCGTGAGCTCCTTGCGCAGCCCGCCGAGAGTGACGGATTGCACATTTAATTGCGACTGGATGGCGCGCAGCGCCGGCGTCCATGTCGAGGTCTCGGAGCTCTGCGGCTGGGCCAGCGCATCGGCTTGAGCAACCACTTTGCCCACCCGCGCCGACAGGCCGCGCGGCCCGTCCAGCGATGCCTGCAGGCGCTCGAGCTCGGCAAAGAACTTCTTCTCGCTGGCGCTCAGCGGCAGCGACGCCGCCATCTGCTGGCCCAGCCGGCCGTCCAGCGCCGCCACCCGCTGCTGCAGGGTCTTTTGCCGCTGCAGAGCAGCGTGCAGGCGGGTCAGCCGCAGGGACTTGTCGAGCTTGTGCTTGAGCTCTAGCGTGTCCTTGAGCTTCGACAGCTGCCGGTGCAGCTCGCCCCGCTGCACGTCCACCTGCGCGTAGCTGGCGCTGATGGCCTTGTAAAGGCGGGCCATTTCGGCCTCGTAGTGGCTGGCCAGCCCCGCAAGGTCCTCGTAGCCCTCCAGATCGTTTGTGACTTGCGAGTTGCGGGGCACCGCCGGCGCCTTGACGGTCATGGCCTCCATCAGGGCCGTGACTCGCCGCATGTTGTCGCCGCCGTCCACCAGCGACTCGTACTGGTACGACGGGGATTTCTGGAGCTCGATGTCGGCCACCACCGCGCTGTTGGGCGACCAGTCCCGCACCAGCTTGCCTGTTTTCACATCAAACAACGACACGTACCCGCGGGTCACCATCAGCGTCGCTGCCGGTAGCTGGGCAACTGTGCTGGCCGGCAGCTTGCCAAAAGAGCCCGTCTCAATGCTCTTGAGCAGCGGCGCCAGCCACGGCATCTCAATGGCTACGGTGGCCGCAGCGCTCTGCACCACCACCACGGAGCTCGTCACCCGCAGCTTCCCGTCGATGGCCGGTATTTTCACTGCCTCGATCAACGAAAACGTCGTCACCGCATCGGATACCGCCCCGGACCACATGACGCGCGCGGGCGGATCGACCAAGTAAAACAGCACATGGCTGTTTGTTTGCAAAACAGCAATGCTGGCGGGGCCGGCAGCAAAGAAACCCAGCCCCAACGCAACATCGCTGTAGAGAATCTCCGGGTACGGCACCTGCTTGAGCGGGCCCTGGATGGCCAGCAACGGGCGCGGCGGCCGCTTGAACACCAAGCACGACTTGCCGGAGCCCTCGTTCCACACCAGCTCGCAGGTTCCTGCCTGCTTGAACAGCTCCGACGCCCAGGACAACTGGCGGGTCAGCACCTTCTTTTCTGCTCTCGCGGTGTCGTTGACGGCCTGGGCCGATTGGTTGAAGTTAAAGTCGTCGGTGGTGGCTGTATCCAGTACGCCGCGCACATAGTCGTTGGAAATGCAGAATTCAGGGGGCAGGAACGGGCACAGGCAAAAGATATCTGCTTCGTCGCTTACCAGGTACAATGTAAAGAGGCCAGTTTCGTCTGCCGCGGACCCAAACGAGATCGCAACCGTGGATTGCACTGTCGAGCTCACATTCACGCAGCTGCTCGACGATGCAGCCAGCTTGTAAGTTTCGGTGTGTACGCCCTTTGAGCTCAAGTAGTACATCAGCACACTGCCTTGCACAAGCACCACCAAACAAGAATCATTGACGCCACAAGGGTGCCAAAGCAGCTGCAAAATCGGCGCCGGTGTAGTGAGCGCGGCTTCGGTGGTTCCTGCGCGGCTCAAGACATAGAGACTTGTTCCTGCTGCCGCGGCCACCAAAGTGCCGCTAGCGTTCGATTCGAGCAGCGCGGCGGCAATCGGCAGCATGGCGAGTTTTTCGAACTTCGGCGCCGCCCGATACACCGCTTTGTCGACTGCGGAGAAGACGATTCCACTCGCCGAGCTGGTGGAGACCGGCGGAGATCCTTGGGCCAGCTCCCCTAGTCGCAGCATGTCAGCAGGGTGAGATCTGGGTGTCGCTGCAGCTAGATGGTGCAGATGGGGTGTGAATATTTAGTTGAGAGTTTTTTATAGTGGATTAAGGCTGTCTCTAGAGTATCTCTAGTAGACAATTGTCAATGTTAGATAGTTACTTGTCCATCCAGCGGGCAGATTACAGGCAGTTTACACGCACTCTACATGCAGTAGGCGGTTTACATGCAATATCTAGTCTACAGGCAGTAGGCGGATAACAGGCAGTAGAGCGCGGATAACAGACAGTAGAGCTTGAAGCTACACCTCACCAATGGGCCTAGCAGTCCAGCCGCAGACCTTTGGCCATGGCCCCTTGACGGTTTCGGCACCGTCGCCAGGGGGCCCCGTGAACGGCGGAAGTGTCGTGCCAGTGAATGCAGCCATCTCCTCACCTAGTCCGTAAACAGTGGCCGGAGAAACAATATCATGCCGCGTATTGGCGAGCTGGGCAAGTAGCAGTGCATTCCACGGCCGCGGAGACCCGGAGAGCACATCGATAGGGTCTCGCACATATTGAAGCAGATACTCCAGCCAGGCCTGGTACGCAGTGTACTTGGAGTCGGTAGAGTCCACCGGCCAGTCTTGCTGGTTGCGTGCATCCACAAGCTCAGCAAATAAAAGGTCTAGGCCGGGCCCGAGCTCGCGAAGAAGAGGCCCCCAAAGAGCCTGGGCCGCCGCGACCTTCTTCAGCACCGCCGCAGAGCCTACATCGCCAGCCCCCGACGGCACAAGAATGTTGCGGTTGAAGAGAACATCTTTGAGCAGCGGGCCAGCCCCAAGCGAAACCAGCTGCAGCTTGTTGGCAATGGCACCTGCTTCGGCATCGATAGGCCCGCCAGGGTTGGTTCGACGCAGTCGTCGCCATTCTCGAAACAGATCTTTGACTTCGTCGCTAGTGATATCTTTAGCGGAAAAAGCTCCCGACTTGCCTGGCGTAGGCGTTGATGAAGGAGTGGGTGTCCCCGTCGAAGAAGACACACTGTTCTTGGACCAGTAGCAGTCGTAGAGCCACTGCAGAGCCCGCTGCGCCATGTCTCGTAATAAATAAACGCTGGGTAGGTCCTCGTGTGTCGCCGCATGCCGCAGCTCCACAAAAGCCGACGGCAGCTCCACCTCGCGGGCCAGCGCATGCAGAGGAGCGGCGACCCGACCGGTTTGGTTCGAGTCGAGGATCTCATTCACGAGGCGGATGATGCCCATAGAATATGTTTGACGGATCGCATAAAGATCGTTTGAGGGCACATCGGCATGCACTGCGGCCACAATCAGTGCTGTTAGGTGAATAGCCGGAGGAATGGGCCCGCGAACCTGGTAGGCCTTTGTCAAGGCCAGTGCTCTTGTTTGGGCGTCGTAGGGGCCGTAGAACAGCCGTTTGAGCTCGTCGATCTCATCTCTGGATTTGAACACAACCACCCGTAGTGACATGCTCTATACAGTTTTCACTTGCCGGCACTTTTTCTCAACAATAATCCGCCAACTGGTTAAAAGAGACTTTCGGGCCAGGGCATGGGTCTCGGCTGCGATCAAGTAACCAGCAGCTTCCCCCTCCAATTGTAATCTCGCAGCACCGACCGTTGGTTTCTGGTTGAAGGTTTCTTGAAAAGGGAGAGAAAAGTCTAGTTGCAAATTGAGAAAAGAGAAAATCCATGAGCGAGTCTAGAAAACCAATCGAAATGGTCGACTCGCGGCGGTCGTCGCGAGTGACAATTCACAATGCGCTCGCTTCCAACGAGTGTCTTAAAGACGCCGTCATGTCGTTGCTGTCGCCGCCCGCCAGAGAGCCGGTGCCGCTGCCCAGCCCGAACCGCGGGCCGGCGCCAAACTTCAACCGGCCGCCCAGCTTCAGCCAGTCGCACAGCCGCTTGCCGTCCGGGGCCCAGACGCCGCGGGAAATGGTGTGGGTGGACAGCAAAGAGCATCTGTCGGAAATGGCGACCAACATCCGCGGGATCTCCAACGCGCTGCGCAATGTGTCGATTTCGCTGCGGGTCAAGTCGGTGGTGATCATCACCAAGCTTAGCGACGAGACGCTGCACTACAAAACTGCCGAGCTGGTGCGGTGGCTGCTCAACTACGAGCAGCCCGAGCCGCAGCTGGTGGTGTTTGTGCAGGACGTCTTTGAGCATAAAAAGGGGTTTGACATTGAGAAAATCACCGACGGCGACGCCGAAAAACGCCATCGGCTCCGGTTCTGGACCACCGAGCTGCTGGAACGGCACCCGGACCAGTTTGATCTCGTGGTCACGCTGGGCGGCGACGGCACCGTGCTCTACACCTCGTGGATGTTCCAGAAAGTGGTGCCGCCGGTGCTGTCGTTCAGCCTGGGCTCGCTGGGGTTCATGACCGAAAACAAGTTCGACGACTTCAAGGAGATTATCCACAACCACCTCACAGAGGGCATCAACTGCGCCCTGCGCATGCGCTTCCACTGCGCCATCATGCGCAGCCACAACACCCTCAAGTGTAAGGATATGAACGACCTCAAGCGCGAGATCCAAGAGGGCGGAGCCCAGGGCCATATCAGTACCCACTCGCTCGAGGACCAGTACGTGATTCTCAACGACGTTGTGATCGACCGCGGACCCAATGCGAACATCACCATGACAGAGCTGTATGGAAACTACGAATACCTCACATCCATCCATGCCGACGGCGTTGTGATCTCCACGCCCACGGGCTCCACCGCCTACTCGATGTCGGCGGGCGGCTCGCTAGTCCATCCCGACGTGCCGGCAACGCTGGTCACGCCCATTTGCCCGCACACGCTGTCGTTCCGACCGCTGGTGCTTCCGGACTCGATGATTCTGTGCATTGGCGTGCCCTATGATGCGCGGTCCTCGGCATATGTGTCGTTTGACGGCAAAGAGCGCATCGAGCTGTGCCAGGGCGACTTCCTCACCATCAATGCCTCGCGCTACCCGTTCCCCAAGGTGATGCCGCAAAATTACACCGAGGGCAACTGGGTCCGCCAGCTGAGCCGGATTCTGCACTGGAACGAGCAGAAACGGCCCAAGCGGTACGACCATTGCTAGCATGTAGAATATTTATCTCTTTGACTACTAAACCTTTAGAAGTGGTCTTTACTTTAGTTCTCCTTCACTCTGCTTTATTTCTCGTTGGAGTTTACTCGTTCACTCTATTCACTCTCACTTGACTCGTCTCACGACTGCAGCCAGACAGACTTGACTAATGTTGAAAGCAGTCGAGGAGGTTCGACGGGCCTTCGAGGGAGGCTCCCCCCCCAAAATCAACAAAGTGGATCCTTTAAAAACTTTGGATAAAGAGTACTTGACGCCTTCTACCACATTCTCGCCCGAGTGGCTTAACAAGTTCCAGGAAGATGTTCCTTTGGACCCGAAAAAGTACACCAGCCAGCTGTTTGCATTGCCTGATTTCGACTCGCGCACCCGCCTGCGGTTCAAGCGAACCGGCCTAGAAGGCACCATCCAGAGCATCGAGGAGTATACTTTGTCGCGGGCCGACGCAACCGCGGCAGAGTCGTTGGATATGTCTCGGCAGATGGGCAGCAAGAAGGACTTTGTGCGTGGCCGGTCGGGCCGCTTGCCGTTCACGCCCGGCGGCCTTGAAATGAATGCAGGAAGCTCGACTGCGCCTCTTCATTCTGATGCCGACGGTCTCTACGATGTTGCTCCGGGACTTACCCGCGGCATGGCCCAGTCCAACGACGATACAGAGGGCCTGGATGCCGTCCAGTCGCTTGGAAACGGCGACAATGACGATGAAGATCGTAGCGACGACTCAGAGGCCGACAACGATATTGACGATATCGCCGTTGTGACCGGCAAGAGCGAGGGATCTTCTGATATCGACTCGCTGCTGCCCGAGGACGTGACGTTTATGCGCCGCAAAAAGGTCGCTGCGCCGCCAAAGGCCAAAGTTTGGGCTCATATGGTTGATATCAACCAGCCCATGCAGAACTTCGACCAGATGGTGCCCAACCCGGCCCGCACGTGGCCGTTCGAGCTCGACAACTTCCAAAAGGAAGCTGTGTACCATCTTGAGCAGGGCGACTCGGTGTTTGTGGCCGCGCATACCTCGGCCGGCAAGACAGTAATTGCCGAGTACGCCATGAGTATGGCTGAGAAGCACATGACCAAGTGCATTTATACGTCGCCCATCAAGGCGCTATCGAACCAAAAGTACCGCGACTTCAGCAAAGAGTACGACAGCGTTGGTATTCTTACTGGCGATGTGCAGCTGAACCCTGAAGCCACAACGCTGATCATGACTACCGAGATTCTCCGCAGTATGCTCTATCGCGGCGCCGATATCATCCGCGACGTGGAGTTTATCATCTTCGACGAGGTCCATTATGTGAACGACAGCGAGCGCGGCGTGGTGTGGGAAGAGGTGATCATCATGCTGCCGGACCACGTCAAGTTTATTTTGCTGAGTGCCACGGTGCCCAACACGTTTGAGTTTGCCAACTGGGTCGGCCGCACCAAGCAAAAGAATATCTACGTTATTTCCACACCCAAGCGGCCAGTGCCTCTCAAGCACTTTCTGTGGGCCAAAAAGGAGTTGTTTGAGATTGTCAACGAGGACCGCAAGTTCGTCGAGTCCGGCTACAAGGCCTGCTGCGACAAGATCAACCCACCCCCTCCGCCGCCGCCAAAGGCGATTGAAGGCTCGGGCGGTCGGGGCGGCCGGGGCGGTGCTCGTGGTGGAGCAGCTCGCGGAGCAGCTCGCGGCGGAGCTCGTGGCGGTGCCCGCGGTGCAGTGTCGTCGGGCCAGGCAGCGCTTAAGAAACAGAGCGCCCCGCAAAGAGGCCGTTTCAACAACAACACGCCCGGCAAGTCCGAGCTTCTCCAGCTGGCGCAGTATCTCAGCAAGAACAACCTGCTGCCGGCGGTTGTATTTGTGTTTTCGCGCAAGTTGACCGAGCAGCATGCGCTGAGTCTGCGGAGCCTCGAGCTCAACAATGCGCGCGAAAAGTCCGAGGTGCACATGTTTATTGACCAGGCAGTGGGCCGCCTTCGCAAGGAAGACCGCGACCTGCCGCAGATCATGATGCTGCGCGAGTTGCTGGCCAACGGTATTGGCGTGCACCACAGCGGTCTTTTGCCGATCATGAAGGAAGTGGTGGAGATTCTGTTTGCCCGCGGATTGGTAAAGATCTTGTTTGCAACCGAGACGTTTGCCATGGGCCTGAACTTGCCCACCCGCACGGTGGTGTTTACGGCCATCAAGAAATTCGACTCCAAGGCCATGCGCTTCCTTACGCCCGGCGAGTACACGCAGATGGCGGGCCGGGCGGGCCGGCGTGGTTTGGACAAGGTCGGCACCGTGATCATCATGCAGACCGGCGACGAGCCGATGCCGGCCAAGAGCCTGCAGTCGGTGATTCTGGGCACGCCCACCAAGCTGAGCTCGCAGTTCCGTCTCACTTACACGATGATTCTGTCGCTGCTGCGCATCGAGGCACTGCGGGTCGAGGACGTGATCCAGCAGTCGTTTTCCGAGAACGCTACGCAGGTGCTGCGCCCCGAAAAGGAGAAGCAGCTGGTGGTGCTGCAGCAGGACCTGGCCGAGCTCAAGAAGAAGGCCAGCGACGACATGCCGGCCATCAGCGAGTTTATTGGCCTCTACTTCAAGTACCGCCAGCTCACTACAAACCTGTACCAGACGCTGATGGTGGCCAAGAGCCCCACCGGCAACTTTTGCTTGTTCAAGGACCAGCACAACCGGCCGGCGGTGGGCGTGATTTTCTCGCGGCGCACCGACCCGGCGTATATTTTCACTCTCACGCACCTACCTCGCCGGGCTCCAAACGAGGACCAGGCCGACCGCAATGCCCGGAAGTTGCCTTACCTTCCGTTCATGGGATTGAGCGCGTTCACGGCGTTGCCGCAGAATATAACCCGCAACATTGTTTTCCAAACCGTGCCGGTATCGGACATCTGCTTCATTTCCGAATGCCGGTTTAATGCGCCCAATGACGCGTCGCTTGCCAAGAAACTGGAGCTGGCGATCGCCAAGTTCCAGGAGATCCAAAATACCGAGTTTCATAACGAGGTGGCCCTGCAGGGCATCAAGGCGGTGGACGCGCAGCTCAACCGCCGGGAGCGGGCCGAGATCGTGCAGGCGCTGGAGAGCATCCCCAAGGCCACGTTTGACTGGCAGTTTACCCAAAAGTACCCCGAGGCGCTGAAGATCGCGCTGGCCGAGCAGCGGGTACAGGAGATCCAGAACTCGGTGACGATGCAGAACACCGACCTGCTGCCCGACTATGAGCAGCGCGTGGACGTGCTCAAGGAAGCGCACTATATCGACGACAGTCTGAACGTGCTGCTCAAGGGCCGGGTTGCGTGCGAGATCTCGACCGGGTTCGAGCTGTATGTTACCGAACTGTTGCTGGACAACTTTTTGGCCAACTACGAGCCCGAGGAGATTGTTGCTCTTTTGAGTGTGTTTGTGTTCGAGGGCGCGCGCGGCGTGGACGACTCGGCATCGGTGACGCCCAAGCTGGACGAGGGCAAGAAGAAGCTGCTGGAGATCGTCGAGTACGTCAACGACCTGTGCACCAACCACCAGATCCAGCTGACCCAGGACGAGGCCGAGTTTGCCGAAAAGGGCCGGTTTGCCCTGATGCAGGCAGTGTACGAGTGGGCCAAGGGCATGAGTTTCTACGAAATCACCCAGCTCACGGCGGTGCAGGAGGGCACGATTGTGCGGGTGATTTCCCGGCTGGACGAGGTTTGCCGGGCGGTCATGTCTGCTGCGCGGATCATGGGCGATGTGAGTCTGTACGACAAGGTAGCCACTGCGCAGGAGAGGATCAAGCGAGACATTGTGTTTTGTTCTTCCTTGTATCTGTGATCGGCTGTCTCGGGACGAGTCCCGTTGTGCCGATTGTTTGTCGTTCTGCGACGGATCGGAAAGTGCTGAATAGCTATATACATTAGATCCTAGCCAGCTATAACATTAGATCTGCCAACGGCGCGAAGAGCTGAAGCTTAGATGACAACCTCGCCCGGATCAACATATTGTTGCGCGCTGTACTCACGCGACGTGGACGGCACTTGTGCGCCCACCGGCGAGTAGAGGTACCAGCCTTGCAGAGCGTTGACGGCGGCGCGGGTGCGAGCCTCTTTGAGCGACGAGCCCTGGCCTTCGCCGAGCTTCTTGTCGCCGGAAAAGACGCCCACCACAAACACGGGCGCCTGCGAGAAGCGGCCGGACTCGGCCATCAGCCGCGACACCGGCTGCTCGAGGCCCTCGCGTGCGCACAGCACAGCCAGCTCGCGGGTGGGCCGGCTAAACGCCATCAACGACAGCAGATCGATTTTGCGGGGAGTGATGAGGTAGTTGTAGATGAAGTCGCGGGCCCCGTCCAGGCCGCGATGGGCATACACGCCGGCAATCAGTGCCCGCACAAACGTGCCCATAGCCACGTCAAGGTCCACGGCGTGCTTGGAGTTGGCAGCCACCTCGACCACGCCCTTTTCCACTACTTTTTTGGCGTCGGTGAACGACAGCCGGCCCAGCACGCTCTCGTCACTGACGTTGGCCAGGTACCGCTCGAACTGGCTACGGGTCTCTGGTTGGACACCCCACAGCTGGGCGACTTGTGAGAGCGAGCGCACGCTCGAATACACATCCACAACGTGCTTGAGCACCCGGGGCGGCAGCCGCGGGTACTTGACCATGAAGTACTCGTAGACATAAAACGACAGCAGCGTGCGGCCGAACTGGGCCAGTCCGGCGTTGTTGGCGTACTTGAGCGAGCTGGTGTCCGAGATCAGCGTGCGGGCCAGCGTGTTGTAGGGCACGTCGGTGAGCTCCAGCCGCGCGGCCAGCGTCTGCAGGCTGGGGGCCTTGGCCGCATCCCGCTCCAGAATGGGCTCGCCCTTGATGCGAGTGTGTTTTTCCGCATACGCGGCCGGCGACGCAGCGGCCGGCGACGCTGCAGCGTCGGCAGATCCCTCGGGCGAGCCGACTGCGCGAGACGACGACAGTCCGCGGGCAGATACCGCCGATGGGGCCAACGGAGCAGACGACCGTGCGATCCTTGCCTGGATAGCGGCTGTTCTGTGACGGGCCGCCCGGGCTACCAAGCTAAACCGGTACATAACGGTTGGGGTTGGAAAATCTAAGCAAAAGGGTCCAAAGGGTAGAAGTAAATTTCACCCGGCAACCCTTACCGCCGACCTCCCAGCCAGGACCCCAGCCCAGCCAGGACCCCAGCCCATCCCCGTCGTCGAGCCCTGGCTAGTCATCAACCAATCCCAATCATTGTAATGGCTGGCGGTGCTATTAAAGGTGAAGCTTGGTCGCCTGCGGGCGGCTGGTTTTTCATCCCCAAGAACTGGAAAAGCAATACCATCATTGTGCTGGGCGGTCTGGCAACCGTCGCGGCAGCCACTCTGCTTGTAGGCAACAAGCTCACATACCGCTCCAACAACCCGGATGAGGACGACACCATCGAGCGCTGGAATGCCGCTGCCCGCAAGGCTCGGGCCGCGTCGGCCATCAAGGAGACCAGTGGTTCCAACTAAGGTTGGCCGGTTTGCTTGGATGCTTTGGATGCTTTGGATTGACGTCTGACTTTGCATTGGCGTCTGACTTTGGCTTTGGCTTTGGCTTTGGCTTTGGCTTTGGCTTCGGCACGTTTGTACACTTGGACGGTGCCGCTACAACACAACGATTAACATATAAATAAAAGACTAATCGACGTGCGCTTCTTCATGTTAGGAAAACGGGGCTTTTAACTGGGCCGCTTTCACTGAGAAGAGACAGTAAGATTGCCGGTTCGCAGTCTTACTGTCTTCTATTGTTCACGGACAGCAAATCGTGTTGCTATGTCCGTGCCTTCGCAGTCGTCCATAAACGTAATGTGAATCGACGCATCAGAACTTTAATCGTGGCAGCATACTACCTCTTCCGCCGACATAGTGTGTATAACTCTCAAAATTCTTTTTCTACACAGTAACATCTAAAAACTACTTTCATCAAGGTCAGCAAATAGTACCTTCACAAGGTCTCAGCGGAACCTCCACTAGAACCAACTCTCTATCTCGTGCATACCACAGGCACAGTTTAAGTTAGACTCGCGACAGCAGAGAAGGTTTGGCCACCGTTTAGAGTACACTCACTACAAACTCTGAAGACAACTAAGACATTGCTAAATATTTACGGCCACTATAAATACAGCCATCACAGTATCCCTAGGCTCACGCGTCACTTCACATGGGTATTCGCAGAAACCGTAAAACTCACCCTCTGAGGCAGAAAAATAAGCTGCCAGTCAAAGAAGAGCCTACGGAGCAACCGGCGCAGGTCAAAGAGGAGCTGTCAGAAGAGACGGAAGCAGTCAAACAAGAGCTAGCCACTGGGGCAGTCAAAGAAGAGCCTGTGGATGAGATAGTCAAGCAAGAGCATCCGGACGAGACTATATCAGTTAAAAAAGAGCCTGCGTATGAGCCTATAGCAGTCAAAGAAGAGCCTGCGGATGAGCCTATAGCATTCAAAGAAGAGCAACCAAATGAGACCGACGCCACCGGCACAAAATACCACCGACCAACGTCTTATAACCTAAGGCAAGCTAGTGAGGCAGCTGACCCCTCTGAGGCATCTGTCGCGGTGAAACGACAAGCGGATGCCACACTTGTCAAGGAGACGAAAATCCACAGGCGTGGGCCGCAGAGTACCATCAGCACAGAGAACCCTAAAAAGCTGTGCCGATTCCTATACAGTTGTGGTTTCCATGATATCGCGAGAGTGTACACGGTGGAGCTTCTAGACACTCAAGACCCCGATGGTCCAGAAGATGTTATATTGCTGCATATCAAGTTGCGCGACAACGACTATTATCGTGAGATAGTTGATGCGTACACCATTATGCGTGACATTCGCCACCCAAACATTACGATAACTTATGAAGTCTACAAACCGGATGCCAACAACCTGTGGGTCATGACTGAAAACGTTTTTGGCTCTAGGCCCCTTAAACTCTTCGGTTGCGAACCCCGCTCAGAGGAAGTGGTTGCAGCTGTTTTCAAGGGGCTATGTTTGGCTCTACAGCATTTGCATGAACATTCTATTGTATTCAGAAAAATGAACGCTGGAAGCATTGCAGTGACTGAGGATGGCGGGATTCAGCTTATGCTTCTCTCTGGATGTATAAAGGTACCTGAGAGGACAAACAGGTGTGTTGGCAAATTTGGCACCACCCCACGGGTGGCACCTGAAGTAACAGCTGGCAAAGGATACAACACAAAAGCGGACATTTGGTCGCTTGGAATCACTCTGATAGAGATAGCTGAACGAGCACATCCGTGGTTCAGCCAGAAAACTACTGAGAAAGCCCAGGCATACATTGCCAAGAAGGGCTCGCCGCAGCTTCAATTTCGATGGACCAAGGATACGAAAGACTTCTTGTCTCGGTGTTTATGTATTGACGAGAACGAACGAGCCTGTGCTTCAGAGCTGCTTGAGCATGAATTTCTAAGAAAAGCCTGCAGTGCCGAGAAACTAAGTTCCCTAGTTGATAAAACGACGTGCTGAGAAACAGGTGTACGAAACCCTCGGATTATGCTGAATGATTGCTCTTCGAGAAATCATACACATGATGTGACTTGGAAGAGTGAAATAAATAATGTCGCCCACAAGAGAAAGCTATTGAGACTCAAGTCCTACAAGTTGGAATAATAATGTACCACACCAGTTTGATGCTCACAAAGCCACACAGACCCAGTGCATTCTGAGCTGGCTTAGTGGGTTCACAACTGCTTTATCTATTTCCTAGATAGATAATCCATGATCGACATCATAATCCAAAAATGTACACCATAATTCTAATCATCACAATTCTAGACACCATGATTCTACATAGACCATAATTCTAGATAAACACCACAATCCTAGACACCATAATCCTATTAAGACACCATAATCCTCACAACAAATAGATGCCACATCCAGGAAAGATACACAGCATAATCCTCAAAATAAACACACACCATATCTGGGATAGACACCATAATCCTTCAAAAGATTTTGTATAGATGAACACACAACATTCACGCAGCGCATGATGCCACTTATATAGTATTTGTTTACGCCGAGTTATCGAGACTTAGTGCGCCATACTTGGCAAACTCTTCGCCAATAATGCATAGCCCTGTCTTAGCAGCAACACTATTTAAGACTAAACCGGGGTAGATAACCGCTAAAGCAGAGCTTTTCCATCGATCTGCGAAGTGCAGAAGCATGACATCGCGCGCAGGGAGGGGAAAACTTCAAAACAAGACCGGGAATGCCTGCTATGATTGTCGCACCACGCTAGAGTCGATCATACACACATGTTACCCCAGATAGATCACATGCGAAGGTATATAAATAAACTACTAGTTCTCTACGTGAGATTGCCCCTTTTTGGCATAATACTCAAATAGGCGACGTTGGCCACTCGTGAGTTGCGACTTGAGCGCATTGCTAGCCTTTTCGCTCTTTTGGTGGATGTGCAGCATCACAGGGTACGCCTCCTTACGCACAGCCACGTCGTCGTTGGCAAGGGCGCGCTGCACAATGCCGCTGACCTCGTCGGGCACGGCAGGAGCCAACGGCACGATCTTGCGCAGCGTCTGCAGAACAAACACGCGCGGCTCGGTGCGGTCGGTATCGCCGTAGGCAATTGCCAGCGCCCGCACCATGCCGTAGATGTCGAGCTCGTCGGCTTGCAGCAGCGCATCGCGAGCCTCGGGAAGCCCCACGCGGAGATTGCGGGGCCGCAGATCGCGCTGGCTGAGCGAGATAAGGCAGTTGAGAACATGGATGTGCTCGGTGGCCGTAGCATAGGCACCTGCGTCCAGCAGTTCGCGGAGAATAAGCAGCGCCAGCTCCATCTCAATCTCGTCCAGCGTATCATTTAGCAAGCACGACAGCACCGCCTGCTCGGTGCGGTCGCTAAGATCAGGATGGTCGAGCCAGCACTTGACAATAGGCACGACCTTGCGGTGCGAGCCGTTTGCCGTCCGCCGGCTAGCTGGTTCGTGGGCGTGCTCGTCGGCCTCCGTGTCGGCTTCTGCGGGGAGCAGCTGTTCGCGCTCTCTGGTCTCGAGTTCCTTGGTCGCATGCTGCACCACAAGCGCTAGCTTCGAAAGCTGTTCGCGACCAATAGTTCCAGCTTTAAGCTGACCCACAAGCTCTTCCAGCAGTTCGAGGCACTCTGCCCGGCCCCGCGGCAGGCTGCCGAAGAGATCAATGGACCGATGCGCATCGCTCTTTTGGCGCGGCCGCGGCCGCTTGTGGTGATACAACCGTTTCTTGGAGATACTCTTGTCGCTGAGCGGCGCGTAAGAAACATGCACGCGGTGAGACGTGGCCACAGGATCGCAGTAGACGCGGAGATCCGGCGAGTCCATGTCGGACTTAACGGAGATGTTCAGCGACGTCGATCCGGCGATCGCCCGTTGCTCCTCCTTTTTGTTTTTCTTAGCCGCGCGGGCCTCTTCGTCCGAGTCGTCGCTGTCGCTACTGCTGGAACTGTCGCCCAGCCAGTCTCCGAGGAACGCGCCAACGTCGCCCGCAAGATCGCCAAAGCGGTAAGCCACGGCCAGGGCCATGCGAGCCTGGGCCCGTAGCGCACCGCTCATGGGGATCCTTTCGAGGCGGAGCAGCAGCTGCCCACACACGAGCGTGGCAGCCTCAGTGGGGCTGTCGGCGTTGACGATCTCGAAAATCGCCTCGGCAATCGCGCCCACATTCAGCAGTGGCTGGATGATGTCAAACGACAGAAACAAGATCTCGGCCGGAAGCAGGTTCATAGCCGCCCAAATGACGACCGCGTGGCCCACGTAGTCCAGCGTCAGTGCCACCAGCTCGGGCGACGCAAACTTGCCAACTACGTCCTTGATTTCGGGCGGGATATCGTCGCCGACCTTGTCGAAAGCAAAACTCAGCGCCTTGCCGATCAGATCGCTTTCAGGCAGATCAACGGAATGGAGGCCTTCAGCCAGTTCGGTCGGCACTGCTTTGCCGCGCAACAGGTAGCTCAGACAGCCCAATCCCTGGGTCACAAACGACACATCTTCGGAATCGAGAAGATCGCTGAGCGACAGCAGACGGTCTTCCATTTTCTTGGGGTCTACATCCTTGAGCTTGTCAGAGACTTCTTTCACAGCAAGCGGGATGGGACCAACATCGCCGTCCTCGATCTGCTCCTCCACAGGCTTGGGCGGTTCCTGTTTGTCTGTGTCTGTAGAATCTTCGGTCTCGACCGGCTCTGTATCCAAGTGCATCAAGTCTTCAGTTTGCTTCGGTTCAGAGCCGGACTCAGGCTTGTCGCCCGACTCAAACTTGTCGCCTGACTCCTGCTTGTCGCCCGACTCCTGCTTGTCGCCCGACTCAGGCTTGTGGTCCGGCTCCGGCTTGTCGCCCAACTCCGGCTTGTCGCCAGGGCCAGGCCCAGACTTGTCCTTCTTCTCCTCGCTTGTGCGCTTGATCTCGGTGTGCCGCACAGTGGCCTCGACAAGTTTGGCCGCCGCCTCTACGGCATCTTTCATCTCTGGATTCTCTTTGAGTTTCTGGAGAGCCATTTGACGCGTCAAGTGGGGTACATCCTCGTCGGCTTCTGGCGCAGCGAACTTGTCGGCCGCGGGCTTATCCCCAAGAATATTTTCAAGAGCAGAACCAGCAACTTCTTTGAGGCCGTGAGTGTTTGGATCAAGGACCTCTGGCTTTGTGTCTGGCTTTGCGCCTGCTGCGTCTGGCTTTGCGTCTGGCTTGGGGGTGTCCTGTTTTGACTCCGGCGCAGGCTTGGACTTTGCGCCAAGAATGGACGAGCTTGGCAGTTTCTCTTCGCTGGCATCACTGGCGTCTTCTTTTGCGTCTTTTGCGGGTGTTTTGCCGTTGGCGGTTTGAGAAGACGGCCGAGAAGGCTGAGAAGTTTCCCTTGTCGCATGGGTATCTGATTTGTCTTCCTTGGTCGACTTGTGGGGACTATGCTTGATAGCCGAGCTCAGAGCGGCGGCGGAGTTGACCAGGATCGCTGCGGGTGCAGCAATGGCTGCCACGGTCGCCGGCTGAGCACGCAGCAGCATTTTGTAGGACTGGTGGTCCATGTTTTTGGTGATCTGCTCAGCCTGGCTCGGGAACGCGGCCGCAAACGCCCAGTAAACAGGCCGACTCGCGGCCCTGACCTCCTGGGCCGCATCTCCAAGGGCCCGCGTCACGCACTTTTCCATGGCGATATCGGTGCCGTGCTGCTGCCACATTCCGGCAAGGTGGGCGCCGTGTCTCTCGAGAATAAGACCGAGCCACTGGATGCCGTATACCCGCGACGAGGCCGGAAGCTCTTTCATGGCTGCTTGGATCTGCGACACATATTTCAGCGAGTACGACGTCGAGAGAATCATCGCCGCGACCACCACAAACGCCAGCGTGGATGTGATTTTTTTCGAGGCAATACAGGCGACCCGGGCCAGCGCGCCCAGAAACGGCTCGATGGCAGGGTCGAAGTATGACTCCAGCAGCTGCGCAGAGTCCTTGATCAGGAAACACGCCTGCTTGGTGAGCACGGTGCGGTTGGTCAAGATGCTTTTGCAGATGCCGTCTTTAAGAAACTTGAGCGCCCATACGAAATCAGCCGGCGAGTTGAGAATGTTGCCGCGCAGGTACTGGCGGAGCTTGAGCAGCGCTTTCTCGCGCGCACTCCAGTTGTGCTCGCTTTCCTTGCCCGCAAACAGCGGTCCCATGTTTTCGATTTCTCTGCGGAAAACGTCGACCGAGTAGACATCAATAGCCGCGAGATCAGCTAGCTCGTAGTTGGGCATCTTCTCGACCAACTCTGTCTGCGATTTGACGGTGTGAAGCATGGGCTTGCTCTGCGATTGCTGCGACTGCTGCGGCTGAGAATGAGACTGAGACTGCGGCTGGGACTGAGACTGGGACGGGCTGGCGGCTCTGACGGATCCAGTGGATCCTGCCGAGACAGCTCGCTGCGCTTGCTGAGAAGCAGGCCGGAACGAGTTCAGCGACACCGACGGCCCTGCGCGGGTATTGGTAGCAGTGAGCAGGTGGTGGACCTGGGCGTCCGACACTCGCTGGCGCTTGAGTTCTCGTTCGAGATCCTCCTTGGCACGAACAGGCGCCGTAGAGAAAAACAAGATCAGCAGCGACATGGCGGCATCGCTGACGGCTTGTGTATCGTCGTTGAGAAGCCGAACAACGGCAGCAGTGAACCGGCGGAACGAGAACGAGGGGCTTGCTTTGATGTGCGATTGCAGCAGCTCCAGCGTAGCTGTGCGCACCTCGGGGCGAGGGCTCGACAGCCCCCAGTCGCGCAGGGCCAATTCGGTTGCGTCTGAGGATGCCAGCCAGGCATCGGCCAGCGTTTTCTCGGCATGGCTGCTCTGCGGAGACGACCCGCCGACATGGTCAATGAGAATAGGCAGAATCAGCGGCACGGAGCCCGCAAACACGGCCGCGTTCTGGCTGAGGAGCCGGCGTGATAAATAGTAGATGGCAGTGACGGCCAGGGGCTGGGCGTCGCTGGGCGGCTTGATGTCGAAGACGCTGGCGAGCGCATTGTAGTACTCGGACGCGTCGTGGGCCTCGATCTTGTTGGTCTTGATATCCGACTTGAAGCTGGCCAGCGCGGTTATGCGGGCTTCGTTTGCGGCCGCATCGACGCCGGCAGGCCGGCCGCATACTGCCGCCAATTCCTGTGCGGAGATCATGAATGTAAACAAACTCCCAGCTGCAGCTGCAGTCTCAGCTCCCAGCAGCTCTCAGCAGCTCCCAGCAGCTCTCAGCAGCTCCCAGCAGTACTCCCAGATGGGAGTCAGCGAGGCAGCTCCCAGATGGGAGTCAGAGCGCACCGCAGTCAGCACTATGCCTGCCAGCCTTGAGGATTCGCTGTTTCGGCTGAAGTTTACGTCGAAACAACTGCGCCGACAGAGCATCAAGAGCGGCAAGGAAATCGAGGCCGAGAAAAAGAAGATCAAAAAGGCCATCCAGGAGGGCAATGACGACATCGCAAGGCTGCACGCTCAAAGCGCCACGCGCAAGCAGACCGAGCGGCTCAACCTGCTAAAGCTGGCCTCCCGCATTGAGGCCGTCGCTTCCCGCGTTCAAACCGCCGTCACCATGCGCCAGGTTACCGGAAATATGGGTACGGTTGTCAAGGGAATGGACAAGGCTATGGAAAGCATGAACACAGAGCAGATCTCGCTGATCATGGACAAGTTCGAGCACCAATTCGAGGACCTCGATGCCTCGGCCGCATACTACGAGACCACAACCAACTCCGCGTCGGCCCTGGACACGCCCCAGGAAGACGTCGATCTGTTGATGCAGCAGGTGGCCGACGACGCGGGCCTGGAGCTCAGACACAATCTCGAGACAGAGAATGTGCCGCAGCAGCGGCTGGCGGCGCCGGAAGAGCAGGTGGAGGATAAGCTCAACGAGCGGCTGCGGGCACTGCGGGGGTAGACTCCGCTGGCGAGTCTGTGCGGCTCTGTGCGACTCTGCTGTGCGGAGTCTGTGAGTGATCTATGCCCAATTGATAGCTGGTAGAGCATCTATAACACGGTCAAGTGTCTAAGTATAACTAGTAGAATATCTATAACACTGTCAAGTGTCTATCTAGTAAAGTATCTATAATACTGTCGAGTGTGTGACACGAGTGTCCAAGGAATAAATATCACTGGCGGTTAAGGTCGAACTGCAGCATCTCCTCAAGCACTTGGCGGGCGTCTCTGGCCGGCGTAAGACCCTCGGTAAATACCTGCGCGTTGCGCACAGCCTGGTCTCGCGGTTGCGACTCTTCCAGAGCAGTGGCCTCCGCCCTTTGCAGCGTGTACTTGTCCAGCAGCCGCAAGTCCGAAAACATCTTCACCAACTCGTTGTCGCCCACCGCCTCGAACATGTTGTAAAGTCGCCGCTGGATATGCTGCCGTAGAAACACTTTCTGCTCCCGCATGTTCTTGAGAAAGAAAAAGACAGAGTGGTACTTGGGCCCCACCAGCTGGCTCAGCACCAGCGTCTCGCACACCCCTCGCGTCACCGGCACTCCGCGGTCCTCCAGCTCTTTCCATATTTCAAGAGCCAGCAGCTTCGAGTTACCGAGCCGGTACGCCGCGTTGGCGAGGATCTGCGCCGTCTCGGCATCGGCAGCGAACCCTTGATTCGCCAGCATCCGGTAAACATGCAACACGGTCTGGCTGGAGTTCACGCGAAACAGTCCGGCCAGCAGAACGTTGGCGTGCACTGCCATATCGAAGCCAGGGTCCTTCAGCACCTCCACCACATTCCGAGCAAGAATCTCGCCGACATGCACACAGTCCTTTGGTTTAAGGATATCGAGGCTGTGGAAAGTTGCCAGGGTTTGCAGCAGCTCGGGCACCGGCTGCTTGCTCGCTGCATTCAGGAGAGCGGTTGCAGTGGCTCTTGACAGAGGCTGGTTGCCCAGCTGCTTGCCGATCTCCAAAAGAAGCGGCAGGTCGTCGTATAAGCTGGCCAGCGACAAAAACCGCGACAACACGGCTGTTGACGGGGCCGGGCTCGTAGTTAAAGCCGGCCGCATTGACCATAGATACTTTGCCGATTCAAAGTCGTGGAGCTCCACAAAGTATGTGAACATCTCGCACCATAAATTTAGCGATGGCTTCCAGCCTGTGGCCAGGCGGCCCTTGAGCTCATGGAAAGCGCCTAGCCGAAGTAGGCTTTCTGGGTCCGACAGCGCCAAAACCGCTTCTTCGAGGTCCTCGGTGCTTGCTGCCGATTCGAAAACGGCAGTGGGGTCCACTGGCCCCAATTTTTCAATCAGATCAAGACACACGCGACGCTGCAACGGGTTATGCAGATGCCGCAGCGGGCCCTGCAGGGCCTGCACTGTGTCTCTATGCAGGGGCTTCTTTGCCCTGACCACCGCATTGAGCAGCTTGATGTAGTTTTGGGGCGACCATCCGGAGCTGCGGATTTTCATTGCCGTGGGCATCTGCGACGCTCGCCGGAACAGATCGTCGACGAGGATGCCATTGATCTTCATGTAATCGGGCTGGGGAAGCTGGGGAGCTAAAGAGGCTCTGCTTCGGGGCACCTGCAAAGCAGATCCACAGCTGAGAAATACACTGGCAGGTCCAGCACGTACAGCAGATAGAGTGAGAAAGATTATGAACATCTATAAAGTCTGGTCTTCGGTGCAGTAGTTGTCGAGAACAATGCGGTAAACAAAGTTTGGCGAGTAGCCGCCGTCGGTAGTCAGAATGATATCCAACTGCTCCGGGGCAACATAGTCAAATAGCGGGTTGATGACTTGCAGCTGGTCCATGAGCTGCCACTCCTCAAAGCCGATAACCTTGCCGGAGTTGCCTACCTCAATCAGCTTTTCAACGTCAAACGGATACAACGGCGAGAGCTTGTAGGAGCCAGCCAGCACCAGCACGGGCCGGTTAAAGTGCTTTGCGGCCTGGCACGCCAGCGCCATGCCTGCCGGCGTCACGCAGCCGCCGTTGGCCAGCACTGCGCGCGGCGAGATGATCACCTTGGAGATCTTGCCCATGACGGCATGCACCGACGCATCGGGGATGACCTGGGTGGGGATGCCTGCCTTTGTGAGCTTTTCGGCAAACACCTTTGCGTCGTGCTGGCCGTTGGGCGCGCATTCGGTGACCAGCACAGAAAACACCCGCTTTTGAGCTGCCCGTAATAAGAAGTCCAGGATCTGCTGTGACGAGGGGCAGGGAGTAAGAATTGTGTCGTTGTCGTTGACCATCTCGACGCCGGCCTTGAACAGCGCATCCTCGTTGGTGATCTCCTCGATCAAAGTGTGGATATCCTCGATCACAGCCGCCTTGAGGTCCCGCGACCGCGCATTGTCGGGCTGCTTGTCGCCCGCCGGCATGGTGAGAAGACCAAACATCGACGACGACGTCTCGCGCTCGTCGGCATTCTCTACGGCGCCCACCGCCTCGTCAACGGTGCGCAGGTTCTTGAGCACACGGCGCACGACGTTGCCGCACGTGAACTCGTGGGGCTGGGCGGCCTCGAGCTGGCGGCCCAGCTCGCGGACCTGCTCGATCATTCCCTCGGTGGTCGTCCAGCGACGGGCGGAAATAAAGCGCGCAAGCAGGTTGGCGGTAGCCAGCGCCACTGTTTTCGATCCGGCCAGCTGCCGCCGCTTGAGCTGGGCGGTGAACCCGGCGATCTGCGCATTAATGTCGCCTTTACTCGACATGATGACTGAACACTTGCCCTGACTGTTACTGTTTTACTGTGACTTGCAGTGCGGTGACTTACAGTGCAGTGACTTGAAGTGAAGGGACACTGAACACCGAATTAGAAGTGAACTTAAAACACCATAATTTACAATAAAAACTGAATAAATAACATAAATTAACCCACTTCAATCAACGCAAAAAGAAATCGTCTGTATCTTTTGGGTTTCCTTTTGCATTTTGCACGCCTTCTTTGGCCTTGGATTTGGCTTTGGCTTTCGCTTTGGAGCCTGTGCCGGTGCCGGTGCTGGATCCAGAGCCAGAACCAGACCCCGAACCCGCCTTTGAAAAGTCTACTCGGGCCCGCGGCTCGGCAACCGCCTGCCGTCTCGGCTTAAGCGCTCGCTCGATCTTTTCCTTGCGTCGTCGCCGCTTCTGCGCCTCGTCTGCTGCTTGTGTGTCTCGTTGCCGAGCCAATTGCTGGGCTTGTCGAACAGTTCCAAGCCGCTGTCCCGAAAGATTGCGGAACCGGTCGGTGTTTTCGGTGTTGTTGGCTTTGGCCATGCGCTCGCCCTGCTGTTTAAGCAGCACGGCAAAACCGCCTTTACCACCCCGCAGCCGCTGCCGGAACTGCAAATTGCAGTTGTATTTAGTAGACCCGCTAACAGGCAGTCCTCCTAGCGAGTACCATCCATCCAGGCCTTGTGGATTGAGAACTTGAGCCACTGTTGACATTCTGGGGTTAGCTTGGGAGATTATGCTGTAGGCCTGGGGGTGGGACTTAAGTTAGCCTTCAGTGGGAGCAGCCAACCTACTAAGCATGGACCGGCTCAGAGCAGGCCTAATGGCCAAGGTTTCGACAAAGGTTCCTGCCCTCGCTCGTTCGTTTATTGTGCCCACCCGTAAAGCAAACGTTATTCCTGTGTATGAGCAGACCAAGCGGCTGATTCCTTCCGGCAAGACACCGCTGGATATCCAGAAAGAAAAGCTTTATGCAAAGTACGACCCCGACGGATCCAAGCGAGCGCTTTTCGATAAAACAAAACCGACGTGCCCTCGCGCCGGCGACATTCTCCGGGTAGTCAAAAAGGACAAGTCGTCGTTTGTGGGTATGCTGCTGGCTCTGAACCGCAACCATCTGGCTACTACGATTCTTCTGCGGACAAAGATCTCCGGCATTGGTGTGGAGAACCGGTTCCATGTCTACAACCCTGAGATTGAATCGATTGAGATTCTGCGGGTGCCTGCGATGCGCTGGCCCAAACAAAAGTACTACTTTGTGCGCGGCACCAAAAAGTACGATGCCGGCGATTTGGACAGTTTTGTGCGTCGCCAGAACCGCCGCAAGTAGTGTACATAATTTATCTGGCTCTCTCGGCTCTAGAATCTGTCTTAAATGCCTCTACTCTTAGACTCTGTCTTAAATACTCTTACCCGGGACCTCTGCTTTAGTATCCTCTGCTTTAGTCTGCAGCCATATCGGAGCCAGGGATGTGCCCTAACCACTGAAAAATTATACACCAATCGCCCGGCCAGGGTTTCTCTCCTAATGATCGGTCTGCGTAACGCCTTTGCGCGACTCGAGCTTTCGGCCCTTCGTTCCCGCGTGGGTGTCGTGGCTCGCACTGCCGCCACTTTCCAGCGCACAAAGCCCCATCTCAACATCGGTACCATTGGCCATGTCGACCACGGCAAGACCACTTTGACCGCCGCCATCACAAAGGTGCTGTCGGAAAAGGGCGGTGCCAACTTCTTGGACTACGGCTCTATCGACAAGGCCCCCGAGGAGCGGGCTCGTGGTATCACTATTACCTCGGCTCACGTCGAGTATGAGACCGACAAGCGGCACTACGCCCACGTCGACTGCCCCGGCCACGCCGACTACATCAAGAACATGATTTCCGGTGCCGCCCGCATGGACGGTGCCATTATTGTGGTTGCTGCCACCGACGGTCAGATGCCCCAGACCCGCGAGCACTTGCTGCTGGCCCGCCAGGTCGGTATCCAGAAGGTGGTTGTGTTTGTGAACAAGGTTGACACCATCGACGACCCCGAGATGCTGGAGTTGGTGGAGATGGAGATGCGCGAGCTTCTGTCCACCTACGGTTTTGATGGTGACGAGACCCCCGTCATCATGGGTTCTGCTCTGTGTGCTCTGGAGGGCCGCGACAACGAGATTGGCGTGGACCGCATCACTGGTTTGCTTGACGCCGTCGACGAGTACATTCCTACTCCCGACCGTGATCTTGAGAAGTCGTTCCTTATGCCCATCGAGGCCTCGTTCTCGATCTCGGGCCGTGGTACTGTTGCCACTGGCCGTGTCGAGCGTGGCTCGCTCAAGAAGGGCGAGGAGGTTGAGATTGTTGGTTTCAACAAGGAGCCCTTGAAGTCGGTTGTCACCGGCATCGAGATGTTCAAGAAGGAGCTCGACTCTGCCCAGGCCGGTGACAACGCCGGTATCCTGCTGCGCGGTGTCAAGCGTGAGGACCTGCAGCGCGGCATGGTCCTGTGCAAGCCTGGCACCGTCAAGGCCCACACCAAGTTCCTGGCCTCGTTGTACGTGCTGTCCAAGGAGGAGGGTGGCCGTCACTCGCCTTTCGGCACCAACTACCGTCCCCAGATGTTCGTTTCTGCTGCCGACGTCACCGTCACCCTCACCTTCCCCGAGGATGTTGACGCCAGCACCCAGGTCTTCCCCGGTGATAACACCGAGATGATCGGCGAGCTTGTGCACCCCACTGCTGTGGAGGTTGGCCAGCGCTTCAACGTGCGCGAGGGTGGCAAGACTGTTGCCACTGGCCTGATTACCCGTATCATCGAGTAAATCTGTAAATAAGATAGCTATTCGCTTAACTTTCTGTTGAAGTTGACTTTGATTTGGGTCTGTCGCCGACTCTGGCTCTATCGCCGGCTTTGACCCTATCACTGGTTCTGACTCTATACTCTAGTATAGTATGAAGCAGACATCAATGTATCAAGGCAATAGATCTACTAAAGAAACTGTCGGCTTTGGACTCACCGTTTACTTGGCTCAGCCTCCAAAGACTATTCAAGGCCAGGACGGTTGGCCCCAACCCACGCTCGTGTGGCCGGTAATCAACCCTGCATTGGAGCCGCACCGTTTGCCGCACCCGTTTGCACCTGCATGTGTGAACTTTTTCTCCCCGACGGCTCGGTCTCAGACTGTGCGGCGCAATTGGCAACCGCCGTGGTCTGTGCCCTGGCGTTGCCGTTTTTGGCCGCTCGCATCTACCGGCTTAATCGCAAATCCGCTGCCTCCGACGCAGCCACCAAGCTCGCCCGTCTTCGCCCGCTCGCCCAGCTGATCCTGTCGATCTTTACGCTCTGGCAGGGCCCCTCAACCCACCCCGCAACCAGAATCATCACTGCCCTCACGGTGGCTTCCGCAGATGTCGTGCAGTTCATGGAGGTTGGCCGCCGCAGAGTGAGCTGCCCCGAGCTGCTGTGGTTCTGGCTGGCCCGATCCATCATTGACGCTGCTCCGGCAACCACTTTACCGCTGCGGATCGGTGCCATTGCCGCCGCAGTTTCCAGCATTGCCATTCTTCTGCTGGAAATTTGGTCCAACCCGGCAATGCCAAAGGGCTATGCGGATGCCAGCATTTTCGGAAAAATCGCCACCAAGTACCTCAATCGCACGCTCGAGGCCGCCCAGCACGGCCAGATCGAGCCCGCGGAGTTCGCGGGGCGCCCGCCGGGACTTAACTCGGAAAACGCATGCCAGCATCTCGAGACCGAGCTTGCGAAAATCAAGCCCTCGTCAAAGTATAGAGTGATGCTGGCTCTGCTGGGGACCCTGCGCCTGAAAATCACCGCAATCACCTTTCTGAGTATTGCCTCGGATATGGTCACTTATACCCGACCGCTGATCTTGGCCAAGCTGCTGGCCAGCCTCGAAGCCTACCGCCAAGGTGCTCCCATAGTGCCCAGCGTCTATTTTGCCGTGATGCTGGCCGTCACCCAGCTGCTTTCGTCGGCCCTCAACTCGCTCTACAGTCTTGTTTCCAACACGGCGTTTGTGAGCTCGCGCGCCTCGCTCATGGGCGTCATCTACCGCAAAGCACTGCGGCTGTCTCCGCAGAGCCGCGAGACCTACGACTCGGCAAAGATCATGAATCTCTTGAATGTCGACACAACAATGATCCAAACAATCTACTCGGACATTCCTACGCTCGTGGGCGCGCCTCTGGGCCTGGTGGTGTGCGTTTGGCAGCTGTACCACTTCCTTGGTCTCTCCACGATCGCCGCCATCCCCGTCTATGGTTTCTTTATTCCTTACAGTGGCTGGCACACCAAAAAGATGTTTAAGCGGTTTCCCGAGAGCATGGCCGCCAAAGACGCGCGCGCCAAGGCCACCTGGAGCCTGCTTCGCAATATCAAGTCCCTGAAGCTTTATGCTTGGGAAGCCCCGTACTTTGACCGTGTTATCGACACCCGCAACGACGAGCTGGGCGTCCAGCGCAAGTACCTGCGGCTGCAGTCGATTATGAGCAGCATCTATCTGATGCTCGACGATCTGGTGGCCACCGCCATCTTCATCTGCTACCTCTACTTCACGGGCGGCTCCCTGAACCCGGCTATTGTCTTTCCCACCCTGTCTCTGCTGTCGTTTGTGTCGGAGCCGCTGTTCGCGTTCCCGCGTGCCATCACCAGCGTGGGCCGCGCGTTGACGTCGCAGACCCGCATCAACGACTTCTTGAACGAACCCGACCAGAGCAGTACTTACTACTACCGGGAGCCGGCCACCGCTCCCTCGGACTTCAAAACACCCACTGTGGTGCTCAAGGACGCCAGCCTCGCGTGGACCGACGAAGACGCCAAGGACAAGGTCGCACTGTCCAACGTGTCGATGTCGCTGACACGCGGCGATTTGTGCTGCGTTTTGGGCCGCGTCGGCGCCGGCAAAACAGCGCTGGTACGAGCCATCTGCGGCCAGATGTCGGTGTTTGACGGCAACATCACATGCCACGGCCGCGTGGCTTACTGCGCCCAAGAGCCGTGGCTGCAGTTCAAGACCATCCGGGACAATATCCTGTTTGGTTTGGAATACAACGAAGAGGTTTATAACAGGGTCTTGGATGCGTGCCAGCTGCGAAGCGATCTCGAGGTATTGACCGAAGGCGATGCCACCGAGATCGGCGAGAAGGGCATCCGCCTTTCTGGTGGCCAAAAGGCCCGTGTGGCCCTGGCCCGAGCGGTGTACAGTCGCGCCGATATCTATGTGCTTGACGACATTTTGTCGGCGGTTGATGAGCATGTGTCTGAGCACCTGATTCAGGACCTGCTTTCGAGCAACGGCTTGCTGGCAGGAAAAACCATTATTCTGGCCACCAACGCCGTCAAGGTGCTCGCCCATGCCTCTCATGTTGTGATTTTGGAAAACAAGGCTGTGAGTTTGCAGGGCACTCCCGAAAGTATCACCGATTTGCCGGCTCTTCTGGAACGCATCACCGGCGAGGCGGGCGACAAAGCTACGCATGTCGACTTCGTGCACCGCCGCAAGATCCTTGACCCTCCTGGCGAGCTGGTTTCTACGCGATTCGCGCCGCTGTCGGCCGATGTAGACCCCCATCTCCGTCAAGAGCAGTTGGAGACGCACGTCAATGTTTTCTCTGTGTTCCGCCGCTATTTGGACTCGGTGGGCCCGCTCACTGCCCTCACAGCCATCATCTTTTTGTCGCTGTCAACCGTCTTTACAAACCTGACAATGGTGTGGCTAACGATCTGGTCGGACAAGAACCTGGTTGGCCTGAGCCAGTCAAAGTACTATGTGCTTGTTTATGTGCTGCTCACGCTCATGACCGGCGTGACGGTGTTTTTGAGTATTTACTGGTTCATCGGCACCGTTGCCATCAAGGCGTCGCGCAAGCTGCATATGGAGATGCTGCACAGCGTCTTGCGCTCGCCACTGTCATTTTTCGAGTCCACGCCCCTCGGCTCAATCATGAACCGGTTTACCGGTGACATTGCCACCGTGGACACCACGCTGCCCAACATGAACTACTTTTTCTTCCGGTCGCTGTTCAATACCATCATCAGCTTTGTGATCATGCTGGTGGGCGCGCCGTTTGTGATTGTGATTCTTGTGCCGCTGTTGTACTTGTACAACTACTGCCGCATTTTGTATGTGCCTGCGTCGCGCCAGCTGCAGCGCATGACATCGGCCGCCCGCAGCCCTATTCTCAGCCACATTGAGGAAAGCATCAAGGGCGTGCACACCGTAAAGACGTTTGACAACATTCGCCGCTTCATCGACATCTACGAGGTCCGCAGCGACTACTGGATGGAAGTGGTGTATATGCGCGCGTCCCTGCGGCGGTGGCTCAACTGGCGCATTGACTGTATGTCGGCCGTCACTACTCTGGCCAGCGCTATTTGCATGGTCGGGATTGTCATGTACACTTCTGTGCTGGTGGGTGTGGTTGGTATTGTTCTTCACAGCGCCCAGCGCGGCGGTATGATGCTTTCACGCATCATCCGCAGCTGGACCGATCTCGAGGTCTCTGCAGTTGCTGTGGAGCGGGTTCTTGAGTATACCGACTTGATTCCCGAAGCCCGTGAGCATGGCCCCGAGATTCCTTCCGAGGAGTGGCCGCAAAAGGGTGATCTTGCCTTGAAGAATTATAGCACTCGCTACCGAGACGATCTTCCTCTGGTGCTCAAGAATATCAACGTCGCCATCCAGAACAAGCAGAAAATCGGCGTCGTTGGCCGCACGGGCTCGGGCAAGAGCACGCTGACGCTGGCTATATTCAGAATCATCGAGCCCAGCAGTGGTCACATTGAGATCGACGGCCTCAACACGCAGGAAATCGGACTCACTGATCTGCGACGCAACCTTTCAATTATCCCCCAAGATGCCCAAATCTTCAAGGGCACGCTGCGAGCCAATCTCGATCCGCTCGGACTGGTCACCGACACGCGGCTGTGGGAGATTCTGGAGCTGTGCCACCTCAAGGCACACTTTTCTGCATCCGAAGGCGGTCTCGACACCGAGCTGTCCGAGGGCGGCGAGAACCTGAGTCGGGGCCAGGCGCAGCTCATCTGCCTGGGCCGCGCGTTGCTGCACGAATCGTCTATTTTGGTTCTGGACGAGGCAACGGCGTCGGTGGATGTGGCCACCGATCAGGTGGTCCAGCAGACGATCCGAAGCGAGTTCCGCAACCGCACCATCATCACCGTCGCGCACCGCATTGACACGATTCTCGACAACGACAAGATCATTGTCATGGAGCAAGGCGAGGTGGTCGAGTTTGATAGCCCCGAGAACCTGATGAAGGCAAAGGGCAAGTTTTATGCGCTGGCCCAAAGAGCCAGCAAAACCACTGATTGATCGAACGTAGATTCAAGTACTTATGTATCGAGCTAAAATTTCTCGGCGTTTTCAGCTAGGTTTACGGGTCTCCACTGGTGGTCGGTGGTCAGTGACACATGCTGTGATCATTTATAGCAGCCTAAGCTGAAGTGCGACCTGTGATTAGTATGCACAGCCAGACCGTCGATGATGAAATGGGGGAGCTCAATAACTACAAGAGCTTCCTGCACGGACTCACGCGCATTGCGAAACAAAAGGCAGAGCTTGTGACGCTCGAAGATGAGCAGCACACAATCGAAATAACGGGAGCTGGCTGGGTGCTGGACGGCGGAGACCGTATTTTTGAGACGGTCGAGGCACTCCTGATGAGCATCTCGCCTGCATTCGAAGAGAAGTGGAACGAACTGTTGTCACAGAAACTGGAACTATTGGAAAGAGAATGAGAAATTGCGACCTGCGGGTATTGTACTCCTATAAACCATCTGCCAGACCCCACAACAGTGCGAAACTACCCTAGCCCAGAACGAAATATGCTCATGTTTGTCTAGCAATACTCATTGCTTTTCATATATGGACGTATGGGCATTGCTGGAAAGCAATGAGCCTTTTACGTGAATGTGTTTTGTTTTTGGGTGCTAGATCAAATTGTCGTCTCTTCGTGGTACCATAGTACTCTGAAGCCATTGTTCAATCAGTGGCTATATATTATATTTACAGCGTCATTTTGCCTACACAGATGTTATCGATTTGCACCTGGTGTAAACGTGTGATCATATTCTACCCAAAAAACTACCGAGGAGCTAGCTCACATCCATTTATACTGATCCAGGGTCTCGTTTCTCTTGGAACTCGCCTAGCCTCATTGCGGCTCAAACTGGTCCAGGTCATTGTTTTTAGCGGTAACACCCAATTGAACTTCGGCGCTTGTTTCATGCCACTTACTCGGGAGCACATCTGGCATAATTCAGACCCATCGGGCATGCAGACCTGATCTGTATAATGCAGTCTTCATCTAACATAATGCTGAGCCCATCTGGTGTAATGCAGCCCTCCGCCTAGTGGCAGGCAATTTGGCATAATGTAATCCCTGTCTGGGATAAAATGCAGCTTTGAATGCACCCCCCTCGCATAATGTAGAACCATCTGGCATACTGCAGACCCCATCTGGCATAGGACGCAGCTCTGAATGCACCTCCACTCGCATAATGCAGAACCATCCGACATGCTGCAAACCTCATCCAGCATAGGATGCAACCTAGGTATGCATATAATGCGACTTAGATCTGGCATAATGCAAACCCCACCTGGAATTACGCTGCAGTCTGCATAACCATACCGAGCTAAACACCGAACATAGAATTCAAGTGCTGACCCGACAGGCTTAACACAATCCGCCAGGGACCTGGTGTACTTGAACATTCTTTGTTCGTCGTAAAAATCTCGTGATTGACGCTGATGCTGAGACTACCTGCTTAGAGAACGTCTATGGTTCGGCATTCTCATGCTGGTACTCGACCCTTGGATGCTGGGTCAGGACAGCGGCAGGTTGTTCATTTGTGCCGGTGCGCGGGGCATCTTTTCAGCAAACAGGGACTGCCGCGGACCTGCCGACCTGGACCGCGGTGACGCTAACCATTCCAAAAGCAAAGCCCTGTAATGGATTTTGCCGCTTATGGAACACCAGCTACTGATTGATGGCTCCGACCTTACGCAACTCTGAGGTAAATTTGGCATGAATCTGGCGCAGACAATACATGGATCTAGCACAAGGTATGCGTAGATCTGGCATAACTGTGCGTGAATCTGGCAGAGTGTGTGCAGGGATCTGGCATAATTGGCACAGGAATCTGGCATATCGGCGCATTGATCTCACATGCACGCACGCCAATCTGGCATAATCTGTGCGTTCATCTTGCATTACACTACATAACCTAACCACTATTGAATAAACCTAACCACCATAATATAGCCCTAGCCCTAAACGGAGGCGAACCCTACCCCCAAAAAGAGTCCGAGAGGCCGGGCAAGACCCTAGCCCTTTGGTTTAGTGCGACCCAGAACCATAAACTCTGGACCTAGTTCACTCTCGAGTTTCCTGTCTCCAGCTCCTAAAAACGCGAATTGCGTGGGTATCGGGATCCCCTTTGTCTTTAGAGTTCTATCAGCCTTCAGCTCTAATACTGTGAAGAACTCTATTAGAGCGAGAGGAGCAAAATAAGACTCAAAATTATCACAACCATCACAAGCGTCACAGACGACCAAAGAATCTAATTCACGTACTACTAATTGCTGATCTAGCTCTTAATTCCGGTAAATACCTAAGACCTGAAACAATGCTCACTAGACCCGGTATGGAAACAACTAGCACTTTGTACAGAGACCTAGCCCTACAATACGAGCATCCCTTGACCAACTAATTGATGTACTAGTGAAAGATGATGGAACCGACAGCTCCAATTTGAATAGCACAACCTGATAAGCATCAGGCCACATATGGCAGATTGCTCCAACCATCACCGGTAATGTAACAATAATGAATATTAACAGGTCTATACATCTAATGGCAAAAGGCCATACGAGCCACAAGTAGACCCTCTACTTCTCATGGCGAACGTACTTGAGGTCCTTTTGCCAGCTGTCCTGAGCAGCATGGTGCATCTGCTCCTCCTTCTCGGGGGTGTTGTTGCGCACCGAAAGCAGCACCGACAGCAGCAGCAAAGCTACCGTTGCGCCCTGGGCGTACACACGGGCCTGCACAATCTTCTGACTGCGAGTCATGTACTTGTCGCGGTTGACGATGTAGAAAGAGCCGGCCAAACTGGCGGCCCAGCCAGCAACAACAAGCTTGTACTGGTTGTTGTAGGCAAAGTCGGTGATTGTCTTGTAGGTAGACTGCGACTTGTGAGGCTCGTTCTGGGGCTTGATACCGAACTTCTTGTCACGCTGGTGCTCCTCAAAGTCCCGCGAAGCGTACTCCATAGTAGTAACCGCGCAGAAAATGGTAGGTGCAATCATGATCAGCGTCTTGTGGAAGCCACCAGCCTGCTGGAAGAAGTTTGTGCGACGCTTAAGCGTAGCAAACAGACCAAGACTCACCACAGCACCGACAGCAGCACCTTTGAGTGCGCCGACGCTAATTGCCTGTGTGTACTCTTTGACTTCGTACTCCTCGGGGATCTTCATGTCTCAATTCAGGTTGATACCACTTGCTGAAATGCGGCCTGGGTCGTTTATATAAACGGGAAGTAAAACGAATTTGTCATTTCCCATAGCCGTGTTGTTCCGCTGCCGCAACCCTGCTTCGTCTTGGCTGCAGGGGTATTCGGCGGCTTTGCTGGCTTTTACCAACCGGGTTCTTGGGGTATATGTAGCACGGTCGGGGCATAAACGCCCGACGTTTATATTTAGATTACGGATGCTATTTTCACCGGTTACATGCGACTGGTCATGCAGCCGGCTGGTCCTGCAGCGGTCGGGTATTGAGCAAATTTTAGGTAAACCGGGAATCCAGAACCCGGGATGTTCTGGAAGAAATTCCGCCAACAAACTTCAGAAATCAAACATACTCGGCTCGGACCTATTGCATACTACTTTGAATTGGCTGTTCTCGGGTATGTCCGGCCGCGCGATATCGTGCATCGATTTCGAGACCTCACCGCCCTTTTCCGCCCAGACCCGGGCGAGGACCTGCAGGGTTCATGCATAAGCCCGTCATGCATGCGTTTCAGCCCAGCCGTTAGCGGCGGTGCTCTATGCGGTCTCGGATAGGCTGAAGCAAGTGCCGAATCCGCCCTACTAGTCTCTGGCCTTGCCCATGGATCGCATGGTCGTCATTGCCGTGCCGCAAGTCCTGGCCGCCAAAGGCGATCAGATTAGGGCTCCGAGGGCGGGTGGTTACCGAGAAATGGGGTATCGCGTTCTCGGTAGCAGACCTCATTAATCGTTGAATAGCTTCATCCGGTGTATCTCCAAGACCCATAAACATAGCCAATAGCCCCGCGACTGCAGGAGCCGCCATGGATGTTCCGCTCATTGCCGCGGTGCCATTTCCGACATTAGATGTGCTCATCACATATACGCCGCTGGCAAACAAATCCACGCAGGCACCCCAGTTGCTGAAACTGGCTATCGTATCTGCTTGATCGTCAATCGCGCCAACGGTGACCGCTTTGGTTGCCGATGCAGGGGAGGTGATGCATGCTGCACTGTTTGCATTACCGGCTGCAACAACAATGGGCAGACCAGCGTCAACCGCGGCATTTATCGCCGCGTTCAAAACAGTGTTATAACCAGCTCCAAATGACAAATTGGCGACGGCGCGACGACTCCCTTTTTTCCGACTGTATTCGTTCACGGCATAATTGATTCCTGCCACCACCGACGAGAGGTTCCCCACTCCATCCATGCCAAGAACTTTGACGGCAATCAGCTGCACATTTTTTGCCGTGCCAAACGATTTGGAGCCAATGATGCCGGCTACATGTGTTCCGTGGCCGTTTTTATCATCTGGACCCTCTCCCGTGAGGTCGGTACCAAATTGAGCTCGGCCATTGAACTGCGGGTGATCGGTTGCAATTCCGGAGTCAATCACATAAATATCCATATCTTCTTGACCGCGGGTAGTATAATGATAATTCAGGTCCTGTGAAGCGAAGTTTACGGCGCCATTGGGGGCCCATTGTTCGGTAACCAGCGGCAACTGGCTGCGCTGAGAGAGCCGGGCCAAATGACGGGGAGCATTGTACTGCACATTAGTTGTTCTGACTGCCACATCCTCAGTAACCGCAGCAATTCGGAAGCTTTGGCGGAGCTGTAGGGTCTGAAGCTTGCTGAAGCGGCCGCTGAAACCCTCAAAGCCAGTGAATGAGTAGTTGTGAGTGACTAGTGGAGCCAAGTGAGAATGGGATAGGAAAAAGTCCTTTACCGTTTCTCGGTGGGCCAATTGAATCAACAAATCGCTGAGAGCAGCCACTGGAGCCAGAAAACACAGCGAGAAAAGTGAAAATAGCACAAGTGTCGGTTGCATGATGCCTAGCAGCCAAGACGCACGAGGCAGATTATGGGAATATGCAGGATTATGCTGCGGGCAGTAAGCGGCTACCAAGCCAGGACCTCGTCCTCGTCGTGGCTAATGAGAGCATTCGAGGCTAGCTTCTGAGCCTTTTTGCCGAGTTTTGGTGGCTTGGACGGCGCAGTTTCCTTGCTTTCTGTATAGACAGGCTTCACGAAGTTCTTGCCATAATTGTCGGTGTCAAAGTACGACGACGCCTTGTGTTCGGTTCGCACTTCCTCTCCGTCACCACGGGCTTCTTGTTTGAGTTCCTCATCTTCGTCTTCGGACTCGGATAGTTCGAGGTCGTCCTGGACGGTTTGGTACACTTTGTTACCTTTGATGTCGATGCTGATGAGTTTGCGGCCCTGGCCACGTTTCGATTTGCGGAGTTCCTCAACTTTGCGGTTGCGGCGCTGTTGTTCGCGCAACTGCCGGGCCTGTTCCAGAGGCGACGCCCATTGATTTGTGCCCATATCTGGGGTCTCAAAGTCTGAGACCTGGTCGATGATTTTCGTTCGCACAGCTCCGGTGGCTTGATAGTTTAGCAGTCGATCGAGGTTTGTTTGTGCTTTGGACAGGTTCTCAGTGACGCTGGAGTCCTTTTTCACTGTTGTGGGGTCAATGCCTGCGGCGCGAAGAGCCTTTTTACCCATGCTGGAGACAATCGAGTCTCGTTGCGTGCGCAGGATCTCGTAGATCTGCTCCACGCTGTTATTCTCTAGAACAGGAGCCCCGCAGCCTAAACAGGGGCCCATACCCTCTTTATTGCAGATGATATGGCCGCAGTTCAGGCAGTTGGAGGCGAGCTCAAATAGGCCGTGCACCGAGCCCATGCATGTGCATTTGCGGCGGGTGGAGCTCTGCAGATCCAATTGCTTTAACGCTGCATCCAGGTCTTTGATCGAGTCGATTTTGTATTGCGTCGAGAACTCTTTGTCTGGTCGCGGAGCCGGTTGAGGAGCGGGAGCTGGTTTGCTGGCTCCTGGACGCAGCATAGGCAGCTGGTAGGGCTGTTGCGGGTTAGATTGCTGGTTCTTCTGTGCTTGTTTGATTGCCGATGGGCCCTTTGCCGGAGCTGGCGAGGCATTGCGAGTATTAAGTTTTGAAGCGGCTGGACGAGGCGATGCTCGCGGCGATGGCTGCGGAGACAACCCTGGAGCTGGCGATGCATGCCGTGATGGCTGGCCTAGTAAAGGCGGTCCTTGTGTCGCTGGTGGAGGCTTGCGGGATGCCGACAAAGGTTTTGCTCGAGCACGATTGCGGATATACCGCTGCACTGTTCCTGGATCGCCGATGACCTCGTCCAAAAACTCGGCGGCCGCATCGTCGGCTTTTGCGTCGGCCATTTTCACGATTTCCTGGGCGGTGGAGGCGTCGTAGCCGCTCACTTCCAGCTGGGCTTGAAGCTGTTTCGACATTTTGGCTTTGCACTACCCACTTCAGTCCTAGCCACTATTAGTACCCAGACTCTTACTACTAAGGCTGTTCTACTAAGGCTCTTAAGACTGCCATTACTAGGCAGTCCTCCCACCTGCAAATGTCAGGATCAGAGGACCAGGCGCTGCTCCAGCAGATCGCCCAGTTGGCGGGAGCCATCAACAAACACAAAAATATGCAAAACGGTGCTGAGCGCGGAGGTTACAGAGGAGGATATAGAGGCGGTGCTCCGCGGGGCTACCGAGGCGGCTACCAAGGCTATAGAGGATCGCGCGGGCAATATAGAGGGGCCAGAGGCCAATACCGAGGGGGATATTCGTCACGAGCAAGCGGTCCTCGCGGCCGTGGATCTTTCGGGAACCCTCGCGGCAGCTACGCTCCTCGCGCGCGAGGTTCGTCTGCTCCTTTCCGAGGAGGCTACGACGCTTCTTACGGCGGTTCGCAGGCCAAAACCCCCTTTGT
Organism: Wickerhamiella sergipiensis; assembly: GCA_030563925.1. Taxonomy (NCBI): domain Eukaryota; kingdom Fungi; phylum Ascomycota; class Dipodascomycetes; order Dipodascales; family Trichomonascaceae; genus Wickerhamiella; species Wickerhamiella sergipiensis. The sequence goes on from JAJMKN010000002.1 coordinate 121,696, forward strand.
AGCACTGCGACCAGCATCTGAGCATACGGAACGAACCCACCCAAAAGGTACAGTATATTTTGTGACGACTAACTAAGAAAGTGACGATGGGAAGCCCAGCGCTGGTCCTTCAGCGGCAGGCTCAGCGCCGTCTTTGAGCGGCATTGGCGAAACCAGCAACGACAACCCCGAAAACGGGTTTGCTTCGTTGTTGTCGGCCATTGGCGATGGAGAAGAAGATGCTGAGTCTAAAGAGACCGCTGGGGATGCCAATAGTGACGGCGCAGAACATAGCAAATCCGGCAGCGACGAGTCCGGTGGCGAGAGCTTTGAAAGAGAGTTCAACTCGGCTCGTCCTGTCAACGAGGCTTCAAACGAGGCTTCAAACGAGGCTCTAAATGAGGCTGCAGCAATCGAGGATGATGATTTTATTCCTCTATAATTTATAGTACTATACCAATGCTCGCAAGACTGTGACCAGCAGAGACAGTGACTGCCAGTGAACTGGAAACTGCAAACTGCAAACCGCACACGATAAAGTACTTGATCACAGCAAAACGAAAAGCAAAGCCGATAAAAAAGATATTAGTCTAATATATGTATCACCGTGTAGCACCAGGCCAGTCATAGAATGCAAAAGACCATTAGCAGCGCACACAGCGGATTCCTCTACGAGGCTGGAACGGACGGAGACTCGTGGATGCCAAGCTCCCGTCAACTTTCTACACCACTTGCTTCATATGAAGCTCGCAGATAGTAGAATGCCCCGAAGTTATACAATAAAAGTATTAGTATAACCTACTGATGAAGAAAAAGAAAAGTCTTACTCACTTATATATTCCCCCGGCGCCCTTACCCTGCCTGCTGGGAGCGACGCCAGTTTCCGAAGCCCTGTTTACGCGGCTGGAGAGGTCGTGAAAATGTATCGCCGCAAACCGGTTTCGATTCAGCCAATCCAAATCGAAAATGGGGCCTTTCAGACTGGGCCAAGTCTTGGTGAGGATACATCGTCCAGAGGATCGTCTAGTGGATCAAGTGGATCGTCTGGATCAACCAGTTCGGGGCCAGCCAAAGCACGCGTCCAAACATACGAAATCATGTGGCGCAAAAAGACGACAAAAAAGAACAAAACATGGGATTCGGACGGAATTGCTACTTACAAAAACGGAACTTTGTTTGTTAAAAGCGACGGAAAGCTATTGACCAAGATTCCGGCCGATGCAGTAGACATTGGCGACATCCTCAGCCGAGGGGCCTACGAAGTTGAGATCAGCTCGGCTATCGATCCAGTAGTTTCTCCGCCTGCCCCGAAACAGCCTCCAGCTCCACCTGCTCCGAAGCAGCCTTCGGCAGCTCCGGCAGCTCTGGCAGTTCCGGCAGCTCAGGCAGCACCTGCTCCGAGACAGGTTCTAGTGCCCACTCGAGCCACTACCCAACCAAAAGCGAGCCAAAAGTCGCTGGAGACTGTGCTGGGCACGCAACCGCCAGCAAAAAAGCTGAGGCCTAACCAACCTCCTTCATTCACAGATTCGTTGACTACATTTAAGCCATTGTTGGAAAAGGAAGCCCCGGTAAAGGAAAACGAGCTCATCGATCCACTGCTGCTAGAGGTCCTGCGGCCTCACCAGCGTGAGGCGGTTGAGTTTCTCTACAAGTGCACAATAGGATCACAGCACTCGTACGGCCATGGCGGCCTTTTGGCAGACGAAATGGGACTAGGAAAGACCCTCGTTGCCATTTCCCTTATATGGTCACTCCTCCGTCACAACAAGATCCGCAATTGCCTGATTGTGTGCCCAGTGACGCTGCTGAACAACTGGCGGAACGAGTTCAAGAAGTGGTTGGGCGAGTCGCGTATTGGCGTGCTTGTGGCCACTCCCGAAACAGATTTATCCAGCTTCTTCACCGGCTCGTTCAAAACATACCAGGTCCTCATCGCGGGTTACGAGCGCATCCGCACCATCTACTCGGAAATGGGAGACAACATGCGTGAGTTTGACTTGGTTATCTGCGACGAGGGCCACCGGCTCAAAAGCTGTAACTCCAAAACAGCCAAAAACATCGCCGAGCTTTCCGGCGACAAACGGGTGATTCTTACCGGAACGCCCGTGCAAAATAACCTCGCCGAGTTTCACTCGCTAGGTGATTTCGTGAACCCGGGCATGTTTGGTACTGTGGCCAAGTTCACGCGAAAGTTCTCAGATCCCATTGTAGCGTCACGCGTCCCTGACGCTCCTGCCGATGTTGCAGAAGCAGGAAAAGAAGCTGCCGATGAGCTCATTGAGATCATTAACGAGTTCGTCCTTCGCCGCGACTCGTCGGTGCTGTCAAAGTATGTTCAGGTTCCCAAGCGTGAGTTTGTAGTGTTTTGCCGGCCCACATCCCAGCAGGTATCGGCATATCAAAACGCGCTTTCTTCCAGCACTATAAGCTCCTGCTTGGACGCTTTTAGTGCTGCCCAGAGTCTGCAAGCGATTTCTCTGCTGCGCAAGGTCGCTTGGTCGCTGGCGCTTGTGCCTGCGGAAATGCAACATGGATGGAACGGCTCCAGTGAGCACAGCGGCGGCAAGCTGCTTGTTCTGGCCAAGCTTCTGCACGAAATCTACTCAAAAACCGATGAAAAGGTTGTGATTGTGTCTGGCTCAACGAAAATGCTGGATGTAGTGCAGAACCTGTGCTCGAATATGAAAATGATGTGGCAGCGGCTTGATGGAGCCACTGCCCAAAAAGACCGCCAGACCGCCGTGGATCTGTTCAACCGGACCTCGCAAGCCCGTAGCTTTGCGTTTCTTTTGTCGGCTCGTGGCGGTGGGACCGGCCTGAACCTCATTGGAGCGTCCCGACTGGTGCTGCTGGATTGCGACTGGAACCCCGCCATTGACCTGCAGGCCATGGCGCGGATTTTCAGAGATGGCCAAAAGCGGCCAGTATTTATTTATCGTTTCTTGACCACTGGCACCATTGACGAGAAAATCTTTCAACGGCAGCTCTCAAAAGTAGGGCTTTCCGATACAATTCTCGATCTCGAGCCTGCCGCCGAGTGTTTCTCCAAGGATCAGCTCAAGAACCTATTTTCATTCACGACCCCCGAAAAGTGTGATACTCTCGACTGTGCTGGGGCCGATAAAGTCCATGAGGTTCCTTCGGCGGATCTCAAGACCCAAGATCCTTTACTGGCCGCATGCACGGCGACTGTTTCATGTGTGCTTGAACGCAACTAGAATTCATAAGTATATGCAAATGCAAGTCTATTATTTCTTGGCAAACCGCGCCATGCGGGCCTCGGCAGCCCGGGCCCGACGCTCGCGCTCAATATATTGCTTTTCCTGATCGCTCAGACCGTTCGTGCCCAGGTTGTCGCCGCCCACAAACCGGCCAGTGCCATGCTTTGAGATCAGCTTCTCCAGCCGCTGTTCCTTGGCGGCGGCCTCCTGCTCCGCAAGCTCCTTTTCTTGCTTTTCCTTGATGGCCAGTTTTTTGGCAGTTTCGGCAGCAATTAGCTCGTCGCGAGACATAGCCGGACCCACTTTGGCGGCATCCCAGTCCCACTTTGTTTCGCCGAGCTCTTTCCGGGCAATCTGAACAGCGTCTTTGGTCTTTCCGTTGCCCTTGACGATATCGCCGAGAGACTGCCCGGAACCAGACTTTACTGTGGGATCAGCACCCCACTGCAACAAGTTGGTCACAATGTGAGTCTTGTCCAAACTAGCTGCATACAGCAACGGCGTAGGAGCTGGCCGGAATCTTGCGGCCGGCTGCAATTTAAAGTCCCACGACAGATTGTTATCCACGAAAATCTTTTTCAAAGGATTGATGCGGGACTTTTTGATGGCCTCGACGATCTCGTTGGTCAAAGTTTCCTCCTTGGTTTCTTGCTTTTTCTCCGGCTTCGGCTCAGCCGGCGCGGGCGAGTTGCGCTTGCTGTCCTTGACTGGCTCGGGTTTCTTTTCCGGGGCTTCTGGAGCGTTGATAACCTCGGCCTTTGTGATCTGAAGCCAAACTCGCCGGCACTCGTCCAATGTGGGCCGCTTTGTTGCAAAGGGAATGGACCGGACACGCGGGTCGGTACTTTCCAAGGCGGAGTTCGGATAGTTCATGATGATTCCTCGGCTTGACCGGCCAGATGCCCGGAAGTAGACGCGCTCGCATTCTTTTAAAACCGGCTTCCAGGCCTCGAGCAGCTCGCGCACTTCCTGGATCAGCATCTGTTCGTTCTGGCGACGAATGTTGGAGCCCGCGGACTTGGCTTTGCCGTGCGCATTGTCGCTCGCACTCTGCGCACCGCCCTGCTTGCGGCGGACAGTATAACGATGGAAGGACTTGGAAGTCTCGACGTTGATGTTGGCAAACGGGTTTGTGATGTTTGTGGCATGTTTGCCGCGGACGTGCGAGATGATTGCACCTGAAAAGTGGCCTGCACCCACCAGGATCACTGCGCTTTTACCCTTTGGGTTCAGCTTTTCCAGGCTTTCTTGCGGCTTGTCGATCAGCAGCTCGCGGTCCAGCACGCTTTTGTAGATCGCCAGCACTTTATTTTCGGGCAGTTTGGGGCTTGAGAAGTAAACAAACGGCGAGCCGGTAATATGGGCAAGATTCGACAGTTTCCAATGCTGCTCGTCTTCATAGTCCTCGTTGTATTGGGTGATGAAGCTGGACTTGTGTTCTCCCTGGTCGGCGGTCGGTTTGAGTTGCGATGTTGCTGATTCGGGATCTGAGTCGTAGTCACTTTCCGAGTCCGACGAGCCGCTTTCGCTTTCGCTATCACTGACGTCTAAGTTGTTATAGCGAAATGGCAAAAGAGTCTTGGTGAGCTCCTCGGGGAGCCCATACACATAGTATGTCTTGACTTCTTTGGGAGGCATAATTATGTTAGCCAGCTACCAGCTTAGTTATAGGAGTAAATGCGGTCATACCGAGCATTCGGTGATTGCATTTGATCTTTACGCCTAGTTATGCTTCCTGTTACCGATTCTTTTAACTTTCTTTCAAAACCTGCTAGATGCCGGTGCAATACTGCCAAATACTGTCATAGCTGCAACACCTGCAATACTGGTGCGACTACTGGTGCACTATGACCACCACTAAATAAAAAAACGCATTAAATATAGAACCTACTAACTGCGGCTAGTGTCGAAGGCTATTATTAGCGAGGGTGCAAAGGCGTTCTCACGGCTATTGTGGGAACGGAATATATGGAAATGCATAATGACTGCAGCAAGAAAATATCCAGCTGCGGGTCAACAATGTCAGCATTTATCGGCATAGCTTCCGGCAGTTAAATGAACCACCATTAGACAGCTTTGCCGAAACCTACTGACACGGAAACTGGGTTGGATGGAACGGCTTGTCGCCACCGCGGCCGTCAAAAAAAAGATCTCATGTGCTTGGCCAGCGCTGGCTTTGCTTTGCGTGCTGCGGGCGCGCGCGCCCCCACCCGGGCAAGGGTTCCGTGGAGTTGTGGGTTCGGTTGCCCTGCCCTAGGTTGCGGTGCTCCCCCGGATCTCAAGGGCTACTAGGGTGAGGTGGGCCAGGGATGGGCGGGGGTAGAAAGGCAGTAAAGTTAAACCCCAAATCCCTTTGGAATGGAGGCGTCCACCCGCACCGCCTTGACGTGGTTCTCAAGCCCCGTCGCTTCGTCGTCGGTGGCATTGAAAGGGCTGTTGCGAGTGTCGGCACTCTTCACCTTGGCCATAGGGCAATCGTCGTCTGTGGCTCCTCCAGCGTAGAGCAAGTCCTCGTCTTTGATGCGCAATTGTTGATCGATTTGCTGGTCGGGCGATTCTGGCACCGAGTCGGCCTTGCTTTTTGAGTCGATGGTCGATTTCCGGTCCTTTTCGGACCCGGAAAGACACGAGAATAGCGACCCCATGATGCGGCTCTGATGCGGTTTTCCTCGAGCTTGTCGAAAGTCAGCATTTTTTTCCCGGCCGCCTTGCATGTCATATGTTAACAGCCGGCTAACCGAGGCGCGACCGCAGATACTCGCAGCTGTCTTGTTTATCTATTTTAAACTTCTTGTGGAGCCTGGTTCAGGGCGCGTAGTTTTCAATGCTTTTTAAAAACAGCCGCCTCCAAACACTTGTCCTTTGGCTTCGGCCACTTCTAACCTTGACCGCATGCCAAGACTTGGACCCTAAACTGGCCCGTGACTATCGGGCAAACTCTCGAGCCGTTATCCGAAACTTTTCATTTTCCATTTTTACTGTATATTTTTATTTTGATATTTTTTTTTTTTTTTGGAAAAAGTGTTCGAATGTATACGATCAAATTGTGGAACTGATGAAATGGTTCATCTAAATGGCTTTCATCTATCGACCATCTAGCCCTTATCGCGATAATCCATAAATCACAAACTTTGTCATAGTCCGGTATGGGCCAAACTGAGAGCGCCCCCGAAGGGCCAGCGACCACGCATGCCCGCGTGGCAAAACTGGCTCGAGGATTGCTCAATGGCATGGATCTGTATACGCTTGAGCATGAGAAAATAACGGATGAGAATCTGCCTGATATTCTCGGCATCGAGGGCCGCCGCGGCTCACAGGTGTTTCTGAGAGTCGCCCAATTCTTTGCATCCTATCCGCTAAGCATGCGGCGACAGGCCCCAATTGCATCGAATTTGCCTCAAGTGATTGGTTTCTTGAACGGAAAGCTCGTGGATAAGCTGGCAATTCCTCAGGATAGTTTCATCCGTCTGCTGTTTCTGGCCATTGCCGTCATCAACTTGCCCGAGGATGTCGGCAACGAGATCCCTGAAAACACAGATGTCTTTAATTTGCCTCTGGATGAATACTATATCGCCTACCAGGACCTGCTGGATCTCTGGGCTCTGTTGGTGGCAGTCTTCGACAAGTTCCCCTATGAAAAGTTCACTATTGACGTTACCTCTGAAGACGTCAAGACTGCAGAGAGACTGATCAGGGCGGTAAAAGCTCCTACTATTCCCTTTGATCGGTTTGAGATGCTCATGAGACTCTACCCAACCATCACCGCGTCTCTAGGAACTATCATCGAACAGGTCCTTTATCCCGAACGTAAAGACCCTGAGAACAAACGAGAGGTGCCCGATATCCCGCGAGCAGCCCTTTGTGAGCTGTATTTTGCCTTGGGTCCGCGGATATTCTCGGCCATCAAGCTTTATCGCGGCAGCGAGTCTGGGTTCTCGATGCGGTCCTTTGAAGGCAAAGTGTTCAAGTGGAGAGCACCGTCTGTGTTGCTAGTACGGGGCCGTCTGATGAAATCACGATCCTCGGACTTGGATGCGCTTTATCCGCCTATTCACGACGCTGAGACCCGCAAAGTCAAATCGGTGGTGTATGCGGCGTATGTTGCGAGTCCCTGGAAGATGAGCGTCAAGAGCTGCTTTGCCAGCGCCGATACCCAATTGGTGCAGCTAGCCCCGGATTTCAATGTCTACAAGGCCACAAGGGCCACGGAAACCGCCTTTTTTGCCCCCAAAATCGGCATTGGGTTCGGGATCGCGCCCCCGCAGGACCATGCAGGCAAGCGCATGTCACATGTCGGAAATGTGTCGCTCATGCTCGACTCGTCGTTTGAGTATGGTGTCTTCAGACAGCTCGGGCAGGGCGGTACATATTCGGTCGCGCTGATGCTGCCCAATCAGGGCCCCTATGAAGACCGGTTCATCATCGACCAAGTGGAGGTCTGGGGGCTTGGTTCTGCTAGCGATCTCGATGATCAACGCAAGGCATGGGAGTGGGACGAGCGCGAGTCCAAGCGCAGACAGAACGTGAATATTGGTGAGGACAGAGCAATTCTCGAAATGGCAGGAATTGTTGGCCAATATACCGACCGTCGCGAGTAGGAGCGCCCTGGTATTTATTATGCATTAGTAGTCTAGCTACACTATGAAAATCATTTTTTGGACTTTCCCCGGGATTTCGAGTTGGCAATGATCTTCTTCTTGTCCTTCTTTTTCATCTTGTGAGCCCGTTTTTCTTTGCGTTCAGCCTTAAGCTGTTTCTTGCGCTCCTTGTTGGACTCGCGGTCTTCGAACTTGCGCTCGGCGCCTTTCTTTTCTTGCCAATTATCGTCCCACACGTCAGTCACTTCCTCAGGATCCGAGTCGGAGTCGGAGTCCGAGTCGCCCGAGTCGTCTGAGTCGTCCTCGGATCCTGACTCTGACCCAGACTCGGAGCTGGCTTTTTCAGCCTTGGCAGCATCGTCTTGCGTCCGCAGGAGATCCTTGTAGATCAAATCGTCGCCCTCGCCTCGGTTGACCTTGTTAACGTCGCGGTCGATGTCAAAGACCTCGTCCAGGGTTCTGGGGATATAAATAGAGCGGAACACTGCATCGTCATTGCGATCTTGCTCGGAAAGATTCTCCACAGGTAGCTGTTCCAGTTTTTCAATAAGATAATCAGACGATTCCGGCCACGGTCCATCGGCAGGAGGTGCGTCGGTGATGAACTTGAACAGCACGCGCTCGGAAAACGGAGTGACGCCTTTGCGGCGGAAGTAGTCGTTGACATTCTTGATATCCATTCTCAAGAACTCCAAAGAACTGGGGTGGTCGTGCTCGACTGATTGAGAGACGTCGATGATCCACAGCTTCTCTTCATGGTAAAGAATATTGTACTCGGATAAATCCGCATGCACAAGATGGCATTCTTGGTACATGATGCGCATATACGAGATCAGCTGGAAATACAGGTACGGGTACCTTTCAGGCTCAATGTCGGCGTCCTTTAACTTTGGAGACGGATAGCCTTCTTTGTTGCCCAGAAACTCCATCACAAGTACATGCATGCTGAGGTGCAGGGGTTTGGGTACGGGGATGCCGGTTTTCCAAATGCGTTTGAGGTTTCTTGTTTCTTTTTCGGCCCACAGTTTAACCATTTTGCGCGGGTTATGGCGTGAGTAGCCGAACCGGAACCGGAACTCGCCAGTAACGTAGCGGTCTCTATCTTTGAACACCAGAATTGACGTCTTGTAAACCTTGACCGCTCGCTGTTCTCCGTCTTCCGTAACAGCACGGTACACATTGGCTTCTTTTCCAGTAGAAAGGCAGCCGCAGAGCTCGTCGAAAACTCCGCGATTGATCATCCGGAACAAAATCATTCGGGTTCGAGGATCGAGAACCTGCTCGGTCGTAGCCCGGTCGGCTCTATCGGAGGATTGGCCTGCCGCCAGCTTTGCTGAGCGAGTACCCTTTTTGAAAAAATCCTCATCTTTCAGTTTCACTTTCTCCATAAACTTGGAGAGATCTTTATCAACCGACATTCTGGAAAAAAAATTGGCCTGCCGGAGGTATAGTGCAGGGATCTGGGAAGAATTAAGTAATTTTTTTCCCAGGATCCCAAGCCCCGGATCACAACTGGGCGCGGTCATCACCTTTTCTAACACACCATCCTACTTGTCGTGTGACTGAAAGAGCGAGGAAAAAAAAAAAAAGTCAGAAGAGTTGCCGCTCTTTAATTCCGCTATGTTTTCATTGATTCCCACGTCGTTTTTCTTCCTGGTCCCGATCCAGACCGGCGCTGAGATCATCAGCTCCATCGCTGTGTGCAATAAGCTCAGTTCGTTCTACGCTCTAGGCGCTCTGTTTACTGGCCACCCATTAACGGTTGTCGAGTGGGTGGTGAACCTGCTGAGTGTGGCCGTGCTGCCGTTATTTATTTGGTCTTATCTTGGAATCCGCCACAAGCGGCCGCTGCGGGCGCTGCTGTATGCCTATGTCTACTTTATTGACGTTTTTGTGTCGCTGGGGTTCACAGTCTACTTTATTGTCCACTGGTTTGTGGTGGGCTCCAAGCAGGCTAACTCCGTGAACAACGACGCTCGCGAGATCGCTGCTCGCGAGGTCGTCAAACGCGTGGCCGATACTGTGAAAACAAAGGTCGCCGAGCACCTTGCCGGCGCCACAAAGGCCGCCGCTGCCACTCCAGTGACCCGCGTGCACACTGCTACGGCCACACATATCGAGGCGGTCACTACTGCGGTTGCGTCGACGGCCAAGAACCTCAACAAAAGTGCGACAGTGGGCCAGGAGCTGGCAGTGACGATTGTGGTGACTGTTTTCTCGCTGCTGATCCGCTTCTACTTTCTTTTTGTGATCATCGGCTACGCCCGCATTCTTGTGCGCCAAAACAACCTGCGCTCCTACAACGGCGAGCCCCGATACTCGCGGCGGGCCACGCTTCAATGGCTGTTGCTGCGGCCGCTGGAGAAGTTCTGGACGGGACACTCGTCTCGCAGCCACGAGCCTGCTGAGATCCAAAGGCTGGCCGATAAGATTGATGCCGATGATGAGTAGGCGAGTTTATTTGCTTTGAAGTGCCTTGAATAACCTCAAACTCGACCCGACCCAGACAGCCAACAAACAGACATATAATGCATTAGTTAAAACTTATCTTCCTATAAAACGGAATCCTAAAAATAACAAGGCCGCGCACAAAGGCGATTAAAGACAGATGCAAAGGGGGCTTCGCAGGGCGCGGCGGCTGGGAAGCACGCTTCCTTTTCGGGGGATATATTGTAGCAGAGACGCTTGCAAGCCAACTATCGGCTGGCCAGACCCTTTGCCGCAAACACCAAAATGGCATACGACATAAACAGGGTGGTGACGCCGACACCGACATTCAATACAAACATGCTGTCAAAGCCCCGATAAATCAGCGCCTCGACGGTTTCCCGGTTCGAGAGCATGAAGATCATGCCGCCGCACACCAAGCAAAACGACACCAGCACCTCGGTAAACGGCCGTTGAGGCTCGCTGTTGTCGGGCTTCTCTCTCAGGTACAGCATCAGGTAGGTAAACCCTCTGAGAAGTGCAGCCAGAGACAAGAGCGCGCCCCACTGCACGTGGATCTGGGTGGCCAGCTCGGTTTCCTGTTGATGCCGAGACATGAGCGCACCGGTCCAGAAAATAGTAAACGCAGGCATGGGGTTGAACGGGCGGGCGGAGGTGGCCTCAAAGCCAAAGCCGCGCGCCATCCACTTGCGGAGCGTGGCCGACTCGATCGCCAGCCCGCACAGCCCGCCGCCCACAAACATAAACGCAATCGACACATGCTGCAGGTCTTTGGGGGTCCAAATACCGTCCTTGCTACCCAGGTGCTCCAAAAACAGATTGGGCAGGCCATAAGTAAGAATCAGCAACGACTGGAAAAACTCCATTGTGGGGTGTTCGGGCCAAATTTTGTACCAAGCGCGACGGCCGCCAGTGCCGGGCGCCGACCGCGAGTGCTTAGTGGGGGCAACCTCCTCGGGTCGCAGGTTCCATGCCATGCCGTACTTGCTAAGGCATCCAAAGTAGCGGGCGAGCTCCAAAAAGCCAAGAATGAAAAACACGCCGCCTTTGATCCAGTGGGCGAGCAGGCCAAACACCATGTGGCCCTTACCCATGCTGAACCCAACCGCTGCGCCAATGAGAATCTCGGCAAAGCCCATAAACCCCAGCAATACGGTCAAAACAGCAAACACCACCGTGCTCACCGAGCCAAACCCGCTGGCGACTTTGTTGACAATCGAGTTGTGAGAAAACCGCTGCACCAACGACGACGAGCGGTCCATATGCATGGTGGGGCGATCCGACGCAAGGTCAAAGTCGCCCGCATCCGAGCCCTCATCGCTCAATTCGTGGCCCGAATCATTGGAAGGCCGGGTCATATCGGCGAGCACGTACTCGGCGCCGTCCATTGACCGGTAGCCGAGCTGTTTGGCAACCGACTTTGTCACAAGAGCAAAGTAGTGAGCAGCCACCATCAGCAGCAACACCACGGAAAAAAGCCCATAAACATTGCCCGGGTAAAGCGACGGAGCGGAGCTACTGAAAACACCCAGGAAAAAGATGGCGCCAACCGCACACGCCGATGTGAGGGTCTGAAGAGGTAAGTAGACCCACTGGGCAGAGGGCTCAAAAGCAAGCAGCAGACAGATCGGATATAGCAGCGCCCATGCAGAAACCGTCAAGGTTGCGTGCGAGTACAGAGCAAACCGGTTGCCCTGGTCAGAGTTGAAGAAACTGGTAGTGTTGTACTGCTGCCAGTACTTGAGCTGCTGGGGCTCGAGATTGGGGTCATCCAAAATCGGCCGCCCGTGGTGGTGGCCGCCGGCCATCGATACCGGTGAGGCCGCCATATCGGTACTATTCATCATACTGGAGTGGTCATGAGCTTCTGAGGCTAGTGCGCTGCCTAGCAAAAGGGCAACGGTTGTGATTCCGCCACAGACTTTCATGGCAGCAATTGGAGTATTGGGAGGATATTTTGTGGTGCAGGACCAACGCTGACTTAAATGTAGGTACATGCATATCCATCGTCTTGCTGGCTGACACATTTTTTTCGGCATCGGATTTGCCAAAACAGGCTGGGCCGACCCTAAATTTGCTTAAAATTTGCTCACAAACACTTCTGGGGGACGATTTATTCTCAAATATTCATTATTCCGGATAATCCTTTTTATTTTTTCCCAACCCCTCCGGAATTCCCAAACCTTCATTTCCCTTCCTTGCACCTCCTGTAGGTCGCTACCGGGCCGATATGCCGGCTTTGCGTCTCTAGTCCTATTTGGGCACAAAACCCGCCGCCCACGATTACAAAGTCTCGGCGCTCGGTCTTGGACACTAGGGTGCTGCTGCTGCAACTGACTGGCCAATGTGGGAATCCGCTTGCCCACCTATTGTATTAATTTTGGGGCTTTTAGTTTCATCTCGGCCACACCTTGGCTCCACGATCTTGACAGGCCCTGCGCCTCACAAATGCACTCATTCGAGTAGGTAATGGGCGCACGCGCCCTAACCCGGCTGCAAGCTCAGACCATCGCTCTGCTTTGCTGTGAAGGCACGGGTAAAAATGTCCAACGTTTTTTTTTTTGGTAAGAAATCAAAAAACTAATTTACGAAATAATTTTGGAAAATTTTTAAACAATAGTATGCTATTTTAATCTGCTTTCCATTCTCGAAATTTCCAGACCGCCACATCCCGCTCAAACGCCTGCTGTGCGGCTGAGTTGCGTGTTGCATAACGTCATTGCCCTTGACCGCATATGATGACACTGGGGGCTGCACAAGATGCATGTGCGGGTGCCCGCTTTGCCACCTCAATTGACCTATTATTATCATTAAATGTAGCTTTATTACCTCGCAACTTGAGCCACTGCCAAGCCACCATAGCAAGTAGCAAGCATAGCCGAAGTCCTATGCAGCCTTGCGCCGCCATCCTTGGCGCTTTTTCGGGCGTCCTCGGCGCCGCCGTGGGGCAGGGGCCGGGGAGGCATCAGCCTCGGGTTTCTTGGCAATGGGCGTTGTTTTTGGCTTGTCGGCTTTAAACACGCGGACCGCTGCTTTTGCCGCTGGTTTGGTCCCAGACGAGAGCGGTTGCCATGATGCTTGCGTATTGTCAATTGTGACCTCGAATCCTAACAAAGGCGGCGGCTTGCTGTAGTCAATTCCTTGTCCAATAATAGACATGTAGTTTGTTTCACTTCTGGCTGCGATCACCTGATCGTCCACCCTGGCGATGCACGACGCAATATAGGCGTCTTCCTCGGCAGACATCATGGAACTTGGATGCCTCCGTGCCGTACGCTCGTCACGAATATCCATCTCTGGCTTCAGAATTATAGATCCAAACAAATCAATAAGAAGCTTTGACTGCTCCTCCTGATTGCGCTCAACTTGAGGTGCCGCCAGTTTCCGCTGCTTCCTCCGGTATGCCGCCGGCGGTAGCCGCGCATCTAGAGACGATTCCTTTACCTGCTCCATCAACTCGGCACGCCGTTGCGTCAAGAGCGCTTGGTATTCAAAGGCTGCTGTTGTGCTCCTCCTTGCTTGGGTAGCTTTCTTCAGCAGCTCGGGAAGCGCTCGCAATGTTTCTTCAACATCTACAGTCACGCTGGCAAACATAGCGCAAGTTTTCTCATGGCGACGCAACCCATCCAGCCGACAGAATCCGCGGCAGCACCCTGCACAAACAAATTTCTTTGCGCTGGAGTGACTGGCTTTCAAGTGCCGCACCACCTCGCTATTTTGTTGAAATCCAATATACGCCCAGGGACAGTTTTTGAACGCGCACTTGTACGCGAAACCACGATGCGCCGGCCAGATATCATAGTGGACGGCAGCGGTAGCAACATTCTTGAAGCTTTCTCGGCACCGCTTGTAAGGGCATTTCAGCAACCCCCGCGAATCTTTCAGGGCGTTCTTCCACGCCTTTGGATTCGCGAACATAGCAGCCACAATAGATGACGGCGTGTCAGTGTTGGCGGCACGATCTGGGCTCAAATCAGACCCGGCAGAGTCACAAGAATGAGCTTCAATGTGGTCTCCATTCCCAAGGGCTTTAGCCAGACTGACTGCGGTCTCGGGAAACTGGAACCCATTCGGTGGGAGTAAATGGCCATGGTCAGAGGGTAGTTCTGAGCTGGGCTGCGAGAACGCCGTCGGTGGCATCGCGCGGTCCGTGCCGGGGCAACTTGCTTCGTCTGCTGAACCGAAAAGGGAATCCAGTTCGTCATCGCGGTTTCCACTTCCATAAAAATCGCCCTGGGGTAGATGCGGGCTCTCTCGTTGCTGCTCGGAGCTCCCGGAGAACTGCAACTCAGGAAGACTGTGGATAGATCTCGTTTCTGGGTCCGCTACCGGGGTCCAGCTTTGGTTCGCATACGGTGCTCTAGGAAGCTCGCCAGAAACTTGGGGAGCAACCTCAATCCTGTGGAATCTCAGGCTGGCGTCTGTATTGTCGTTGTAACGTGAGAATGAGCCAACGGGCTCACTCTTCGGATGCTCAACAGGATACGGTCTCTCCTCCAATTGCTCTGTGATTTTCTGAGGAAGAATTGACGCAGCCCGTTGTGGGATGCCAGATTTCCCGACATTAGCATTGCGTTGATCTCCCGGTTTTGGTTTCGGGGGCCTGCCAAGGGGCCGAGGCTCGGTTGGGTCTACCTCGCGAAACACAAAACGACGTTTAGTGCGACGCTTAACCGGTTTGACTGCCGGGTGGCTAGCCTTGTGCCGTTTGTCCATATATGAGCCTGCAAAGAATGTGGGACTCATTGGACTGGACAAGAGATAGCGTGGTGGCATGGGGCTGGCCAGGTTGTAGGGTCGTTTGCGGTCGCTTGGCGCAACTGGCGCGTTGTACAGTCTATCTTGCATTCCAATCGCAGCCGGCTCCACTACTGGTCCCATTGGTCTCACTGGTACGGACTGCAGTATGTCCAGTGGAGTATGTTGGAGAGCGTTAAAGGGCACTTTCCCGCTTTTGGGGCGGCATTGCTAGTGGATTCGGCAGCCCGTCGTAATCAAATGGTGGGTTACCGGCCATTTCTTCAGGAAGAGGTTGCAGGTTCGTCATGTGCAATACAGGAGCCGGAGCAGCGCGATAGCCGTATTCATTTGACGACATATCAGAGAGGGTCTCGTATGTTGCAGGCGAGCTCTCCAGTAGTTTATCGGGCTCTACCGAGCTGGTATAATGCTCCTGGTAGGGCGAGTAGTGAGGCGACGGGGTTCTAATCTCGCACGCTCGCTCAATCACCAGTTCTTCTTGGTCTGGCACCCATCCGCCAGGGACATCGGCCGCGAACGAGGCTTGGTCAGGTGTCTTGAAGCATTCAGCCATAAGCTGAGGCATAGAGATGGCGGGCAAGGTTGCGCTCAAAAGGCCGCGGCCGCTGTGCGGCCCTCCAGTGCGGCTGGTCGCAGACCACAGAATTGAAGCCGAAAGGATGCCCATTGTGCTTACCGCGTCCGAAGCGATGCGTCGGTCGGTACCTGAGAGGTCCAGCTGAGGGGGCCGATGTCTGTTTTTCAGGGCCATTTTAAATGTGGTAGGGAAAACAGAGAGTATCTAATGGGTGTTTGCAGATGCACAAGGTCCTTGCCCAGTTTAGCCGAGGACAACAGTTTCTGTGTCTATGGATAGTCTGGGCTATTATGGAGTGATAGATGAGGTGCACGTGTAGACCATAATGCGATTGCACTGTATATACGACCCCAGACGTAGAATTGCGAGCGCTGAAGCTGGTGGTCTTTAGTGGGTCCATGTGCGTTGTGCATAACCAGGCAAGGGTTGTGTCTGGAAGTAGCATGTCATTGATGTATGTTCCAACCTTTATTCTGGCTATCACTCGAGGTATCTCAAACAGCGTTCAGAAACAAACCCCGGCGGCAGCCAGTAGTTGGGCCGAGGATTTCTTAAAAGTATAGAACTAAAGCGGTTAAAAGGTAGGGGGCCAAAAAGGGCAGGAGCCAGGTTAGGGTCTCCCCAAACGGGTATTGATGCGGTCAACTCCGCTAGCACGGCCAATTTAACTTGTTTCTGGTCCCATTTTCAGGTATTTGCTGTATCCCCCTCATTTCAATTGTGTAGGCCCACTTCTTGTATTCAAAACTGCCGACCCATGCCTCTTTGCCAAATGAGGACCCCCCTCAACAGGGATCTGCAGGATTCGGCAGGGGTCGGTAAGGGTGGTCCCCCAGCCCGGGTAGATATGTCAACCATCCCCGCAGAGACCACGCACTGTGCGTCATAACTATGCCTAACACATTGAGCCGCGACTACTTCAAAACAGCAATTTACCAGCCGGGGATCTTCAAAGACAAAGTTGCCTTTATCACTGGCGGTGCTGGGTCGATTTGCCGAGTGCAAGCTGAGACATTGGTGCTTTTAGGAGCCAATGTCGCGATCATTGGCCGTAATGCAGCCAAAGCAGAGAGTGCAGCCAAAGAGGTTGCGACTCTGCGCGACGGGGCCAAGGTGGTTGGCATTGGCAATGTGGATGTGAGCGACGTTAAGACGCTTGTTTCTGCGGTCGACAAGACGGTGGCCGAGCTGGGCAAGATCGACTTTGTGATTGCCGGTGCTGCCGGCAACTTTCTGGCGCCTGTGTCGCAGCTGTCGACGAATGCGTTCCGGCGAGTGATTGAAATCGACTTGATCGGGTCCTACAACACGTTCAAGGCCACGTTCGACCAGCTCAAGCAAACGAAGGGCCACATTCTGTTCGTATCTGCGACCCTGCAGTACAAGGGTCTGCCCCTGCAGGCGCATGCGTCTGCCGCCAAGGCCGGCGTCGACACACTGATGAAGGTGCTGGCGGTCGAGGTTGGGCCTCTGGGCATCCAGTCCAATGCCATTGCGCCTGGTCCTATCGGTGACACCGAGGGAATGGAGCGGCTGAGCGGCCGCGATCGCGAGTCGGGCCCTATGGCGATTCCGCTGGGCCGCATGGGCACCAAGCTGGAGATCGCCGACGGCACCGCGTACCTGCTGTCTGATGCGGCTCGGTATGTCACTGGCACTGTGCTTGTTGTGGATGGCGGGCAGTGGCATATTTCTGGCATTGGCGGTGCCAAGTACCCTGAAGATCTTGTCAAGGCCAACTCTGGCAAGAACAAGCTCTAACCGTCTTTTTCTCTAGCAGATCATACATTTTATTAACATCAACATTCGCCCACGCCAGCTTCACGCAGCTCTCAGTTCTCAGCCCAGCTCTCAGCACAACACCCAGCACGACACCCAGCACAGCACAGCCAGCACTCACCCACCCAGCACACTAATGCACCCCCAAATTTCAGCCCGGTCACCACCGCTTAATCAGAGTTCCGCGTGTCCTGACATGACGCTAGGAGCGGTTGTTGTCGTTATTCTTGGAGCGCTGGCGCTCCTTTATGCGGCCGTTCTGTTCCTTAGCCATAAACCGCGCCAGGCCCATGCTAGTGAGCTCACATATATTACTGGCAAATCAAAAACACCGCAGCCGCTGCCGTCGCTGGCCGATCCAGGCACCATCGACCTCACGGTGGTGATTCCCTGCTACAATGAGAGTACGCGGCTTGGCCCGATGCTGCAGGACTGCGTGCCGGCACTGCGCAAGCAGCACGGCGATTCCTGGGAACTGCTGCTGGTGGACGATGGCTCCAAAGACAATACCGTCGACGTCGCGCTGGACTGGGCCCGCCAGCTAAAGCTACGCGACGACCAGCTGCGGGTGTGCAAACTGCTGCAGAACCGCGGCAAGGGCGGCGCCGTTACGCACGGCGTCAAAAACGCGCGCGGTAAGCTGATTCTGTTTGCCGACGCCGACGGCGCGTCGTCGTTTGCCGATGCTGCCAAGCTGGCGGCCGCGATAGGCACCGCGCCGCGGGCGGTTGCCGTGGGCAGCCGCGCCCATCTCGTGAAAAGCGAGGCCGTGGTCCAGCGCACGTTTATCCGCAACTTTCTTATGTACGCGCTGAACACGCTGCTGTATGTGTTTGGAATCCGGTCCATCCGCGACACGCAGTGCGGGTTCAAGATGTTTACGCGCGACGCGGCGGCGGAAATCTTTCCTTATATGCACACCGAGCGGTGGATCTTTGATGTGGAGGTGCTGATCCTTGCCATGCGCAAAAACATCCCAATTTTCGAGGTCCCGATCTCGTGGCATGAGGTCGAGGGCTCGAAAATCGACCTGGCCCGCGACAGCATTCTCATGGCCATTGATCTGGTGGTGATTCGGTTCGCGTACCTGTTTGGCATCTACCGCGACGGCCGGTAGGGCTATCCGGGGCGTAGGACCGGAAATAAAACGTTCAACATGTATAGATGGCACCATAATTCAACTAGCCGACTAGAGATAGAGACCAGGCTAGAGACAGGCTAGAGACAATGCTAGAGACCAGACTAGAGCTACTAGGCGACGGGGCGACTAGATCGACTGGACGAGATCCTGTGCAACTAGGGGCAAGAACTACGAGCCGCTGCTACGAGGCGCTAGGCGCTAGAGGAAACAATTTAGTGCAATAATTAAGGTCGATTAAATAGGGAAAAAAGTAGCGGTCAGGCCTACTTCACGACCGTCGAGGGGATCCAAACGAGGGCGATTGCTTAAAGGGACTGAACTCTTGCGTCTGGTCGCGGATGGGCGTATCAAACGGCGCCCGCAGCGGCGTGAGCATCGGCTTGAGCACCGGCGCGCCAAGCTCGCCGCTGCCGTTGCGCCAAGACCCAGGGCGGTCCATGTTAAAGATGTCGGCGTAGTTGTCGTCGGTGCGGGGCGTGCCCTCGCAAAACAGCCGCCGCCGCGCGTCAGCCCGGTCCGGGGTCACAAAGAACGCCCGCGTGAACTCGTCGCTGTCGCGGCCTTGCGAGCCCACCGGCGACGCCAGCATGCTCTGCATCTCAAACGACGGCGTGGTCAGCGACTGGATAAACGCCCGATGGTTGCGCAGTGACGTGTCCGGCGACCCGAGCGCCAGCTTGGTGGCCGACGGCGGGCCCAGCCGCGTTGCAGAGTGCAGCTGGATGGGGTCGAACACCAGCCGCGGGCCAATCGACTTGCGGGGCGGCGTCATCGTGCCTGCCGATGCCAGCTCGGCGGCATGCGACTCGCGCGACTCTCGCGATGCGTACGACGCCGGGCGGGGGCGCAGCGACGGCCGCGGCGGCGACGGCTCTCGGACGGGCGACTGCCGCCACGTCATGTTCGTTGACGCGTCGGTGGCCGACGGGACCCATGCAGTGGACGGCGCCGAGAGCACCGGCACTTCGGTGAGCCGCTTCTTGGGCGCTGGCGGCGCGGCACCGTCGTGCAGCGGCCGCTTGGCGGGGCTCACGGGCACATCCTCGTCGGTGCCGCCCTCGTCGTCGGTCGCCTGCTCGGCGTCCCGGCCTGCATCTCGTGCATCTCGGCCGGCCGGCTCGGAGGGTATAGCTTGGTTGCTGGGGTATGGCGCAGACGCGGGCCTTGCGGGAGGCGCATAGCCAAACGAGCGCGGATGCGGCGGTGCCTGCGAGAATGGCAGCTGCGTGGTCGACAAGTGCGGCGACGCCAGCTGGCTCAAAGGCGACACATGCTCGGACGGCCCGGGTCCGCCGGGCGAGACGCTCTCGGCAGGCGCACTAGGCATGTCGTTCAACGGGGCCGGCGGTGCCGACGGCGCCCGGCTCGGCGTGCGGCCGGGCTGGGGCTGCAGGTTGGGCTGCGGAGACGCAAATACCGTCGGCTTGGCAAACGTGGCAGCGAGCGTCCACTGCACGCCCTGGCGGTTGCTGCGACGACCGGCGGGCTCTAAGGCGTCGCTGCCGTTGGGCTGCAGCGCCGAGCTCGGCCGTTTCAGCGGCTTGGGCTTGAAGAACTGCGCCTCGTGGCCCGGAGACACCGTCCAGTAGTTGCCCTTGCCGGGGTCGCTTTTGGGCCGCTCCTGTTTGATGAACGCCTTGTTCAAGCTGAGGTTGTGGCGGATCGAGTTCTGCCAGCCCGTCTTGGAGTTGCGGTACCACTTGAACGTGTCGTTGATCCAGGTGTAGATCTGTGACAGCGTGAGCTTGCGGTCCGGGGCCCGCAGAATTGCCATGCCGATCAACATCGCGTACGAGTACGGCGGCTTGTTGCCGTCGTCCACAATCGGCGCCATCTGCTCGGGCGCAGGCACCTCGTTGACCTCCACCGGCGTGTCGGCGAGCGACGCGCGCCGCATCCCGGGCATGTGCTCAAACGGCTGCGACTGCGTGCGGCCCGCCAAAGCGCCTGAAAAGCTGGCCGGTCGCTCGAAACTGGCTGGTCGCTCGAAGCCGGCTGGCCGCTCAAAACCGGCCCGCTGCTCGAAACTACTAGGCCGGTCAAAACTGCCAGGTCGGTCAAAGCTGCCAGGCCGATCAACGCGGGTAGGCGTATACGCCGAGTGCATGGGCAGCTCGTGGCCGGTCATGGTCGGCGAGTCGCTGGGCGACATGAGATGCGACGGCACCGGGTGCCGGTGATGGTGGGTCTCAAACGGTAGAAAAAACGCCGGCTGCTCGGTCTTGCCAGGCATTGGGGCTGTTTGCGAGGGCATGCCGCGCGTCATGGTCTGCGGAGTGTGCAGCACATTGGTGGCATCGCTTAATGGCGCCATTCCGAGCTTGCTGCGCGCATACCCCTCGGCCGAGGGGGGCGGCGGCAGGTGCACCGACGTTAGCGACTTTAAAAGATTGGGATTCAGATGTGAGTCCGGCACGTATCGGGCATTTGCGCGGTCCTGGCCGTTCATTGTTTCAGCAAAAACGGATGCCAATAACAAGTAAACAGAAGAGAGGAGAGAGAAAGAAAGACACCTCAGACGGCCTAACAAAGGAAGCGCTGAATAGAGAAAGCCTTAAACGATGGACGGATCCTGGCCAAAAGTGGAAATAGGAAAGGAAAAATTCAATCTCTCTATTCCGAGATTGAGAGCGCTGGGGTTCTCAACTAAACGGCAAAGAAGAAAAACCAGAAACAGCTGCTTCTGTGGGGACGAATGTTGGCTTTTGTTTTGGCGGCGCCTGGATACCAATAAATTAAAGCCTTGTGGTCGGGTTGGGGAGGGAAGAATGCGTAATGTGACAAAAGGCCGAGCAGCTGATTATAATCTTCTCGGTCGTACGGTATGTCGGGGGCAAGGGTAGCGGCCTGCGCAGCAAGCAACGCGTGCCGTGGCGACACGCGTTTGAAACGCCGATTTTCGAGTCGCCGGTTTATAAAGTGGGTGGTTGGCAAAGAAAGAAGATCGAAAGATATATAGGCCCGTAAATATGGAGCACATGCTTGGATTGTTGGTGTTTGCCGTAGGTGCGAGCGATCGTTCCCCACAGGACTACGGCAAGGGTTTCTTGGCGACCCACAGGCGTGCGCGCCTGGGCACGGACTTAAGATTATGCATATATTTGTTCTTCTGGTGAACCTTTTATGGTTCGATATTCGGCCTCGTAGTAGCCGTGGTATAACTGTACATTCACATTAGAAATATGTTATCGAGCTTCAAATCATGAATCCTCTTTTAAACCCAGAGAGATGGACTGCCGAGGACCCTGGGATCAATGCAGGTCTGAGACAGGAATGCTGGATGAGTCAGGGTCTAGAGGCTGAGGAGGCTCTGCCTATTGCTTAAACTTTTTAGACTGTGCATAATGAAAATATACCGATGATTATGAGTATGCGGCTGTGCACATGCACACAATATCGACTTGCTAAACTCGCAAACGACTGTCGCTAAACGAAAGAATAGAATACCGCCTTCGGCGTTCAAATTAGATTAAGACTTTGATTGTTTAAAGCACGGAAAACCGCTTCCAAAGTGCCGCTTTTTAGGATTACAGTATAGGCGTGGCCCTTTGGTAAAATAATAAGTCCAAATAAAGTCCCGCTTAAGCCCACTTGCCAAGCAGAGCCATCAGACCGCAGCCCCACAAAAGGGCAAACAGCTGAGCATTGAGGTTCCAGATGCTCTTGGTGCGGTTGTCGTTGAAAATAAAGTCACGAGCAAGCAGCTCGACCATAGCGGTATACAGCATGATACCTGCCGAAATAGCATCCAAACAGCCCTGCACAACCAGCGCTGTGTAGCTGCTATCACGGTAAGTCTCACGCACACCAAGACCAATGGCAATGGCAATAGGGGTGGTCAAAGCGTAGGCCAGACACAAAAAGTAAGGCCACCACCACTTGTTTTTAGGGAACGGAATCATCGACAACCGCGCACCAATACCAAGACCCTCAAACGACTGATGGAACACAAGAACAATGTACAGGGTCGAGTACTCGTCGCTGGTACCCAGCGTCAAACCAATCATGACCGAGTGGAACAGAATACCAAACTCCAGGATCAGGAAACCGCCAATCTGCGAGTAAAAGTCCTCGTGCACAACCGAGCTGCTCAGCGAGTCGGTGTCGCCGTACTCGGGGCCCTTGACCTCCTTGTGGCTATCGGCGGGATCAGCCTCGTTGCCGTCCTGGCGCAGAATCACATCGTCAACATTGTGCGAATGGCCGTGGGTGCCAAACCACTTCTCAGCGTAAAAGTCGGCATAGGCATCCAGCAAAAACGTGAACACGGCCGAAGCAAGCATAATGGCCGGGCACCACGCATAGTCACCCCAGTGGCCGGTCATACCAACACAGGCATTGCCGCCAATCGAGCTGTAGGCAGGATCCATCAAGTGGATGAAAGCAGTGGCCAGAATGACACCGGTACCAAAGTTTTTGGCAATGATGTACACCCACTTGGGGATTCTGAGCCACTTGACGCGGCGGGCAATCACCGGGAACAAAGTCACAATCAGCGAAGTGATAAGGATAACAAACACAGACGAAATACGACCGCCAAGCGAGCCATTGTACTCGTTCTCGCCAAAGTAGACGCCCTGCAACACACAGGTCTTCCAGGCATCGTCAACCGTCTCATCAATCAGGTACACTTGATCGGGATCCCATTGCTGCCACCAGGGGTTGGCACCCTCAGTAAGAGGAGCGGCGGGCACTTCATGCTCGTGTTCGTCGGACATCTTTTTTAGCTTGAGATATCTCCACTGGCGATTTGATCCTTATAAATTTAATGAAACGAACCTCAAAGGTACTCAATTTACTTAGGGTAGGGGCTTTGCCGATTCGTGAGTACCGTGCTGGATGCAGCGATATGCATGTCGGCTATACAAGACCCATTTTTGAAGGCTTCGGTTTAAGTTATGGCCATAACAGGGTGTGGACGGCCACTGCAAGCATTTACATGTTGGTTTGTATGCCAGAACTTTTTTTCAATGTGATTTTGAAGGCAAAGAAGCCTAACCGGCGAATGAAGAACCTCGAATGTGGTGCCGTTTTTTTTTTGTTCCACCTGCATGATGTCACATCCTGCATGCGCGTGAGGCCAAACGACCTTACAGGGGTGCATCACCCTATTGCCGGAAGAAATTTTAGTATGAGTATTTTGTTTAGTTGTTGTTTCATTTAATTATTTTGTTGACGACCCAGGCTGGCATTCTCGGCTGTATACAGCTGGCTGCAGCCACCACTGTAGCCGTGATAGCAATTGAATAGAGGCATCCAAAGGTTAAAAGGCTAGACTTTTATTGTATCTAAATTTCATTGGATCGGTTGCAGGTGCTTGGCCGGAAGTACCGTCAAGGGTATAAACCAAGATCTGAGCAACCTTTTCTAGTGTAGCAACTGATAGCAGCTCATAACCGATCAGTAGACAGCTCATGGACGATTGAAGGTAAACTACTAGTGACCAGCTAACGATGGGATCTACTGCGAGAATTTCATGCGTCTCTACTATTTTTTTGAAAAACCTCTTCAGCGGGGCTGGCCAAGCACCATCATGCACGATTACGGAGAGCCCACACGGAGGGCCCACAGGGTTCTCTTTTAACCTGCAGGGTCGACGTGATAATGAATTTGATTTGCTTTTATTAGCTATTGAATAACGACCCAATAAGTAATAAATAACTAATAAATGAAACCATAATATAGGTGCGGCTGATCACATGATAGTGTGTACCTGCCTAATCAGTGCCGTTGTCTCGAGACCGCGAACATACTGGTGTGATCAGCAACAATGCTGCCGAGCGAGATATGGCTCCGCGTGTTTGATTATTTGGAAATAGACGATATCATGGCCGTGCATCAGGTTTGCAAACAGTTCTTTACCCTCTCGGATCCGCTCGTGTTTGCTCATATGTGGATTGAATGGGACGAGCTGCCGCACGTCCTGGGCAGTGTAACTAGTCGGTGGGTGCAAAAAATGGTGATTTCCGAGGCCAGCGCGGTTTCCGAATGGCGATTGGGGCCGAGCCTTAAAGGGCTGGCTAATAAAGCGCGGCATTGGACCCATTTTTCCGTGCAATGCGCCAACTCATCGGGCTGGCTCCAGTATACGGGAGTGCTGCCGATCACGCACTTGTCGCTCACAAACTGCGCCCGAGGCGTGCGATACTTTGATTTCGACCATATCTTAAAGGTGATACCTAAACTACAGTCAATTGAGCTGGATGGATTCATTCTGCGGGCCCCGGCCGAGCCATTGAGTCATTTAACCGAGGCGACTCTCATCGACTGCAAGTGGACGTATCCCACAAACCTGGCCGATATTGGCCCGCTTGAGACTCTGAAAATCAGACTCACCCCTATCGCAGACTCGTTTTCGTTTTCGGAACGGCTGCAGCACGACTCTAATGAACTCCCCTCGCACCTAAAAGTATTGCATATCCACTTGGACGTGGACCATACCGTCAACTGGAAACCGTTGCAATCCGGTGCCCCCAACCTAGAGGAACTAAGTCTGCGGGGATTCCAGCCGTTTGAGGTGAAGAACCGTAAAGACCTGCCCATGCTCGCTCTGCTAGAGCAGGGGCCCTCGCTGCTATGATTTACGAAACTTCTAGTACCTAAATGTACATATTCGATGGTACTTTAGTACTTTATAGTACTTTTTGGTACTTTTATAGTGCTTTTCTCGGCGCTAGCCGTCTGGTTAACAAATAACGCATTCGTTGAAGCCGTAAAGTACCTTTTCAACTTTGCCCTTGACCAGCGGCCAGTCTTGTCGGCGCTGGGCAAACTCGACCAGCTCGTCGGTGCTAATAACTCCTTTGTACCGCGACATGTCGTTTAAAGCCATACCTAGCTGTTTGGCATCCGCAGTATCAATGAGGTATAACTGAGCCACCTGTTTCAGGGCCTCGTAGTAGTCGTACAAGGGCCGCTGGCGAAGGGTGAGAATGAACCCATAGTAGAAATTGATGTCCGAGATCAGCGTGATGGCTCCGTCCATGTTAATTGTTTGTCGTTTGATGTGTTTGCAGATGGAGCTGTAGAGACGCAGCCCCACCTCCTGCTGGAACACATCCAGCACGGTTTTTTCAGTGGATCCCACCAGCATCTGCACATGCGACTTGACGAGAGACACCACTTTTTTGGCGGCAGGCGTAGGGCCCAGCTCCGACACTGTGCCCGGAAGAGGACAGAAATCAGAGCCCAGCTGGTCTGTCATGAGCACAAAATCGATTTCGTCTATTAAAACATCAATGCCACGACTGAGCCCGTCGGCCACACACTTGTCGAGTTGCTGCTCAAAGCGCCGCTTGGCGTTGACGCTCGGGGCCACGAAATCGGTGCGGTCCACGAGTTTAGGCGCCACGAGTTCCTGCTCGAAAAAAACGTGGATGGTTTGTTGGATGAGATCGCCGATATTGACAAGCTCGGCAAAAATGGCCAGCGGCTCAACCGCAACGCCTAGCTGGCCATCCTCTCGTTCCTGCTCTTTCACAAGCCGGCCGTATTTCTTGGGGTCGTACTGCTGCAGCGTTCTCAGGGCCTTGAGAAAGCCACTGACAATATGCTCGCTGCCAATGATGTCGACGAGATCCACAAACATCGCCTCGGCGCTCTGTCGGGCATCGGCGCCCAGTTTGCCCGGAAGCCGTGAGAACGCGCGGTCGCGGCGGATGGCAAGGCGGGCCACATCGATGAGTCCGAGCGTGAGCTCGAGGCTAAATAATCCCTGAATGCTCTGCAGCTTGCTTTCCATGACCGCTGTCTGGGCCTCAAATTCGGTCTGCGGGCCTGCCGCGGGAGTGCTCTCTTTGGACGGCTGCGAGGGGCTCGAGCCCACAAGCACCTTTTTAAAGGAGCTGAGGAAGTTGCGTTTATCTTGTTGGCGCGGTACGTTGCTCCAGAGCGAGTCTTCTTTGGTGCTTTCCTGGGTAGCGATCTGGTTGGACCACACTCTAACTTTTTCCATGGCCATTTCGCGAAACGCCTCGCCCTGGCGCTCCAAAAACGCCTCGATGTGCAAAGTCAGTGTTTGGTACAGCTCTTGCCGGGCAAGATTCTGAACGTCGGGGCCCGAGTTGCGACAGGGCTCAAGGCGTTCGACCATGCTCTCCAGAGCCTCAAACACCACAGGTACGGTATCGAAATAGTCGTTTTGCGAGAGGGCCTGGGCTCCGTCAAGGATTTCCGTCACAATCGGCAGGACATTGTCTTCCAGGACTTTGGCCAGCAGAATGTCATAGACACTTAGCCGGTCAAAAATAATGTCGATTTCTTTACCCTTTGCGTTCAAGAACTCGGCAATATAGCCGAAATGGGTGTCCAAATAGCCCTTGACAGTTCCGTTCTTCAATACCATCTCCACCGTCTCTGGCTCTTCTTGGTGGTCGACCAGCGGTGCCGGCTCGCGAAACACCGCCTGGTTCAGATAGAGTTGGACCAGCGACTCTGTATCGTGAAGAACAATGAGGATCTGTGCAGCCGGATAGATATCCTTGTAGTCTTTTGCGTCGAGTTTGCGCTCGATTTCGATCAGCGCCGCGTTCTTCAGGTTGTTGGCGTGCGTCTGCAGGCGCGCTTCTTTGGCCAGCCTAACCACCGGGAACTTTGCATCCAAACTGCCCAGCCGCTGCGCCTGCAGCACCACTCGGGCCTGGTCAACAAACGAGGGGAAATCGTCCTGGATACTGTCTGGATCGTTATAGTAGGGTCCCAGGATCTTTACGATCCGAAGCATGGTGTTGTAGGCAGATCCCGCGAACCCCGCGTCCAGCACGTTGAGGGCCGTCAATGTCTCCACGAGCTCTGGGTTCGGGACGCCTGTGCTGCCGCCGCTTCCCCCTGCTCCGGTACTGTCTTTTTGCACGCCAATGTCCTCGAGATACGGCTCCCACAGTTGGTCTGCCGTGGCCGCTGTGCGCAGGGCTCTGCAGACCCGGGCCAGCTTCAGGAGCTCGGGCACGGACGCCACGTCCATGGTCAGAAGCAGGACTTTGGCGGCCCCACTGACTGGCGCGGTCCCGCTGGCCGGCCGGCCGCCCGCGACCGGAGTATGAGCCTTGACGGGCGTCAAAGGCTCGAACCTCATGTCCTGCATGCTGGTGGATTACGCGGTGAGCGCGCTCCCCCAGCCGGGTCCCAAGTGCGTAAGCTCAAACACACCACAAAGCGAAACCCACCTAACAAGACACAGCGATGGGCTATTTGAGTGTCTACAATGCAGTGAGCGGCCTTCTTTGGGCCATTGTCCTGGGCAGAGCAATTGTTCTTTATGCTCTGGCCGGCCCCGAGTTTGTGGCCGAGGGAATGGCCGACTTCACCAGCTGGGTCCAGCTGCTGGCGGCCCTCGAGGTCGTCCATGCCATGCTGGGCCTGGTGCGGTCCAGCGTGTTGACGACCGCCATGCAGGTTGCGTCGCGGCTAGTGATTATCTGGGGCGTTGTGCGGCTATTTCCCTCGAGTGCTGAAAATGCCGCTTTCCCCATCACCGTCATTGCCTGGGGTATCACCGAGACCATCCGCTACCCTTACTACTGGGCGGCCATCAATGGCGGGGTGCCGAAATGGCTTGAATGGCTTCGCTACAACACTTTTATCTTTCTGTACCCAATTGGTGCTAGTGGAGAAGCCTACATGGCCTACAAGAGTCTTGCTGCCGCCCAGCATTGGCACCCTACCTATGCGCTGTTTTTGAAGGTGTTGTTGATGATCTACCCTCCGTCGTTTTACGTGCTGTACATGCACATGTGGAAGCAGCGCAGCAAGGTTCTGGGGAAGAAGAAGACTGCTTGATCACTTTTAGCTTCTCAAGGACTCAGCATCAAGGAATGTCGGGCTTTACGGACTATCGGGGACTAATTGTTCAGCCAGCCGTTGGGCCAGCTTGAGTTTCTCTTCTTTGCTCAGGTTCGGGTCCAGCCGCGCGGCCTTGAGCTGCGCCACGATCGTATCCAATTCGTCAATTGGAATCAACGGCTCCACCATTTCTGCCTGGGCCTCTGCACGGTCTGCAGCTGCGCCCGTCGCGGCCGTCTCGGCCGTCTCGG
The DNA here is from genome assembly GCA_030563925.1 of Wickerhamiella sergipiensis. NCBI lineage: Eukaryota > Fungi > Ascomycota > Dipodascomycetes > Dipodascales > Trichomonascaceae > Wickerhamiella > Wickerhamiella sergipiensis. The sequence continues at coordinate 150,234 of JAJMKN010000002.1, forward strand.
CAGGGTCCACCTGATCATCTCCCTCAAACTTTGCGTCGTAGAGGGCAGTGTGTACAGTATTCAGTAGTTCCTTAGCATCACAGACATCAAACCCCAGATCCTCGAGCTGGTCCTCGGCCGCTTTGGTGAGCGACTGGCCAATGGCCACTAGACTGCCGGTCCAGCCGTCAGCCTTGAGCGCAGCCACAAAGCCCTCAATCGCCCAATCCGCTTCTTTTTCAACAGTGTAAATAACCATGGCCAGCACCTCGCGGACCTCTTTGGCCTCGTCAGACGCAAATTGAGCAGCCCACGCGTTGGCATCCGCATACTCGTCCACCCACAGACCCGCGTCGGCTTCAAAGTACTTTGTCTTGAACAAGTGATCAATTACGGTGCCTTCCAGCGATCCAGACCCCAGCTTCTTACCCGTCAGTAGTTCCACGACTTCCCGTTGCCCGCTATTGGGTGCGCCAACAATTAGAATCTTCATTGGGTCGGCCATTGTCGAATGTTTAAAACCAGTGCTCTCGAGGAGGGACCTTGAACCCTTTTCCAGTCAGCACCTACTTTTGTGTCCAAAAAAAACATGGCAAAACGACCGGCGCCCGGCGACGACGAGCTGAAATTCGTGGCGCTAGGAGGCGGCTCGGAAGTCGGCCGCAGCTGCCATATCATCTCCTATAAAGGCAAAACCGTGATGCTGGACGCAGGCGTCCACCCGGCCTACACAGGCATGGCATCACTGCCGTTTTACGACGAGTACGACCTGTCCAAGGTGGACATTCTGCTAATTAGCCATTTCCATCTCGACCATGCTGCCTCGCTGCCCTATGTGATGCAGCACACCGGTTTCAAGGGCCGGGTGTTTATGACCCACCCCACAAAGGCCATCTACCGGTGGCTGCTCAGCGACTTTGTCAAGGTTTCCTCGGGGCCCACCGACGGCAATTCGGAATTGTACAGCGACGAGGATCTCAGTGCGTCGTTTGAGCGCATCGAGGCCATTGATTTTTACAGCACCATCGATGTCGAGGGCATAAAGTTCACCGCCTACCACGCCGGCCATGTTCTGGGCGCGGCCATGTATTTTATTGAGATTGGCGGCGTACGTTTACTATTTACCGGCGACTACTCTCGCGAAGAAGACCGGCATCTCCACAAGGCCGAGGTACCGCCCGAAAAGCCGGATATTCTTATTTGCGAGTCTACGTATGGCACAGGTATCCACCAGCCGCGGCTCGAAAAGGAACACCGGCTCACTACCCTTATTCATTCTACAATCAGACAGGGCGGCCGGTGCTTGTTGCCAGTGTTTGCGCTTGGTCGAGCCCAGGAGCTGCTGCTGATTCTCGACGAGTACTGGGACAGCCATAAGGATCTGGAGCCGATCTCGATCTACTATGCATCGAACCTGGCCCGCAAGTGCATGGCCGTTTACCAAACATTCATCAACATGATGAACGAGCATGTGCGGCGGCGGTTCAGAGACACCAAAGTCAACCCGTTCCAGTTCAAGCATATCAAGTCCATCCGTAACCTCGACCGGTTCCAGGACGTAGGACCCTGCGTGATGCTGGCCAGTCCCGGAATGCTTCAAAATGGCGTGTCAAGAGAAGTGCTGGAGCGGTGGGCGCCGGACCCGCGGAATGCCCTAATTGTCACCGGTTACTCTGTCGAGGGTACCATGGCCAAACAGATTTTGAACGAACCACCGGATATCCCGTCGCTGGCCAACCCGGACGTGCGGATTCCGCGGCGGATAGCCGTGGAGGAGCTTTCTTTCGCGGCGCACGTCGACTTTAAGGAAAACTCCGAGTTCATTGACCTGGTAGGGGCACCCAACGTCATTCTCGTGCATGGCGAAACAAACAACATGGGCCGGCTCAAGTCGGCTTTGCTGTCGAAATACGCACCGCGCAAGGGCACCGACCAAGAAGTCAAAGTATACAACCCCAAAAACTGCGTCGAGGTGAACCTGCCGTTCAAGTCGCAAACGGTCGCCAAAACGGTTGGCGAGCTCGCCGCCAAGAAACCTAAACCTGGCGAACTGGTGTCGGGAGTCTTAGTTCAGCGAGACTTTAAACTTAGCCTGGTATCGGTGGCCGATCTCCGCGAGTACACAGGCCTCACCACATCCACTATGGTTGAACGGCAAGCGGTAACCGTCGACGCAGGCATCGATCTCGTCAAGTATCATCTTGTGCAGATGTTTGGCGACGTCGATGATGTTCAGGTGCCGAACGAGTCGTCCGCGGCTGCTAATGCGGAGCCTATCGAGGCCCTGAGGGTAATGGACATTATCACCGTGATCCCCCACCCCAATAGTGTCTATGTCGTCGAATGGTATTCCAGTGCCATGAACGACGCCGTTGCCGACAGCGTGCTGGCCGTGCTGCTGGGCGTGGACTCGTCCAAGGCATCGGTTAAGATCAGCTCCAAGGCGTGCGGGCACGACCACGGCACGTCTGCGGTTGCGGGCGGCGATAAAGTCCAGCAGCTGAGTGCGTTGCTGCGAGCCCACTTTGGCGATGCGCTGGCGGTCGCAGACGACCGCAAAACGGCCACCATCTCCATCGACAAGCTCAAAGCTACCATTAATTTCGAGGACCTGTCTGTTGCCAGCGACAACGGGGCTCTTAAGCAGCGCGTGAGCCATGTTCTTGATCTTAGCGCGAACATTGTTGCCCCGTTGGCTTGACGTCCGGTGCCTCCTAAAACGGTCTATACTTGCAAAAATACTGCAAAGGCGTAATGCCTACTGTAATGCCTAAATGACGCTTAACATAAATAAGCTAAGTACTATAGTTCAAGCAAGCTCCTTTTCAAGCTCCTCAACAACGATCTTCTGAATATCCTTCTTCTCGGCAGAAGGAGCCTTGATCTTCTTGGTCTCGGCCTTCATCATCACCTTGAACTCTTCCGGCAGCACGTCCTGCTCAAACGAGTAGCCATCGACGCCCTTGAGGGCCTCGTTGACGGCCTCGGCGAACTTGGCGGGATGCGCGGTGCACAGCGTGATGTACGACTTGGTGGCATCATTGTCGGCCACGGCCTCCAGCAGCGACGCGTTGACGCCAACAGCAGAGTGAGGATCCAGCACGTACTTGGGCGACAGGCTCTTGTAGACCTGCGAGATGATGCTCTTGGTCTGCTCGTCGGTGGTGTGCTGGGCTCCAAACGTCTTGACGGCCAGATCATGCACCTCCTTGGGCACCGTGAACGAGCCCTTGGACTTGAGCTCGTCCATCCACTGCTTGACCTGCGCGCCAGCAGCAGCGTTGTCACTGCAGACGGTGTCACGGGCGGCATGCCACAAGAAGCGCTCAAAGTTCGACGACACCAGAATGTCCATGGCCGGGGAGAGCGTGGCATGGACCTTACCGTCCTTGGTGTAGGAGCCCGACTTAAGGAACCGGTACAGAATATCGTTGGCGTTGGTGGCCACCACCAGCTCGATGGGCAGTCCCATCTTCTTGGCGTAGAAGCCGGCGAGAATGTCGCCAAAGTTGCCGGTGGGCACCACAAACTTGACGGTACCCAGGTTGGTGTTGCCCTCAGCCTTGACGAGCTGGAAGTAGGCGTAGAAGTAGTAAGTGATCTGAGCAAGAATGCGGGCCCAGTTGATGGAGTTGACGGCACCCACATGGTACTTGTCGTTGAACTCCTTGTCGGCAAACATCTGCTTGACCAGGTCCTGGCAGTCGTCAAACGTGCCGGGCACGGTGATGGTGTGAACGTTCTTGTCCAGTACAGTGGTCATCTGCTGCTCCTGGATGGGCGAAACACGGCCGTCCGGGTACAGAATAAACACGGAAACGTCCTTTTTGTTGCGCAGGCCGTAGATGGCAGCCGAGCCGGTGTCGCCGGACGTCGCGCCGATAACGGTGATGATGTCGCGGTCCTTGGCGTCGGCGGCCTTGCCCTCGTTGCGGCGAGTCAAAAAGTACTCAAACAGGTTGCCGACAAACTGCAGCGCAACGTCCTTGAACGCATAGGTCGGGCCGTGGAACAGCTCCAGCAGGTATTGCTTCTTTTCCTTGTCAAGGGCCACCAGCGGGGTGACGTCCTCGGAGCGGAAGGTCGAATAAGACTTCTCGGCCAGCTTGCGCAGGTCGGCCTTGGGGATTTCCGAGTCCGAGATGTACAGCGAGAAGATCTCCACTGCCAGGTCCACAAAGCTGAGGTTCTTCCAGGCAGTAAGGAAGTCCTTGGGGGCAGGGACGGCCTCCTCGGGGATATAGAGGCCTCCGTCAGGCGCAAGGCCCTCGATAACCGCATGCTCAAACGAAACAGGCGTCGAGCCCGAGCGAGTAGAAAAGTACTTGAAAGGCATGATGGTTTGAGTCAGCCCGGGTCACTATGAACACTAATTAAGAGTCATGTCATCTGGGTGGTGATGGAGGTTGTGAGACACCACGGTCACGACAATACCCATATCTTAGATGAGAGATGCCCTACATGAGAGATGAAAGATAAAGCAAGTAGACTTAATTAAAAAGCAACAAGAAACACATAAAGCGCATAAAGCGACAAGAAGTGACGTGAAGATGGAAGAGTAAACTACAAATCTATTTTGTGTTGAGAAACAGGTGGATGCTGGAGTTCAGCAGATCGTCAGAGTAGAACGACGAGTGCCGCACCGCCTCCTCGCTGAACTGCGAGTCGCTATAAATAGTCTTGAGGTCGCGGACCTGCGACGCAACCCAGTTGTCCAGAAACGCCGCTGGGTCCGTGGCCAGCTTGTTGTAGAACTCGCGCTGGCGGGAAAGCAGGTTCAGGTTCTGCACGTTGGCCACCAGCTCCTCGTCCAGTTTCCGCAGCGCCCCGCCGTCCTGGTACCATGTGTCGATCATCGTGATGAGCTCCTGGCGCAGCGGATCGTCGACCTGCAGCGGCACGTCAAAGATTAGGTCGCGGTTGTCGACGTGCTCGCCGGGGTTGATGGTGTACTCAATGGAGATGGGCTCGCGGGGCGACAGATGCGAGCCTAGCAGCTCCACCAGCTGCGGGAACGTCATTGTTTCGCGGCCAAACAGATTTTTGAGCGCGGTGTCGCACTTGATCAGCCGCTTTTCGTCCACGTCCTGCAGCTTGTTGAACCGGATATATTGCCACAGCGACACCACCGCGCCGGGTTTGGACTCCTCCTCGACGCCCAGCACCTGTTGCAGTGCCGGCGACAGCTTGAACTTGTCGGGGTACTCTTTGAGCTGGAGAATGATCTTGGCCCTGACCGGCGAGTCGCCGTGCCGGCGGATATCCAGCCCGTCGAACTCCACGCGCTGCTCGGTCGAGTGCGGCGGCACCTCGTGCCATTCCACGATCTCGGGCTCGCGCGGACCGGCGCCGGGCGCGCTCTCGCCGGCCGGAGTGTTGGCGCCCGAACCGTCTGCTTCTGACACCGCTGCTGAGCCGGCCACGGAACCGGCCACGGAACCGGCCACCGAGCCGGCAACGGAACCGGACGCTGACTCGTCGCCATCGCGCATCAGCTCCACAATGATCGACGTGAACATCGAGCTGAACATGCGGTGGTGGTCCGCGTCCTCATCCACCAGCCGGCCCTCGATGCGCAGCGTCCATTGTGGCATCTCCTGGGGCTGGCCGACGCCGCCGAAGTCGTAGTCCAGCGCGCCGCTTTGCCACGCCTGGTTCGATACAGAGCTGGAAATGAAGATCCGCAGCGTCTTGTTGCGGCGGGTGCTGCGGCCAATCACATCCTGGATATCCAGCCGCTTGCGGTTGATCAGCGTATCCAGACGCGTCTCCACATCCTGCAGCTTCTCGAACAGCACCGACTCGGGGATGGTTTCGGTGACGGCGGTCGCGAGCTTCCGGTCAGTGGGCTTGCGTTTGTACTGTCTCTCCATCCGGTTTAGTCAGTGGTGTGGGTGTGAGATCACTTGGGAGTTCTTCAGGGAGCGGGGAGTGCTTAGTGCGTGCTTAGTGCGAGCTAGGTAATGCTTAGCTAGTAGAGTTTAGCTAGTAGAGCTTAGCTAGTAGTAGTGGTGGACCAGTGAGAAACATAAATTAGATTAACGATTAAAGCTATTAAGCGGAGCGCTAAGGCGCAGATCGGAACACATTCTGGCGTTGATGCCGGAATTGAATCGTGTCGCGGCGTTCCATCACGTTCAGAGCAGTGTCCAGCGCAAATCGCGAGAACTGGTGCCGCCCCTGCACAAACTCGCGCACCAGCGTGTGGTACGACGTGCTCCAGCCAATCGGCAGGCGCCGCTTGAGCTCCTCTTCGATCTTCGTAACCTCGTCAGAGATCTTGCGCGACGAGATATCCTGGCTCACCGCGTTCATGGTCGAGGCCTGGAACAACCGAATGGCTTCGTCCACATGCTCCTCGGTGGCCAGCGGCGATAGGTGGATCTTGGCAATCGACTCGGCAATCCGTACCATGGCCTCGAGCTGACGCACGGTGATGGGCACCGACGACCGCTCGTTGGTGTGCACCTCGCGGTCGTGGACGGTCTTGCGAATATCCACAAACCGCGACGCCAGCCGCTCGGCTGCAGCCGCCGACAGCCGCGGCGCGCACCGGGCCCGGCAGTATGTGATGTAGCGCTTCATGAGGTCGAGAGGGATCTCGCCCTCGGCCTCGGCGGCCGCATTGTTGCCGTGGATATGGGTGTTCATCACATGGCGGGCCACGCGCTGATCATAGGCCTCGTTGTGCTCGTCCTTGATGATGTAGATCATATCGAACCGCGACAGAATCGTGGTTTGGAAATCAATGTTCTCGCCAGGACTCTTCATATCGTCGTACCGGCCATACACAGGGTTGGCGGCCGCCAGCACAGACGTGCGGGAGTTCAAAACAGTGGTGATACCTGCCTTGGCAATCGAGATCGTTTGCTGCTCCATCGCTTCGTGGATCGCAACCCGGTCATCTTCACGCATCTTGTCGAACTCATCAATGCACACAACACCGCCATCGGCCAGAACCATCGCACCGCCCTCCAAGTAGAACTCCGAGGTGCTGGGCTCGCGCTGGACCGACGCTGTGAGACCGGCAGCTGACGAGCCCTTGCCGGACGTATAAATAGCAATCGGCGACACCTTCTCCACGAACTTCAGCAGCTGCGACTTGGCGACACCGGGGTCACCCAGCATCAGCACGTTGATGTCTCCACGCAGCCGCATGCCGTCGGGAAGCAGCCGCCTTGAGCCGCCCATCAACAAGCACGCAATGGATTTCTTGACGTCTTCGTGGCCGTAGATACTGGGAGCAATGCTCTTGGCAAACTTCTCGTAGAGATCGGGCATACGCGACAGCTCAAGAAACTCCTCTTCTTCCTCCTCGCTAAACGTCGCATGGTCCCGCTCTTCCATGCCGGCACTGGCCTTGAACCCAACTACCCGCACGTAGGGGTTGCGAATGGCAACCGCACCAGTGGCCTTGACCTTGTTTTGGTAGATTGAGTAGATGCCGAGAACCGTGCACCGGGTGCCCGGCACCGCCTTGTTGCAGAGACTGCGGTCCACCGACAAGAGAATGTGTCTCGGCAGCTCACCCACGGGAACCATTTCCGGAGTTTCTTGCAGCTTGAGCACCTGCTGGTCGATAAAGTTGGACTTATCGTGCACCACCACATAAGGGTCAGGCCCACAGTCGTTTTGGCCGTCGCCGGCTACCGTCTGGCCCTCGCACTTGCGGGGCATCTGAATACCGGAGAAGCCGCCATTGACATTCTGCTCCAGCAAATGGCGGCAGCTCTTGCAGATGAGCTGGACCTTGGTGGCCTTGGAGCTCAGCGACGACGCACTGATGATGATGCCGGGGATACGCACCAGCTTGGAAATGTAGCGAGCGTTTAGATCCCGGATCGAGAGCGGGTTTGCATCCGACTCTAGAATGATCTGGATATAGGGAATACTATCCTGGGGAGTGGGGATCTGGTCGCCGGTCTGTTCTTGCTCGTTGTTGAGGAAAGCGACCCGCTTGGCGACTTCCAAAGCGGCTGCCTCAAACAGAGGCAGGATATCGGCCGGCTCGTCGGCGAGACGTTGGCCCAGGTCTTCATCATAGGACAGAATATGGGCCACATCCACCGTCAAGAACCAGCGGCGGGTCAGCACATTGTCTCTGAGCATATCGCGGTAAATGTACGCGTTATTGATATAAAACGAGAGAATGAACTTGCGAAACTTCTCCTGCACAACCGACAGGTCCTTGGACTCAGGGGTCTCCGGAGGAAGCACGCTGGTAGTATAAACCCGTGCTTGTTGGAAAGACATTGGAAAAGATTGCGGAACCCAAAGGAAAGTTGGTGGGCGGTGGCTTTGGGGTTATGCAAGGAGGTGTCCCAACTAATTAACCTACAGATTTTCCTGCAGCCAGTTGGGCATGTTTACCCGGCCCCAGTGACTAAGACGCGTGGTGTTCGCGTCGCCACCTTAATTAGTCCCAAACCTCCAAGCGGACGATAAACAAACAAAAAGTCGCCACTTTATTGTTCAATTTACTTGTAAAACAGGAGACCGAAGCAAACAAAAAATGGCAGATAATGAAAGCTTTGTAGAGGTGGACAACCAAGAGGCCGGCAGCTACGTGCCCGTTTCGCGCTTGGAGGGAAATGGCATCACCCCCCAGGACATCAAAAAGCTGGAAGCGGCTGGTCTGTTCACGGCCGAGGCGGTTGCTTTCCAGCCCACCCGCAAACTGGCGCAGATCAAAGGCATTTCCGAGACCAAGGCGCAGCGGCTGGCTCAGGAGGCCCAGAAACATGTGTTTATGGGCTTCACGACGGCGTCGTTTGTGCACCAGCGCCGCGAGCAGCTCATTAGCCTCACCACCGGCTCCAAGCAGCTCGACAGCATGCTGGGCGGCGGCATTGAGACCGGAGCAACTACCGAGCTGTTTGGCGAGTTCCGCACCGGCAAGTCGCAGCTGTGCCATACGCTGGCGGTGACGTGCCAGCTGCCGACGTCGATGGGCGGCGGCGAGGGCAAGTGCCTGTATATCGACACCGAGGGCACGTTCCGGCCCGAGCGGATCATGTCGATTTCCAAGCGGTTCAAGGTCAATGGCGAGGAGGCGTTGAACAACATCGCGTATGCGCGGGCGCAAAACACCGACCACCAAATGGAGCTGCTGAATCTGGCTGCCCGCATGATGGCACAGACCCGGTTCTCGCTGCTGGTGGTGGACTCGGTGATGGCCCTGTACCGCACCGACTACCAGGGCCGCGGCGAGCTGAGCTCGCGGCAAAACCACCTGGGGCTGTTTCTACGCCAGCTCCAGAACCTGGCCGACCAGTTTGGCGTGGCGGTGGTGATCACCAACCAGGTCACCGCGCAGGTCGACGGCATGTCGATGTTCAATCCCGACCCCAAGAAGCCGGTGGGCGGCAACGTGATTGCGCACGCTTCCACGACCCGGCTGTCGCTGCGCAAGGGCAAGAAAGAGACGCGGGTGTGCAAGATCTACGACTCGCCTAGTTTGGCCGAGAAGGAATGCCTATTTGGCATCTACGAAGAGGGCATCGACGATCCGCGCGATCTCGAGGCCGAAGACGACGACTAGTTATGCTTTATTATATATTCTTATGCATTTTACCCCAATCGGCGCTCTACTCTACCGCCTACTTCGATGGCAGAGCAGGGAACGACGGCCCCTTGGGCAGCTGCTTCACGGCGTTGTTGTAGTCAACCACCTCGACGCTGCACTTGATCTCCCGGCACATGTCGCGGCGCTGGTTGTCGGCCAGCTTGGGCATGAAGTCCACGCCCGACGACCGCTCAATGGCGTCCAGCGGCACCTGGAACTGCTGCAGCGGCGTGTCGTTGCTGATCGGCTCGTTGGGGAGCACAAACGCCGCCACCGCAACGCCATTGCGGGGCAGCGACGGCAGAATCGGGTCTTCGCCAACCACAATCTTGTAGAAATGGGTCGGCACCGCGATATTCGGCGGGTTGCCAATCACCTCGTACGAGACTCGCCATTTACCATCCGGCCCGCGTTTGGGCAAATACAGCGGGCCGGTCACAATGCGCACCGAGTTGTACTTTGTGGTGAGATTGCGACAAAAGCGCTCAAAGTGGGCCCAGTAGTCGCGGTTGAAGCCGTCGCCGACCTGCGGCGAGATGTTCTTGAGCGAAAAGGTCTCATCCATGGCATTCTGCGAAAACCGCGCGTCGGCAGCCGGCGCCTGGTGGCCGCGGTCGTAGCCGCTGCGGAAGTAGTCGGCCAGCCGGGCCCGGAAATGCACCGGCACCGAGGTATCTTCTTTGAACAGCGAGTTCTGGCGGTTGCCATCCTTCAGATCCCGCGTCTGCGCCGTCAAGTGCTCGATCACCCACGACGGATTGCGCATGCGCCGGTCGTAGCAGCTCACAAACTCCTCGTGCGTAGCCACATCGTGTACGGGGATCGGGTAGCCGTAGCGCTGGAACCAGCCGTTGGGCTGGACAAGACCCTTGCCGAGAACAACCGATGCCTGTGCCATACCCACGACCGGCGCGGCGCCGGGCTGAGGCGACGGTGGGGGAGTTGGCAGATCTTTTTGATCTTTAGATTTCGACCAAAACATGATGACGAATTTGACTCTGGAGACGGAGACTAGACTGAGACGTTCGAGACTGAGACTCTAACATAATTATACAGATATTAAAACTGCGACTTCACATATAGACACGATCTTTAGATGGGCGACGAGGTGTGATGCGACAGCTCTAGACGTGAGTGAGACGAGGCGACAGCTCTAGCGAGGGCTAAACAAACGACTTTAGCGAGATCTCCGATTCGACCGGCTCTTCAATCTCCTCGGCAGGCTGCACCAGCAGCTTTTGCAGCCGCTCGCGCTCGTCGCTGCCCGCTTCCTGCACCGCCTGCTTGAACGCTTGCGGGTGCTTGTTCACCAGCGTCACCAGCCGCGCCCGCGCATACGCCTCGCGCTCCGCCAGCGACAGCCACTCATCGTTGGCAGCGACATGCAGAAGCACCGCCAGCGCTAGCTGCAGCGCCACCTCGGGGCGCTGCACCGAGAACTGCACCAGCAGATCAGTTACGAGCTTGGGCAGCATCGGCTGCGACGCGTCGGTCGCCTGCCGCACCAGCGTCGGCAGACACCCATATAGGAATGCGTCGCCGGCCGGAGTACCGGGAATAACTGTCAAACAGGCGCGGATCGACTCGCCTGCAACCTTGGCCAGCTCCGGCGCCTTGAGCACCCGTGCCAGGTACTCGCCGTACTGCGCGACATTGCCGCTGGCTCCCGCCAGCAGCGTCGAAGACGTGCAGTAGATGACCATGCACGTCAAGATCCGGTTGGTGCGAGTGACATTGTCCTTTGCATTTAGAAGATGGGTCTGCGCGTCCACAAACGCCGTGCAAATGGCAGTGGTGACGTGCGCAGCCGACTCGGCCGATGCTGCGGCAGCTTTGGCCATGACCTCCATGAGCCGCTTGTAGCTACCAAAGATATGCGGCACCACCTGCGCCTGAGTCTCGGGCAGCTCGGTGATTTTCTCAAACACATAGAGCAGGCACACGAAAAGATCGTTTTGAATCACTTCGCGGAACACCTGCACCATATCTACCAGCGCGTCCAGCGCCAGCTTGACCAGCTCCAGGTACTCGGGCTCGTCAATCACCGACGGCGGCGCGCCCTCCAAGTCGGCAAGGCTCGGGAACAGCACCCGCAGCGGCATCGTGCACAGCCTAAACAGCTCAAACAGATGGTCCACGCTCTCGTCGGACTCGGCCATGCCGGTGGCCAGATTGCGGGCAATCACAATCACGCACGCCCGCTCGTCGGGGTTGCCGGTCAACACAATCCGGCTCAGCACATCAACCGTCTCGGTGAAGATCTCCGCATCGGCAATCACCGACAGCGCCACCGACGGCAGCAGAATGCGCTGCAGTGCCAGCAGCACTGCCAGGCGGTCCTCGTTGGGCCGCAGCAGCGCCTCGAAGCAGAGGCCAAACAGTACCGACACGAAATCGTCGCCAGCGTCTTCGCCCGACGTCCGCAGCACATCCATGCCCTTGTCCTCGATCAGCGACGCCAGCGCCGCCACCAAGTCCAGCCAGCTTTCCTGGTACGTGCTCATCATCACCTGGCGCAGCTGGGCCGCGTGCATCTGGTCCAGCGACGCGGCAAACGACGTGGAGCTCGACTGCTCAGGCTCGAACCGCAGCTTGGCGTAGTCCTTGATCGACGCGATCCACAGCGCCACGAGCTCGTCCTGGTGCGGGGCCACCACGTCCACCAAATACTCTTTTTCCAGCGACGACACAACCAGGCTCGCCCACAGCCGGAGCACGCCGACTTTTAGAATACCCTGCGCATTGGGGCTCAGCGACAGGTCGCCAAGGCTAAAGTCGGGCTGGCTGGCCGACGCAAGCGCGTCGGTCATGACGCGCAGAATGCGGCCCATTTTCGACACCTGCTTGATGATGCCGGACCCAATAAACGTGCCACATACTTTGAGGGCGCACATGGCGAGCTCGGGCGAGCTGCCCGACGCAAACGCCGGCGTCAGCGCCGAGCTCACCTGCGCCTGGTACTGCTCCAGCAGATGCACTTCGGGGAAGTCCGGGTCGACGAGATCGGCCAGGTCGTTGACAAGCTCCTCCAGCAGCGCCAGGCCGCCGACCTGCGTGCTCAGCACTGTCGACGTCGCCGCCGAAAACGCGATCTTGATCACGTCGCCGACATGCTTGGTTACCACCGACGCCTGGCGCTTGGCCAGCGGCTTGCCGCGCAGCTCCAGCACCACCAGCTTCAGCAGCAGCTCGGAGGCAAACTGGCGGGTACGCCAGCCGAGTAGCTCGGTATCGGACTGCTCGGCTGAGCCGCCCAGCGACTGGCCCTCCTCGTCGAGGTCGGCGGCCGCGTCCTCGTTTTTGCTGGGCGCGGAAGCCGTGCCCGCGCGGCTCGTGATGCCGGCACCGACCATGAAAAAGTACCGCGGCCGCATGATCACGTTCTGCAGCCGCTGGATCCATTTCGCGGGCTCGTGCGCGGCCGTGTGGTCGAGCCAGCTCCAGAAGATCTGCCGCAGACCCTCGTTGTCGGGGGTCTCGTCCAGAGCAAGCCACAGCTGGCTCTGCAGCGAACTGCCGGTGATGGCAAACACCTTTTCGGGCGCGGGCTTGAACAGGATTAGCAGCGAGTCGATCGCAGAGGTACGCAGTAGCGGGTCCGTACCCGTGAGTGCCGCGCGCCAACGCTGGATCACCGTGATCCAGTCGATGTGCGCCTTGGCAAAATAGAACAGTTCCTGGAAACACACCCACGCCTCGGCAGTCACGCGCGGGTCCTGGATAGGAATCTGGAACTGGTCGATGAGCCGATAAACACCCGACAGCAGCCGCTTCGACGAGTCGAGGTCGGGGCCCAGCAGCGATACCAGCATCGACACGCCCTGAGCGATCGCCAGTACCGTCGGCTGCTCAAGGTCGATATTGCTATAGGCAGTGGTTGGCGTGTCCATGCCATGGGTTTCCAACAAATACAGCCCGGTCAAGTTATCCAGACTGCTGCTGGCGTGGCTCACGGCGCCCAAGCCTGCCGTCTGAAGTGTCTTGCGCAGCGCCTCGATCGCCGCAGTATGCACATAGGGATGCGGGTCGTTGGACAGCGGCGTTAACACGCCGAGTACGGTGTCCAAATAAGGGCTTGATACTCGCGACGGAGCCAACTCCATGATGGCTCCTAGCGCACAAGCACAGCCGCTGCGGCGGATGGGGTCGAGGTCGGCTACCAGTGTATCGATAAGGTACTTGAGCTGGCCGATGATACCGTCGCTGCTGTCAAGTAGCTTGGACAGCAGGCCGTAGGACACCGCTGCCCGCTGCCGCACGGCCGAGTCATTGTATCCCAGCAGTAGCTGGATGATGTCGCTGATAATCGATACAGTGCGGGGACTTTGGTAGTTTTCTGCTTGCTGGTTTTGCCCGTACGACACGAGCTCGTGAATGAGTACCGAGATATTCACTGGAATCGCGCCGGTACGGGGGTTGACGGTCTTGGTCTGGCTGCTAGCCGGCGCAACGCTATCCTCCAGCAGCGCCCGCAGCTTGTCCAGCATGCTTTCCTGGACGCGCGTAGTCTGGACCACCAGGACTTTGGCGGTGACAATGATAGACGCGTTGGTCAACTGCGTCACCAGCGGCAAGCCGGACCCGCCGAGAAGCAGCTCGTCGGCGTCATGGAATGCCCCTGCCAGTACCGGCAGCGTGGCATAATCTTCGAGGCTGGTGGGCGCCGGCAGAGCCAAGCTGGTGAGTCCTCCGGCACAATTATCGGCGTAGTCAAACACCGAATCGGGCAGGCTTTGGTCTTTGGCACTCGATTCGCGCGCGGCTGCCAGCGCAAACGTCGGCTCGGCCAAGTAAAACACCGCTTTCGTCAACAGACTGGCGGGGTACACGTCAGAGCGCTCGTAGTCGGCCAGCGTGCCGTAGCACTGGAGTAAGCGGCGGCGGATCAACAGCTCTTCATGGCCCAGCGGCGGCGAGTTTGCCAACCGCCGTTGCGGGATTTCGTCAACAAACGACCAAACTGTATGGAGCATAGCGCCGAGGCGGCGCGCCACGTCGCCCGTGATCAGGGAGCCATTGCGAGCAATGAACACTGCGAGACCGGTAAGAGCCCGCTGGCGGGTCTTGAGCTGGTAAACAATTTCGGCGTCGTGCTCGCTAATGGCGGCAGGGCGGGAAAGGCACGACTTCCACAGTAGCAGCAGCTGCGAAATATGCAGCTTGACCACCCTTGCGCCGAGGCACAGAACGCCCTCCAATAAGATCCAGCCCACTTCGAACTTGATATGGTCGTCGATAGGGTGGCCGCGCTGCGCAGCCTTGATGTAGTTGGTAGCTGTGGACATCATCTGCGATGTAAGTTCCAGCGACACATAAGTGGGGAAAGTCTCCCATTTTGCCGACAGCAAGGAAATCAGGTAGGCGTAGCCTTGCGAGGGGCTGGTGCTGACCTTTTGCAAGGCAAACGTGTATAGGGGTAGAATGAGTTGCGGTGCCGGCACGATGATCTTGTCGAGGCACTGAATCACCGCGACCTGCAGGGGCCATTCGGGATTGTTCTCCAGCAATGCAATGCACATTTGCTGGATATTATCCGCGAGCGGAATGATGGCACTGTCCAGGATATCGATGTAGCCGGTCAAGCAGGGTACGAGGGCCACCGACTGCCGTGCTCGGGTTTTGTCGGCGGTCGCCAAAGTCTGAATGAGTTTAGTGCACGCCTCGAGCCGCGCTTGCTCGTTGCAGAGAACCTGCTTGCCAATAACATCGACCAGCAGGTATCGTACATGCTCTGCCGCCAGCTGGGTGCGGTAAGTGCCTGCCGAGGCCGGCAAGTCGGTGGCCAAACTGGCCACCAGGGGAATGATCTCCGCCAAGTGGGTTCGCACGTCGTCCAGCGACCGCAGCGCCAACAAGTGCCCGACCATGTCGACAATGCCAATCGCCGTGCGGGTGGATGTAGCAGGCTGGCAATAGACGGCACATTGGGTAGTGACGATAATTTTTAAAGATACCTTGACCTTGATTTTCGACGGGGGAGCGCCCTGCGTGCCCGCAGCAGCAACAGAAGCCGTCTCGTCGGTCTCGATTTCGCGGGCCTCAAGCTGCGAGATCAAATGAGCATAGAATGCAGCCGCCGCCGAGCGCACAGCACTATATGGCGAGTCCAAGGCCTTTGTGAACACGCTCGTGATTTTGGCAAACTTAGAGGTTGTTCGCACGTATTCGGGAGATGCCAGCACCTGCATGAGGCTGAACGCAGCAGCCGCAACCACTGCCGCGGGATCGGCAGTCAGACTACGAGCCAGTTTCCAGACATTTTTGGCGGCCGTCGGCTCCTGGGTGCCATCGCAGGTAACAGCTACTTGCTGCAGGCTCCATAGCAGCCCGCGACGGTAGCCGGCATTTCCGTTTGACGCCGACGGACAGACCTTGAGCGCATCGGCGAGGGTCAAAAACACATTACAGCACAACAACCGAAGCCCGTCGACGGGGATTGTCGCAATGTGCCCGAGACCTACCACGGCAAAGTGTTTCATGGGATTATACTTTGACTGCTTCTTGGCATCGACATACTCGAGCAATCGAGTGACAAGATCATTGATGATTTTGAGGCCATCGGCTTTGATAGCAATAGCATGCACAAGTGCTCCAAACGCTAGTCGCAGCGCCCGCGACTGGCCCTTGGGATTGGCAGCCAAGGCATCCAGCACCGAGGTTAATTCCGAGTAGATTGCGGCCACCGTCTCGGGCGGGGTATTAGGCCGCTTTGCAAGAATGGTCGCATCACTTAACCATGTAAAGATCTGGTTTGGAAGCTCCTGAGAAGATGCGTCGACCTTGAATCTCGACAGCTCCATCGACATAACAGCTTGTTAGTAAAGTCTGGGCCCCTTGCCCCAAATCGCGCGACGCTGGTCTCCCACTGGAACGCTTACTGATGACCGCTTGGCGCTCTCCATACCTGGGCCCTCGCCCAGAGCGCGCCCAGAGAGCGCCTACAAGAGCCAAGCCTTGCAGGGCACCTTGTTTCTGGAGATTCGCCGCATACTTTTAGACATTGTTCAGATAAATCATTAACGTTGCCAGCACCGCTAAAAAATAGTTTAATAAAAATGCGGACTCTTTACACTTTCCGCCGCCTCTTTTGTGGGGTACGTTTGATACCTACATCCTGAACCACAACGAACATTAGGCGGGTCGGTTCCAAAGTGCCTTAGCAATCCGGAAATGATAGGATCGATAATGTGTCATGGAGGTGCAGATGCGGAAGATTTTTCCGAACCATGTAGGTTTTGAATTGCAATAAACCGAGCGATTTCGAGGCAGCTGGAGCAAGCAGTTGGACGAGATCAAGGAAAACTAATTTAAGTAGCGTGATTTATTCTGTTCAGCGACTTGTTGGCTTGCTGTGGCTGGAAATATCGCTCAAGGGGTCTAGGCGTGCATGAGCCCCATGCTAGCCCCCGTCGATCGAATGCCGGGGTAATGCGGGGATTCGCGAAAACTCGGACATAGGCAGGCCAAGTCGCCACGGAAAAATAATTCTTTTAAATATGCGGTATCTACAGTTTCGGGGGACCTCGCCAAAGACCTTCAAGCCCCGGTTTCGAAATGCTTTCGCTTGCAGCGCCCCGGAGCTATGTACTTTTTTTGACCACGTGAACTGCACCCCGGAATTCCCAACCCTTTAAGCCCCACCAATTCCCAGGCTCATCATTTGACAGTTGATTTAACTTTGGACCTGGATCGCATTCTCGCCCGCCCCGACGCCGCCTACCTGCTTCTGAATGACCATGGCCTCGAGAAACCTCGATCTTCCCGAAAAAAAGGTCACTAGACCCATCAAAGCCTGCACGAGCTGCCGCCAGCAGAAAATCAAGTGCGACGCCGCCAGCACGCTGCCAGGACCCTGCAGTTCCTGCAAGAAACACGGCCGCAAGTGTATTGTTGACGCCGCTTTCCGACCCCGGAAAGGCGGCCAAGTCGAGCTGCTACGCGAAGACATTATCACCTTGAAGCGCGAGCTCGAAACCCTGAAGAGCACCGAGCAGGCCCCAGTCCTGATCCCCGGCCAGCCTCTGGTTGGCCACCCCGTGCCAATGGCCGGTGCCCATCCTGCCATCCATCCAGGCCATATTGCCTCGACCATCATGGGTGCTGAGCCCCTGGGCAAGGTCCGCCGCACCAGCTCCTACGCGGACCATATCTCGCCAGGATCTGCGCGGACCTCCGTTGCCAGCATCCAGGGACACGATGCCTCTGAAAGTACACCGTCGCCAAATGTTCCGGCAATTATCCCGCACAATGGTCCTTACCACCTCGACCGCGTAACGCTGACGGCGGACGAGGCTGAGAGCTACCACCGCACATTCATTGCCCACTATCTTCCTTATCTACCGATCTTTGAGAGCCAGAGCGCCGGTGAACTCTACAGCCAAAGCGAGATGCTTTTCTGGAGCGTCATGCTCACGGCCTCGTCCACGGACCAAACGCCAGACCTTTATCTACAGCTTGTGGAGAGCGTCAAAGCATTGAGCATGCGAGTATGCTGGATGGAGACCCCGCGGTCCACGCATGTAGTTCAGGCCCTACTGGTGCTGAGCACATGGCCGCTGCCCAACGAAAAGGTGCTGGACGACATGTCCTACCGGTTCACAAATCTTGCCCGCAGCCTGGCTCTGCAATTGGGAATGCACCGCGGCAAGTTCATCTATGAGTTTTCCCGGAAACAGAAGCTTATGCCCAATGCTGTCAAGTGGAGAACCCGTACTTGGCTCGCTACATACGTGTCTGAGCAGTTTCTCTCGGCAGCATTGGGGCTGCCGTCCAACATGCCCGTGGACTATCTTGTGGACAAGAGCGTCAACGATCTGGAACTGCCCGAGGCGCTTCGGGCCCAGGTCAAGCTAGCTATGTTCTACTCCAAGATGGGCTCGATCATGGGCTCGAGTATCACCACGCCCGACGGGTTGCTAGAGCCCAAACTGCGGTGCCCGACGCTCGACGTGCTATCCCACGACTTGGACCAGCTCGCGCAGACACTGCCGCTGGCCAACCCATTTATTGAGATCGTGTATCTCTATGTGCGATGCATGCTCGGATGCTTTGCGTTTTTGCCAGATACCCCCGAGGCGGACCAGAGCCGGTTCATTGTGGATGTGTTTCATGCGTCAACCCGGCTCATCACCGTTATGCGGGTGCTTGTGGGCAAGCGGAGAATCACTGAATTCCCTGCAATTGTGCGGCATGCGAGCTCGTTTGCCGCCCTCTTGTTATTCCGCTTGCACCTAGCCCCGCAGTTCCCCATGCAGTACGTGGAGAGTGCTCGCCAGTCGGTGGTGACCGTACATCACCTGTACCGAAACGTTGCCCCCGCTTGGCAAGGAGTTCAAAACGATGTCACGCGGATTGCCAAGATTCTCGAGAGTCTCAACCATGTGCTTATCGGCCACCCATACCTGTTGACGGGCCAGCGGCGGATCATGAGCCGCATGCGCTCGCACCTTACCTATTCTATCTTTTACGAGCTGATTTGGGCCGTGCACGAGGCGCGGCGCCGCAACACAAAGACGCAAAAGGAAGCCGGCAACTCGGTGCCCCAGCCGCTGGTTGGACCCGCCGAGCCGCCGTCGCAAAGCACGTCGGCTGCTCCGCTGCCGCTGTTCAACCAAATCAGCACCGACGCCTACTCGACTTATACGTATACGTCGCCCAATGGAACTACCACAACGCGGCTGGTCAAGACGCAGGCACCTACGCCCAAGGAGGAGTTTTCCGACTCAGTGGAGCGGCCCGACGAGCTGCCCACTGACCTTGACTCGCTATTGCAGGGAATTGACTGGATGAACACCGAGGGGGACGATTTCCTCGGATGGATGCCAAACGCAGAGTTTACGCTTTAAGTCTGCCTTGTCTTCCCGGTGTTCCAAAAGTCACTGTCCTATCACTGTGCAGAAACATGTATTTATTGGCCGGGGCTCGCCCAAAGGTCATACCGATGTAGCCTATTTCATATCCTTATTGAGCTTTGCAAGCACGTGCCGGAACCTCATCGCCGTTGGTCCCCGCTGCAGCCGGTATGCATTATTTCAAATTGTTGGCCGCTGACACCCCCGCCCTAGCCGATCGGTCTGCGTCCCCCACACTTTCTACCCCACGTAATATATACCGGCTGCATCCCAACCTCGAAAGTTACACACCGGTTACAAGGTCAATTCGAAAACACCACCCCGATACAAACACAATGACAGACAAGGACGCGCATCAGATTGAATCCGAAGGCCATATTACTAGCGAGGTCAAAGGCATTTCAACTGTCATTACTATCAACCGGCCCGAAGCTCTGAATGCTCTGAACTTTTACCACTACTGGGCTCTCGAGGAGGCCGTGAAAAATGCGGCCGCCAACCCCGATACTCGCGTGACTATCATCCAGGGCTCTGGTAAGTACTTTTCCGCCGGTGCCGACGTCCAGAGTGCTTCGGTTAGCCTGACCCGCACAGACAAGGGTGAGACCGACTTTGAGGCCCGCCGCGAATTGACGGGTGCGTTCAGTGGCCGCAATGCTGTCTTTACAGATACACTGTGGAACCACCCGAAAGTGCTGATTGTGGCCCTCAATGGCCCTGTTGTCGGCCTGTCGGTGGCCGTGCCTGCGCTGGCTGATTTTGTGTTTGCTCGCGACTCTGCGTTTCTGTTGACTCCATTTGCTAATTTGAGTCTTGTTTCCGAAGGTGCGACGTCGTTTGCACTGCCCCAGCGCCTGGGCATCTCGCTGGCCAACAAGGCCCTGCTTGCGGCAGAGCCGGTCAGCGCCGACGAGTTGTACCGCGTGGGTTTCGTCAACAAGCTGTACTCGCGCCAGCTGTCTACCGACGACTTCAACCAGGAGGTGCTCAATTATGCGAACCACCGGTTCTCGGATCTTGATCCCGAGTCGCTGCTCAAGATCAAGCAGCTGGTTCACTCGCAGTACAACTCGGACTTTGAGGAGGCCAGTGCCCGCGAGATCATCGGCGGGTTGGACCGGTTCTCGCGCGGCCTGCCGCAGCACCGGTTCGCAGAGATGGCCACCAAGACCCGCCGCCATAAGCTGTAGTTTTTGCTCGCCCGTTTCAAATGCTTGTTTCTACTGCTGGTCACTAACCATAACAATCTTTCGTATTTTATATAACAAACATCAGCCCTACTTTAAGCTGGTTGCGGGCTGGTTGCGGGCCCTTCAATGTCGCACTACTTTGGGCTGCTGGCCGGTCCCTCAAGCTCCTCGATCGGTGGCTCCTCAGGGTCCTCTGAAGTGACACTCGGAGAAAGGATAGGTACCGTATACTCGCTGTTGGCCATGTCGTCGCGGCGAGTGGCCTTTCTGGCCGCCTCTTCTTGCTTTGTTTGCGAGGTTGCAAACAGAATTGCCGCCGCAACAACCACAATGGCAACAATGCCTCTGCGGGTGATCTGCCACCGCAGCTGCTCGATCTCCGACTTGAGGTCCGAGTTGACCCGCACGGTGATCTTGTTGGTAAGTTCCTGCAGCCGCAGACTGATGTTGTTTTCCTCGGCTCGGGCCACGTTTTTGCGCTCGTGGATCTCCATGTCCAGGTCGCTTTTCAGCAGACTCGTCATCTCGTTGGACTCGTGCTGCAGGATCTCCACGTCGCGCTGCAGGCGCGCCAGCGCCGCTCGGTACTGCGTTGTTTGGTTGATCCGCTCGTTACGGATCTCGTCTCGCAGCTCGGACGATGCCGCGTCGAATAAATATGCCTCGTTGGCGCCGGCAGAGTCCGGCACCGCCCGCTCGGTGGTCGTGTTCACCACATCGTCCACCATGTCGCGGATCGTGCTCATGATCACATCCGACTGCGCTCGCGTGTAGCCGGCGTATTTCAGGTTCGCATAAACTTTCTGGGTATCGAAGTGGTGCATTCGCGGGGCTACGAGCTCCTCGTTTACCGGCACCGCTTCCGTAGAGCCAGAGTCTGAGCCCTCTCCATCTTTGCCGGGGACAGCATCTTTGGGCGCATCGCCGGTGGCAGTAGTGGCGCCTGTGCCGGTGAGCCGGGTGGGGTTGTTCTGTTCCAAGCTCTTGAGCAACACATCGGTACGGTCGTCCATTGCCTCTGCAAAACGGTCTTCTTCGGGCGGTTGGTCCTGCTTTTTTTGGTCGGGTCGCAACAACGCCCGCGATGTATGTAACGGCCGACGATACATGCGTGGCGCTGCCCGCAGTACCGGGAACACTCGTCGCATCACTTGGAGACCTCTGCTGACACTCTCTCCCTTTGGGCCTCGCTTGGTCAGTCCTGATCCCAGTCTTTGTCCCAAGCCTTGGTCCCAGGGTAGAAAGTGCACTTGCAGCTGATCTAATTTTTTTCCATCCCCGGTGCTATGAGCGTAGACTACAAATTGGCCAATATTTTTGGCACTGTCTACACGCAAGGCAATCTCGTTTTCACTCCTGATGGCTCATCGGTGCTGAGTCCAGTAGGAAACCGAGTGAGCTGCTTCGATGTGGTGAACAACCGCAGTTTTACCTTTACTTATGAGCATCGCAAAAATGTTGCCAATATCACCATCAACCCGCAGGCCACGCTGCTTCTTTCTGTGGATGAAGACGGCCGCGGCATTCTGGTGAACTTCAAGCGTCGCACCGTGCTGCACTATATGAATTTCAAGGAAAAAGTCGGAACCATCAAATTCTCCCCCGACGGAACTCACATCGCCGTGGCCTGCGGGCGCCACGTGCAGGTCTGGCAAACGCCGACGAGCCAGGACGACCGCCAGTTTGCGCCGTTTGTGCGCCACCGCGTCTATACTGGCCATTTCTCCGAAGTGGTCTCGATCGAATGGTCATTGGACTCTCGGTTCTTCCTTACCGCTGCCAAAGACATGACGGCGCATATTTATTCGCTCCATTCAGAGGATGCCGAGGCTGCTGCCACGTTGGCGGGCCACCGCGATGCAGTCATTGGCGCCTTTTTCTCGCAGGACCAGGAAACCATCTACACGGTGTCCAAGGACGGTGCGCAGTTTGAATGGAAGTACAGCGACGACGAGGACAAGTGGATCATCACCGACAAGCACTACTTTATGCAAAACGCTCGCGTGCGTTGTGCTGCGTTCCATCCCAACACCAACCTATTGGTGGTGGGCTTTAGTTCGGGCATTTTCGGCCTGTACGAGCTGCCCTCGGCAACTATGATCCAGTCGCTCAGTGTCTCTCAAAATGCCGTGGACTTTGTTTCCATCAACCAGACGGGCGAGTGGCTGCTTATGGGCGCTGCCAAGCTCGGCCAGCTGCTGGTTTGGGAGTGGCAGAGCGAGACTTATGTGCTCAAGCAGCAGAGCCACTTTGACACGATGAACTCGATCGCATATTCGCCGGATGGCACCAAGATTGTCACCGGCGCCGACGACGGCAAAATCAAAGTCTGGGATGCCAACTCAGGCTTTTCAATCGTCACTTTTACCCAGCACCAAGCTGCCGTCACCGCGCTCGCCTTCAGCAAGCGCGGCAACGTGCTGTTTTCGGCATCCTTGGATGGCTCGGTCCGTGCTTGGGACCTGCTCCGCTACCGTAATTTCCGCACTTTCACTGCTCCTAGCCGTCTGCAGTTCACTTCCCTGGCTGTGGATCCCAGCGGAGAACTTGTCTGCGCCGGCTCGCTGGACGACTATGAGATCCACGTGTGGAACGTGCAGTCGTCGCAGCTTGTTGACCGCCTAAATGGTCACGAAGGCCCTGTGTCTTCGCTGTCCTTTTCCCCGGATGGCTCGCTGCTGGCATCGGGCAGCTGGGACCGCACAATGCGGCTTTGGAACTTCTTTGGCCGCTCCGCGCTCTCAGAGCCGATCCAGCTCCAGAGCGAAGTCCTTGCCGTCACGTTCCGACCCGACGCAAAGTATGTTGCCGTTTCCAGTATGGACGGCCTGATCACGGTGTGGGATGCCAAGTCTGCCGACCAGGTCAAGGAAATCGATGGCCGTCGCGATATTGTGGGTGGCCGCCATGCTTCTGACCGCTTTACGGCCGAGAACTCGGCTCGTTCCAAACACTTTACCAGCATCTGCTACGGCACCGACGGCAAAACCATTCTTGCTGGCGGTAATTCTCGCTTCATTTGTTTGTATGACGTTGCCAACGAGGTGCTGCTCCGCAAGATCACCATCTCTAAAAACATGGCTCTTGAGGGTACGCTGGACCAGCTCAACTCCAAGAACATGACCGATTTCGGCCCGCTTGCCCAGATCGACACAGCTGGCGAGAACTCGGATCTCGAGGATAGAATCGACAACACTCTGCCCGGCGCCAGCCGCGGCGACCTGAGCGCCCGCAAAACCCGGCCCGAGATCAGAACGTCGGCGCTTATTTTCTCGCCGACCTCTGCGACATTTGGTGTTGCCTCTACAGAGGGCCTCTTGCTCTATGGTATCGATACCCGTGTCCAGTTTGATCCCTTTGATCTCGATGAGGATGTGACTGTTGACGCGTGTATTCGTGCTCTCACCCGCCACGAGTTTTTGCCGGCGTTGGTTATGGCATTCCGGTTGGGTGACCAGCCGCTGCTTGTTCGGGCGTTCCAGTCGATTCCCCCGGCCGATATCCCGTTGATTGCTCGCGATCTGCCTCAGACGTATGTCAAGCGGTTGCTAGTGTTTCTGAGTCTCCAGGGCCAAGAGAACCCCCATCTTGAGTTCAATCTGCTGTGGCTCCGCAGCATCATCGAGCACCACGGCCGCTTCATGTCGGACAATCGTCAGGATTTTGCATCTGCTCTTCGCGATGCTCAGCGGTTTGTGTTGGCCACTAAAAGTATCATGACGGTTGCTCAGGAAAATGTCTATCGCGGCACCGTCCTCGAAGCAACTGCCCAGCCTTTGGAAACAGAGATGCTGGAATAAGTAAATAATAGGCTTTGGCCATAGACTATCTAATCTTTTGGATTGGATGCGTTTTGCTCACTTTGAGGTTCCGAAGTTGGTTCGAAACCTGGTTCCGAGTCTGGTTCCGGTTCTGCGGATTGGGCCTCACGCAACCGTTGCCGTTGCCGACCCTTTTGCTTCTTTTTGCGAGCCTTTTGCCGGTAGAACTCGGCAACAATAGCTGCTCTGCTCTGGCCGCCCAGCTCAAGTTCTTCAACTTTTAACGCAAGAATCTCGCGGGCTTTTTTCCTATTATCGTCTCTTGATCTCGAAAACTGTGATTCCACTACAATTCCGGTGGGGATGTGCTTCAATTGCACTTTGGAGTTGGTTTTGTTGATTTTTTGGCCGCCTTTACCTCCTCCTTTAATAAAAACTTCAGTAATATCTTCCTCTTTAATTTTCGGCCGAGGAGGCAGCCTTGTTCGCTTCAAACAGGCTACAATGCTCGTGGAGAAGCCCCGAAACATCCCTGTGGCTCCCAGTCCTAGATGTCCCAAATGTGGTTTCCCGAAAGTAAGCCTTTGATCGCTATAAGGGTTTGTGCTGCCGGGATTTCTAAAGCCTCGCAAAGCTAGACAGACTAAAAAAAATCTGCGACCATGATCGGCACTACGATCCTGGTGACGGCAGTGAAAACCATTCGAATCCTAACTGCAATGGTCAGTTGCTGCTTATTGGCAATGCCAGTAACAGGGTTCCCCACCCTCAAGCAGTTTCTGTTTGAGCAAGGCGTGTACGAGGATCTATGCAGAGTAGAGCCATGGTCTGCCAGCACTCTTGAGCAGATCCACTGCGTGAGCCGAGCAATGGCATTCGACTCGCTTTTCGCTTTGGGCTCGTTAAGTATTGGGCTCGCAACTCTAATTGCATAC
Source organism: Wickerhamiella sergipiensis (assembly GCA_030563925.1). NCBI lineage: Eukaryota > Fungi > Ascomycota > Dipodascomycetes > Dipodascales > Trichomonascaceae > Wickerhamiella > Wickerhamiella sergipiensis. Next base: position 175,515 of record JAJMKN010000002.1, read on the forward strand.
TTTGCCCTTGACTACATTGGATTTGCATTTTCAAGCATCTCAGGCAATTTCCTTATTGCCGCGGGAGCCTACGTTCTCAGCGGGCCTCCCGAAAACCTGGTCTTCACCTGCTTGGATAGATACTTTTGGGGGTATGCATTGATCTGCGGAGGCGCACCGTTTGTGGTGGTTGGTGCCCTCGACAGCGCCAGCTTGGTGAGAAGGCAACCGTTGGTTTTGATTGTGATTCTGCTTGCCTTATCCCAACTATCGTCTGGCATGTGGAGCTACTGGATCGAATACTTTCAGCCTAAAGATACTGTCGAACTGTTTGCCCGCTTCCTTCGGGTGCCCAGCTGGTTGATCCTTGCAACCACGATTGTAATCCCCTTTTCAAGTCAATCGCCTCCCGGAAATGTGGCAAGACTGCTCAAGCGGGCTTGCGGTGCTATACCCGTGGACCTTGCTCCCGACGCTTGGTTGAGTCCATCGGAAGTGCCGCTGCTGTCGACTACCGCTCCAGTGTCTTATGATGGCACCGAGGAAACGTCGCTTTGGGAGCTGACCCGCAACCGCAGCAGCTCCAAGTATTCGGGCCTGTGGTTCTGGCCATTCGCATTATTTTGTGTTGTTAATATGCTGGGCCTCGACGTTTTTATTGCCGGTGGAGCCGAACATGCCTGGGGAGAAAGGGGAGCATTCGAGCTTATCACCAAAACGCTTATTGCCGAGACGCCTTTAATTACGGCCGTGTTTGTGCCGGTAGCAGTAGTGCTGATCCGGAGGTTCTCACTGCTATCGCTGCTGGTCGTGGCATCAGTATCGAGCATTATTTGCCAGCTGCTGCCGACGCTTGCCTTTTGGCAGCCCCCGTTTATTGACCACAGCGTCCATTGGCAGCTGCCTATTTGGAAAGCCACTACGATTCTCATATCGTTGACACGCACGTTTCTGACCGGCCTGACATTTGACTACTGCAACCGGGTGTTTGGCTTCGAGAGCTTTGGCGTCTCGCTGGGATTAATATCTACTATTATCGGCGTGGCAGACATGCTTGTACCGACAGTGGATTATCTATTTCTGACCAGCTACAGGGGCACCACAAACATCGGACAGCTGTTTGCTCTGACGCAAGCGATAGTTTCGATCATGACCTTTTATATCATCCGCCATCAATCCTGGCGCGCGGACCGGCGAATCCTGGAGATCGAGGCAGACAGCGTGGAGCCCGAGCCGATGCCGGAAAATGCTAGTTAACGGGGCTCGTGTACAAAAACGATGCAGACTATTTATATCAAAGTTCTTTAATGCGGTCGCGCACCGTGTCGGCAGCCTGCTTAGTTTGGGGCGTTTCTTTTACTCTGACCTGGCCGTCAACAATCTCAGCTTCGTAGCCTGCTTTCTCCAAAACATCCGGGTTCACAACCTTTTTGGCCTCTAGCTTGGCCACAAACTCCTGGTTGTCCTTGTTACCGGCTAGGAGGTATCGTACACAGACAATAGCGCTCTCGCGCACAAACGGATTATTTTCATCGACCGTGCAGCTCTCGAGAATGGCTGCAAGGCCGCCGTGCTCTCGTGTATAATCTTGAGCGTCCTTGTTTCCGGAAACAAGGATACTCAAAAGAGGGATCGCGGTACTTTTGACCAACGGGAAGTCCTTGGGGTCGAGTTCGTGGCGGCCGTCGCCCAGCTTTGACCGCTGCGGCAGCTTTTTTGCAGCTACCAAAAGACTTACCAGTGGAGCAACTAGTCCTGTCTCAGTATTTGCAAGTGGCTCGATAGCTGCTGGGGCAACAATTACCAGCCCCTCGATGTTGGCCAACAAAGCCGTCCACCATGCGATGGCGTCTTCTTTGCTGCGGGCGTCCGCATCGTTGAAAAAAGGCACCACTATAGAAATGGTCTCTTTGAGTTGGGTTGCAAGCTCCAAAGCAAGATTGTGGGCGATTTCCTGGGTCAATTGATCCTCGCACCGGTTAACGGACGCATCGATAAGCTTAAATAGGGTAGCCGACCAGGCAGGGTGCTCAGGGGTGCGCAGAATAGCGATTAGCGCAGGTGCTCTGTCGGTAAGAATGGCATGCGTGAAAATAGTCGTAACCAGTAGAATAGCATTATCGTTGTTTTCGTACCAGTCTAGAGCTTGCACCAGTATAGGCGAAAGCGCTCCCTGCTTCGCCCAGGTTAGGATTGAATCGGGAAAGTGCCGGGTATTGGCCTCCAAAAGCCGGAGGGCAGCTAATGGAGATGCTGCCAGTGCAGGGGCCAGCGCTAGCGAGGTTGTGCTGAGATCATGGTCAGTAAGGGTCTGGCTCAGGTTGGCCAACGCCTGCCACAACGACACGCTGGAATCAGAAGAAGATGCATCAATTAGCTTTGTGAGGGTCCCTGAAGAGTATGCGAGCCTCGCAGCACCCTCGCAGGCGGCCAGATTCGTGATCAGCGAACAAAGCGTTTTGGAGATGCCGTTGCTGAGAGCAGCAGAAACTGCCTGCCAGACTTGCTCGTCCGAGCCCAGCTGGGCTCTTAGTTCCGGCGATTCGCTAGTTTTTTTGATAACCTCTTTGATGGCGGGCTCGTCGGCAGACCGAATAGCTTCGGCGACGCTACTCATTGTGAAAAATATCTTTGTGGAGCTTTACTGTCATCAGCCTGCTTTCCATCGATGAACAAGCTCAAGCCTGACGCGGCCGGCCCGCGCCAGACGTCGTCGCTTTCGTCGCGGCTGATGGATATGAAGTTCATGAAGCACACGCAAAAACCCACCAGCGGGGAATCCTCTGTGGAGCCGTCGCCGTCGCCGATGCCTGCGTCGCCAAAACCAACCTCGTCTGTAGACTCGCCTGCAGAGGCGCCACAGGCCGAAGATCCCGGAGCGTGGTCGATTCCCGGTCGCCCTGTTTCGCGGCCCACAAAACAGCCAGAAGCAATAAGTTTCAGCGATCTTGCACAGTCCAAACTGGGTGGCCGGAGGCGATGGCGGAAGGGCAAGTGTGAGGACGTTGCAGTCCTAGAAAGCCAAGTCGAGCAAGTGGACGAGGAGGAAGTGGAGAAACAAAAAAGCCAGCGGGTTGTGAGTGCCTCTAAGCGCAAAGGTAGCGATAAATCCAAGCCCGCTAAAAAGAAGCGAACAAGTATGTGAGTCGGAGTAATAGAATTGACTCGGAACCAAGTCTACCTAGAAGTCTATGTGCACTAGTGGATGAACCCTCCTTTTAACAGTGCTTCTCGCGCACTGGCGTTGATATGCTTGAACCGGTCGGGGCCAATATGGGTGCCGCCGAACCAGCGGCTCACCACTACAACAACATTAACGGCCTTTGTGAGATTCAGGAGATGAAGAACCCGGCCGCCTGCCGCAGACTCGCCATCATCGTCACAGTCCTGGACCATCAATCCGTCTGGCCGCTCGATCCGCCATGCCTGTATATTATGGTTAGCTCTCCCTACTCGCTTGTCCTGCATGAGGTCTTCAACGAGCTGGAGAGCCTCTTCCTGTGAGTGGGCCTCGGCTGCTCGAGCAGCAAACGTTGATTTGCGATCGACAATGTCGTCGGATACCGTCCATTTCGAGATCCACTGCGCTCCCTTTGTTACAGGGGCAGCCGCCCGGACCTCGGGCTCTTGCTCTTCTTCTTCTTCAGGCATTACCTCTGGCAAATAATTTTTAAGTTCGTCCACAAAGCTGTAAATATAAGGCTCGCCAGCAATGAATGTAGACGCAATTAGCGACTCGACGTGTGGTTGCAGCCGCGACGGCTCCATCTGCAGCAGATGCGGTGCTGTTTCGGGGTACTCGGATGGAAATGAAAGCCTACATGAGACAGGAGTCTCTGGAATCCGGATTGTGTATATTTGTGGAGCCCAAAGTTCTACACAGTCCTCGTAAATAGAATTAACGACGTCTACCTCCTCGGTCAGAGTCTCCATCAGGTGATGATATAACGGCGGTAAACGAAAATGCAACCACGAAAAAAAACAAGTAGAAAATAGAAACACAAAAAAACGAAAAGTAAAACGATGCCCAGAGCTGGTCACGAGCCATGATACAAGAGACAATTAAATTATAAAAAAGGAATACATAAACTTTTTGGCAACTCTAATAGCGGCCCAGTCAATAACAGCGAACCCGTTTGCGGTTGGAGTCCATGTGCGACGGTCCACCAACGCGTTTGTAGGTATTGAGATGGGACTGAATCAACGAGTAGACCTCGTCGCCGTAGGCATCAATCCACTTCCAAAACCGAGCGACGTTGTGGAAGTCTGCCAACGAGCTGATGCTCGGGGCAGCTCTGGCAATCGCGTCGACGAAAATGTCATGCATGACCATGGAGTGACGTGCGCAGTAAAGGTGGTGTCCAAAGGACAGCCCGAGCCGCGCGGCGACGTTTTCCCGCCATCCCAACAGTAGTAAACGCACTTCCTGCTGTTGTTGCGACTCCTCACTCAATGCTGCTGACGACATGGTCCGGGTCGATTTTGGGGGGTGCGCCGCCTTTTATTAATTAGCCCCGGCAGGGGAGGGCGTGGTTTACCGCATTGGGACATAACTGTGCAGGACATGCATACGCGTACCCCAAACTCGAGAATAATTAATTAGCAGGACCCTTACCCTGTGCAGGTCACATGGCCCAGCCAGTGAAACGGCTGGACCCAAACCCGACCCAACCCCGGCCGATCTCGTGCAGCCGGACTTGGCAGGCCGGGTCAAGCCGCGACATGAAATCGCAAGATGACAAGGTGAAATCGCAAGGATCGTATATGTACTATAGCAATTAACGAGTGCGGATGATGCCCGCGGCGGCCAGTAGGTTGACCTTGCGGCGGACCTCGGGGTTGCGCATGTGATCGCGAAGCGCAGCGGGGTCGTTGGCAGCCTGCTGCAGAATCGTGTTCATCACTGGATCGCGACGGATCTCGTCCACCTCGGGGTCCTGCGACAGCCGCTCGGTGCGCTGGTCCTCGGTCTCGCCGGGCTGGGCCGCGAACCGCTGGGTCATGGCCTTGTTGTACAGCTCCTCGATCTCGCGGGTGTGCTTGCCGTCGGCGTCGACCTTGCGCGCCTCCTCGAGCGTGTCCATGGCCTTGCGGTACTGCTTCATCACAATGAGAGCAGTGGCCTTGCGGGTGTAGGCCTTGAAGAAGTTAGGGTCCAGTTCGATGGCCTTGTCGCAGTCGGCCACGGCACCTGGGTAGCTCATGAGCTTGATGAGCGCGGCAGCACGGTTGCCATAGCCGCGAGGATCCTTAGGCGCACGCTTGATAGCCTCGGTGTAGGCTTTGACGGACTCGGGGAAGTCGCCCTTCTTGAACAGCTCGTTACCGAGATTGCGCTCCTCCTCGGCCTTTGCAGGGTCGATGTACGACTCCTCCTCGCGCTTGCGCAGATCGCGCTGCGTCGACCGCAGCTTGGTGAGAACATCGGGCGAGCGGTGCTCAGTCAGACTCTTTTCAAAGTGCTCAATGGCCTCGGGCAGGCGGTCGAGCTTGAGGAACGACGAGCCAATACGGCCATAAGCCTTGGCCATGAGCTTGTAGTCGGCGCGACGGCTAGCGCCCTCGTCGATGGCGCGCTTGCACGTCTCAATGGCGGCCTCGTAATCGCCCTTTTCGTACTCAGCAGCCGCGCGGTTGTTGAGGTAGGTGATGTCCTGGCACAGGTTCCAGGCCTTGTCGTAATGCTCAATGGCCTCGTCGAACTTGCGCTGCTTGTACAAAGCATTGCCCTCGGCCTTTTCCTTGTCGGCAGCCGCTTTTTCCTCGGAAACAGGCTCGGCCGGCTCGGGTGCCTTGGTGGGCTCGGGCGCCGGCTTCTTGGCCGCGGGCTCCTCGGGCTTGAACGAGTCTTCGGGGCCAGCACTGCCCGGAGCCGCCTGCATGTCGATGCCCAGCATCACGCCCAGCGTCTCCATGATGCGCGGGTCTCCCGAGGCGCCGCCCTGCAGCACCGCCATGGGGTTCTTGGACATCTCCTCGAACTTCTTGACAAACTCGGGGTCCTGCAAATACTCGCGGGTGCGTGGGTTCTGCTGCAGCCGGGCCAACGCCTGCGGGTCCTTCATCATATTGGCAAAGCCCATGTCGGGTGAGGTGCCGTCCTGGGCAGCCTCTCTCTGCACAGCCTCTTCAACCGACTTGAGCCCGGCCTTGGCCTGTGCGTTGGAAGGGTCCAGCGACAGCGCCTTTTCGTAGGATGTGGTGGCTCCAACAAGGTCGCCAAGACCATGGTAGGCAGCTCCCTCGCGGGTGTAGCCCTTGACCCAGTCGGGGGAGATCTTGGTGCACTCGCGGGCGTCGGCAAGCGCCTCGGCGTACTCTTTAAGCGAGGCATACGCACCACTGCGGTTCGAGTAAAGGACATGGTTGGGCGCCGGGCTGGCGTCAATGGCCTGTGTGAAGAGCTTGACGGCTTTTTCAAATTCCTTGGCAGCAAACGCCGCATTGCCCTGTGCTTTCAACTCCTCGGCAGACATTACAGTGGGTGTCAAGTTTATGGACAGAGAGGGGGTGTTGGGTTTAAGACGCTGATTATGGCAGGGTTCGAGAAGGTCCCAGGGCCATCCCGGTCCCGGCCATTGCCCACGGCAAGTATGTGGTAGAAAGTTTGGCTACTTTTTCTCGGAATCGTGGTCCTAAGCTAGTCTTGCGTCTAATTTGTTTAGTTTTGGGCTCTATTCAAGCGTTTCCAACTTGGATCGTCACTAATCACCACCAAAGTCACCCGGGCGACAGTCATCAACTGATGTTTTCGATCCGGCCGGCCACCTCGCAGGACCTGCAGGGCATCCAGCAGGCTAACCTGGCCAATCTGCCGGAAAACTACAATCTGAAATATATCTTTTACCATGGCATATCATGGCCGCAAGGATCATACGTCGCAACAGTGACAAACGACAACGGCGAGGAGAAGGTCGTTGGCTACGTTTTGGCGAAAATGGAGGACGACAATAGCGAGCGGCCAGAGACTGCTCCGCCGGCTGCACATATCACATCCGTATCGGTGATGCGGACTTATAGACGAATGGGCATTGCGGGAGCGCTGCTCAAGCAGTCGCTTAGATCCATGCGCGAGTCCTACCTCGCCGAGTCGGTGTCGTTGCATGTCCGCAAATCCAATACCGCGGCACTGCACCTCTACAGAGACACTCTTCAGTTTGAGGTCCTGGAAGTGACTAGCGGCTACTATGCTGACGGCGAGGATGCCTACTCGATGAAAAAAGACCTCAAGGATGTGGACCAGGAGGTGGACACCACCGAGGATCTGCTAGTCGCATAGCCTCTAAAAGCCAAATCACAATAGGTCGCACTAGATCCCAATAGATCGCAATAGACCAAAATAGATCACAGCAGATCACAATAGATCACAATGCTCCGACAAATGCAACTACGTCTACCTGATAAATAAACTGTCCCTAGCCCCGGGCCACCACCTGAGGCTCGAATTGGACCAGAAACACGGTCCGGTCAGGAGCCTGCGTAGTGGGCATCGAGTGGGCCGTGACCTTGGCAGTGAACATGGCCGAGTCCAGCACGCCCTCGATCACTCCGGCCGCAAACGCGGCACAGTTGAGCTGCGACATATCTTTAGGCACGCTAATAAACTGCGTGATTAAGGGGTCGTTGTCCACCAGCATGTATTGGGTTGTATTTTCCGTAGACTTTTCCAGCGCATCCGCAGGCTTGCCAAACAGTGTCCGCCAAACGTTTGTGTGCACAAACTGCAACACGCCCAGCACCTTTGTTTCCCGCTTGGCGTTTTTACCTTCGCGCAACGCGGCTAGCTCGACCATTCGCAGGCCAACATGGTACCCGAGTTTGTTTAGTCTCTCTTCCAAATCAGAAATGCCTTTGGCTTGCTTGTGCATGTACTGGATGGCCTCGCAGAACAGGTAGGCCATGGCGCCTTTGCTGGCCTCGCCGCGCTTGCGGTGCAGGTTCCGCTCGTAGATAGCCCCTTTTTTGGCTCCACCAACTCCTGGACTGGCAATCGACATGCCCGACATGGCACGGCTAAGTGGGGTGCCGGCCCTGCTCGAAGGAGGAATAGGCGTCTGCTCGGACATGACAGGCTTACAACTCAAGGGAGCTTTAGAGGCTGTTGATACCACACTGGCTATCGACCTTGCAAACTCGCAAACGGACTGTGCAAATTCAGTGGGCAATCAATCGCTACGAAATGAAACATGAATCATTAATATAGTATATAAGAATTATTTTACACGGCCTATTTGGAAAGGTCCTGCTGGGTCCATTCGCTGCCGAGAGATTGCGGAGTCGTTGCCAAACACACTTCGAGATGGGGGATCCGGTATTTCAGCTTTTGCGGCTCGAGGCTGAACTCGTCGGGTTCAGATAACACCTCGCGTTTCACAGTCACTCGGTTGTACTGATAAAGTTTCTGGTTGTTTTCGGCCAGCTGCCGCTTTACCATCTCCACAACGGCCACCATTTTCTGAGCATAGTCGTCGCCATTTTCAATCGTTACTTTGTGCTCTTTTTGGAGATGCTCTATTATTCGTTGAGCCGTAGCAGTGGCCGCGTCTCCTTGGCGCACTTCGACCATGCTTTGGTAACGACAGTTACCCTTGTTATAGTTACATTTACAATTACAATTACAATTACATTCACCATTACAATTACATTTACATTTACCATTACAATTACAATTACATTTACCATTACAATTACAATTACATTTACCATTACAATTACATTTACATTTACAATTACATTTACATTTGCAATTACATTTACAATTACAATTACAATTACAATTACAATTACATTTACAATTACAATTACATTTACAATTACAATTACATTTACAATTACATTTACAATTACAATTACATTTACATTTACAATTACAATTACAATTACAATTACATTTACAATTACAATTACATTTACAATTACAATTACAATTACATTTACAATTACAATTACAATTACAATTACAATTACAATTACAATTACAATTACAATTACTATTACTATTACAATTACAATTACATTTACATTTACATTTACATTTACAATAACAATTACAATTACAATTACAATTACATTTACATTTACATTTACATTTACATTTACATTTACATTTACATTTACATTTACATTTACATCAGCACCCCCTTTTACAGTCCCAGTCTGGCTACAGTCAAGCCTATATAAATACGAACTATAATACAACTATAATACAACTACAAATACAAAAGATAATACAAATACAATGCAAACACAAAGCGATCAACGCTTCAATTGCCAGTCTACAAGCACGACAACCCGGCGCCGCAGCTCGTTGCGATGCGTGCCGGGAAACTCGTTGTACACAGACTGCGGCAGGTTATCGAGCAGAAAGTTCGCCAGCTCGCCAGAGCGCAGCGCATAGACCTGGGGGTATGCCAGCATGATATCCGTGAGCCGCTGCCATTCCTTTCGGCCCCACGCGCTGGTGGACGCTCTTTCTTCTGCGTGGGTATCATTGTGCAGATCTCGGAGTTCGTTTGCGAGTGTGTTTTCGGAGCGCAGCGAGTCCTGCACCTGCTGCTCCTCTTGCGCGTCTTGCTCGTCCAACTCCTCTGATACGTCCGCGACGCCCTCTTCGACATCCTTAGCTGCCTCCTCGATCTCCTCTTCGACCTCCTGATCCTCAACCTCCTCTGGCTCCTCGACCTCCTCGGGTAGGCCCGGGGTGGCCGGCGAGTCGACTGGTTCATCCTCATTAGCAGGGCTTTCGGCAACAGTATCGGGTGCAATCACGGTCTCGCGAATGCTCACTGTTTCCTGCACGTCCACGGGAGGGTCCGAGCTGACGTCGGCATCCTCGACGGTTGGATGGTGTGCTCGCTCTTTGCGGACTGGCACAACTAGCTCGGGAGTGGCTTGGCCACCATGCGGCGCAGAAGCAACATCTGGAGAATCCTGCGTAACGCGGCCTCTAGACGGTCTTGAGGGCGACCATGCCTCGCGGGTTCTGAATCTATGAGCCCAGTCCGATCGGGTGCGCGGCTCGGAGAAGTAAGGCTGCACATGCTCCCGGGGCCATTGGATTCCGGCCTGTGCCGGCGGGACTAGGGCACCGGGTGATACTGGCTGATCGGGGTTGGCTGGTTCGGCAGGGTTGGCTGGCTCGGCTGGCTCGTCAGAATCCCTTGCCGCTGGTTCAGGCTGAGCCGACGAAGTCAGTTGGTTTTCCGCCTCCGAATCCCAGCCGTCTTGTTCGCTGGCTTCACCCGCAGACCCTCCAGCAGCTTCATCGGATGGCTCAGCGGGCTCAGCCGTCACAGCGGGCTCCCCTGCCGGAGAGTCCCAGCCCGGCGCCTCGGCCTGCGAAGTCGGCGGAGTATTAGGGACATCGCGAGTAAGCCGAGGAACATAGCGGTACCGCTTCGGGCTCGATGTGGGCGACGAATCCTCGTAGTCCTGGTGGCGTTTGCGACTGTAGACGGGAGTGAAATTGTCAATGTCAAAAGTGTCGTTAGCCGGCTCCAAAATCAGCGGCGCCGTAAGATAACTTCCGCGATGGCCCCGCTGCCGCGATGCAAGTGGCGGTTCTGGCGAGAAAGCCGCCGGCTGCGAATTAACCACACTGTACTGCGGCGGCCGCATCTGCGGAGGCATATCCTCGAATAGCGGGGTTCGCGCTTCATGACGGACCTCACGACTGACGAGGTTGCCTTCGCGCCAGGGTGACAGCCGCTGCGGCGACCGATACAAAACCGAGCCGCCATTGCTGGTGGGCCGAGGCGTCCAGACATGCTGTCGGGACGGTGAGTATACATTGGAAATACCCAGGCCAGCCGAAGGCAGAGGAGGTGGCACTTGCTCTTCGCGGTACCGTTGGGCGATTTCGCCAATGCGGCCCAAGTTTGGCGACGGTCCGAGCTGCTCACCAAACGGCGCCCCGGTGCTTGATGGAAGGGCATGGCTGGAGCCGCGCCGGCTGCCGGCTCGGGCTTGGTGTATTCTGTCCACGGCCGCTTGGGTATCTTCGCCTTCAGGATATAGACCCACCATATCGTCTTTGCGGTTTTGTTTGTACGGGGAACGGTACTCTGAGGAGCCGCCATGCGAACTGCTAGGAATGTATCCTGGCTGTAGGTGCGGTCCTGGCGATGCCCATGTCGGTTTGGGCGAGATGCCGGGGGCTGGCAGTTCCTGAGAGTCATCTGTTTCGGTATTCGAAGAGTAGACCACTTCCTGGGAATCGAGAATCGGGTTGGCTTGGAACTGGTCGGCGTCGTCCAACGGGTCGCTAATGACATTATCGCTCTCGCTGGCGGTGTTGGTTGCGGATCGGGGTATTGAAAAGTCTCTGCGGTCGTATTTTGTGTATGAGGGTGCGCCCCATAAATCGATTCGCGCAATTGAGCGTTCCAGCAGCTGGATCCGGCGGGCCTGGTGCATCTGCTCCGAGGTTTCTATTGATTCGGGCGGAGCGGAGAGCCCACCCGCCGAAACCAACCCACGCCGCGGGGAGTGGAAAGGATAATCAAGCGGACTATCCCGAGTTGAAAGCGGTTGGCGCGTCATAATTGCCGGCAACGCGGTCGGCCGCAAAAAATAGGTGCTAGAGGGGGGAGGTAAGTTATGATGACCTGAGCACGAGGTTGCTGGGACAACTGTGCGGTTGGAGACCGTTTAACATCGCCAGGGTATGTGTGCTTATGCACTGGACCGCAACCCAAGTTGGGAGCAGCCGGAACCCGCTGGCCCTACCCCGGCTGGCAGGAACAGGCCTAGGGCGGCTGATCACATGTAAGCGAAAAAAGCCCTGGGCTAGGCCCATGATGGACGGTCTAGGCCCTGTTCGGCCTTATTAACCCGGAGAGCCCAGTGCAGCAAGGCCCCAACCCTGGCAGGGAACACAAGCCCCCACATATTCTAAGACTTGTGTATAAATAGGGACTACTCACCCCACTCCTGTCAACCCCTCAAAGAAAAACCCAGCAATGACCATCGTCCTCCACTATCTTACCGAATCGCGTGCCCGCCGCATTCTCTGGATCCTTGAAGAGCTCCAGCTGCCGTTTGACGTCAAGGTCTACCACCGCAACAGTGCCTCGCGGGCCCCCAAGGAGCTGGAGCAGATCCATCCCTCGGGAAAATCGCCGGTGATTGTTGACGGCAATCTGGTGATTGCCGAAAGCGGTCTGATCATTCAGTATCTTGTCGAGACTTACGGCAAGAACAGCGAGCTGTACCCCCGCAACGAGGCCGACAAGCTCCAGATTGACTACGGCTTGTTTGCTGCCGAGGGCAACTACATGGTCAGTCTTATGTCCTTGTACATCAACCATATGGCCCGGGAGAAGATGCCGTTTGGCGTTCGCCAGGTCATTGGCAAGGTTCTTACCATCATTGAGTCGTACTATGCGCAGCCCGAGCTCGAGCTGTGCCTCAAGAACATGGCCAATGCTCTGGAGAAAAATGGCGGCTACTTTGTCGGCGGCCGGTTGACCGGTTCTGATATCATGTACGAGAGTCCCACTCGTTTGCTCGAGCGTATTCAGCCCGATACACTGAAGAAGTATCCTGCTGTTGTCAAGTGGCTGGAGACGGTTTCCTCGCGTCCTGCCTACATCAAGGCCCATGAGAAGGAGATTGAGCTCGACAACTCGCCCAAGCTGTAAATGCTTTTTACTCTTCAGTACATACTTATTTTTAGCTTCTCTACTAGTTTCTTTCAGTCTGCTTTAGTGCTCTGTCGCTATACCAGATATGGCTGTGGAATATGAGCTACCGAGCGGATACACTCAGCAGCCTGGTTAGCTGCCCTGAACCCTGGGCCAGAGCAGGACCACAATCGCGGATGAGGCACGATCGAGCAATGCGGCAAAGTAGCAACGATTGACATTTTGGTCGAGCGACTGAAAATAAAGGCAGCCCAGATATCCCAATAACGGCAATTCTATTCCACCACACTATGATCTATAATGCCGCTGCTATTTCAGCTTCCCCATGCTGGGCATTGCCTGATCAACGCTCTTGCATAATCTGCGCATCAGGCGGCACACGACCCATCCCAGATCGCCAGTGCAGAATTAGCGGCCCCTTTTAAAAAGTCACAATAACTACTTGCAAACGGCCACCTCAATAGTTGCTTCCGCCCCAATTACTCGATTGACATTTGCATGACCAGGCGGCCCCTTTGGTCAATGAGCTGGGCGTAGTCCCAAAATGCACCAATAGACCCGCCCTTAGTCATTTTAAGTTGGCGCAGCCTCGTCTTAGACTCCTTCTCACCAGAATGACAACGTTGAACGCGACCATGTCGCCACATCATGAGCGGAGGCGCCGGTCGGCCAGCTTGATCGGCCACCTCAAGCAAGATAGCGTGGAGGTGGAAAACGACCAATTCACAGCACCAAACCCCAACGTATCATGGATCAAACACAAGGGAGCATGGCTCATTCATATCGTTCTTATTGCCCTTTTACTGGTGGTATACGACGCCATCCCCTCGGTCTCGTCCGAGTGGACGTGGACCCTGACCAACGGCACCTATGTGATTGCTACCTACCTGATGTTCCACTACTTCAAAGGCGTTCCGTTTGACTTCAACGCGGGGGCGTTTGATAGCCTCACCATGTGGGAGCAGCTCGACAATGGCGACCAATACACGCCGTCCAAAAAGTTCCTGCTCGGCGTGCCGGTTACCTTGTTCTTGATATCCACACACTTTGCCCACTATGACCTGGTGATGTTCATTGTGAACTTTATCTTTTGCTTGGTGGGCGTGCTGCCCAAGCTGCCGTTTTCGCATCGCCTTCGCTTCATTGTCGATGAAGACGAGGAGGAACCAAAGACTGTGCCCAGCCACTTGAAGCTGGACAGTCTTGCTCTCAAGAATTGAACAAGAAGTCGACACAAAGGTTGAAACCCTGGGAGTAAGTAAATATCTGCGGATGGGAGGCGGCCGAAAACGAGCCAGACATATCTTGGGTTGATTTCGCTTCTTCTTTTTTACTTTCTGTCTTCAGTGACTGAGAAGCCACTGAGGAGCCACGAAGACGCAAACAACAAAGGATGGAGGTCTGATCGCTTTTAGGCTGGCCTGGTGATTCCCGCGGGATCTGTTTTTAAATCATTTATCTAGTAGCAAGACATAGCCTACAATGATCCGTTGACCTTGTCGTTTGTGGTGTTACCCTCAGAGTTTAGTACGCTTTTTTTTTCTTCGCCACATTCGCCGCTTCCTCGGCTCGCTAGGCCGTGCGGCTCGCGCGACGATAATCGGTGTACCCTTTCCCCTGCTGATACTACTTTCCCTCCCCCACGCCCAGGTTTGTCGATCGATGCAAGGGCGGATCGCAGTGGTGCAAAGTGCAAGCACGCTACAACGGTCTGTGCATTGCAGTATCAAGCAAACCTCGCAGATATGGGGTATACGTTTCTACTCGGAAAAAGTGCGCTGGTTTCGAGCAACTGATGTGCCCAACAGCAAACCCCCACAATTCAACTATAAACAGACGACGCAGGCAAAAGCGTTTGAAGCGTTCAACGAGCAGGACTCAAACCGGCTCGAAAAGGAGTATGAAAAGAAGAGCGACAAGTGTCTAATTCAAAAGGACGGGCTGTATATGGTCGACTTTCCTACTCGAACCTATCGCCCGACCTATTGGCAAGGACCCGGCTTTGAAGTGCGCCGGGGGACCTGGTTTTTCCAATCAGGAGGAAAATTGATGCCTCTTGACGAATCCACTGCGGAAAAACTCGAGAAGGAATACCAGAAGGGAGCAAAGAAGTTCAAGCTCGAAGACGGAAGCACCGTTTCCTTTACTGGTAAACAGGACGATGATCCGCGTATTGTGGGCACAATCACGAAAGACGGCGACTGGCTGAGTGCTCTCAAAAAGTTCGAGATCAGCTCTTCAAAGAAACTTTACCGAGGATATGCCCCTCAAAAGCCAAAGGCAGCCAAGGAGCTGCTGGGCAGCGTCCAACGAGCTGCCCAGAAAGCGGCGAAGAAGAGCATCGACAAGGCTAACCCGCAAACCCGGGTCGACGCTCGACTGGAAGAGATTCAGCCCAGCGCCAAAGAGTCGGGTCAAGTCGACCGGCCCGTTAAGCATTTGGTGCTGTGCGTACATGGCATCGGCCAACAAATGAGCCTGCGGTTCGAGTTTGTGAACTTTGTTGACGATGTGAACAAACTCCGGGATGGAATGGACCAGGCCTTTCAAGCAAATACCGATCTCCAGTTGCTGGCCGGTTCCAAGGACAACCATGGCGTCCAGGTGCTGCCGATTCTTTGGCGGAACAAGGTGTCGCCTGCTCCCAAGGAGGGCCCGTTGCACAAGCTCAAGCCCGGCGATTTGTTTTTGCAAGATAATATCCTCGCCGATATTGTGCTGGACTATGTGATGTACACCGACGCACTGCACCAAAAGAGCATGCTCGAGGCCACCGCGCAGCAGTTGAACCAGGTTTACAAACAGTTTTGCGAGAGTAACCCCACGTTCGCCAAGAACCCCAAAGTTTCGCTGATCGGCCACTCGTTGGGGTCCGTGATGCTGGACGCGTTGTTGCTAGAGCGAGATGTGCTGGACTTTGAAGTTGAAAAGACCTTTTTCCTCGGCAGCCCTGTGGGCATTCTGCACTATGTGCACGGACGCCGCTTTGAGGGCGAGAAGCTCAACACAAAGTCCATCTACAACATCATGCGCACCTCGGACCCTGTTGCGTCGCGGCTGGAACCGCTTGTCACTACCAAGGCCGTCGACGTGCCTCCACAAATCATACCTAGTACCGACAAGCTGTTGGTGAAACTCAAAGATTTGGGCAACGAAGTATCGCTTCTGGGCGACAAGATCTCCAGTAGCGCCAATGTTGTTTGGACGGCGTTGAATGCGCAGCTGGCGGCGTTTTCCGACGGCCAAGAGTCAGAAAAGTCTAATGTTCCCGACCCGCAAAAACACGTTGTGGTTCCCAAGGATATCGAAGCGTCACTGGCTCGATTCAATGTCCACAAAAGACTTGACTTTACCGTGCCCGATGCCGTGGATCTTGCCCAAGTAGTGGCCCTGGTGGGACACATGATGTACTTGGAAAACCGCGACGTTGCTGCGTTTATTCTTGGCGAGGTTCTCGGCGACAAGCGGGATTTCGAAGAGCAGCAGGCCCGGATCGATGAGCTCGAAAAGGAACGCAACAGTGAGAACTAACGTCTACGGGACCACTGAACACACTAATAAACAGTTACAATTTTAAACAATCAGAGCATATCGTCCAAACTCTTTTCCGAGTCGGCCTTGATCAGATCAAACATGCCGTCGGGCATGATGGGCTTCCCGTCGGCATCCTTGATGTAGCGGAAGGGCATCTCGGTAGACTCGAACTTGTTGAACCGCAGCTCGGGGAAATCCACATACGGAATGTCCTCAAGTTTCTGCTGCTTCTCGAGAACCCGCTGGGTCACCCGAACAGCAGTGTCGGTGGTCATCTGGACCTTGTCGAGGTGTCTACCGGCAAAGCCCAGTTTACGGAGTTCACCAGTGCGGTCTCTGGGAGGGTGATCGCCAAGAATTCCACCAAACAAAAAGTAGTCAAACTGTTTGACATCTTCGGGCTGGAGCTCCTTGTCGGCAGAAGGATCCAGCAAGCAGACTTTGCTGGTGTCAAAGTTCGGATCGAGCTCCTTGAGGCTGGTAACGTCCAAAGAGGTAGTAACCGCAGCTTTGGCGATATCCTCAGGAACCTTGACGCCTTCTTTGATAGACGAAAGAATCAATCCATCTTTACCCACTTCCTTGGAAATGGCGAGGTACTCCAGGCGCACCCAGGGCGAGAAGCCCTCCTCCATATGCTCGATAATATATTTCATGATAGCTAGGGTTTGACAAATTGTCTTTGACAAATTCTTGGGAACCTGAACCACCACAGATACGGAGATTCGGCCGCGGTTACTCAGCACCAAATTTCAGTTTCGCGGTTTGGCCCAAGTTGCAAAAAAAGAATGCTCAAGTTTTGCCAGAATTTCGGCGGCCTGAGACTGTGCGGCTCGGCGCAGCGGTTCTCCAGCACTAAGGCCGGTGCCGGGGCCGGTGTTGGTGTGCAGGGTCTTCAGGAGCGCATCAACAAGCTGGCCCAGGAGCTTTCCAATGAAGGCACTGCCCACGGCTCCGGCGCGGGCCGGCAGTCGGTGAAATACGGCGACGCCGACCATACTCGCCCCGATCTTGCCCGGCTGCGGGTGGTCCCCCGAGACCGGGCGTTCTACATGATGAATCCGCCTCATGAGGAGGTCATGCGTCACCTCAACAGCCTGATCCAGGAATATATCAACCTTCCCACGGTGCCCCGCAATAACCAGCCTGCGTCGTGGATGTCGCTGGAGGACTACCGGTCCAAGGTTGGTGGAAACCGGTTGCGGCCGTCGCAGTACAAGCAGTTTGTCAAGCAGGCCAACCGGCTGAACCGCATTGACCCACAGCTGATGCCGGCCGAGGTCGAGAGCCTGTTGACCAAGCTCAAGAGCGACACCCAGCAGCAGGCGTCTGTGTCGGTTGCTGAGCGGCTGAGCCTCGACTCGCAAGGTCGTGCCGTCGCCGTGGGCCATCGCAAGACGTCCTCGGCTCGCGTGATGATGGCCCGGGCTCACGAGGGCACCACCGGCCAGTTTCTTGTGAATGGAAAGCCTTTGAACGAGTACTTCCCTGACCAGATCTCGCGACAAAAGATTATCCACCCGCTCACGGTGGTGGACAGTGTTGGCAAATACAACATCTTTGCTACCGTCCAGGGCGGTGGTACCACCGGCCAGGCCGATGCGGTTGCCCACGGCGTCGGTTTGGCTCTGCGCACGCAGAACCCTCTGCTGGGCCCGCGGCTGCGCAAGGCCGGCTGCGTCAAGCGCGACCTGCGTCTCAAGGAGCGTAAGAAGCCTGGTCTGGCAAAGGCCCGTAAGGCCTACACCTGGGTCAAGCGTTAGAGCTTTACCAGTGAGAAAATAAAAGTACATATTCGGGCATTACGAGCCCTTCAAAATAACAATTTGCAGAGTAAATCGTCGAATTCTACGCACTACAGGATATCTTAGCCGAAAGTAGAGGAAGGGGGTTGGTTTCTCGCGGTAGGGTTCTAGCGGTCGAGAAGTGGCCTGCCGCGCATTAAGTCAAAAAGGCGTCTATAGTTCCCGGCATTATTGTGGGTTGTTTCCCTGTGTGCAAGGGCGGAACAGCCAGCGGAAGAACGCAAAGATGGGGTCCAGAGGAATGGGGATACAAATGAACATAGTGGGGTGGTTGGGTTGACAGATCAAGGCTTGGGCTGATTATATAGGTTCCGGTGCATATATTGCCTGCAGCGGCTGCATGACTCCCACGACGCTTGCTTGCTGTTGCTTGTTTGGGTGCAGCGATTACTAAGTACGGCGCCGGCCAAATGTGGGGTGTGCGTGGAGTTTAAGGATTGTAGAATAGTTGAGTAGTATGTTTTTTTAGGTGGAATTTAGGCGTATTTAGGACTATCAGTAGGCGGCCAATTTGCCGACGCCAATTCGCTGACGCCCAGCCAACGTTTTTATATCTAAGATCCTGCCGATCATGCCAATACCAAGCCCTCTACATCTCCTCCAAACGTATATCTGCCAAAAGATATCTCTACAATTCTCTCAAAGAAATCCATTGCCTGAAAGTCGACTCCAATAGCCCTTGTCAGGTGCCAAGTTTGTCCAAGCCTCATTGACGGCATGGAGTGGTGCGTCAGCGCATCTCGATAGCCGCGATCCAAACTCCGATTTCGGAATTGGCAATAAAAAATTAGGCTGTTTTTTTAACGTAGGCCTAGCAAGCATTTACAAAAGTGGCATTTGGTTTGGCAACAACACCAGTATAAATCAATCACGCCTGATTAGTCTTGAACTCCGATGGTCAAGAAGCCTTTCAAGTTCAGAAGCTTGCAATACGTACGTTCTTATTTCCCTCGATCGCAAAAGCTAACAAGTTCACCGAAACGGCAAAGTCGCGGATGCTCTGGCGGCTGATTGTGCGCACCGCCAACCGGGTGCCGTCGCAGCGGGAGGAGCTACTGAAATGGGCTCGTTCCGAATTCGAAGCCCATCGAAACGAGGAAGACCCGAAAAAGATCCGGTTTCTAGTGACTGACGGGCTGAAACGAGCCCGCGAAATGGGCGATATGCTCGGAACCATTCGATGATTTAGCTGCCATGATCATACTGCGATGATCTCGCTGAGACTTTCCTACATGCCACTATTTATATCGCCAGAGATGGCAACACCTAGCTGCGTAGACTACTAAGACTAGTCAAGGCTCGGCCGCGACTGGCACACACGCTCTGCAAAACACTGCCAGCATTAGGAATTTCCAGCTCGCTCGCCCAGCTCTCGATGGCCGCGACGGTTTCCTTGGGGTAGTCGTTGGAGTCGGCCAGGGCAGCTCGAGCTGCATCCTGGACATCGACCCGCGACTTGGACACCTTCATGGGCACTCTTGTTTTGTGCTTGGCGGCGTAGTCCTCTGTAATCTTGCAGGTCTCGAGAATCGAGTAACAGCCGTGGAAAAACTCCCAGTACTTGTCGTAGCTGGGGTGAGGCAGCGGCACATTCCAATCGTCCATGTTCCCGGCCGCCAAGTGGTTGACGACGGAGACGTTCCACTTTTCATAGTCGGTTAGCTCACTACTATCTGTAGAAACGGCCGCAGAGGACTTGGAAACGCCTCTGATCGCCTGCAGATAAAGCTTTTCTTTAGCAACCTGGACCTTGGCCCACTGCTTTCCCGGTCGCGGACCGGTTTCCACCTTGGCACCGACCGTGCCCAGAGGATCGAAGGTAACGGTGTAGTCACGGTTATCGGAGAGATGGCCCACGGGCTGGGTGAGAACGTCGGCCAAGGACGTGGTGCCCTTGAGCACCCGTTCTGCCTTGAGCCCCTCGATGCTGAGAAAAGCCCGCGAAAGGCTGTTGGTCATGCGCCGGGTGAGATCCAGCATCCCAGGGATTTGCGTGTAGGCGCCGCGGCTCAAAGCTGCACGCGAGTAGCTGCCAAGGTCGTCGGACTGCGAGTAGATGGTCTTGTGGTCACGGATGAGGCTGCGGTTCGGACTCAGCGTGCCGTTGCGAGTGAGGACGAGATGGCCCAACGATTCGAGCTGCATGTTTTTGATCTCCAGCTTCTCATAGTGCTGGACGGCCTTGGAGAACGCGCCCATGACCTGGTAGAGCTTGATGAGCCAAATGCGCACATAAAACTGGGATGGGTCATTGTTGATTGTCCACTCAAGAATGATGGCTGCCTTTTCCAGCTTGAACTCGGCGTCGCCGCTGAGCACCTCAAGGGCCGCCAAAAGCATCGCATCGTCGCCAACAAAATAGTCGGTCTTCTCCTTCGGCAGCTGGTCGAGGTTCGTGCGGTACAGCTTGACCATCTCGGCAACAGAAACCTTTTTAGTCCACAAATAATTAAGCTTGGCAATGTTTACCTTTTCAGTGAGGCTGGCAGGAGTTTGCTGGTTGACAAACTTGAGCAGTTCATCATTCAGAAACGGCCGCAGGTCTTCGAGCACACAGGTGCGGTCCTTCATGGTCTGCCAGTAAGCGTCGATGGCTTTTTCCAGTGACATGCCGCTCTTTTTGGCAAAGTCAAGCCGTGCCACCGACACGTTATGGCCTTTAAACTTGTTGGCAAAGTCGTCCCACTGGTCAGATTTGCCCAGCTTCAGAGTAGCATCATTCAGCGTTTGCCAGTAGTTGTAACTGTCAATCTCCAACAGTCGCTTTTTGGAAATATCGTAAACAGTATCCCAAAGTTGCTCCTTTACAAGAGCATCCAGCAGCAGCACATTGAGGTCTAGAGACTGCAGCTGCTGCTGCTTTTCCTCCAGGAGAAAGTCAATCATCTTTTTGGGGGCGGACATTTTCAAAACAAGCGCATACACATAGGCCTCTTGGGGCGTGGAATAAGGCATTGCACGCTCGATCATGCGTTCGGCCAGCACCGGATAAAGTCGCCGGGCCGGGTCGCCTTCCAGCAGCTCGTCGTTTTCAAGGGCCATAAAGAAGCAGCAGTTGATGATGGTGGACCGTGTGGAGCGGCGTTTGTTGATCTCGGTATGGACCTTGAGCAGGCCTTTCAAATAGGCCATATCAAACTCGTAGCCGGCCCATTCGTCCAGCATCTGCTCAGACGGGGCCGACACCCGGGCCAGTCCCTCGTAGGCGGTGTTGAGCAGCTGACCGTCGCCGAGCACCGTCAAGACCGGGGCCAAAAACGAGGTAATAACCACCTGGCTCAGCGGTCCGTTGAGCACCGATTGCTTGGCAACGTCCAACGCCTCGGAGATATTATTTTGTTTAAACTCGAGAAATGCAAGCATGCCCAGATAAGATCCGTTGGCCGGAGAGGCGGCCAAAGCGGAGGATAGAAGCGAGCGGGCCTGGCCGTATTTGTTGGCATTCAAAGCCTCGAATATTTCTCGCACCGACATTAATCTTGTTCTCTTTTTTGTTGTTTTTCAACTTCCCCTCCGGAAGAGTGTTTTCTGCAGCCTGATCCTGGCAGGGAAAGGAAACCAGCGGTGTGAAATCAGGCCCAAAGTCAGCCTAGTGGGAATAGAGCGGGTTACTACTGCCGATTACTGCATATGGCTTACTGCTCTCTCTACCCCCAAGTCCCACCTGGCCCATTTGCCTAACCCAGCGATTTTTCTTTTTTTCCTTTACAACTTATGTCTGCCCTGTACAAGACATTGACCAAGGAAGACGACGGGGAATCGAAAAAACCCCGCGAGTATATCAACCGCCAGCGGGTTCTGCTCATCACGTCGCGGGGTGTGACCTCGCGGCACCGGCATCTGGTGGCCGACATTGCACAGCTGCTGCCGCATTCTCGACGAGAGCCCAAGTTCGACACAAAATCGCAGCTGTACCATTTGAACGAGATTGCGGAGATGTACAACTGCAACAATGTCCTGTATTTCGAGGCTCGGAAACACCAGGACCTGTATATGTGGATGTCCAAGGCCCCCAATGGGCCCACTCTAAAGTTCCATGTCCAAAACATTCACACCATGGACGAGCTTAATTTCACCGGCAACTGCCTCAAGGGCTCGCGGCCGATTCTGTCGTTTGATGGTGCGTTTGATGCGTCGCCGCAGTACCAGCTGGTCAAGGAGATGATGGCGCATACGTTTGGCGTGCCACCGCTGGCCCGCAAGTCCAAGCCGTTTGTGGACCATGTCATGTCGTTTAGCATTGTGGATAACAAGGTGTGGATCCGCAACTTCCAGATCGCCGAGGAGGCCACCACCGCGGACGATCAGTCGGAGCTGTCGCTGGTCGAAATCGGGCCCCGTCTGGTGTTGACGCTGATCACTGTTTTGGAGGGCTCGTTTGGCGGGCCGGTGATCTACGAGAACAAGGAGTATGTGTCGCCGAACTTTGTGCGTGCGCAGGAGAAGATGGCTGCTGCCGAGCAGGCTCGTGGGCGCGCCGAGGCGGCTGCGTCGCGGCAGCTCAAGAAGCGCGACCGGGTTTTGGAGGCCGATCCTTTGGGGCAGGCCGCTCTGTTTCGGAACTAGGCTCTGAATTAGGCTTTGAACTAGGCTCCGAACTAGGCCTCGAACTAGGCGGCTCCAAAACTAGGCAGTGCCCTACTCTGCGCTGTGTGCTCTATATTGGCTTTGTGCTCAGTGCTCAGTTGTCAAACTGCAGAATCTAAAATTTATGTATCTTTTATCTTGTCAGAGTACTGCACCTCTTCGGAAGCTCCAGCTCTTCACGCTAGCTCTCCAAGCTAACGCTAAGATCAAGCTAAGATGAAGCGATGAAGCGATGAAACCGCGCTTCCGGCAAGTTCCAACAGCTAGGAGAATAACTAGTTACCCTATGTTCAAAGCGAGCACGCTCCAAGTTATCGTTCACACAGTTTTAGGTTCATACACACCCTTGCAGCCGTTTAGTGCTTGGGGGGAGTGGGCTTGGCCATCTCGTTCTCCATCTTCTTGATGTAGTGCTCGACGAACTTCTCCTCGTCCGAGGTGGCCGCCTCAATCGCAGGCTTGGCGTCCTTGACGGCCTTCTTGCCGCCGCCCGCGGCCAGGAAAGCACCGCCACCAACAAGCAGGAACGTGGCAATGGACAGCTGGTGCGCCTTGAAGGTGCGGCCGAAAATGTTGTAGGTAGAGCCCATGATTGGTTAGTGTGTAAGCACCGGCCGTCGAGCAGCATCTTTGTCTCCATTTGCTGACGAA
This sequence comes from Wickerhamiella sergipiensis, assembly GCA_030563925.1. Taxonomy (NCBI): domain Eukaryota; kingdom Fungi; phylum Ascomycota; class Dipodascomycetes; order Dipodascales; family Trichomonascaceae; genus Wickerhamiella; species Wickerhamiella sergipiensis. Next base: position 198,715 of record JAJMKN010000002.1, read on the forward strand.
GCGCAGCCAAAGTCCAGCCAAATACCCAGTACCCCGTAGTAACACCCCTCTCCCAGCCTGCTCCCACTCTCTGCTCACAGTCTCAGCTCCCAGCCCGCGCTGCAACACCCCTCGCTTAACCCCCCTCCTACCACCTTCCGTCAAAGCCAACCCGGCCGCTTCGCTCATGTCCTTGCTCTACAGCAAGGATTATATCTTGACCACCTTAAGGGAGGCGTATTTAAAAAACATCTACGACGACCTCGACAATGGCGAGGAAAGCACCCGTGCGTCCAGCCTGGATCTGTCGCAATCGCAGTACGCTGCGCCCTCCGGCACAACTTCGCAACACTCGTCACAGCCGCCAACGCCTCGGCGGAACAGCTCGTTCAATGGCGGGGCGATCTCGCCTTCGTCGAGCCCGCTGACCCGAAGCAATGCCGGCGCCAACGGCAGCGCAAACGGGGCAAATGGCGAGCCAAATTCTACCGCCGACCTAACCGGCGACCCTAACGTCATGTCGACATCGCCGGTGAGTCCAACATCAGGGGTTCCGCCGACACTGCAAGGGCCCGAGGGATCGCAGGCCGATCTTTTCAGTCTCGGCCACTCGAGCCGCTCAGGCGACGAGTCCGATACAGAGTACGACTATGGCGAGGGCGACATCTCTGTGGCTGCATCGGCGGTGCCAAACCGGCACTCGCCCGACCCTACGGGCTTCCAGCTGTCGTTGGACGATGACGATAGTGATCTCGACGACGATATGGTCATTGCCGCCCACCAGCTGCGGCTCACGGTCGGGGCCCAGTCCACGATCCATGGTGCCCGTAAATCCACGTCGCGGAGATCAACCCAGCGCCCGTTTGCGGGCCTGCGCAGCCGCGAAGGCAGTATGGGCAATATCCCCGAGCAAGCGCGGCTTTCGAGACGAGCCACCGACCCCAACGGGGCATTGGAGCTCGGGCTCGCGACCCAGGTCACCAACGAAGAGGCAGAAATGCCGCCCATGCCTCCGGCAGAGGTTGAATTTTCCAAACACGCCATTGTTCCCCCGCCGCAACGAGGCATGTCGCTGCTGGCCCAGCAGATCGAAATCACCAACGACAGCCCGCTCAATCCGTTTGACCAGTACAAGGGCGCGGTTGGGTCTGTCGACAGCAGTATTTCCCTGACGTTTTTCCTGCCATCAAAATCCCGCATTCCCTGGACAGTATCGGTTCGACCCGACTGTCCTGTGCACCTGGCGCTTGGGTATGCTCTCTCATTATACCATGCGGCCAAGCGGGAGCCCGCGCTCACCGAACCCGAGTGCGACGCTAATTACTGGAACGTGCGGCTTGTCGAGGACGACGGCGAGCCCGACGAAGACTTTCCTGCCCTCGACAGAGTGCGGCCCATCGAGTCGTACTCGGTGGACGAGTTTGCGATTGTGCAGGCCACCGAGGCCGAGCGCAAAGAGAACATGGCCCGCACGCCCAGCAAGGCGGTCAGCCGCACCGAGGGCGTGGTGCCCATGTCCGGCGACTCGGACGACGACGACTCCGAACGCACACATGTGCGTGTGTATAACTATCCGTTTGACCCGCTGCTGTCAAACGTTTATTGGGAAAAGACTCTGGACAATACCGTGCGCATCCAGGAGGTATTTGACACTGTTTGCCGCGAGAAAATGCTCGAGGAAGACATGTATGTTCTGCGGCTGGCCAGCACCAAGCAGATTGTGGCCGGTACCGCGCTGGTGTCTATTGTTCATGACCAGCAGGTCCTAGAACTGACCCCAAAACGCACGCTTATGTCCGAGGATGGCACTTATCTCGCGCCCACGAGCCCCTCGAAGCAACGCAGAGCCGCGTCGGTCATCACGCAGCAGAGCCTGACGTCGCGGATGAACATTGCCGGCCGGCTGGCGGCGCCGTTGCAGCCGCTGGGCTACTCCAAATACAAGATCTGGCGGCGGCAGCAAATGAGCTTCATGGGCCGCCACGAGCGCGAGCTGGCCATCGACGGCGAATACGTGCATATCATGCCGTCGAGTGACCGCTCGCTCATCGACACCGCCAAAACAACCTCATTCCACGTGCGGCAGGTCATCCGCATCAAGCAGTCGTCCAAGGTGCCCACCAACTTTAAGATCTTTGTGATGAAGCCGTCGGGCCCCAAACGCTACGACCTCGAGGGCGTCTCCAAGGCCGAGACGGCCGAGATCGTGGAGCATATCAGCCGCCTCCGCGCAAAACTAGGCCAATAGTATTTATTCTGTCTCTTGTTCTCCCGTTGTTTACGCTGGCAGTTCGTCTGTCCATCGTGGGCCCTAACCCCGCGACAAGAACCCCCCGGCCAGGTTAGTAATTTTTCAACCATGAAAGGCTCGGTGCGGATCCGGTTAGCCAGATTTGGCCGCAAACACCAGCCGGTCTACAATATTGTGGTGGCACAATCCAAAAAGGCCCGCGATAAGCTGCCCATCGAGGTTATTGGCATGTACAACCCTGTGGCTCTGCCGCTATCGCCGCAAGAAAAGGCGGACGGAAAGATCCCCGTAAAGGACGTGCGCATCGACTTTATGCGCTCGAAATACTGGCTCGGCGTGGGTGCGCAGCCTACGGAAACAGTAGCGAATCTGTTCAAAAAGGCCGGCATTCTGCCGCCGGAATGGCCGGGTCCTAACAAGTCGGTCGCGAAGCCGGAGCGGAAGGTGATCCGGCCCATGGCTGAAGCCGAGGAGCCTGCTCCTCCGCCGGTTCGTTAACGGCCGTGCATTACGGCTGTGCGTTGCGGTTGTTGGATGCCGTTGAATGCTACCAAATTCTACTGCCAGGTGAACTATCAACCGCAAGTTGGTTTATGTATATAATGTTACGAGGGTTAACAGCGCTCAAACACGCGATAAAGTCCAGGTAGGTTTGCGATCTCCACAATCGCACTGTTGAGGTCGCGGGTGCCGATCAGCCGCCGCTTGGCAGCATCAAAGAGAACCGAGACCGTTTCGGCACTGGCGTTGACGGGAACATGCATCTTGGCCAGTGCCCAGCAGATACCGCCCAAACACTCCTGCTCGTCTTGGTAGTTCATGTCCACCATGCTGCGGAAAAACTCGGGCAACCGCGCCATTGGCGGCACGTAGCCGGCCAAAAGCAGCGGCAATTGCGTGACGATGACCTCGTCCCCCCGCTCTCTGATGAGGATCTCGTAGTAGGACTCAAACATCGGGGCCATGGCAACTAGACTAGAGACGTCCCCATCAAAGTCGGGCTCAACCAGGCGAATAAGGTCAACAATTTTAATGCCATCGCCAAGATGAATCGTGCCATAGTTGCCGATATCGCGAAGCGCGAGCTGGTAGAACAGCTGCAGAGCTACCTCGTCGTAGTCCACAAGATAGAGCCGCACATCAAACTGAACAGCTGCCAAAGACCGCTCGGGGTCTACAAGACCCACAAGCGTATGATTCGACATTAAGTTGGTGATCTTGGCGTCGGCAGAGCTCTGGACATGTTCCCGCAGGTTCTTGAGCGACTGCAGATTCAGCGGCTCAAACTGCTTGGGGGCCGTGCTCGGCATATCGATTTCCTGTCCGGAAGACGCCAGCTCCGAGCCTTCGGATTCAGAGCCTGGCGCTTGTGACACGCGGGGTTTTTGGCTGCTTCCAAGTCGCTGTCTCGTCAAGTCTGAGATCGCCTGCTGTTGCGGGTCTGTCCTAACCAACTTGTGCTCATATCGGGGTTGCGACTGCGAGCCCTGGATGGCCACCGGATCGGGGATGGTGGTGCTGGCAATGTACGATTGCGTCTTGTAGGTACGGCTGGTGTTGCGCGACACAAGCAGCTCCTCTACTATTGAGACAATGGTATTGACGATCGCGGTATCGTCCAGGATCTTCACCTCGAGCTTGTTTGGATGCATGTTTACATCCACCTGGCTTGGATCGACCTCGATAGATAAATAAACAAACGCAAAGGTGCCTTTGGGAATGTACTGTGAATACAACTTGTTCAAGGCTCTCCGCAATAAGTCCCAGTCCACAAGCCGCCGATTCACAAACACAATGTCCTTGACCGACTTTTTCGAGTGGTAGTTGGCACTCGTCACGTAGCCGTGGATTTTTTGTAGGCCAATACTCTCGTCGGCAGGAATATCTAGCTCGACGAGATCGGCGGCTACAGCGCTGCCAAATACCCGCCGGATCTTATCCTTGGTGCTTCCTTGCGGAATCACATACGGCTGGCTCTCGCCCTCGCGCTTGCATGAGAAAGAGGCCGGGTAGTTGATGCCGTAGCGGCACACCGTATTCAGGATCCGCTGGTACTCTTCAGTCCCTTTGTTCTTCAAGGCCTTGGCTCGCGAAGGAGTGTTGAAAAACAGATCCTCAATGGTAATCTGCGTGCCCTGTAAACCAGCAGTCTTTTTGGTGTCCACAAGCACACCATTCTCGTAGGTAGCCTTTATTGCCACGGCCTCGTCGGCGGTTTTGGTCAACACCGACAAGTGCGAGATATGTGAGATAGACGCCAGAGCCTCGCCTCTGAATCCCAGCGTGGCGATGCGCTGGAGATCGTCAACGGTCTTCAGTTTTGAGGTGGTGTGCCGCTCGCACAAGAGAGGCAGATCGGCCTCGCTGATGCCGGTGCCATTGTCCGACACTCGCAAGAGCTTGAAGCCGCCGTCCTTGACAAGCACCTCGATGTTCGTGGCTCCGGCGTCCAAGCTATTCTCGAGAATTTCCTTGAGCGCATTATGCGGGGTCACAATGACTTCTGCTGCCGCCACTTTATTCACGACATCGGGATCCAGGCGGCGGATCATGCCTAGTTTGTTTGGGTATGTCATCGACGCGTCCATCAATTAACCTGCAGCACCGTGCATGGTCGCTGTCTTGCACTTTGCCACGCTTGCCGCGCGCGTCACCCAGGTCACACTGGTCACCTGTTGGCCATCACCCATCTGGTCGCGTTTACATTAACTACTAGAGTCAATCGCTAGCTGAATCTTATCCCATCAATTCATAAACGGTGGTCCTATGAACTCTAATCATGTTTCATAGCCATGCAGCTAGTAACCTAGTCACCCAACTTAGATATCAGCTACGACACCAGTTATAAAGCCAATGGATAGCAAATTTACTTTTCCACAACTACGGAATACAATATAACAGCAAGGGGTATCATCTATCCTTCAGCAAGTAGAAGAGACGCGACAGTTGACGCCGTCGGTAACCCTTAGATAAGTTGTAGCTGGGATGGATTCCCTATCATGCCCTCTTCGAGCGACGGCGAGGAATCACCAAGAGATCGCGTTCCTTTAGGTGCGGAAAATGCGTTTCTTGCATACGAGCGCGTTGCCGCCGAACTAAGGGAACGGAAATTGCGCATGAGTAACCCCGAGACAGGCAGCGAGGAACTGGCGCGTCTCGAGGCCGAGCTGCAGCGAAGCTTCAGGGCCTACGCGGCAGACACCAACGACTTTAATATTCTCGAAAGCGGCACGCGCGTGTTCCAGGAGTATGTCCAGATATCCACAGATCTCGTGCACAATATCACTCGCTCGGTGCATCATGCCAAAGACCTGCAGTATTGCACTAATCGGCTGGCCGACTTTGGGAGCGGCAACACCCTCGGCTCGTTGCAGCAACTTCTCCAGAAATGTGGCCGCCAGCTCGCCAAATACGCGTCTGTGGCTCCTCCGTTTGACAACCTTCAGTTTGTGCCCGCCGCAGAGCACAAAGTGGTCACTCGCCGCCAAAGGGCTACCCGCAACACTGACGCGGCTCAAACCGCTACTCGGATAGAGTTGCAGGATATTAATAGGGAAGACAAAATGAACCAGCTTGCGTCGCAGGTTTTAGCTGTCGTCAAAGAAGCCTACCAGGAGCGCCAACGGCCGATCCCGTTTGCCGAAGTCATGTTCAACAAGTACAGTTACGGCCAAACTTTTGAAAACATGTTCCTCTTGAGCATCCTGGCCGCCAACGGGAAAATCAAAACCTTTGTATCCGATGGAGGATTCTTGGCGGTGGAGCCGCCGGGCGACGTCCGTGGCGGCCACAAGCGCGCTCGCCAGCAGGTGGTCACCGAGCTCTCATTATCTCACTGGAATCGCCTTCGCGAAATATATACTGGAGAACCATTGGTGCCCAATCGAGAGTATGGTGGCGGAGGTTTAGAGAGCGACGAACAGGAACCTACGCAACAGGATGACTTCCTGATCGCCGACGCTGATGAACCCGGGGAGTATGTTAATGGCACTGATGGGCATGCTAATACTGCCTACGCCCTCAATGGTACACTTAATGGGACGCTTAATGGGGTATCAAATGGGGTAATTAATGGTACCGACCGCAGTGACTCTGAAACCAGCGGCTACACGCCTGAAACTGAAGCGCTCGGCAGAGGCATTAGACGCCCTCGCTCCAGCGACAGCGATCAAGGGCCGCCAAGTCGCCGCCGCCGCAACAACGACTTTGTAGCCCCTATTCTTTAATTTATTTTTGCACCGTTATGGTATATGTACATGTTATTCGTTTTTGAACTCGTTCAACGGCCATTTGGCCACGGGACCGCTACCAAGATCAGGAGCCATGCCAGCTTCATACATCTCAATCCCTGCCCATCCTATCATGAGAGCGTTGTCGGTGCACCATTTGAGATCGGCAAAGTGCACGTTTAAAGGCACATTTGCATGCAATGATTGTAGTCGCTCGCGAAGAGCTCGGCTGGCAGCCACTCCACCGGCACAGACCAGATCCAAGCGGCGGTTTGGCAAGGTTGCCGCACTAATACCGCTGTCTGGGTCCGATACCAAGGCATCTATCGCCGCAGTTGTTTTGCGGATGATATGCGAAAAGATATCGTCCTGCAGCTTGCGACCAATTGCTCGCCGCACATCGTCTGGCTGCTCGTGCAGAGGCTCCATCTGGAATTCTCGGGCCAATCGAGGCATCAGCGACGAGTACTGTGCAAATGAGAATGCAGGGGTATGTGAGATCTTGTTTTTGCGTTTCTCCAATGGCAAGGGAAACTCAAACTTGTCAGGAAGCGGAGCACTGGGGCCGGCCTCTGGCGCTGTGAATAGATCCAGCTCCTTCCCCAGCATATTACCAGACATGCCCAAAAAGCGAGCACACTTGTCGAGGGCATTTCCCACCGCAATATCTATCGAGTCGGCCAAGACGGTGTGGTCAGTGACTGATTTCGAGAGAACAAGCATGGTATGGCCGCCACTGACCAGTAAACTCAAAAACGGGTACGCCGGCGACTGCGCATTAGTGAAGAACCGAGGAGTTAAAAGATGGCCAAGCATATGGTGGACGCCAATAAACGGCACGTTCCATGCAACTGCCAAACCTTTACCCACCTGCAGGCCAGCTGCAAGCGACGAAAACATGCCCGGGCCCTTTGTTGCGCAAACGAGATCGATTTTGGGCCGGTTATTTTTTTCCAAAAGCTCGTTCACAAGCGGCCCCAGCTGCTGCAAATGGTGAGCAAGCGCATCTGAAGGAATAATGCCACCGTCCTTGGCACTATCCAAAGTTGATTTCATGTGATCGATGAGCCGGGGCGGCCCATCCGGCGGCCGATCGATCAAGCACACGGCCGAGTCATCGCAAGAGCTCTCGATGGCAAGGACTTTATAGCCTCTGCAATATGCACGATTTTTGTAGAGCCTCGAGGCTGCTTGGCGCGGCCTTACCCTTAGCCGGTGCATGAAGATTTGTCAAATGCCTCGTGGGTCTGATAACGGGCGGCTGCTTATCGGCTCAACCTGCTGAATTGGGAGAGGGCCCCAACCGCGGGCATGGCTCAGCGAGCAGTGAAGAATTAGCTACCGACGGTTCCGGAGAATTTCTAGCCCAAATTCAAAAATTCCAATCTTTGTATTTGGTGTAGTCCAGCTGAGTTGCGCCGATGGCTTTACAAGCCCCCTATTTGTTGTATCGGTTTCGCCTTTATCGGGACCGGAATCTTATCTGGTGGGGTTAAGCGAACCCTGCATAAGGCTCGCATATATAAATCTACAGCACACCCCCCTCGACCTGCAGATTTGATCTCTTCACTCAGTGCCACTGACAATACCAAAACAAGCTTAACAACATGAGCGTGAAAGTTACTCTTGGAGACGTCACCTACGAGCAGCCTACCCAGCTGTTTATCAACAACGAGTGGGTGGATGCCACCAGCGGCAAGACCATTGACAGCATCAACCCTAGCACCGAGGAGGTCATCGCCACGGTGCAGGCTGCCGGTAAGGAGGATGTCGACAAGGCCGTCAAGGCTGCTCGTGCCGCCTACAATGGTGAATGGAAGACCTGGACCGGCACTCAGCGCGGCGAGCTGCTGCGTCGGCTGGGCGAAGAAATGCGCAAGGACTTTGATACGCTGACTGCTGTCGAGGCCGCTGATTCGGGCAAGCCGCGCTGGCAGAATGCCAACTTTGACGTCGACCACTGCATCGATGTCTTCAACTACTATGCTGGCTGGTCAGACAAGATCGAGGGCAAAGTCACCATGGACGACCCCAAGCGCGTCATGTACACCCGTCACCAGCCCTACGGTGTGGTTGGCCAGATCATTCCCTGGAACTACCCCCTGGCCATGGCCTCGTGGAAGATCGCTCCTGCCATTGCTGCCGGCAATGTTGTTGTGATGAAGACTGCCGAGAACACTCCGTTGTCGATGCTCTACTTTTGCGAGCTCATCAAGCGGGCTGGTTTCCCTCCGGGTGTGTTTAACCTGATCTCTGGCTACGGTGGCGAGGCCGGTGCTGCTCTTTCTGCCCACATGGACGTCGACAAGATTGCTTTTACTGGCTCGACCCCTGTGGGCAAGATGATCATGGCCGCTGCTGCCAACTCGAACCTCAAGAACGTTACTCTCGAGTGTGGCGGCAAGTCGCCTGCTATTGTTTTCGACGACTGCGACGTCGAGCAGGCCGCCAAGTGGTGCGTCGAGGGCATCATGTACAACATGGGCCAGGTGTGCTGCGCTACTTCGCGGGTCATTGTCCAGGAGGGCGTGTACGAGAAGTTCTTGGAGGAGCTCAAGAAGGCGGCTGAAGACCGCACTGTGGTCGGTGACGTGTTTGCCAAAGATACCACGCATGGCCCTCAGGTGTCCAAGGTGCAGTTTGACAAGATCCTGAAGTACATTGAGATTGGCAAGAACTCGGGCGCCCGTCTCTATGCTGGCGGCAGCCGCGTGGGCGACAAGGGCTACTTTGTGGAGCCCACCATCTTTGCCGACGTCAAGCCCAAGGACCGTCTTGCCCAGGAGGAGATCTTTGGCCCTGTTGTTGCCGTGACCAAGTTCAAGACTTTCGACGAGGGTCTGGAGATCGCCAACGACAGCCAGTACGGTCTGGGCGGTGCTGTATTCACCCAGGACATTACCAAGGCTCACCTTGCTGCCAACGGCATGGACACTGGTACCGTGTGGATCAACTCGTCCAACGACCAGGACCTGCATCTGCCTTTCGGTGGTTTCAAGATGTCGGGCATTGGTTCCGAGCTTGGCGGCTACGGTCTGGATGCCTACCTGCACCCCAAGTCCATCCAGATCAACCTTGGCTACAAGCTTTAAGTACATAAGTTGATATTATCAGTTATAACTTCTTTCATCGAGGGCTACCAGCACCAGTTTAGCCGGTCTAGCTGGCAACTACTCGACATGGGACTCGCACAATTGCTCGACGGCAATCGGACTTTTCGTGCACAGACACCACCATAGCCCAAAAGTCGATTGAGTGCGTATATTTGAAGTTTTTGTCTTCAAAGGACGTGTGCACGTTTTCGGGGATTGTTACCTTTTCCAATTGCGACGAGAGGTCGAGGCAAGAATCCAGCGGTTGGTCAAGCCGGATATTGAGGAGCTCATGTGAGACCTCGGGGATATTCTCGTGATACGTTTTGCCTCGTTCCTCTGAATAGACCACCAATTGCTCACTGAGAAATACTTTGAGCCATTTCACGATCAAAAGACCGGGTCTCGAGCCATCAATGCTGAACCTTAGACCTGCCAGCGCAGGAGACTTGGGAACACCGGCCAGCGGCACAGATCCCGTACATGATATATCCACAAGGACATTATTCTTAGAAGAGAGCCTGGAAAATAAACCCGAGCGTGGAGCTAGACATGTTTTGAGCTCTGAGGAGGCTTTCTTTTCGGACCGGTCCTTGTATATCACCGACGCTTGAGGTCCGGAAGCAGGAACAAAGGTGAATGGGACAGAGGATTTATCGTCAGGGACCAATGTAGGCCGTTTCACCCGGACACTGGCAGTCCAAAAGTACCCAGAAACACAATTGGGATATTGAAACGTTTCGGGAAGATTGGCACTAGGGCCTGGCAGTTCGATAGAGAATGGGAACGAGTAGGTTCCTGCCTTTACGGCATGACTTTTTGGCGAAGGTTCAGGATAGTCAGGAAAAACAGACTCTTTCGATGAGAAAAGCGATATGTTGTTGGCAATTGTTCTGCCGGTTGGCGGTTGAGGCCCGCCAATGAGGGCTGCTCCAGCCATTGAGCCCAGAGTGGGCTGAGTATACTGGGTCAATTGAATGCGCAATTCACATAGTAATTGGACCTGAATATACTGGACTTCGACTTGACGTTTCACTGAGAGTGCAACAGTGCCCGAGACTCTTTCGGAACTGGTATATGCCTGCTTGTCTAAGGCGATAGACACCTCCACTGAGCCCAGCATGCTGAGTGATGTCGAGGGTGCAGACAGAGAAGCAGACCAGCTAGATAAGTTGCAGAGGAGAACTAGCCTAGTAGGGGGCGCAGAGAAGTAGGACCAGCCTAGATAAGGTGTACAGAGATATATAAAAAGATGAATGGGGCTATCCCCTGTTCAACGGGCCTACCCCAGCTCTGTTGTCACAATATTGTACAGCTCCTTGTCCTGGGGAGTCAAGGGCGCGATCTGAGCCGGCGGCGGCAGCTTGGCGGGCGCGGGGGCGGTCGCGGCAATGAGATCCAGCAGTTGATTATTTTGCTTTGTGAGTTTTTGGAGAATCTCGATGCTGGCCGTGTGTTGGTCGTTATAAGTGATGCTGAGGCCGATTTGATGCTGCAGGCTGCGTTCCAGCTGGCGGCTCTTCTTTTTAAGCTTCTTGTAGTTCTTTTGCAGTACCGGGTCTCGGGGAACGGGCACCGGCGAGCTCATAAACGTGCCGATGGCCATTTCCGGCGGGTGCGACAGCCCATTGGACGCCATGGTCGGGGTCCCGTTGGAGCCACTGGGCGACAGCAGTTCTCCATGCTGCGACGACTGCGGCCGCGACGGCGGATAATGGTTAGGGAGCACCATTGGGGGCTGCTGATAGTTTTGCGGCACGCCCGTTCGGTACTGGTAATCTGGCATGACGCCCTGCATCTGGGGCATGTTCTGGGGCACATTTTGGGGCATCTGCTGTGGCACCTGCTGGGGCACATTTTGGGGCATGTTTTGAGGCATGTTTTGAGGCATGTTTTGGGGCGCGCTTTGAGGAACGTTTTGAGGCATGTTTTGCATGTTCTGCGGCATCTGGGGCATATTCTGCATATTCTGGTGCAACATCATCACCGGCATAGGACCCATCTGCCCGTACTGCTGCTGATGGTACATGTTCTGGCCCTGGTATTGGTTGCGGTACTGTCCGCCCTGGAACTGCATCGGCATCATGCGGTACATGTCCTGTTGCATGGGCTGGGGCGACGGCTGCGACGAGTGGATATGGCCCTGCAGGTGAGGTTGCATTTGCTGGGTCGGGCCTTGAGTCGGAGCCTGAGCCGGGCCCGGAGCTTGGTGTTGAGGCTGCGGCTGAGGCAGCGGCTGTGGTTGGTGATGCTGCTGCTGCTGCTGCTGCTGCTGCTGCTGCTGCTGAGGTTGAGGTTGCTGAGGTTGAGGAGTGGCAGGCTGTGAGGAGACAGGCGCCGAAACGCTCTGCGGCTGTTCGTGCGGAACCTGAGGTCCCGAGTACGGCTGCTGCGGAGGGTGCTGCTGCGGAGGGTGCTGCTGCGGAGGGTGCTGCGGGTACTGCTGCAAGGGCGGCGCATGCAGTGATGGCGACGACCTCATCGGCGGCAGCTGCTGGGACGCCGGCGGGGCCGGGGCCCCCGAGTCGGCATGGCCAATGGGTGGCAGCTGTTGATGCGGCGGTTGAGCCGAGGAGTTGGGCATGGCGGCCGTGGTGGTGTCGCCAGACGTCGGCGGGCCGGTATAGGGCTGCTGGGGTACTGGGCCAGGGCCCTGGGGCTGGGCGGCCGGTTGGGCGGGGAGCTGGGCCGACGGAGCCGAGGGCATGTACTGCTGGTGGTTCTGAAAATTACCCGGGTTATTAGTTCCTGATCCTGGCGCCGGACTCGACGCCTGGTCCTGAAACGGCCCGGAAAAGGACATGCGTTGCGATTATCTCAGCAGGGCGCCGGTGTGGTTATGCGTCTAAGGGCCAAGGGGACAGCCTGCCTGCAGGTTGGGCCCTTGGGAGGACGGTCAGGGCAGATGGGGATATTACATGGCCCCACGATAGTTATTACGTACGCGCTGCCGGGGTGGAGAGCCTGCATTTAACCCCGCTCGTCGCCTCCCCTAATAGAACTTGCCGAGCAACCGTTTCTAGACATTGATGAACATTTTCGGCCATCCTGTGCGGCCGCGCGTGGGCCAGCTGGATGCAAGTCTGCTGGACGCCGAGCTGTTTGACCAGCTAAAGAACCGGCTGTGGGATGCGTTCAAGGTCTACAAGCCCGAGCTCAAGGACCGCTACGACCACGAATTCAAGGCATTGCTGAAACTGCTGCTGTTTAAAGTGACCATCTGGGACCATTCCACTACTTACGGCGGCAAGCTCCAGAACCTAAAGTTGGTACATGCGCGGTCGACCGCCTCGCAGCAGATCCCACTATCGCGGAAACAAAAGGCTCTTTACGGTCTTCTCACAATTGGCGGCGGCTATCTATGGGCAAAGCTGTCCGAGTACATGATTGCTGCTGCCTACGACAGCGGCGACGAGCCGCGAGTGGTCAAACTAAGGCAGTTTGTCGACAAGGTCTCGACAGTATGGACGGCGGCGTCGTTGTTCAACTTTGTGGCATTCATCTACTCGGGCGAGTACTCGACGCTGATCCTGCGGCTGCTGCGCATGCGCTACGTATCGCTGACCCGCACAGTGTCGCGGGTCGCCAACTTTGAGTTCCAGAACCGGCAGCTCGTGTGGAACGCCTTGACTGAGTTTCTGCTATTTGTGGCTCCGCTCGTGAATGTCGCCAAGATCCAGCGCAAGGTCGCCGCGTTGTTCTTCTACAACCCCAGCAAAGCCGGCGATCTGAGCTTTCTGCCTGAGAAAACATGCGCTATCTGCTACCAAAAAGACGCCGGGCTCACAAAGGCGTCGCCGTCGTCAAACACAATCACCAACCCGTACTTGACAAACTGCAAACACGCCTACTGCTACGTGTGCATTGAGCTGAAGTTGCAGGAAGGCGAGGGCTGGACCTGCCTACGGTGCGGCGACAAGGTCAAGACGGCGGTGCCGCTGCCGCCTGTCTGAACCGCTCAAAGTCGGTGGCAGTGAAGCTGCAGTGATAGACATGTACATGATAATTTTATTGCCCGCGTGCTCGTTACCTCATTATATACTGTGCCAAAACCCTACTGGAGGCTGGCCTGCCTTTGGTACAGCTGCACCAGCTGCTCGGAGCTGGTCGAGTCTTCAGGCCCCTTGTCGTCGCGCTCGCGGATAAACCGCGGGAACCGCAGCGATACACCCTTGCCGAGATCGTTGATGCCCGCGCGGTAGACCGGCGACAACGATAGATCGGCCGTGAGCACTTCCCACACCAGTTTGGGCTCAAACCACACATCGGGTTGCTGGTTGCCGGCAGAGTCATGGACAATGTACGACTTTGGCTTGGTATCGGCCAGCGGCGACAGCAGCGAATGGAACCGCTCCAAATCGGCCTCGCTGAATCCGGTACCAATCTTGCACACGGTCTCGTACTCCTCGGTGTCGGCATTGTATGCGCCCAGCAAGAACCCACCATAAACACTTGTGCGCTTGCCGCGACCAAAGTAGGCCCCCAGCACCACGAGATCGATCGAGTCGCCCACGCCATCAAGATAGTCTTTCTTGAGCTTGAGCCAGTTGCGACTGCGCTTGCTGGGCTCGTACGCAGACTCGCTGCCGTCCAGCATCTTGATCATCAGGCCCTCGCAGCTGTCCTTCATGCTCTGGTCCAAAAACGTTTGAATCTCCTCGACATTGTCCGAGTCCATGTACACCGCCGGGCTGAACTCACCCTCGATGAACTTGAAGTGGTTCTTGATGAGCTCGCGCCGCTCGGCCAGCGATTTGTGCAGCAGCGGCTCACCGTTGAGATATAGCACATCAAACACAAACAGGTGCACCCGGACTTTGATGTTGCCGGTCTCGACATCCTTGCGTTTGCGCGTGGAAAGCACCTGGAACGGCAGGATCTTTTTCTTTTCGCGATCCCACGCCACGGCCTCGCAATCGAGAATAAAGTCTGTGGTTTTATCGGTGCGGATATTAGGCACAATTTCAATCACATCGGGGTACCGCTGCGACATATCTTCCATGTTGCGCGAGTACACATGCATGGACCCACTGCTGGTGCAGTGTACTTGGGCCCGCTCGCCGTCGTACTTGTACTCGCTGGTGAACCGTTCGTTGCTAAAACGATCCAAGACCTCGGTGATAGACTTTGTGGGCTTGGCAAGCATGGGCTTGAGTGGAACACCGGGGGTCAGCTTGACGGCGTCCCTGAGCCCATACAGGCCGTGCTCGAGCACCGCGTCAATAATCTTTTCATAGTTGGGCAGCTGGCAGAACACGTCCTTGACCAGCTCCTCGGCGTCTTCCATCGTCATGTTCTTGCGGCCCTGCTCGCGGTCATAGTGCACAAACGCCTGGCTCAATGCCACCAGCACCGACTTTTCGGCGAGGCCAATGCGCAGTTTACCTTCCAAGCTTCGGACAAGGAACTTGGCTTCGCTTCCTCGGCACGACACAAGCAGCTGCTTGATGATGCTGATCTTCTTGGTCTGGCTCTGCTGGCCGCTGCTGGTCGCAATCTCCTTGAGCCGCTTGAAAACAGTGTCTACTGTCAACGGTTTGGGTTGGAACATAGTGCCCTGGCTCTTTTTCGAGGCAATGGCCACCTTGCCGAGATCGCCGATCTGGTTGTACTCTTTCTTGACATGGGCAATTGTGCGGCCAGTACTCTCAGCAAGCGCTTTAATGATCAGCGACTCGCCCAGCCCGAGCTCAAGACCCTCATAATCGGGCCCAAGGCGGTTGATGCACAGATAAGTGACCTCTGCCAGCGACTGGGGTCGGGTTTGGATCACCGAAGTCAGTAGATCCGCACAGTACTTTGTGATTTCCAGCCGTTTCGTAGTCGCCTCGATCTTCTCGAACGTGTTTGTGAGCTCAATGTACTCCAGCGGGCTCTTTGCAGCAGCCTCTGCACTAGGCGGAGAGCCCTGCTTGGCGATCGGGCCACTAGGGCCAGTAGGTTCCTGCTTTGGCGAGGGAGCGGGCTCGGAGCCCTGCTCGGGCTTGGCGGCATGCTCTTCTAGAGAATCGGTCTTGGCCTTTTTCGCCGGCGGCTTTGGCGCTGCTTTGCTGGCCATGGCGCGTTTTCCAGCGCCAAAAAAGCTCTCAATCGAGCTCTGCATGGGATGTAAAGCGCGTAAACCAAGCCGCATTGTCAGCAGCTAATTAGTGAGCGCGTGAATCACCTGTGTAGGAGGGACAAGAGCCGCCGGCTGAAACTGATATGCGGTCTAATGCCATATAAATACTTAAATCCTGAAATGTGACTTTTTGCGTCTGAGCAGCCGCTCGAAGATCTGTTTGGTGTCAAACAGCTCAAACACAAACCGCCGCACCACCTGCTTGAAATGAAAGTTCTCCAGCAGTTTCATGGCGCTCTTGAACAGCTCCACATCGCAAAACAGATAAGGGCTTACGCCGCGCAGAGAAACCAGCTTTTTGGACGCGTCGGTGGCCATGATGTGGTTGCTGAGGTCGGAAATCGCTTCCAGCACCGACTGCGCGGCGGGGTCTTCGCGGCGAGGGAACTCGAACAGCTCGCTGGAGTTACCAGTGAGATACAGCGGGTGGCTGCTGAGGCTCTGCTCGCTGGGGCGGCGGCTGGGCAGCCGTGACTCGATGTTGTTGTCAAACACAAACTCGTTGGGGTCCAGCGACTCTGACGGCACTTCTGGTTCTGCCTCGGATGGGGGCGGCCCAATAGCCTTGTCAAACGCCTCCCGGTCACCCACCAACGCCACAGCAACAGGACCTCCCATTGAGTCGGACGCAGTGCTCCAGCCACAGGCAGTGAGCAGCTCTGCGCCTTCAAACGTCGACGAAATCAGGCCCAGCGCATAGAACGCGGTTCCGCGCACGCTGTAGACGCTCGAGTCGCGGTAGATCTTGCAGATATTGAGCACCATGTCCATAGTGATGAACTCGGCGCCCAGCGGCTGTGACCCAATGTGGCTGAGTGCCCAAAGGTTTGCTTTGAGCTTGAGGCAGCTGTCGGCATCAAGCGCATAGAGGTTGTCGGCAATATACTGCGCAAACACATCCACAAGCGCCGTGTTCTTGAGGGTGGCGCAGCCCTTGGTGGTGAGAACCAGCTCGCCGAAAAAGTGCCGCGGCGGATGTGGCATCACTTTGGTGGGCCGTACCGGCACGCCCTGCGGAGTTTCTTCCTCCACAAGCCACCAGTTGTTGGCGCTTTCCAGGTACCGTTCCATGAGTCCTACGAACCGGTCGTTCAAGCCGTGCACCCACGCATCCATCTCACGATGCACATAGTCTAGGCTCTGGAGGTAGTCGAATCCTTCTGGCCGCGACAGAAACAGCATGTTGAGCGGGGCGCCGACCTCGCCGAGGTGGCTGATGCTGGGCATCATGCTGATAAAATGGTCGAGAATGCTGCCGTCACGGCAAAACCGCAGGATCACCCGCACGGCCATCTCGCAGACTTCGATGGCCGGGTCGTAGAGCTGGGCAACCAACAAATCCACAATCCAAAACGGGTCTACCGTATCAATGAGCGTGTTTAAAAATTCGGTCGCAAACAACCGTACCGGCACCGCGCTGGCCGTCAAAGCCTTGGACAGGATGATGCGAGGATGGCCATTGAGCGCGTAGTCCATCGACGAGATAAACAGGCGCATGACATCCTCGCGGTCGATCTCGCAAATTTGATAGAACATGTTGAACACCCGCATCTGGCTGAGCATCTGCTGGCCCACGCGCGACTTGCTCAGCACGCCGAGAATCTCAAAATACCCGTACGACAACGTGCTGCGCAGCCGGCGCGCCGAAAACAGCGGCTCGGCAGACGTGATACCCGAAGAAGGATCCAGCTGGGCGAGGCACTCGGCAACTTGGCGCAGCAGCTTGTTGTTGGCCAGGTAGCGGATTCCCTCGGTGGTGTCTAGCAAACTGAGAACCAGCTCTTTGCCGACGTTGATGTACTTGTGGTTTGTGCTGGACATTTTGATGGACGCAAAACGGTACTTGAACGGGCGGTAAAATGACAGCAGCCGCTTCATGAACTTCGTAGTGCGGATGGCCTCGTCCAGCCGCTTGGGGTTGCGCAGCGGGCCCTGGATCAACTCCAGCAGCACGTCCCAGTTCCAGCGAGTAAACGCCTTTGTTGTGAGGACGTGGGTGCTGGCAATCTGGTTCTTGAACGTGATATCGTCGATTTGGGTGCCCATTTTGATATAAACGTTTGTTCCGCCGGTCGCGAGCCCCATCTTGCCCTTGCGGCGGCCCTTGAGGGCGCTGTCGACTTCGAAAATCGGCACTGCGGCCGACGGCAGATCAAAGCCCGACGCGCGGTTGAGATCGTCGCGCAGCTCCGACGGCATCGCCAGCGCACGGTCCATGAGCTGTCGCGGCATCAGCAGCGAGCACAGTTGGTACACTCTACTGATGAGGTCGCGGGCCTGGTGCTGCACCGACCAGTGGACGCCCTTTTTCTGGAGGTGCACCAGCTTATCCATCAGGCCCTTTTCGAGGCATTTATGCAGCAGGTACGCCGTATAGTGGTTGGTAAGGGCATGCTCGATAGAGTCGTCGGGCAGCGCCAACACCTCGGCAAAAATGCCAATGAGCGACTCCTGGAGCACGCGGATAGGAATGATCATACAGGAGATGAGGTTTTCGAGATCAAAGCAACTGAGGCCCGCCCAGTTGCGCAGCATGGTCACAATCACCGCCGAAGCAGTGGACATACGCTCGCTCGGCGGCGGTGACGTCGCGTACAGCTGCACGTCGGTGAAGATGGTCACCACGCCCGCTAGATCCTGGCCATCGCGGAGAAAATGCCGTGAGTTGGGGCTGTCCAGCAGCAGCGACATGGCCATGGCCAGCGGCACCGCCAGCTCGCGGGCACCGTCGAGCATCATCTGGATCAGCACCTTGATAGCGCCCGAGGCCGATGCCTTCTCTGGGTCAACAATCATGATCTCGGCGAGGGTCTCGATGCAGATGGGCGCGAGCTTGTCGCCCGAGCTCTCGGCCACGGCCACCATGGCTCTAATAACGCCAAACGAGATCTCGTTGACGCCGCCAGGGATGTTGAGGAACGCTCTGATCAGATTCATGGCCTGGATGCGCTCGTTTTGGGTAGGGAAGTCGTCGCTTTTGGTCAAGGTTTGAATGATAAAATAGTCAATGTGCAGCCGCCTCAGCGCACTGATAGACGCATGGCTTGCAATCACCAGTCGGCACAGCCGGTATCCCATGCACAGCAGGCGGGTATCGCTGCTCAGCAAAAAGTCTCGCAGCCGGTCGTTGATTTGATGCATCGAGAACTCGGCTCGCAGAATCGGGTAGGCGGCCAGCACGTCGGCCAGCCGGTTGACGCACTTGAGGTTCCAGCTGTAGGGCTTGCGCACGTCCAGCTCGTCGAAAGCACTGCTAAACGCCCGCTCGGGCGTCTCGCCATTCAGATGGGCGCTCGCCGGCGCCAGAAACGGTGTGCTGGCATTATCGCTGCCGTAGGTCGAGGGCGTCGCGGCGCTGGCCGGGGCGCTGCTCGAGGCAAAGCTTGGGGAGGGGCCCGCGAAGCTGGTTGTGGAGCTGGTAGCTGCCACGCCGTCCTCATCAAAACCGAGCGTGCGCAGCTGGTCTTTCAGAAGGTCGATTTTCGAGGACGCCTTTTGCAGCTGGGCCATGACCTGCTTTTTGTGGTTGTCTCGAACTGGTTTGGACTTGATTTTGTGCGAATCCAGTTCATGCAGCATGTTCTCGGCGCCGTCTTTAATTTTCTCCTCCAACTGGATCTGCGCCAGCAGTTCATTGACCTGGCCGGTGTCCTGCTTGGGCTTCAATTCCCCTGCCGGAATGTCCATAGCTGGTGGATGGGGCTTCCGCCTTGATTGGTAAGGGTCTGGTTGAGGCTTGGGATCACTAGCTGATATAGCTGAGCTGAGCTGAGCTTAGCTGGGAAATGCGAGCGGGACTGGAGCTGGGGTAGTAATTAGGATAGCTAATATAGCTCATATAGCTGGGATGGACTGGGTAGTAGCAACCCCTTAGAGACCCGGCAGCCGGTGAAGCCGTGAGAAATAGATATTTTATACACTCAAAATTACAACAGGGCAAACAGAGCCATGGCAATGCTAGTGAACAGTCCCGACGACAGCACAACCGCTCCATTCTTGCTGATGTCTGAGGTTGCCGAGTAACTCACAGACGTCATGTAGGGCCGCACAGAGCCTGTAGCTACGGACGGGGCAGACGACGCCGAAGGGACGCTGTCCTGGATCTCCTCGATCTGGCTGTCGGTGACATTGAACTTGGTATTAGCCAGCGACACTTGGAAGTTGTCGTTGTCAAACACAACATACGCGCTGCGCAGGAAGATATCGCCCAGAATCCAGACGTCCTCGCTGGGCCGCAGCGCAACCTCGCACAGAGCATTGCCCTTGTTGTCGGTGGCCACTGCGCCGCTGGTGGTGTAGAGAGGCAGCAGCAGCTGGCCGATGGGAGCGTAGATCCTAGCACCGCTAAAGTCAAACTCCAGTCCGGCAACATCCTTGGGGCTGCACAAACAGTAGTAGGCATCGATACTAGAGGCATACCCAGCATCCAGCACTTTGACAATGCCGCTCATGATAACTCGCGGCAGGTACGCGATCGTCGAGCCTGTATCCAAGAGAATCGGAAGACTTCCGCTGGCAATCTGCCCGGCCTTGCCCTTGCTGGTATAGGCAGAAACGCTGTTGAGGTTAACAAACGGCAGGATCGGCTTGCCATCGGCGTCGGTATAGCCGCTGAAAGTCACCATGGGCACGGTGTAGAGGTTGCCCGTGTACTTGGCATGGTCCACACCGCCGTAAAGAATCGAGCCCTCCAAAGCATTGATGTCGTTGAGCCACACCGAGTAGGCGTTGCGCGAAATCACACCTTGTTCCTTCATGTTCTCGGGCACATTGGCATAGGTCCGGTTCACCACCGTACTGTTGCTTTGCTCGACCGAGGTTGTGTCGTCGGCGGAGCTCGAGTCCGAACGGCTCGACGAAACACCGCCCACAGGACCAATTCCAAACACACAGGTGGTGGCATTAGATACATTGGCAAATGCAAAAATCTGGTTGTCCAGCGAAGCGTTGCCCACCCGCACCACGTCGGTGGCATAGTAGCCCTGCGCGGCGGACGTATCTCCGTAGAAAATCGAGAATGGCCACGACGTATTGCCCTCAAACGTCGACGAGTCTTCCTCGTGGAACACAATCGGGGCACTGCAGTTTGGTCTCTCATACGACGTGATCTGCGAGCTGGTGGTCGCACACAGCGGGTTCTCGGCAGACATCACCCACAGATCGCTGGAGCCCGTGTCAATGGTGAACTCCACCTCTTGCGGCGGCGTACCAATCTGCAGGGTGGCCCGGTAGTACGACAACCGGTTCTCGAGTTGCTGCTCAACCGCCCGCTTCGCAAGGTTTTCATGGCGAGGAAGCACAGCGTTGTTGGTTCGGTAGCCCTTGATGGGAATCAAAACAGGGGCCGCGGCCCAGGAGCCCACGACCAAACTGGCCACAACTAGTTCAGAAAGCATCCAGTTGAAACAGTGCCCGCTAACCCTGCTTTGTTATATACTCTGGGCCAAAACGCACCTCAAAGTCTTGGCACGCCCGTCCCCTTGCCGCGGAGTTGTTGTGAGTAGACTACAGGCGCCATTTCTGCCGCGAACTGATCGAGGTTGCGGAGAAACGAATGGGAACCAGATTGTGGGGGATTAAGCCAGTCAATAAGGCTATTTGGGGCTTCATACAGCCGCTCAGATCCCAAAACGGCCTCCCGTTTTCCCTAGTCTTCGAGCCCCGCTCATGCCCCGGTTGCCCACCACCCCTGCCCTGTGTTGTCATTGTGCATCATCTGTGCTATGACCAACAGCCGCGTCGCTTAACCTAGACACTCCACTCGCCTATTATGGCATATGTATGCTCGTCGCAGACTCCCTTTCATAATTCCTTCTTCAGCTGCTGCTTTCAGATATAAATGTGGCTTAGTTTGTAATTGTCTCAGCTGCTGCGCCGACTATGTGCAGGCTCTCTGCGGGCACTGCATGCATGCCCCAACCAAGCGTCTTGGGATCTAATCCGATCTCGTTGCGGCCGATGTAATCATCATCTAGCTATTGTCGACTCTCATAGTAAGTGGCTGAAACTAGTCGGTCTCCTCAATTTGGCTTGCAGATTAGGCTTTCACTTGGGCTCCTTTATGATGGCTACCTCAAACACATGCATTTCACTTGTTACACTCATACCGCAGAACCAATTCGGGATATTTCCACAGTCTTTGCGGATTTCATTGCAGAAATTCCTAAATGAAGCGAAATACAGTCGCCAACTACATTGCCATACTCGAGCAGCCTCAGCTCCTCGAGCAGCCTCAGCAGCCACCGGCGGCTAGCAGCTTTACCTCGCTGACTGCTCAAACATCACGACTAACCTTACTCAGGTCCATGGGATGTTTCGCGGCCGGCCGCTGTTTTCTCGGTCGTTCCCACCAATAAGGCGTTCTTTCCGAATACAGTCCGCCTTTAGCCTGCCAAATAGGCCGCATCACAATACCCAAAGAGAAGCCAAAGTTCTGGCTTTAATGGAAAGCGCTAGCCTGGTGCTAGACAACCCTCAGGCTGCCCGACAGATTCTCCAGGATGCACCGGTGAAATTCGCACTTACAGACGCAGAGACCAGCTCTGCGGTTGCAAATATGCTTGTTTCCCTAGCCGTGGACTCGCGGCTCTACGGTGTGGCCGGTGCGCTGGCGCTAAAATTTTCGACAAAACTCGCATTGTCACAAACACTCCTGCACAGCATCGTCAATGGTCTTTTGCTCTACGACGCAAAGTACACGCCAGCATATGTCAAGACCTTGGACGCAATGTACCGCTCCGGACGGGTTCCGCTAGACCTCAGCTCGCATGAAAAGTCCATGCTTTTGGACACTGTGCTCAGCTATGTGCAAGTCCACGACGCAGAGACGCTTGTATTTGATACCTTTCAGCTGGTTCTAAAGGTTCCGACCGGCCCAGTTTCTGTGGCCAGTCTTTGGAAACTCGTGTCGTACTTTCTTACTCGAAATGCAACGGGTTATCTCGTAGAGATCTGGCGGTATATTGATCTGCATTACCCGCAGTCAAGCACACAGTATACCCCTCTTTTAACTCGATTAATGACCGAGTTCACTCAAAAGGAGCAATTCCGGGCCCTGGCATTACAGATGGCCCGCCGGTGTGAGCCAGATACACTTGGCGACCCGGCGATTGCCTTGGCAGTCGCCAACACTTGTGTTGCATGCAACGACTTAAAGCTCGCCAGCCAGCTACGCAAACGGCTGGGTGACAAAATCTCCAGGCCTGTTGCCGGATCGCTAATGCTGCTATATGCAGATGTGAACAAGCCAAAGGTTTTGGAGCAGCTTGCCCAGGTCGTTGCCGATTCCGGCACGGGGTTCACGCCTACGGAAACGAGCAAGTTTGTCAAGTACCTTGCTCGCAAAAACGTGGCTGAGGCCGAAGCGTTTTTAGAAGCCCAGAACCTCAAAAAAACCGAAAAGCTCTCGGCATACATGAACCTATGTAACCAGGCGATCCACAACAACGATCGCGAGCTGTTCGACAACTATATTGGCAAGCTGCCCGGAGCAGCCAAGTTCAGAGTGCCGGGCCAGATTCTCAACCTCAACTTAAAGTGGCAGCTCCACAATGGGGACTTTGAGACGGCCCGTCTCATCTACCAAAAGGAGAGCCTGCGCACGGGCATCGACCCCCGGCAGCGGCAGGTGGCTCTCAACACGCTTGCCGACTTTATTGCAAAGCAGGGTCGGCCCAAAGATGCCGCCGACTGGCTGTTCGCCGAGTTTGCTCGCCTAGGCTTACCGAGAACGCTGGCATCTTCACGGTTGCAACGCGGGCCCGACAAGCGTAGATAATTTATGTACATATACGATGCATTTTAGTCGATGAACCCTAAGTCTTTCTATAGGCAAGCGCTCTCCTAGCCAGCTGCTTGGAGCTTGCTAGCAACCGCTTGCCTCTACCGCGGATCTCAGATGCAACTTACTCGTTGATCTTGGCAAGAATCTCGGCATCACGGAAGAGCAGGTAGTTCTCATCGCCAACCTTGATGGTCGAGCCGCCAAAGGGAGGGATCAGCACGCGGTCGCCGGACTTGACGGCGGTAGGAATCACCTTGCCGTCGCGGTCGGGCAGACCGGGGCCGGTGGAGATGACCTCGGCCTCGCTCAGCTTCTCGACGTTCTTCTCGGGGATGTAGATACCCGAGGCAGTCTTCGTCTGGGCCTTGGCACGCTGCACCAGCACGCGGTCCAGCAGAGGCACGATGTTCTTGACGTTTTTCAGCGAAGTAGACATTAGGTGGATAAGCTGGAATTTTCCAGACGGTTAGTAATAATCCGGGGAACTGGCCGATCTTCGTAGGACACTTTGTCTTGCACACGATTAAATAGGCCGATCGCTGGGCCGAAAGGTAGCCAACTGGGCGACTAGGCCAGCTGTGATGATCCGTTGAAGCTCTTTGACGCTGGAAGTATTTGAATAACAACTGAAGACAGTGGTGCTTCTGGCTGACTATGCTTGTCGCTAACTTGCAGACAGTGGTTGGTAGTTCGCAGGGTAAAAGAGAAGTTAGGTTCGTAGTTTTGCCATTGTAATGAGAAATTGAATCTGTACCCGTAATTTAGCTCAAAGGCAGGACTACTAGCATCTAGACAGCGAGACCTTGGCCTAGCCAAACTTGCAAGGTCACAAAATCATCGGTCCAGATACAGTCTCGAGCGGTCGAGGCCGTCTCAGTTGATCTATCGACTATGATAGATATCCAGAGCTCCTGATAAGCTAGAGCTAATTAGGAACCACCCCTGCATGGCCATAAGCCACTTTGTCGAGTCTCTTACATCAGCGCATGCAGATTGTGGTTCCCGCTGATCGGCATGCGAGGCCAGTCGCTTGAGGAAATATCCACCCACCACGAAAGACAATGCACCCTCCAGAAAAAGATCGTAGCAAGCAGGTTTCAAGAATCTATACGATTGATACACAAAATATGCCAAGGCCTTGGCGTGTCGCGATATTTACCGCGACCAAAAGCCATCCCATTTGCGGGGTAAAGCCAGCCGTCCCGAATGCAGAGCATGTCACCGGTCATGCAGCCCCAAACAGCCGTGCGGCGGCCGGCTCCCACCAAGACTCAGTACTAGCCGAAAAAAAGGAAATAAATCAAACGGCCCTAATTCACTCCTAAAAAATATGCACCCAAGAAATTTTTCTGGCCCTTGGCAACGTTATCTTTGGACCCTATACCTAGAAACCTCGTGACCGTGAGAGAGATTACCACCGAAACCATCACAGCTGAGCAGAGGGAAATGCCCCAAAAGAGCATGCATTCGGTGGCGCAGTAAACAAAGAGATCTCCCACCGAACCCCGCAAATATGTCAGTAGGTAGCTTGTAGAGAACTGAAAATCCACGGCATCAAATGGCGCCTTGATCAAGAGTAATGACGTGAATCCGGAGAAAGCGTGGGGCTGCGGTTTTTCCGATGGTCCTGGCCACGTAGGCTAACCCTTATCGCAAAATCTTTCTGTGGACAACTAACCAACATTAGCAAACACTAGCGATTTAGACACTTGGAATTCAACTTAACTTTCTATTTTCATTGTTTGTGTTTGTTGGGGCACCTTTCTATAACCGGCATAGAGATGCCCTGCGGGGGATGTAGCCATAGGGTTGGGAGAGATAGAAGCCGCGTCCTGGATATGCAGCCCGACGTTTAAAGTTAAAATCAAGGATCCAAAATATCAGAACAATAAAATATCAACACAGGGATCCCAAATTTAACCGTCGCTATCCGTAGATAAGTTTATGAGCTCGCTACCTCTATTTAAAGGCCGCATGCACCCCTGTATCCGCTTTACTCTTTTTGGGCTCCCCGTGCCCTGACCAAAAACCCCAAAGTAAATATAAATAGAAGCCCCCCGTATCTCCCAATTGACCCCAATTAAAATGGCTGAACTTTTAAGACCCCCAATGTCTAGCCGTACTGCTTCTCTTCTCGGTGTTCCGGGCCATGCCAAGGCTCGCATCATCCAGAAGACCAACGGTAGCGGCTACAATCAAACTGTGTTTCCCCACAAGGAAGAACAAATGGGCGACGTGATGGCAGAGCTGCACTCGCAGGGCTTTATTCCTGAGAACCTTATTGAGATGGAAACCAAATGGTTCTATGAGCAATTGGGCATTGACCAGAGCTACTTTGCCAACGATACCGTCGAGAACATCGCGTCTTACATTCTGTCGCTGTACTCGGCCAAGGTCTCTGCATTTGCTCGCGCAGACCACAAGCTTGATATCCGCCTAGTGCGGGAGAGCGCCGACCATGCCGTATTTATTGATACCTCTACTCCTGGCGTGTCCAATCTCGAAGGACCCCAGTACGAGCAGCTGATCGATGAAAAGTATCTTACCCCGTCGGTGCCCACCAAGGCCTTTCGATTGGAGACTTTCCGGTCGACCTCTGCCTTCAACGACGACGATCATGTGCAGCAATTGAGATGCCACTTTGTCTATCAGTGCAAGTTCCCGTCAACGGACGTTGCGTCCGATGAGACTGATCTCAAGAAGATTTCCGACAAGTCTTTCTGGGACAAGGCCAGCGACCACACCAAGAACCTGTACTCGCAGATCATCAAGCAGGTTGTCCATCGCATGGGCCCTGTCATTGAGCTGTTTGAGATCGAGGGCACTCGCGAATACCGTCTGGTCATTGGTTACCGCCAGGACTCTGCGCCCGGCTACTATGCGGCATTGACCCATCTGTACCATTACTATGGTCTCAGTTCCAGCCGCAAGTACGTCGAGCAGTTTGCCAATGGCGTTACGGTGGTTTCGCTATACCTGATTCCTGCGCCGCCCACCACGCCCACTGCCGGCCACCGTTTCCCACCATTTGAGCACTCGGCTCTGCAGATCGTCAAGGAGGCTTCGCTGCTGTACTGCCTGCCTGACTCTGTGTTTTCCAAGGAGCTTGCCAGCGGCAAGCTTTCGCTTCAGGAAGCCGTCTATGCGCACTGTGGCCAGATCTTTGTGTCTCACTTTTTGAACCGCCTGGGTGCCGAGTACGACAACCTCATGTCGATCATCGATGTTTCCGAGAGTTCGAACCGCGAGCTCATGGACCGCCTCAAGCGCCGTCTGCGCGGCGAGACGTTCACTCGCGAGTACATTCTCGATCTGATCCGCTCGCGCCTCGACGTTGTCCACGACCTGTACCTGCACTTTGCAAACACTCACTATGTGCAGGCCAATAACGATGAGGACAACTTCCTGCCCACGCTGTCGTACCAGAGACTGCAAACCACAGAGGTTCCTACCACTGAGGAGCTGGAGCTGCGGATCACCAAGAACACCACCGATGAGCATGAGCTGATTGTGCTCAAGGCCCTGCTGCGGTTCAACAGCCACATCCTCAAAACAAACTTCTACACCCCTACCAAGGTGGCTGTGTCGTTCCGGCTGGACCCTTCGTTCCTACCCCAGAGCGAGTACCCCCAGCCGCTGTACGGTATGTTTTTGGTTGTTGGCCAGGAGTTCCGTGGCTTTCACCTGCGCTTCCGCGACGTTGCCCGCGGTGGTATTCGGATTGTTCGGTCCCGGAACAAGGAGGCCTACTCCATCAATGCGCGGTCGCTGTTTGACGAGAACTACAATCTTGCGAACACGCAGCAGCGCAAGAACAAGGATATCCCCGAGGGTGGTTCCAAGGGTGTTATCCTGCTCAACAACGAGCACCAGGATAAGATGACTCTGGCCTTCCACAAGTACATTGACTCGATCATTGATCTGCTGATTCCAGGCCAGACCCCTGGTATCAAGGAGGCTATCGTCGATTTGTATGGCAAGGAAGAGATCCTGTTTATGGGCCCTGATGAGAACACCGCCAACCTGGTCGACTGGGCTACCGAGCACGCCAAGCAGCGCGGTGCGCCGTGGTGGAAGTCGTTCTTCACCGGAAAGTCACCCACTGTTGGTGGTATCCCCCACGACAAGTATGGCATGACGTCTTTGTCGGTGCGCGAGTACGTCAAGGGTATCTACCGCAAGCTGGACTTGAACGACTCCAAGGTGTTCAAGCTGCAGACCGGTGGCCCCGATGGTGATTTGGGGTCCAACGAGATTCTGCTGTCGACTCCCAACGAGACCTATGTTGCTATTGTTGACGGCTCTGGTGTGTTGGCAGATCCCAACGGCCTGGACAAGAAGGAGCTGGTTCGTCTTGCCACGGAGCGCAAGATGATCTCCGAGTACGATGCGTCCAAGCTGTCTTCTGATGGCTACCGCGTGCTTGTTGACGATACGGACGTTACTTTGCCCAATGGCGATTCGGTCGTGTCGGGCGTTACTTTCCGCAACAACTACCACTTGGAGGCCGCCAACATGCACCGTATTGATATCTTTGTGCCCTGCGGTGGCCGTCCCGAAGCCATCAACCTTGGCAATGTGCACAAGCTCATTGACGAAAAGACTGGCCGCACTCGCATCCCTTACATTGTGGAGGGCGCGAATCTGTTCTTGACGCAGAGCGCCAAACTCGAGTTGGAGGCGGCTGGCTGCATCATCTACAAGGATGCGTCGGCAAACAAGGGTGGTGTTACCTCGTCGTCGCTAGAGGTGCTTGCGTCCTTGGCCTTTGATGATAGTGGATTCTTCAAGGATATGTGCGTGCAAGACGGCAAGGAGCCGGCGTTCTACAAGCAGTACGTCGAGGGTGTGCAGGCCCGCATCCAGCTCAATGCGCGTCTCGAGTTCGAGGCCATTTGGCGGGAGAGCGAGCGCACGGGCAAAGCTCGGTCGCTGCTGTCAGATGACCTTTCCAATGCCATCAACGAGCTGAGCGACGAGCTGTCTGCCTCCAGTCTGTGGGAGGACGTTGAGTTCCGCAACGCGGTGCTCCAGCGTGCTCTACCCCACGAGCTGGTGGGCAAGGTTGGTCTGGACACGGTTCTCAAGCGCGTGCCCGACTCGTACTTGCGGGCGACGTTTGGCTCGTTCCTGGCTGGCCGCTACATCTATGAAAACGGCACTGGCGCCAACCAGTTTGCGTTCTTTGAGTTTATGATCGAGCAGCGCAAGAATTTGCTCAAGTAGAGTTTATAGCTAGAGAATAGTCTATGTTTGTTATACATCTGCTTGGATCTGTAGCCAGTGATGCCTCAACGAAATGCCGACAGCGGCCCGGGTCCGGGGAGGTAAGGGTTCCTGAGTCAGGGATGTGGTGCGTCTGACTCGATTGGAATTTCACCCTACTTATCAGTAAGTTTTGCGAGGCTAAAATGGCGTTAGTCGGGTGAAAAGACCGTGAAGCATGGACAACCTGAGATGGAATAGCTCTCTACAACCGCCTATGAGCTGTATAGCGTTCCTGGAACTGAGGAACTGGCTGAATATCGAGCTAGATCAGGCGATCCGCAAAGAGCACAGTTCACACCATGTCGGGTGATCCCGCGAAAGTCTAAGAAGTGAAATATCGAGGAACTGTTTTTGTAAAGGCTGTTTCAAGCGATACCAATCACTATTTCGGGCACCTTCTTCGGTCGATCAGCTCATGTCACCTGGTTTCATTCACGGCTAAAGACGCTCTAGACGCCTTTTTAAAAAACTCCCTCCAATCACGGAAATACTAACTAAAGTGTTCAAGAGTTCGGTGCGATTTTCGACCATGAACATGGTTCGTTACGGTAAGTACAATGAGACCCTCTATGAGACCAATGGGAGATTCCCGAGATCGCATTTGCTGCAGACTCGGATGCGAGTGCGTTATGCAGTTGTGCTGAGCTAAAGTGCATATTTCCCCAGCTTATAGAGAGGGGCAGCTATACCCCCCAATATCCCAATCACCGAACCCCAGTACTAATGCCAGCCTCTCAGAAAATCCAGGTTAAGAACCCCATTGTCGAGCTTGACGGTGATGAAATGACCCGCATCATTTGGCAGTCCATCAAGGACAAGCTTGTGCTGCCGTACTTGAATGTTGATCTCAAGTACTACGACTTGGGCATCGAGTCGCGCGATGCGACCGATGACAAGATCACCGTGGATGCCGCCGAGGCCATCAAAAAGTACTCGGTTGGTGTCAAGTGTGCGACCATCACCCCCGACGAGGCCCGGGTCAAGGAGTTCCATCTCAAGAAGATGTGGCTCTCGCCCAACGGCACCATCCGTAACATTCTCGGTGGTACTGTTTTCCGCGAGCCCATTGTGATTGACTCAATTCCTCGCCTGGTTCCCGGCTGGAAGGAGCCCATCATTATTGGTCGTCATGCCCACGGTGACCAGTACAAGGCCCAGGACCGCTTGATTGAGGGTCCTGGTAAGCTTGAGCTGGTGTTCACTCCCGAGGGCGGAGAGCCGCAGAAGACCACTGTCTTCAACTTCAAGGACTCTGGTGTGGCCCAGGCTATGTACAACACCGACGAGTCCATCGAGGGCTTTGCGCTTGCGTCGTTCAACATGGCCGTCAACAAGAAGCTGCCGCTTTATATGTCGACCAAGAACACGATTCTTAAGAAGTACGATGGCCGGTTCAAGGACATCTTCCAGAAGATCTACGACGAGCAGTTCAAGACCAAGTTCGAGGAGCTGGGCATCTGGTACGAGCACCGTCTCATCGACGACATGGTCGCGCAGATGATCAAGTCCAAGGGCGGCTACATCATGGCGCTCAAGAACTACGACGGTGATGTGCAGTCCGACATTGTTGCCCAGGGCTTTGGCTCGCTGGGTCTAATGACTTCGGTGCTGATCACCCCCGACGGCAAGACGTTTGAGAGCGAGGCCGCCCACGGTACCGTCACCCGTCACTACCGCCAGCACCAGCAGGGCAAGGAGACGTCCACCAACTCGATTGCCTCCATCTTTGCCTGGACCCGCGGTCTTGCCCAGCGCGGCCGTCTTGACAACACCCCTGATGTCGTCAAGTTCGCCGAGCAGCTCGAGAAGGCCGTCATTGACACCGTCGCTGTTGACGGCAAGATGACCAAGGACCTGGCGCTTGCCCGCGGCGAGACCGCCCGCGAGTCGTACGTTCTCACCGAGGAGTTCATTGACCTGGTCAAGTCCCGTCTCGACAAGAACCTGCAGGCTGCCAAGCTCTAAGCGAGTACCGCTGCCTCATGCACGAAAGTGGTACTCCCAAGAGGGGGGTATGTTTTACTCGAAGGCTTGAACAGCTAGCCGGGCCGACCCCTTTAGTTAATCGCTATTTGTTTTGGTTTTTTTTTTTCTTGGCTTCCTAGATATATATATATACATTTTGCGAAGTGCTTGCAATTTAGGACACATCCGGGGCCGATGACGACAGCCTGCATATGCATGGCGAGCTGCAAGAGCCCGGGCAGGGGAAACGGGCACGGCAACTCCGCATCCCGCTTATGAAAGGCGGGTTGGGGGGAGTGTCCGGGATTTTTTTAGCTGCTAAACCACGCCGAAGCTGGCTAGGCCCGGCTGGCATCCTTGAGCATCTGGACACGGGTGAATTTCAATATCTCAAATGTGGCTATGCCAATACCAATCATTAGAAACATAGGGCGGCCGAACTTGCCGTAGAAGCTGGGCTTCTTTCCTTGCGGTTGCGGCATGGGAGAGGGGGTGGCCGTTTAGTGATGATCTGCAGGAATCGCATCTCAGATAAGCAGCCATAGGGCCCAACGGCGGGCAATCTTTATCATGAACCCTCACAAGCGTCGAGATGATCCAGCGGCTCAAGGCCTGCTGGACGGCGAGGGTAGTGACCACGAGATGGACGACCTTGAGCCCGGTGGTCGCACCACCCACAGCCCCCTCAATGGCTCTGCCAAGACCACCGATACACCTGCTGCTCATGCGGCAGCAGCTTCACTGGCTTCGGAAAAACCTGACCATTCGGTGCCTACAGGAATCCGTCGATACTTGAGTCTGGGATGCCAGCTATACATTTTGGCAATGTTTTGCGGAGCGTTGATGAAGGCGTCGTCAAAGCTGTTGGTAGAGCGCATGAACCAGTTCTTCGTGGTGCTGGTGCGCATGTCCATCACGTTTGTGGTTGCCATACTCTACATGTACATCAAGGGCCACAAGGACTACTTCTGGGGCCCTGTAGGCACCCGCAGGCTCATGTTCACTCGCGGATTTCTCGGGTTCATCAATATTTCCTGCACATGTTTCTCCCTCAAGTACTTGTCACTACCGGATGTGGCAGTGTTGACATTTTTGAATCCGCTCATCACAGGAATCATGGCTCGCATATTTCTGCATGAATCCTACACCCTACAGCAGGGCCTGTTCAGTTTGCTATCGTTGAGTGGTGTTGTGCTTATTGCTCGGCCAACGTCGTTGGTGGGAACAACTGAGGACGGCGAACAGCCCTCAGACAGCACCAGTCCGATAACTGTGACGCCTCGGCTGCGGCTGCTGGCGATCTCGGCAACCCTGTTGGTGGTTGTGCTGAGCGGGTTTGTGATGATCATTCTCCGCAAGATTGGCAAGCGCGCACACGCCCTATGCTCGGTGTCCAACTACTCCTTTATCTCCGTTGTCGGCTCATTCATCATTCTCACCTCCACAAGGGGCCAGTGGGAGGTTCCAAGGCAGCTCTGGACGTGGGTGCTACTGATTGTCACTGGCGCGTCCGGGTTTTGTCTGCAGTTCCTGACGTCCACTGCCATTCAGATGGAAGAGGCCAGCGTGCTCGTGAATTTCAAGTACACGAGTTTGATTTGGTCGATTCTGTTGGAACTTATTTTCTGGCACGACCTGCCCGACATCTGGTCGGTATTTGGCGGCTCGCTTGTTATGGTCGGTGTTGTGTTGTCTGCAATTTACAAGAAACGAGCTGCTGCCGCACAAGAAGCTGCTGTAGCTACTGCCCCCACCACTCTGTCCACTGTCCCGGTTGTTCCTCCCGGGGCTGGATCCAATGCATGATACTAGATATCCTTTCCTCATACATATTCTCACGTCGTTCTACATCTACATCTATATCTACACCATCTAAAGCATACCTTCACAGGCAGGAGCTAGATCAAAACCAATTTTCCATTTCCATTGATAAAGCCCGGTCCAAAAAACCCGGTCTGAAATCCGGTTTGTAAAACCCGGTCCTCAAACGGGGCAAACCCCAGGCATGTATGTCCATCCTGGGTAGTCAATGTAACCCGCGTCTACTATATGCAGCCGGAAGTCAATCGCACCACAAACTGGCATGGTTATGCACTGCTAACAAGAACTTCTCAATTCTATTTTTTCCAATGCTAACTCTCTCAATTGCACCTATTCTTCAAATACGATCGACGCTCAGATGCCCAGAACTGCTCGCCATACCCCCCTGATGCATCTATGATTACTTACTGCGCCTTGATCGCGGCCAAGCCAAAACAGCTGACACGTCGCTCCCAATAGCAACTCCTTAACAAATGGTAAGGCTCAGCCGCCCCAACCAACTGGGGCCGCGATGATTCGTGTTTCCACAAAAAGCAGGACGCTAACCACAGTCTATCTCCGGTGTTGGTCTCGACGACGAAGCGCTCGCTGCCTTCAACAGCTTCAAGAGCGGCGGCAAGGGCGATGCCACCAACTTTATCATCTACAAGATCTCCGACGACCAGACCACGATTGTCGTTGACCAAAAGGGCCATGCCAAGACCTACGACGACTTTGTCAACGAGCTGCCCGAGAACGACTGCCGCTACGCCGTCTACGACTTTGAGTTCGAGCTGCCCAATGGCGAGGGAAAGCGTAACAAGATCGTCTTCTTCACCTGGACCCCTGACACCGTCAAGATCCGCCCCAAGATGATCTACGCCTCGTCCCGCGACAGTCTGCGCCGTGCTCTCAACGGTGTTGCCGTTGATGTCCAGGGCGCTGATTTTAGCGACGTTGCTCACGAGACCATTCTCGAGAAGGTCTCTCGTGGTGCTTTCCGCTAGGCGCTTGGTCGCTAAAAACAAAGGATATGCCTGGATTAAATTAGCACTGTAGTCCTATATTCATCATTGTCTTGACTAGCGTCGCCTCCATGGTTTCTATTGTGTGCTTTTTATGTGCTGTGTATGCTCGATGCTGTTTATGGATCGCTAGACCCACTTGAGGCCTTCTGCCTTCAGGCTGACGTCTACGCTTCCCTGCCGTCCACTGTACACTTCGGTTGCCAAGATATAGGTAAGGGTTATCCTGAAAGGCAGGCAGCATACGACTGCAGCGTCTGTGCATACCGCTTTGGTCGTCGCCAGGGAAGCTAGCCTGCAGCCACCACATAGCGAAATAATTTTCTTCCCAATGCACATTCCGGTCGCAAGAAACATATCGAAAGGAGCGTATGCCTGAGCAGCCCGTGCTTCGGAGCCCCAAGCACGTATCGGCGACTCCCCTCTCAATTAAAGTTCCGGCAAAGCCTATCGTCATAGACGCAGGCCAGTTGCATGGCGGCCTTGCAGCCGTCATGACAAGGTTTCGAGCTAATAAAAAGGACAAGTCATTTGACCATTGTCGTCGGTGTGGGGGTCGTCATGCCGGTTGTATCGATCGCGCCGATTGCTCGCGAAGTCCTCGCTACTGTGGCGCCCGAAGAGGAGCAGAAGTCCCACAACTCCACCCAGATTGTGGTGTTTGTGGTGTTGCTGGTGGGCCTCGGAATCTGCGCATCCACAATCGTCGTGATGGGCAATTCGCCACGGTTCATCGGCTGGCTCAAACACACCGCATTCTCGCGCTTCATGGAACGCCGGTCAAGGAGATGGCGCAACTACGTCTCCAATCTCCGCCGGAGGTCGTTTGATGCCCGGTCCGTCCACGGAATAGACATCGACGTGCTCAATAGGCACTTTCCCCCCGCCACATATACGGTCCCTGTCCGACCAGGCTCGCCATCGACTTTCAAAACGGCAACATCTCAGGTCGACGTATCCACGGCACCGTCGGCAACCCCGCACGGCCCCTCTAATCCGGAAAGCTGCTGTATTTGTTACGAAGACTTTGTTGAGGGCGCTATGATCCGTATCCTGGCCTGCGACCATATGTTCCACGACGAGTGCATCAGTCGCTGGCTCACCAACTACCGCGCCATTTGCCCATTGTGCAACCAATACCTCGAGATGCTGGAACACCGCATCACGAGCCAGAACAGCTCTTCGTCCGCATCGGAAACAACATCAAGAACGGTTTCAGACGCAACTCTTGCAGAGTCGTTTAGGTTCCCGGTCCAGCCTGCCAGAGCGGCTAGAGCCCCCAGTCGCAACAACCGTCTCTAGTCTGCGCTCTCGTGCACCCGGCGGCTGTTCTTTGTGATGTTCTTGTGGTCGGCCGGATTGGCGGCCGCCTCGTATGTCGCAACCACGGGAGCTCGGTTAAGCTGCTGCCACTCTCCGCGCAGACCAATGTAAGTAATAGCAGTTGTCTCGGCTCCATGATTGGACTTGACATGAATAGTTAACGAAGTGATGTTTGAAAAGTGCGCCCGGTTCACGGCATACTCGACAATGCCGTCATTGTCGGAAGTGCCCACGCCAACTCCTTCGGGGTGGCTCAACAATTGCACGGGCTTGAGATCGTTGACCATACTGAAGTCCAGATCGTCGCGATTCTTGAACAATTGAATCTCGTCGGGGGCCCGCTCGTCAGTAAACGACCGAATTAGCACCGAATGCAGCCTTACCAGCCCGGTAAACGGAATTGTGATCAGCAGCTCCTCATCGACGTCCGATTCACAGAAATCAGCATGCTCGAGGCGGTCCGAATACTTCCGAAGAATCTTCGCGCCACTTCCACTATTTATCTCATTCAATGTGATCACTCCGTCGTGATTAATTCGCGGATACAGAGTCTGCGCTTGGTTTGTATCAGGCGGAGCGATGTGGTCATGGCCATGGTCGCCATGCTCGTCATGCTCGTGATGGCAGTCCATAACAGTAAGCCTTGACCCCCACATAAAGATCTATAATGTTATAGAAATATCGCAGACAGGTTTACAAAAGCATCTAGAATGATGAATTAAATACATACTGTGTAGAAATTAGTATGCTATTCACTCTGCTCTAGGATTTAAGTCACAGCAAACGCTGCAACTAATCAACAAACCAACTGCAATGCTCCGACTATATACCCACAATATCCGGTACGCCAACCCCGAGCCCTGGAAAAGCGAGCGGCTATGGAAAGAACGCAAATTCCCACTGATCGCCTCTATATTGCTGCATACCAATGGCACCAATGGCATTGTCTGCCTGCAGGAAGTTCTCTATGAGCAGCTGCAGGATATTTCTGAGGAATTGGGTCCCGACTGGACGTATGTGGGCATCGGCAGAGATGATGGCGACAAAAAAGGAGAATTTGGTCCCATTTATTACCGCAAAGAGCTTTGGAAAGTCGACGCTACCCCATATTGGCTTGGTCCTACCCCACAAAAACCGTCTCGGGGCTGGGATGCAGCCCTTCCTCGGGTCGTTATTGAAGCCCAGTTTCAATCTCGCAAAGATCCGAGCGTGAAGTTTGTACTGTATTGTACGCATTTTGATCACAAAGGCGCCACTGCCCGCGAGAAATCGGCAAAGCTGGTTCTTGAGCTGGCCGCCAAATACAAGGGCCCCAAATTTCTTTGCGGAGACTTGAACTCTGAGCCAGACGAGGCACCCTATAAGGTTCTGGCCAAGGAGCTGAAAGACTCCAAGCACTCGGCTCCAGTTACATTTGGCCACAAAAACACTTACACTTCGTTTGGCGACGAGCCACATACTCGAATTGACTACATCTGGCATTCTTCCGACGTTCAGGCCCTTCAGTACTCTGTTCCTCACTCCGATTATGGCTTTCTTTTCAGCGACCACCGGCCAGTAGTTGTTGACTTTCACTTTTCGTAGCTATATCATTCTTCATAGCGTTGAACTGCTAAACCTCCCTAGATTCAGGCTCGAGAGTGAAGCAGGGCATGGAAACTGCAAGTCAAACTAGAAGCTAGAGGCTTGTAAAGCAGGGCATGGAAACTCGAAGCCAAGCTAAACAGGCAAGGCACGGACTGGGAAGCTACGCAGTAGAGGAGTGGTACGGAAACTGTAAGCCAGAAGCGTCTCCAGCTGGCCTGCATGCTCGGGCCGCGCTGTGCATATAGGTGCATGACGACTCCCCAACTAAGTCATCATGACTGACGATTTCAAAATGTCCTCGCTGCTGGCTCCGGGCTACGCAACTCCGCTGTCCCGCCGATGGCAATGCAAGAGCCTTCTGCATAAGGATATGTTTGTTTACCCGTTGTTTATCACCGACAAGCCCGACGATGAGAATGTCATCAATTCGTTGCCAGGCCAGAAGCAGTGGGGTATCAACAAGCTGATTCCCTACGTCAAGACCCTGGTAGACAAGGGTCTTCGCAGCGTGCTGCTCTTCGGTGTCATTCCCGATGATATTAAAGACCCGAGCGGTACTTGGGCCTCTCGCGACGATACGCCGGTCATTCAAGCCACCAAGGCACTCAAGAAGCACTTTCCGGACCTGTTTGTGATGTGCGATGTGTGCTTGTGTGAGTACACCAGCACTGGCCACTGCGGATTGCTTCGCGAAGATGGTTCCATTATTCGCCATGACTCTGTCAAGCGCCTGGCGGAAGTGGCTGTGGCCTATGCCAAGGCCGGTGCGGATGCAGTGGCTCCGTCCGACATGATCGACGGCCGGATCGGCGTCATCAAAAAGGCCATGGTCGAGGCTGACGTCGCCTATAATACCATGCTGATCTCGTACTCGGCCAAGTTTGCCGGCCAGCTCTATGGCCCGTTCCGCGAGGCGGCGGCCTCGTGTCCCAAGCAGGGCGACCGGCGGGCGTACCAGCTGCCTCCGGGCGGTCGCGGGCTCGGCCGCCGCGCTCTGCGGCGCGACATCGACGAGGGTGCCGACGCATTCATCCTGAAACCGTCCACTTTCTACCTCGACATTGTTGCCGATGCCGCCGAGATCTGCAAAGACTACCCAATTGCAACGTACCAGGTGAGCGGCGAGTATGCCATGATCCATGCTGCTGCCGAGAAGGGCTACCTTGACCTCAAGGCCATGGCCTTTGAGGCTGCTCAGGGATCTCTGCGTGCGGGAGCCAATATTCTCATCTCGTACTTTACTCCCGACTTTCTGGACTGGCTGTCCGAGGACTCGAGCTTTGCATAAGTGATCTGTAAATACGATAAATATATTCAGGACTGTACCATGATTTTCAAAAGCAAATAAGCGCAGGCAGTTGGCAAAGAAACCACCTCCAAATAACCCACCTAAGCCAGCATGGCTTCTCTGGTCTCTGCTGCTTCCTCTTCTGTGGCTGCTTGTCTTGCTCCCTCTGACTGCGGCACATGCTGCGGCGGGGCCTGGAGCGGCGGCAAATTAGGCACATTCGGCAGCTGCTTGCCTCCTGTAGATGTTTTCTGGCCTGTCTTGGCGGCCTCTTCGGCCTCGAGCGCAGCAAGCTCATCCTGGATCTCGAGCTCGTCGGCATTACTGATCCGCTCCGCTAGCATATCAGAGACCTCTGCCTGGTAGGCAATACCCTCGGCACTCTCATCCATAATCCGCTCCACTCTATCCATAGACATTTCCGCGTTGATTTCCTTGAGCACCGCATTGCCCTGCTCCAGGCCGTACAGAATGTCCTTTTGAATCAG
This sequence comes from Wickerhamiella sergipiensis, assembly GCA_030563925.1. NCBI lineage: Eukaryota > Fungi > Ascomycota > Dipodascomycetes > Dipodascales > Trichomonascaceae > Wickerhamiella > Wickerhamiella sergipiensis. Next base: position 236,914 of record JAJMKN010000002.1, read on the forward strand.
GGCAAACTCGATATTGGCGGCCAGCTCCTCCAAATTAGCCAATTGACCGTCTGTCTTGCTCAGCAGCTGCTCCTGGAACTTCTTTTTGCGCAGAAATAGCAATGCCCGGTCCTTGTCGCCCTGAGCAAGACACTCTTTGGCCAGATCGTGCTCCCGCTGCTTAACGGCAACAATGCGCTTTTGATACTGCCGGATCCTGTCACGCTGAAGCTTCAGATCCAAAATCATTTTATCTTGGTCAGTGACTTTAGGCCGACTAGAGCCACCCCACAATGCCTTCAACAACCCCATCTGATCTGGTCCTGGTTGCTAGCTGAATGTGAGTACCAAGGATTAGAGATTGTTCCCAGTAAGTGGACTGTCTAAGCTGTACTGTTCCTCTATCCAAGCTGTACTTCCTAGTAAGCTGGGTCTGTCTTAAGCTGCCTCAAAAAGTACACAGATCCTAACCCGAAAAATATTCCTGAATGTCAAAGACTGACCGCACCGTCTTTGAGATCCTATCAAGTTACATTGATGAAGAGGAGTGCTCAATCCGGTCTCTGACGATCGATTCCGCGATCGGGATCTGTCAACAGGTGGAACCCAGACTCCTTCGCACCAAGAAGAAGCCACTGGCAGAGGCCGTCGACAAGGCGTTTTCAAGGCTCCGCAAAATGGAAAAAGATTCAAAGGCGTCGACCCCGGGTGCTCCTTCTGTTGTTGCTGAAAACGATAGTGACTTAAATGATCTGGACGAAACAAAGTTAATGACGGTGGCCGAGCCGGAGGCCAATAAAATGAACAAATCAGTGGTGGATCTCTGGAAAGTTCCTGCCGCAGAGATGGACCGCGAAACTCCCCAGCCTAAGGAATCGCGGGACTCTCGAGACTCGAAAGATATCAAAGAGCCGAAGAAAAAGAAGCGGAAGACCGCTGCTAGTGCAGTGGAGCGGCGGCCCGCCAGCCAGGTTACCTTGGCCGATCTAGGAGGAATTGATCCTATCATCACCCAGATCATGGAGCTTTTGGTGTTCCCCTTTTCACATGCCGAGATCTACGCTCATCTAGGCTCGGGAATCCCTCGCGGCGTGCTGCTGCACGGGCCGCCTGGCTGCGGCAAGACCGTTTTGGCCAATGCCATTGCCAACGAGCTGGGCGTGGCCTTTATCAATGTCAGTGCCCCCTCTGTCGTTAGCGGCATGTCTGGTGAAAGCGAAAAGAAGCTTCGTGAAATCTTTGAAGAGGCCAAAGAGCTTGCTCCGGCACTGATTTTCATTGACGAGATCGACGCAATCACGCCCAAACGTGAGAATGTGCAGCGCGAAATGGAGCGGCGGATTGTTGCCCAGCTGCTCACGTGTATGGATGATGTCTCGTTGGAGAAGACGAACGGTCGTCCGGTTATGGTTATCGGTGCCACCAACCGGCCCGATGCCATCGACGCTGCTCTCCGCCGCGGCGGCCGCTTCGACCATGAAATTTGCATGTCGGTTCCTAACCAGGACTCTCGTAAACGTATTCTGGAGACCATCAGCAGGAAATTGAGACTGGAAGGTGACTTTGACTTTAACAAGCTGGCCAAGATGACTCCTGGCTTTGTGGGCGCAGATCTTAATGCCCTCGTCTCGGCGGCGGGAGTTTCTGCTATTAAACGTATTTTTGGGGACCTGCAGACTGCTGCCATGGCCATGCCGGTCGCAAACGACGAGGATCACATGGATGTGGAACCCGAGGCCACGGTCAAAGAGGTTGTCGAGCCGATAGAAACTGAAGCTGTCGATGCTGTGCTTAATGCTGAAACCGAGACCGAGTCGCAACCTGTTTCTCAAGCAGACACACCGGCGGCCAGCGCCAATAAACCAATCCGCTCTTCGTCGCTTATATCTCAATTTCTGGAACGCCATCCTGATCCGCTATCGCCGGCGCAACTGGAGCCTCTGGCTATCAAGTTTGAGGACTTTTTGTCGGCGATCCCGACCATCCAGCCGTCTTCGAAGCGCGAGGGCTTTGCCACTGTTCCCGATGTTACTTGGGAAGACGTTGGTGCGATGAAGCCGATTCGCGAGGAGCTTGAGTTTGCCATTGTCGAGCCCATCAAGCGGCCCGAAATGTACGAAATGGCCGGCATCTCTGCGCCGTCAGGCGTGCTTTTATGGGGTCCTCCCGGCTGCGGTAAGACCCTGCTGGCCAAGGCAGTGGCCAACGAGTCGCGTGCAAACTTCATCTCGGTGCGTGGCCCCGAACTGCTCAACAAGTATGTGGGTGAGTCTGAGCGCGCAGTTCGGCAGGTGTTTGTCCGTGCTCGCGCATCTGCGCCCTGCGTGATCTTCTTTGATGAGCTGGACGCCCTTGTCCCCCGTCGTGACGATAACAATTCCGAAGCGTCCAGTCGGGTCGTGAACACGCTACTTACAGAGCTGGATGGTGTAGGCGACCGCAACGGCATCTTTGTGGTGGCTGCCACCAATCGTCCAGATATGATCGACGCGGCTATGCTTCGCCCGGGTCGGTTGGACAAACAGCTGTTTGTGGAGCTGCCCACGCCCGAGGAACGGGCTGAGATTCTCAAGACGGTGAGCCGCAACGCGCCGCTTGCCCCCTCGGTGAATCTTGCTGCGTTGGCCCATGACGAGCGCTGCCGCAACTTCAGTGGTGCCGATCTGGCGGCGCTGGTTCGCGAAGCCACTGTTCTCTCGCTCCGCAATGTGCTGCGCAATACCCCCAGCAATGCGGAAGCCCCGAATGCTCCTGTACAGGTCACTCCTGAGGACTTTGATCTGGCATTTACAAAGGTGCGGCCCAGTGTCAACGACACCGAGCGTATGAAGTACCAGCTGATGCAGGAGCACATGTCTACTTAAATGCTATGTATATCTATACAGCGGGCCGCGGCCGCGTCAATGAAAGTGTCTCGGCGATCAACGCCGCTGAATGTTTCGTCGGAACTTGGAGTAGGCGCCACCAATGCCTGCACTGGCACGAGCCGTCAGCCAGGGAGCCTCGTTCGTCTTGTGATCCCACAACAGCCACACGGGCATTCCTAGTCTTCCGCGAGAAATGATCACCTGTCTGTCACCAAGAACGGCGGGGTCCATAGGCGTCAGAAGCCGGATCCATTCGTCGCAGAGGGACTGGACAACGGCATACCCCAGACACTCTGTGTTTTGGTAGAGGTTCATGGCATCGCCAGGGGCAATGAGAGGAATACCGTTACGAATGTCTGCCGGCGATGCTGTGCCTGTAACTGCGTTGATAGCCACAATCGTGCCACTAACGCAGAGATGAGTGTCCTGGGGATCGATGCCGAAGCCATCAACAATCGCGATGCCCGAGATCAGCCACTTACGATCCAGCTTATAGGGCACTTGATATGGGCTCCATTCCGGCAGGGGTTTAATATTTTGAGTGTGGAAATAGGAGATCGTCTGCAACGTCCGTAGCTCTGCGGCGGAGAACTTAACACTGGATTCAACCACATCCACTGGCTCCACCACCACTACCTCATCGCTTATATCCTCCACCGCTTCGCGAAGCTCATCAAACGACTCGTCATGGCCCATATGAGCGACAGCCATCGGCTCTACCATCTGGCACACCTCGATATTCAGCTCCAAGCCAAGGCCCTTGGTCCAGCCAGGCGTGTTGACAATCAAGGTATGCCGCTCAGGAAGACGGCTGTAGGTGGTCAAAAGCTCCTTACACATGGCAACATAGCGTTCTGGCGTCTCCATGGGCGATGGGTATCCAAGGCTGTGAGCTTTGATAACTGTGGACCAGTCGCAGTGCATGTATGGCGGACAAAACGAAGGAGCCGTCAACCTGTGCAGAGCCAAGGTACCTGGAGGGGTGTATTCACCTTGGCCAGGATCAAGATCTAGATAATGCACGGTCTGGCCGCGGCTGGTGCGTTGGTTGCACAGAAACCGTGCCAATGTAGACTTGCCCGAGTTCTTCGGACCAACAAGCACAATACGGTCGCCGGCTGTCACCTGGCCATCAAGCTGTCTCCATGACTTGTGAGGCTCATAAATAGGGGCACCGGCCGGCACGGTTTCTAAAGCTGCGGGAAACAGAGCCTTGAAAGGTGGAGCCAACAAACTGAGATCAGGGACTTGTCGCTTTTGGATCCGGATCACGGTAGCGAAATCAGCAAACTGCTCGGCGTCGTCGCCCAGAAAATTAAGCTCATTTGCAGCATGAGCAGGCTTTATGCAATAATAAGGGGGTTGCGGGCAGGATACAGGGAAACCGTCTTGACTGGCGGGGATATTAGTTCCGCCAATGTTCACGCCGCCTTTGAGCACATGGCAAGTATAGTGGCCGCTTAAGATCAGCGGTTCACCAAGGCCATAAATAGTAGTGTCTCTATCGACTCGTAGGGTAAAGATGCCTGGCCCTTTTAGCGACGACAGAGCACTTTTGGCACTCATGTAAGTGCAGTAAATCAAACACAAAATTAAATAAAATGGAAATGAAAATAAATTAAAGTAAATGAAAGTGAATCAAAAACAATATAAAGCCGCGATAAAATAAAGGAAATGAAAATAAACAAAACAAAGTTCCGAAAATAAAGCCGAACTAAAATAACCGCAACAAATGGAAAAAATAAATCAAAACCGGACTCAAAGCAAATATCTAAAACTTAAGCCACCATCAAAGAAATAGAGCAAACCCCCAAACTAAAATCCCCCCGAAAATAAGAAATACCCAAAAACCACAAACCTTACAAACTCGTTTGTGGAGACCTGTAAACCTCCACAACGGTCATGGCGTGACGTTAGTCAGCGGCGGCAGCCACTAAGAACCCAGATTTCAAATCAGTCTTGTGCTCACGATGTCCAACGAGGCTGAACTTCGCTCCAAGCTCCACACCTACGGCGCCGACTCGCGCTTCCCCAACGCCAACCAGACCCACCGCTGCTTCCAAAACTACGTGGACTACTACCGCTGTGTCCGTGCAAAGGGCGAGGACTTTGCTCCCTGCAAGGAATTCTGGAGCGTGTACCAGTCCATGTGCCCTACTTCGTGGACCGACAAGTGGAACGAGCAGCGTGAGGCCGGCAACTTCCCTGCCTACGATGTTTAAATCTGTTTGTGCTTTCCAAGTGCAATTATAGTATAAAGTAGATGTCTACGATTAAGTGGCTCCTGGCTCGTCTTTTTCGTGTTGCCCGAAAATCTTCACATAAAACTGCCGTCCGACTCGTCGGTTTGAAACGGCGGGCTTTCATACGGATGCTCGTCGTCGTAAAGATCGCCGACCCACCGTTTCCGCTCGGCCTCGGCCTCGTCGCGAACTTTCTGCAGCTCCTCTTCTTTGCGTAGTCGCTGCTGCTCGGCGGCTTTGCGACGGACAACCTTGTCGTAGTTGATTTTTTCTTGCCGGAAATCGGGCTCCAGCTCTTTTTTGGTCTTGTTTAACCGGTTAACGATCTCGTTTTTACGGCCGCGAACATGCACTTTCTTCACCACTTTTTCCTTTTTGAACGAAACCTGGCCAGTGTCCATTGAGCCGTCCTTGTGGAGATTAGACCATGGCGTGTAAATGATCTTGACGTTTTCTCGCTTGTTGCCGGAGATCGAGTTGGCTTTGGTCAATTGAGCAGCGTCTTCCAGAACCTCGTCGGGGATATCTTCCCAGGTATACTCGTCAGGTAGCCGAGCATAAACATGAGCGGAACTCATATTATCCACATGAAACCAGACATCGCAGTCAAATCCATACTGAATGAGATTTTCATCTTTGTTAGTTTCTTTCCTGGACTCTCTTCTCTAAACTTAGTCGAGCGTGAACTTACTCTCAAACTTATCCTTTCCCATATATAGGGTGAACGTCGGCAACGAGGGATGTTTTGACTCGAAATAGTAGACCATCCTGTTCTCACCTCTCTCTAGAATTCAAAGGGTCGCCAAAGTTTGGATATCCAAAGCGGTGCTTTCCAGAGGTGTTATCCAGAGCTGTTAGCCAGAGGTGTGATCCTATATCCCGGAGCTTAGTAGGCTCCTTCGCTGACGAGATGGAGGTACCGCGAGAGTTTCAGAAGCTGGATGTGTACAAGGTTCTCAACATTGATAAAGATTGCGACCAAGCAGGAGTGAAAAAGGCCTATTTACGGCGGGCCTTGGTCACTCATCCCGATAAAGTTGGCGACACGCCTGAGAATCAATTGAAGTTCCAGGAGGTTGTGTTTGCCTACAGCGTGTTGTCGGACCCGACGCGTCGCAGCCGCTACGACAAGACGGGCTCGTTGGCCGATACCGAGAGTTTGGACTTCCAAGAGACGTTCTCAACCTATTATAACATTGAAATCACCGAGGATATGATCGAGGAGGATAAGAAGCTGTATCGATCCAGTGGAGACGAACGGGCCGATCTGCTGCGCTACTATGAGTACTTTAAAGGCGATTTTGATGCTATCTTCGAGTCAGTACTGCATGCCACCGAGTCTGATCGGAAACGACTGATCAAAGTGCTTGAAAAGGCCATTGAAAAGAAGGAACTGAAAGAGTACTCCAAGTTCGCCAAAACCACTCGCAAGTCGCACGTCAAGAAACGCGCCAAGTCCAGCTTAAAGGAAGCAAAAGAGGCCGATAAACTGCGCAAGAAACTCAATGTCAAGAAAACAAATAGTGAACAAGACTTGGCGGCGCTGATCCAAGCGCGGGGGAACCAACGCAACCAACGCTTTAACAACTTCCTCGACCAGCTCGAGCAACAGTACGCCCAGCCGTCCCGCAAGTCGCGCAAGTGATCGGCCCTCGTTCCATAATATTTTGTGTTTATTTCTATTTAGCCTTGAAGATCTAATAGCGGAAAAGGCATTTACAGCCTCGCCGGGCCAGTGGCTAGTCACTCGAGCTCCTTGAACGCTTGGGGCAGCGCCTTGAGCAGCTCGTCGACATAGCCATACTTGGTCACCGACACACCCATGTGGCCAATGCGGAAGTATTTGGTAGCAATGGGAGGCAGGATGCCGCCGGCGACCACAAAGCCGTGCTTGAGCATCCACGGCAGCAGCTGCGGCAGCTGCACGTCGTCAGGCAGGTAGGCGGCAGTCAGGCCATGGGCAGCCACGTCGCGGTCCTTGGCCACAAGCTTGATGCCCAGCGACTTGAGCACGTCCTTGACCTTGTCGCTGGCCTCGGCGTGCACCTTCCAGCGCTCCTCAACCGCCTTCTCCGAGGGAGCGATCTCGTCCAGCGACGTCTTGAGGGCGTAGATGGTCTGCACAGGAGGAGTCGAGAAGTAGGCAGGCTTATCCGACTCGTACGCCTTCATGATCGGCAGCCAGCGCTTAAGATCAGCGTAGAAGCCGGGCACCGCCTTGAGGCTGGCCAGCTTGTCCAGAGCGCGGCCGCTAGCAACCGAGATCGACAGGCCGGCAGGAACGCCGATGGCCTTTTGCGACGCAGTGAGCACAAAGTCAATTCCCCACTGGTCGAACTTGAACTCCTCAACACCAATCGAGCACACACCGTCCACGAAAATCAGCGTCTCGGGCGACACCTTCTTGACCAGCGAAGCAATGGCCTCGACGTCGTTCAGCACGGCAGTAGAGGTATCGACCTGAGTGATGGTGATGGCGGCGAACTTGGTGGCCTTGAGCTTGGCCTCGATGTCGCTCAATTCGGGCCGCGAGCCGGGCTCGGGCTTGATTTCGGTGACATCAATACCATAGCTCTTGAGAGCCTCGGCCCACGAGTGTGAAAAGAAGCCAGTGTTCAGCACAAGCGCCTTGTCGCCGCGCTCGAGGAAGTTGGCAGCAGACAGATCCCAGCCAAGAGTGCCGCCGCCAGCAATCACAAACGGCTGGGCTGCGGGGTCCTTGCTGAAGAACAGGGTGCGCAGGCTCTTGAGCACCGACGAAAAGGTATCAACAAACGGCTGCGCGGTGTGGGCAACCGAGTAGTGGGCCATTGACTCGAGGACAGCGTCGTCGAATTCAATAGGACCGGGAATCATCGTTAGGGGGTGCTCGGGCTGTTTGCTCATGTTGACAGGTTGGTGAGTTGAGTAAGGTGATGACCGAATGGATATGGGCGATGACCGAATGTAGGGCAGGCTCGGCCATTTCCGGGGTACATGCATATGGCGTGTGGCTGCTGCCTCCGCGGCAACATAAAATTTCGGCAGTTGTTGGATCATTGTTGGGTTCCAACCCAAAGAAGAAGGATGCTAGGGTACTGGAAATAGATTCTATAGGCCGGCAACCAAGCTTACCGAGCGAGCGTTTAGAAGCGATCCCATAGGGTTAGATTAGTCCATTATCTACATTGGTTTGAGCGGTATGATTCTTGATTCTCAAAGCGAACATAGTAATAACGATCATATACTGTTATACTGCTCAATTGACGGCAAATTGATGGGTTAATCCTAGACTTCCAACCCACTGTTCTTGGTCAATGCTTCCTACTAGCTTTAGTCGAACTGGGAGCCATAGGCTGGATCTTGTGCTAAGCAACAAGTAGGGACTCAAATCTATAGAAGGCTTGGGCGTAAACGAGAACTTCAGAGCTGATTTATTGAGAACCTCCGTGTTTAGGCAACATAGCGAGAAGATAAAATCACAGCATAAAATCACTACATAAGATCACAGCATTGATTTAAAACGCAATATTATTTCAAAATCAAATGTGTGGACTAAAATGCATAGATGCAAAATGCATTGACGTTACAAGCACAACACCAAAAGGCCTAGCCGGTTTGAACATTTCTCAAGGTCCACCTATCATTGTCAAGCCAATTCTCTAAAGATCGACGGCCGGTGCAGCGCATCGTGCATACCCTTTGCCCTCGAGGTTTCCAGTCGAGGCCGCTATCGGTGGGCCATCACCAATGGCGGTTTGTGGTTCGGAGAGGTTTAGGGTACTGTTTTTTAAGAAAATTTCACCCGCAGCTAAACCCTTGCATCTTTCCCCTTTTCGATCAAAAAATGTCCAACTACGTCTTGTCTGAGTCGCATAAGAACCTGATGCACGACTCCTTGTCGAGCTACGACCCCGAGGTCCAGGAAATCATCAAGGATGAGATCCAGCGTCAGCGCGAGTCGATTGTCCTTATTGCCTCGGAGAACCTCACCTCCAAGGCCGTCATTGACGCCGTCGGTACCCCCATGTGCAACAAGTACTCCGAGGGTTACCCCGGTGCTCGTTACTACGGTGGTAATCAGCACATTGACCGCATTGAGCGCCTGTGCCAGCAGCGTGCTCTGGAGGCTTTCCACCTCGACTCTGACAAGTGGGGTGTCAATGTCCAGACTCTGTCTGGCTCGCCCGCCAACATGCAGGTCTACCAGGCTCTTTTGCCTGTCCACGGCCGTCTGATGGGTCTTGATCTGCCCCACGGTGGCCACCTGTCCCACGGTTACCAGACCGACACCCGCAAGATCTCGGCTGTTTCCAACTTTTTCGAGACCATGCCCTACCGCGTGGACCCCGAGACTGGTATCATTGACTACGACCAGCTGGAGAAGAACGCCGAGCTGTTCCGCCCCAAGATGCTGGTTGCCGGTACCTCTGCTTACTGCCGCCTGATCGACTACAAGCGCATGCGCGAGATTGCCGACAAGGTCGGTGCCTACCTGATGGTCGACATGGCCCACATCTCGGGTCTTGTTGCCGCCGGTGTTATCCCCTCGCCGTTTGAGTACGCCGACATTGTCACCACCACCACCCACAAGTCTCTGCGTGGTCCCCGTGGTGCCATGATCTTCTTCCGCAAGGGCGTTCGCTCCGTCAACCCCAAGACCGGCAAGGAGGTCCTCTACGACCTTGAGGGTCCCATCAACTTCTCTGTCTTCCCTGGTCTCCAGGGTGGTCCTCACAACCACACCATCACTGCTCTGTCGGTTGCGCTTAAGCAGGCCAACACCCCCGAGTTCAAGCAGTACCAGGAACAGGTGATCAAGAACGCCAAGGCTCTGGAGAACGAGTTCAAGAAGCTGGGCTACAACCTTGTTTCTGGCGGCACTGACTCGCACATGGTTCTTTTGTCGCTGAAGCAGGACAAGGGCATTGACGGTGCTCGTATCGAGCACGTCTGCGAGCTCATCAACATTGCCGTCAACAAGAACTCCATTCCCGGCGACAAGTCGGCTCTGGTCCCCGGTGGTATCCGTATCGGTGCCCCTGCCATGACCACCCGTGGTCTTGGCGAGAAGGACTTCGAGCGCATTGCTCAGTACATTGACCAGGTTGTCAAGTACTCGCAGAAGCTGCAGGCTTCGCTGCCCACTGAGGCCAACAAGCTCAAGGACTTCAAGGCTGCTGCCGACAAGGACGAGAGCGGTGAGCTCAAGAAGCTGCACGACGAGATTGCCCAGTGGGCCAGCAGCTTCCCTCTGCCTTACTAGATCAATTAGATCTTAACCCCTTCCAAAGCCGCTTAGGATCTGAAATTCAATTCCCGTTGTTGAGTTCAGATGCTAGCATGGTTCAACCCTAACACAATTGTACTCACCTACATATCTATTTACTAGCACATTTCTCTTAATTTCAAGCTGTTAATTTTTCGCCATGCATCCCGGCTCGGTAAAGAGCACTGGCGAGTGTCGGGGTTTGTCATGCTGATCCTGGCGATTGCGGATGCTCATATCCCCGACAGAGCAATTGTAAGTCGAGAATGCCGCTTCGTTTGGGCCGAATACTAACTAGTCGCTTCCTCCAAAGCTTCGCAAGCTTCTTGTGCCCGGAAAAATCAGCCAGGTGCTTAGCCTAGGCAACACCAGCGCCCCGCAACTCGAAAGCCTGTTCAAGACGATATCCAAGGACGTTCAAAGCGTGAAGGGCGAGTTCGACACAGACCCGGCACTACCGCTATCAAAAGTTGTCACCTACGGACAATTGCGCATTGGCCTTGTCTCGGGCTTTACGATTATTCCGAATGACGACCCGGACGCTCTCCTCATTATGGCCCGGCAGCTCGATGTGGATATTCTGCTGTGGGGAGGCTCACATCGAGTGGAGACCTACGAGCTCGAAGGCAAGTTTTTTGTGAATCCAGGGTCCGTAACTGGCGCGTTTTCGCACGGCTGGTCCGACTCAAGCGAGGTTACGCCTAGTTTCTGCCTGCTAGATATCCAGGGTCTTTCCTGCGTCATCTACATCTACAGTATTGTCAACGACAACGTAAAGGTCGAAAAGGCTGTTTTTAAAAAAGTAGAGTAAATTAAGTTCACGTTTGTTCACTGTAGCATATGCATCAAACATAGCTACCATACCTAAGGTTGACTCACTGCCAGGATCACACATGGGTCATGGGTTCACATATGGACTCATATATGGGCTCATATATGTGATGCCAAACACTTGGCATATGGGTGGCATACAGATACCTCAGATAGTAGTATAAAAGCATAATGATGATGTACATTCACTGAACTACACAACTATCTCCAACCTCGATGGTTGGCACGATCTCGAACCCCTACCCTACACTCGTTGGAATAAAAGGCGCCTGCTGACGTTCGAAAATTTCATCTTACCCTCTCTATTCAAATATTCTTTGAGGGCAAGCATTTGGATGGCCAAACTGTAAGTACAATGATGACTCGAAGGCATTTGGCTCGAGACTTTCTGTCGGTGTGGAAAAAACCTAGCTACCTAAATTATTTTGTCTGATCAGTGCTAACTAGACATCACTTTATCGGGCTGAACTAGATATATCAACTATAAACTCTCACAATACTCACAACTTACAATAGTTACAATATGCCATAATTAATCTAACAATGAATCTAACAATAAATGTAACAGGGATAAATCAAATCTCGTGAATGATCGAGCTCATGGCGATCAGTTCTTGAAGACGGCCGGCCCAGGGATCGTCTTTCAAGGGCTCTTGTCCATGTTCCCAAACAATAAGTGTGTCAAACTGTTGGGTCACCGATAATTCAGACACAAGCTCGTCTTCATCGTCTATTGGCTGCGTTTCCTCGAGCACTGCTCCGGTATAGCCAGGGAGATCCACCTCGCGGCCCATCAACGGCCGACCCCTAAACGAAGACACAAAAGATCCATCTTCTTTTTTGGAAATCTGCAACTTCGACACGTCCACGGCTCCCGTATAGTTGATTTTGCAGGGCAGAACGTGACACTGATCCTTATTCTTCACTGACTTTACTCGAAACCGGTCGCGTTGAGGCATGTAATCAGGTCTGCTCAGTCTGCTCAGCTGCATTAAAGTCAATCACTACCCATTGACGAGCCCAGGATCTAGGGCTCCATTCACAAACTCTGTAAAAACTCTTTAGTGAATGCGTGTAGGAACTAGTCTAGGAATTGTCTAGCAATCAGTTCTGGGAACCAGTTCCAGACTCAGAACGCTCACTGTCGGCAAAAAGCACCTCTCGTAGACTTCTCCACATAATCTCAAGATCGTCAAGTCGGGGAAGCAGCTTGTCAAATGGCAGCATGAGCGAGTCGCTGTCCTTGGTAACCACTTGTAGGACCGATAGGACTCGGAACCCAATAAATACTTCGTTTAACACCACTTCAAGGATATCGTGGCTAGGAATGAATATGCTTTTGTCGCCCAGTTTCCGTAACCGGCCATGATGGTTAATTTGAAGGCCAATGTTTTGAATCGCCATGACACTTTCCGACAGCTCGCTGCGGATCGCCAAGGCTCCGCATATCAGGCCCACTCCTAGCACCCAGCTAACTCGTTTAACAATTAGCCACCCGCCAATAGCTACAAGCAGTAGCCGCAAAACTACCAGAAACCTCCATCGTTGACCCCGCACTGTATATTTAACAATCCCGGGTTCCCGCACTGACTCCACGGCCAGCATTTGTGGTGTTCCGAAATGGTGGTGCTACTCGAGGAATGTAGTGACTGGTAGGCCGGGCTGCGCTTACCTAAGAAATCAATTTACCTGCAGCTGAAAAAGACGCCAAAACGCGAACCACCCACGCCCGTCTAAACGCAGCTGCTGACTCTGGCCGAAAGACCACTCCCGCAGCATTTGGCCGTGGAAATGTCTATTCCGGAATTCCCCGGCCTCCAAATTGACGATTTCAGACAGCATGCAGATCGGCCGACTCCAGTGCTCTGCCTCCTTTCTCATATGCATGCCGACCATCTACTTGGCCTAGAAAGACAATCTTACTATGGCCCACTGGTATACTGTTCTGCGGCTACCCGAGCAATGGTTTTGAATATCAGAGGGAACAATGGCGACGGGGAGCTCAAGTATCACCACCTTCGCAAAGAGTCTTGCGGCATTGAGATTCTGCGGTCGCTGGAATTCGATGTCGCCCATGTGCTTCCATATGGTCCTCGAAAATCTCTTCAGGTTACTCTGATCTCTGCAAACCATTGCCCAGGAGCAGCAATGTTTCTTGTACAGAGCCAAACGCAGGCGATTTTGTTTACGGGCGACACTCGCTGCGAGCAGTGGCATGTCAACGCCTTGGCCCACCACCCGGCTCTGCTGCCGTTTACATTTGGCGAACGAGCACTGTCGCTATATGTTGACAACTCGTTTGAGCAGCACGTCAAGCGTGAACTTAGCTATGATGGAAACTTTGCGGGGATATCTCATATTATGAAGATGATCTGTGACCGTCCTTATCGCCCCGACACAGTGTTTGCTGCACTATTTACTACAACGGGGTATGAGGAGGTGCTGGTAGCGCTGGCTTACAAAAGGAAGACCAAAATCCACATGGACCCTTACTACTACAGCCTTTATTTGGCTGCTGCCGATTTCTGTCCCCTGGCAAAACAACTAGTTGAGCTGTGCGATGCCGACACTTCAAAGTGTCGCTTGCACTGGTGCCGCAAGGGCCACTGTTCTGACCGAGACGCGCAAGCGACCGTGTTTTTCTCGCCGTGCGTAACGATTGTGCCAGAGGCGGTTACCGAGCGGAATGCGTCTCTTCGGCTCGCGGATTTCGATATCAGGGGCCAGTGCGACCAGCCCGTGTTCTGCCACTTTGAAACAGGCGCTCGCTACGTTCTTGGCAGCGACATGGATACGCTTTTGCCTGGGCACATGCTGTTCCGGTTCTCGAGGCACGCATCGTTGCCCGAGCTGCAGCGGCTGGCGGCGTTGTTTCCACGGGTAAGTATCAAGTCGGCCACTGGAAACGCGGTGCATGGCTTCCAGGAGCCCGAGCCTGTTAGTGTCAAGTCAACTCCGCCTATCTTAAATGACACGCCTCGAAAAGAGCCGGTCAAACCAATTGCACCGGGTGGTGCGTTGCCGCTGTACAAGAAACAGATGGCAAAGCCACGGCAGCCAGTGCGGCGCAAGCGGGAGCTCAAACGCCGGTCGTTTACTTCCTCAAGTTCCGATGACCACCATGAAGTGCTTGCGCTTCTGAACCAGCATGCTTCCAAGGCTCAGAGTCGGGCCGAGAAGCCAGACACTGCGTCCACAGGACCCGGGTCGTTGACTCCTCCCGTGACCCCAAAAAAGCCAAGGCTATCGAAGCCCCAGACCACTAAACAAGATAGAGATGATACCGGAGGCCAGGAGGATACTCCAGACCAGACTGAGATTGAAGCAATGCCGAAGCTGGCCGCGTTAGAGCCGACGATTGCCGATCCTGTGTCGCAAGAAGCAGACTCGCTGGCCAGTCCGCCGGCGTCGCCCTCTCCGTCGCCTCGATCTTCGCAACCCACACCACCAGCAACATCGCAGCCAGCGCCGGAAACGGCGCGGCCGGCGCCGCGCCTCGTCCGGCAGCTGTCTCCGCCTCTGCAAGACATCAAAAAGCGAGACGCGAAAGCGCTCCCAGCAGCCAATACCGCCTCCGAGCTCGAGCGCCAGCTTCGCAACGATCTTAGCAGCTGGTTCGAGCTCAAATTCGACTGGGCGTCTCATGAATGTTAATGATAATGAATAAATATCTAATAATAAAACCCTAGCGTTTCTCGCTCTTGACATTGCGGCTGTGCTGCTTCTCGAGCCGCTCGGTATCTGCCTGCAGCTGCTTCTCTGCATCCTCGGCCATGGCGCGCTGCTTGAGATGGGCCTCAAGCTGCATCTGGGCATTGTGCTCGCCACGAACCTTTTCCAGATCCTCTTCCATCTTTGCGATCTCGATGATCTCGGTGCCGCTGACTTTGGCATAGTCGGCCACGTTGACCTTGCGGCGATGGATCAGGTACAAGTTGATCTTGTCCGGGTAGCGGCGCTCCTCGTACTTGAACTTTGTCTTGATCTGGTTGCGCGAGCGGTTGGGGAACATGTGAGCAATCAGATTGAAGTCGGTGCCCCACACCGACAGCGCGTTGTAGAACTGGCTAGTTTCCTGGTCGCTCCAGCGCTCGGGCCGTTCTTTGGTGCTGAAGCTGTAGCTGTTGATGACGGTGGAGTACTTGTCGATTTCGCGCGCGGCGGCCGGTGCTTCGTCTGCTCTATTGCGCGCATGGCGGTCCAGCTGCTGGGACTCAGAGTCGAGCTGAATCGTACCGTCTTTGCCCTTTTGCAGCTTCATGGCCGGCGCGGGCCCGTGCTCGGCGTCCATGGCCCGCAGTTTGGCCTGTGATTCCTCCTTGACTTTGCCAAACCGTTCCTCGCGCTCTTCGCGGTACTCTTTATATAGCGTCTCGAGCTCTTCGCGGATCCCGGGCTTCTTCGGCTGGTACAGCCCGCGCACCATCTGCTTTGCTTTGAGCACGCGCGCCCGCCGCCGTTTGCGGCTGATCCGCGCCGACTCGAACTTGGAGTACTCGTCGTTTGTTTCGCCAATAGGAATGTCGCTGCAAAGCGTGGCCATCGTAAATGTTTCGACGTTAATGGCCTTGTTGTCCAGATTGATCTCGCTCAGCGAGTGGCCACGGTTGATCACCGGGAGGTCCTCGGGTTCGATGATCTCGCGGCCCTCGTCGTCAAACCGCTGCTCCCGCTGCTCGGTTGCCTCCACTTTGGGCGCAGGCCCTTCCTTGGCCGCAGCAGGGGCAGGAGCAACGCTTGGACCTGCCTCGGGCGACTGCTCCTTAAGTACAGGCGTCGTAAGGCTTTCGGGCAGTTTGTGAATCGTGGCAACGGGCGCGGCAGCCCGACGCGGCCGCTTCACCATCAGCGGCTCGGAAATCGTCGACAGCCGAAGAGGACCGCCGCTGCGCACAGGAACACGCGATTTTAGCGCCGCTCCTGCCGCCGGAGCAGTCTCCCGGCCCGGCCGCGCGATGGGAGCCACGCTTATCGGAGTTGTTGCCGGACGAACAGCCTTGGCTTTAGGCTCCACTGGCACAGGCGCAGCAGTTTCTGCAACTTTAACTTCTTCATTGGTCGCTTCTTTGGCGTCGGTTTCCGCAAACACTTCGGCAGTCGCAGCCTCAGCCGGCTTGACAGGCTCTGCCTCCACTTGGGGCTTTTCCAGTTGAGTTTCCTTTTCAGTGGGCGTCGCTTCAGATGCTGGCTCTGCCGGCAGCGCGGGCGTAGCCGAAGGTCGACGCGATTCGGCATCTACACTCGCTGGCGGAGGCATTGGCGTGCTGGCTGCGGTCTCGTCGTCGGCAACGGCCTCCTCATCGACCATTTTCATCTTATCGAGCTTGGGCCGCTCTGCCGACGCGGCAGACGACTCGCGGCGCTCGGAGTCGGCCGGCGTACTGAATGACGCACGCACGCTGGACGTGCGGCGGCGCGGCTGGCCGCGGATGTTGGCGCGGTTGCCGATTTTCGGCGCAAACCGCGTCGAAGATTTATTGACCGCCGATGACATTGGTTAGGTAATCTTTTCCCACTGGGACTATTTACTACTTGCCCTTTTCCTAGGCAGGTTCGCACGCTGGTTGTACAGCTAGTTATAGGGAGGCCAGTTATAGGAAAGCGGTTACTGGAATGGTCAAATCAACAGCAAGCCATTCGTTTGGCGAAGAGTATGTGATTTTCGTGAATACGTGTGTGGGCGGCGTGGTTGCGGGATTGACCAACGGCTCGGTAAACCTTTTGGGCTACGATCTGCATGCAGCCAAGCCGTTATTGGCAGCTGGCGGTCCGAGCCTCACGGGCATGGGCCTTAATAGCGAACACACAGTTTCGGTGAGCGACGCAGACGGTGGAATCAGAATAGTGGATACGCGAACGGCCAAGTTAGAGTCCCGGATCGATGCAGGGATGCCCCTGGCATGCTTGTCCACCAAGGGCGAGCATATCGCGGTTGGTACCGAGCTTGAAAAGCCCGACGCAGGTGTGCTTGTGTACGACCTGCGCAAGGGGACCACACCAATTGTCAAGTACATTGACAGTCATAATGACGATGTCACCGATGTGCGGTTCCATCCCCATTTGGACAATACTCTACTCAGCGGCTCCACGGACGGCATCGTGAACCTGTACAATACGGCTGTCGCCGATGAGGACGACGCTGTCTACCAAACCATCAACCATGGCTCCTCAATTCACCGCACCGGGTTCCTTTCAGACCGTCGAGTGTTTGCATTAAGCCATATGGAGACTCTAGCCGTTTACCAAGTCGCGGACCCCGACGAAGAGGTCGAGGAGCCGAAGCCGACCGAGTTCGGCGATGTACGCGAAACCTGGGGGTGCCAGTATGTGGCCGACTTTGTGAACGAGTACTTTTTGGTGGGCACCAACGCAGAGAGTAAAGCCAAACTCATCCCCTTTTACAATGAGGTGCCGGGAACCGCTATCGAGCTGGACGGAGCCCATGGCGAGGAGGTTATCAGGACCTTTGACTTTCATAATAGTGTGCTCTACACGGGCGGTGAGGATGGGCTTGTCAAGGCATGGGCCCTCGAGTCTAAATCCAGTGAAAAGCACCGAGGTCCTAAAAAGGTCTCGTCGAAAGTTAAAAAACCGTACTAGTACGGCATACACATACATAAAAATACATTTCACAGTATACAGCAAGTTTAGGATAGGTCTTCGATCATGTGCTCGAGATCGTCCAGCGAGTATGGCACAAATACAAGTTCCTGGCCGTCCTTGCTCTTGGTTTTTTCCACCATCTTGTGCTCGATAAATTCGGCAAGCATAAGCTTGAAGTTCATCTCCGCAGACACAACCAGCTGCTCCACACATTGCTGGTACAGCTGCTGCAAAACGATGGCATAGGCAGACGTGCCGCTGGTGTTGGGTCCACAGCCTTGTTCCACCATGCGCTCATACTGGGCAGTGATAAGCACAAGATACAGGCTTCTTGCGTTCTGGGTAAGCGATTCAAGAACGTACTTGACACCCTTGGCATTCACTGCCGCACGGCTCTTGCCGAGACTCATCACATCGGTGTAACCCACCTCGGTGAGATACAGCTCGTAATTGGTGACGTCGTGCCACGCAAAGTTTAGCTGCGAGGCCTGTTCCGATGTCCAGAGCAGCGGCGAGTTGACGTGGTCCACGGACGCTACAAGCGACACGTACGGCGATGCTACGAGTCGCACCAGCATGCTTCTTGTCTTGTCGTCTCTCAATGCACTTCCATCGATACTGTGCACCACCAGGACCAGCCGGGTTTTGGCCTTCTCTAGGAAGTCTAGGAACAGAAGCAGCCGCTCAGAGGGCTGGCGAAGCCATTCGGAGTACTCCTCTTCGTCTACCAAACACGAGACGCAGGTGTTGAGGACCTCCTTAAAGGTTGTGGCAGGGTTGTAGCCATTAACAACAACCACCGCAGCAGATGGGTCCCAAAAGTCAACAAAGTCCATAATGAACTGGCGTTTGGAGCCAATCCCGTAAAACAGGAGATTGAAGCCTTGGTCGATTTCAAGGGCCCATTGGCTAAACAGGCTGCGGTACTGTAGCCTCAATTTCTCTTGCAAGGCCGGCAAAGACGCCGGAACTCGTTGGTTCAAGGTAATAAGCTCGTTTCCGTCTATTGCCGGTGCTTTTGTGAAGGGGGTGGCCGAGATCTTTTCTCGTTGTTTATGCTGATCAAAATAGCCCTCGTAACCGTCCATGAATAGGGCCGTCGACTCCTCTGGCTCGGGCAACGCGCGTCTACCTTGAGACTGGATAGCTGCGGAAGCAAGAATCGAGTGTTCCAAGTTGGGGATGTCCCCCATCTCCGAGCCGCTGTCGGGGTCGTCGACCTCCCTCTGCAGGTCAAGCTTGGCCATGGGTGATGATTATGCAAGGGTTTGGCGAAAAAAGTTGGAAATTTCACTATGATCACATTCTGCCCCAGCTGCTCCAACATGCTGCAGATCTCGCAAGGCTCCGGGGCCTATCGATTTGAGTGCAAAACTTGCCCGTACCAGTTCCCTATCACGGGCGATGTCAAGGTTTTTGACCGCAAATACATGGACAGAAAACAAGTGGATGATATGCTGGGAGGTGAAGGAGCATGGGATAACGTCGACCAGACCTCTGCAATGTGTCCTGTGAGCGATTGTGGAGCCAATAAGGCCTATTTCTACCAGCTGCAGATTCGCAGTGCCGATGAACCTATGACGACATTCTACAAGTGCGTGCAGTGCGGCCATCAATGGCGGGAGAACTAAGAGTGGTTGTTGGAATGCCTAAAGGGCAATTATTTATTCTAAATGGTCTTATGACGGTTGCGTTCCGGGGGAAAATCATTTGTTCCTCATTTTTTGGATGCTGAGGACCACTTTTGGGGGCACCGGGTCATGAACTGGAAACAACGAGAAGGAGGTTTTTCAAGTTGGCCAGCGTTTGCTTTAAATCAACAACCGCAAGCTGCCGCGCCTCCATCAGCTTCTCAATATCCTTGTGTAGTAGATAGAGTGCATACTCAACTCGATAGAGCAGGGCACCCTTTGTCCAGAGCGGAAACATTCGTGAACCCTGGAGCCGGGAAATGTGGTCGACCACAAACGATTGCGAGCCGTAAGGCCGGATCGGGTAGGGCAGAGCCACATCCAAATAACGGCTCAACAGTACTACAACCTGGGCCACTAGCCCCAATGCTGCTCCGACCTGGACAGGATCGTAGTGGTTGATAGTAAACACACTGGGCATGGGCAAATCGCAGATGGTAAAGTGAAATGACGGTTCTACCGGCTCAATTGGGAAAATGGTTAGCAATTGAGTGGCCAAACGAGCCTGTTCTTTTTCAATGAGCTTGGCAATGTTTTCCTCTTTGATGTCGACGCCGCTAGGAAGCACCGGCGGTGCGGATTCTTTGGTGGCCAGAGGCACCAGCGTCGACTGCCACTGTGAGAGCTCCCTTTGTTTGAGTTGCGTCGAGTTTCGTAACGTTTTTGTGCGCTCGCGCGTGCGGGCGGCAGATTGCCTTGTTTGGAGAACGAATTTGCGCACCTTGGCAAGATTATACTTGAGGTCGTCTCTGCGGGTCTCCAAAGGCTCGGTTGACGGCCCTAGGTCCTCGGCGATTTCCTTGGCAACCGTGCGGCTGGCAATCCGCGCATCGTCCAGACATTTCTGTAACGTGTATATTTTGACGAGCGTATCGTAGCTGGCCGTGGATATGGGCCGAGCCGTCAAAGAAATCGGCGGTTTGGAGGTCGAGCTTTGCGAGGGCTTGCGGCCCTCGTTCTTGGATTTCCCAGACCGCGGCAGCCACATCAACGTATCTTCACAGCGACATAATACAAATGGTTTAACCACAAACGGATCCTCGGTCTCTTGCTTTCGTTCTCCATCTTTTGCCAGAAGCTGCTTGGCCTTGCGATTGGCCTTGACTTCGCGATGAATCTCCTTGTCAATAGCCGCCTGGCCATCGCAAATGAGCGCATCATCCAGATCGTATTCTAATGAGTAGACCAGCTGCCAGTCCTGATCCTTTTGAAAGACTTGTACCCAGAGGTGTGCGGTTCTCGCTGGCTGCCCCAACGTCGAGAAGTCCACGTCGGCAAAATCGGCGAAAGTGGTGGCCTGCACCTCCTCGCTAACATATACAGGTGCCGTCTGCGTGTCTGCATAAACGACCAGCCGGGTCGGCCATGGATTCGCCAGATGGTGCACTGCCCATCCGGTGAGATGCCGCAGCTGCGGGTGCTTAGCTATCAGCATGCCCGGCGCACTGGCAGTCGGGCACTTTTGTGAGATCCATGGCCCGACTTTGTTGATGGCGACCGAATGGCAGGCCAATACCGGCGACTCGGGATCAATTGGAAACATCAATTCGAGCCCTCTCCGCAGCAGCAGCTCAACTGCAGTGTGTCAATCGTGCGTGGGACCAGGGGTAGGCTCCACCACTAGTCCCGAGGTATCCAAGCCATTGACCAGTCAAACCGACAAGGGCCGCATCACCAGCAGCCGATTCCCGTCGCAAAAGCGAGCATCCTCACTAAAACGGCTGTGCGTACGGGCATTGAGCAGCGAGCACGCCGAACCAGGCCAGCCGTTGATGATTTCCGAGCCAGGGCTAGGCACCGCGATTGTAGTGATGTTCGAGCTGGACTCACACCGCGAGTACATGGTAGCCTACCTAGGCGACGAGGAAAACGATACAGTCAAGGACTGGCCGCTTATTGCCCCTCAATTGCAAGCGGTTGCCAAGACAGTTACAAAGGCTTATGAGGCGGCCGAGGCCCGCGAACAAGACGACTTCACTAACCCCGATTCAGGCTCCGAAGCGGCCCCCGCATCTTCAGTAACTAGCAGCGGATCAGTGCCAGGGCTTCCTTCTAGCGAATCGAGCTACGGCTCGTGGATCTCTGGTGTCAGTGCGCCTTCACGAACGTTCCGGAAACCAAGCCGAGAGGCGCAAAGCCTACATAAATTGGTGGACGACCCCACGATTTTCACTACGATCCACAATCGGTTTGTGAAGCTTCTACTTCTACTATAACTAAAGTCTTTGCCTAATGCTTCTAGACGTGCCTGTAGTGCGTAGTGCCTTGTAGTGGGTAGCGCCATGTAGTGCAAGTGCCTTTGTCTAACATCAATCGTGTAATGATCTAGTAGATAACTATCCCGGTAGATATAAAAAACTCGTCTACAGCTTCTGCTCGACACGGGCAGCCTTGAGGACGTTCTCCAGCGAGGCGGCCTTCATGACGTTGCCCTTGACCTTGAGCTTGCCCGACATAAACAGCTTCTGGGCATTGGCCTTGCCGTTTACCAGGTTGCCAAAGTCGGCGTCGGTGACAATCAGGGTGATATCAGGCTTGGTGGCCTTGCCCTTGCCGACCTTGCCCTCGTTCTTAACATCCAGGAACCAAGACTCGGTCTTGCCCTCCTTGTTCTTGATGTCAAACTGGACCAGGACGTTGGCCTGCTTGATGTACTTCTTCTTGGCGTCCTCGCTGGCATTGATGCCCTGGTCGAGCAGATCGAAAGCGGCAGAGGCGGGGAAAGCGGGATCGGAGAGAGTCATTTTCGGATAGTCAAGAAAGGTGAGTTATGTTTGGGACAGCAGGGGACCCTCAGTTTATATAACATCCCACACAATGTGGGGTAGGTTGCATCCCAACCGAGGCCACAGGTCACGTGGCGTGCTTGGACGGACCATGGTTGCGCCGTTCGCACCAAACCGCACCGGACCAGATAATTTGCTGTCGGGATGGCATCGCACAGGATTAAGAACCAAGGTTTATATACTATTTTCTCTCCATCTCTTTGCCCGAGACCCCATTCCTTTAAACCTCTCCTCAGCATCGAGCTTGTGAGCCATGAGCGGGGCACGGGTTGCATGTGACGTCGTCTTCCCCCCACTATACGCGGGCAACTGCACACAGTTAGTCCTATTTAGGCGTCGTGTGCCTGCATCGGTGAGGAACCAGTAACAACACGGGGCCGAAATCGGCCTAGAACAATGAACCTGCAACAATAATTTATATTCAAATTTATATAGATTTAATACACTCGTCGATCAAGCAATGGCTCGGCGTTCAACATCAACAATCTCGATACTGCTGGTGTCGTCGCCTTCGCTGTCGCTTGGAAGATCTTGCTCCTGCGCCCGATCCAAACTCAGCGTTAACACCTGGGTGGTGTCGCGGCTAGCGTCGCGGTACACGCCCACGAGATGGTCGGACATCTCAAACAGCCGCAGCTTAAGAGAAATAACAATAATCTGGAACCCGGGGCCCGCGTGCTCGCGCAGATAATGGGCTACCAGCGCGACGTTCAGGTAGTCTAGCGCCGCATCGATCTCATCCAGCAAAAAGAACGGAGCCGGCCGCAGCGAATGGATAGCAAACAGCAGAGCGAGTGCAGCAATAGTTTTCTCGCCGCCGCTCAGCCGATCAATAGTGCTGTAGCGTTTCTGAGGCGGCATCACCGAGTAACTGAGGCCGCCCAGATACGGCTCGTTCTCGTCAACAGGCAGCAGATTGGCCCAGCCGCCCACAGGATGGCCGCGGGTGCGAGTGAGCTCCTTGTAGATCTCGCCGATTTTCCCGCTGATGTGGTTGTAGGCCTCCATGAACAGATCGTGGCGACGCTCGCGCACGGCCTCGAACTGGGCAGCAAGCTCGTCGGTAGTATGCCGTTTCTCTGATAGCTGTTCGTCGGTCTGCTCCAAGCGTGTTTCCGCTTCCCGGGCATGCACGTCGGCACGGCTATCGACCACAAGAGACTCGAGTCGCTTTTGGGCATCAGCGATCTCCTCCGTGAGCTCCTGGATCTTGTCATTGAGGCCAGGAACATCTTCCACCGGCACGTTGGTGGCCGGCGTGAGCTGCTCGTCGGGGACGTGCGTGCCCTCCATTTGCGCATCGCGCAGAATGCTGGCGCGAGTTTCGGCCATCAAATCCAACCGCTGCTGGCAGTCCTCCAAGCGGCTCTCGGCCGCCTCGACTTGATCGTTGAGCTCTTGTAACTGGTCGTCCAATGCGCGCATATCTTTGCTCGGGTCGCTGTCTCGCTCCTTGGCGACCGCCAGCTGCTCGGCAATGTCGTCTTGTTCAGACATCAATCCGTCGTATCGCTCCTGCAAACTGTCGCGCGTAGCCCGAATGCTCGACGCGACCTTGCGCAGGGAGTCGCGGCGAGCTTCGAGATCCGCAAGCCGCTGCGACGCGCTGCGGAGACGCTGTTCGGCAAACACCAGCAGCTCGTTGATGCGCGAGCTCTGCTCGACCAGAGCCAGCCGCTGAGTGGAGATGGCTTCAAAGGCCGATTCAAAGGTGTCAATATCCAGATCGGCTTGTTTGCACAACTCAGAAAAGATCCGTTCCCGGCATCCCTTGAGGCTATCCTGGATCTCGCGCTTGACGCTTTCAAACTGCTCGACCTTGGCCGTGGCCTCAGTGATCTCTGGCTCCAGCTCCTTGACGTCGCCGTCCTTGAGATGGTCAATCTCGCGGTCCAGCGAAGCGACGCGCTTTTGCTCGGTATCCAGGTTCTCGGTTTGGACCTTGATAGTGCGCATCATCTTATCCATCTGCGCGCCAATCGCCTCTTCTTCGCGCCGTTGCATGTCCTGGCGAGCGGCGTTGTCTTTGATCTCCTCCACAAGCTGCTGGATCTGGTGCTGCAACAATGCCACGCGGCGGCTGTCGTAGCGATCCGGCTGCTCGGAAATACCACCAGACATGATGTTGTTGCTGCTGAGCACAGAGCCGTCGAGAGTCACAAGCCGCACGGTCACATTCTTCTGCAGTCGCAACGATGTGGCCACGGGCAACGAGTCGCAGATCACGGTATCACTGCAAACAAATGCAACTGCCACCTTGACCTGGGAACTAAACTCCATGGCGTCAATCGCAAAGCGAGCGTTCGGATGGACGGTGCGCAGGCGGCTGTCCAGCGGAGGCACCTTGAGCGAGTCCATGGGCAGGAATGTGATGCTGCCACGGCCATTCGTGCGCAAAGTCTCGATACACTTCTTCGCAGTCTCAAACGTATCAACAACGACGCTGTCAAAATGCGAGCCCAGCACCTTATCCACTGCCCGCTGGAACCGGCGTTCCTTGGGCTGCACCAGCGCGCTGATGGTGTCGACCACTCCCTTGTGCTCACGTTTGAGCAGCGCAACCGTACTCAGGTACATATTGCGACGCTGCGCTTGGCGCTTGTTGCTGTCGCTGTCTCTGATGGCCTTGCTTGCTTCGCGCAACTTGCGGTTCATTTCACGGTGCTCGTCGGCGGTCTTGATCATATTCTCGCCCAGCGCAGCGAGGGTTTGTTTCTGGGTAGCGTGCTGGGCCTGCAGCTCCTCGATGGTCTTTTGCAGCTCGGTGATCTTGGACGTTGAAAGGTCCCGTTTCTGGACAAGCTTGTTGAGGCGGTCGACCGCATCGTCGCGACGGCCGACCAGGGTGCCGAGAGACTGAGTTGCCAGCGCCAGCCGGCGGTTTGCTGAGTCGAGCTTGTCTTGAACGGTGGCTGTTTCGGTGAGGTAGTCGCCCTTGAGGTCCTCATACAAACTGCGCAGTTCCTCGGTAATCTTAGAGTTCTCCTGGCGATCCAAAAGCTCTTTGTCGGACCGCTGCACCACCCGCAACTTCTTGGTAAGGTCGGCGACCTCCTTTTCGAGGCCAGTGACCTCGGACTGAGAGAACTCGACTTTGGGGTCTGTCAAGCGCGCCTCGTTCTCCGAGATCTCGATCTTGCGGGTGAGCGTGTACAGCTCAGTCTCGATGTCCGCGACCTCCTTCTTGATCTTTGCCGACCGCGAGCGCGCCTTGAGGGTTGCCCGGCGTTCCTTGGCCGCGGCGACCTGGGCCCTGTCAAGGTTCTTCTGGGTCTGGCGGAGATCGAGCTGTGCGTCCGAAACAGCCGCGCGGGCATCCTCGAGCTCCTTGACTGCATGCTGGCGGTTTGCATCGTGGGCCTTGAGTCTGGTTACAATCAGTTCCTCGCGCTGGTTAGCGACCACTGCGCGCAGAGACCCGTGCTCCTCCTTGGCGCGCTCCAGGCGCTGGTACTGGCGCACGTCGGACTGGGCGTCCTTGCGGCTGGTAAAGGCAAGCGACGCCTCATCCTGGGCCTGCTCGAGCTTGTTCTTGAGGTCATCGTACTCCGGCTTGAGGTCAATAGATCCCGAGACATGCTCGATCATCTCGGCGAGCTGCAAAGGAGTTTTCGAAGCAACAGTCTCGATATTTCCTTGGAACACCATGAAGTTGTTTGCCTCCACAAGAATATTCTCTTTGGCAAGCGCCTCCAAGTACTCGGCCCGCGTCAACGTCTCGCCGTTGAGACTATATCCGCTGGTATTGCCGGTGATTTGGCGGCGCAAAAGCATCTCACTTTCATCATCACGGACGTATTTCAGCTCCACATAGGCGTCTTTGGCAGGCGACCTGCCTGGCGCCGTGTATTTTAGGTCCTTGTGGCGGGCGGTCCGCAACACCGAGAGTCTCGCGCCCAAGCCAAACGCAATGGCGTCCATCATGTTTGATTTTCCCGACCCGTTGGGCCCGATCACCGACGTGAAGTAGCGGTCGCCAAAGCTGGCCTCCACATGGCCACTATAGGACTTGAAGTTGTAGAGGCTAATTGATGCCAATTTGCCCATTAGTCGCGACGCGTTGTTTGGTGGGACCCGCTCGCTTACCCTACTCCTTAATTAGTAGTGGGCCCCTACCCTTGTCCCGCCCGTTCCATCTGTGGCTGTTTGGAATAAGGGAACCACACTAAGCGATCTACATATACGCACATATCCCTGTTATTGCGTGAATGGAGGCATTCAAGACTGCCGCAAACGACCGCCCAGAGGCGTTTCAGTCGGTGCTTCATGCGTTGGGCCAAAGCCTAACCTGTGGCATTTGTTGCGAGCCTATGGCCAGCCCGCACACGTCTAATTGCGGCCACACATTCTGTGGCGTTTGTTTGGTCAAGTGGATGGAAGTATCTTCCAATGCCCGCAGAAAGAAGAGCTGCCCAATATGCCGCACCGAGTTCTCCGGAATCCCCGTGCCGTCGCTGGTGGTCAAGGAGCTAATTGCTTCGGTGTTTACTGCCCTTAAGGCAGCCAATCCGGAAACGGCCACAGTCATTGAGCAGATCCAGTCGTCGCCACAGGTCTCGGACGCCGAGATCCACGACAGATTCAAGCAATTGCGGGTCGGGCCGTCTCGGATCGTGGATGATGAAGACGGCGTGCAGCGGTGCCCTATCTGTCACTGGGAGATCCCCGAAGACGAGGACGTATGTCCTCATTGTGATCCGGATCCTGAGGAAGATGAAGAGGGCCTTTTATCGGATGGTATGCTCACCGGATCGGACGCCGAGTCGCTGGATCGCCACCGCCGCGAACAGGAACTGGAGTCGGAGGGCGACGATGTCTATGACGAAGACGGCAGCGACGACGAGGCCGGCGCATACGACGACCCTGAGATCTCAATCACACAGTCTACACTTGCTAGTGGCGACAGCGATGACGACATTGTCGAGCATTGGCGTACTCGGCCGCCGCCGTCACGACGACGGCCTCCACCCGTCATTGACATCGACGACGATGAGGATGTGGACGAGGTACCAAGGCGGCGGCCACGGCAGGTTCTAGACAGTGACGAAGATGAGGAGCTCCAGGTTGTCGAGACCCGCCCGTCCAGCCGCCGTCGATACGACTTTGTTATCAGCGACAGTGACAGTGAGCCAGCAAACGATGATGTTCACGGCCGTAGCGACAGTGGCAGCGACAGTGGCAACCACAGCGACGACGACGGCAACGACGACAGCACCAGTGGCATTGACAGCGGCAGCGGCAACGATGCCCTGAGCGATGACGACAGCGATGACAGCGACTCTTAATTCCTCTGAAATCGGACCCTCTTAAAACTAATTACCGGCTTCTATATTATCTATAGCTTTGATGCGCTTTCCCACTCGACCTCGTTGACGATCGTGCCAATGCCGTCGATTCCGCACTCAACGACGTCGCCGCTGCGCAGCCATTTGGGCGGCCGGAAACCCATGCCAACGCCCGCGGGCGTCCCCATGAAAAAGATATCGCCCGGCTGCAGGGTCGAGCCCTGGCTCAACCAGGAGATAATCTCCGCAACCCCGTAGATCATATCGCCGGTCGACTCCGACTGCCGCAGCTCGCCATTGACCTTGGACCACAGGTGCAGCTGCGACGGCGGCGGAAGTGCGTGCGGAGCAACAATGGCGGGCCCCAGCGGAGCCCAGCCATCAAACATCTTGGACACATTCCACT
The DNA here is from genome assembly GCA_030563925.1 of Wickerhamiella sergipiensis. NCBI lineage: Eukaryota > Fungi > Ascomycota > Dipodascomycetes > Dipodascales > Trichomonascaceae > Wickerhamiella > Wickerhamiella sergipiensis. The sequence goes on from JAJMKN010000002.1 coordinate 264,853, forward strand.
GTCCGCCGCCGCGATTGAGCTGCCACTCTCGCTGCGACACATCGTTGCCAACCGCATAGCCGGCAACATACGAAAGAGCATTCTCGGGGGATACTTTGCGGGCGGTTTTGCCAATCACTACCACCAGCTCAACCTCATAGTCTACCGTGCCCTCTGCCTGGGCCATTACGGGCACAGGAATAGGATCGGCGGGTCCACCTACCGCTGTTGCCGGTTTGTAGAACACAACCGGGTACTTTGGTTCCGGCATCTTGGCCTCGGCTGCGTGCTTGCGGTAATTGAGTCCTAGACAGCGGACGGTGCGGACCTGGTCGGTACGAAGAGGAGCCAGCAGCTGGCGAATTGAGAGCGTCTCGCCAAACTTGTAGTCTCCAAAGGGATCGCCAATAATAGTACGCGCCTTCTTAGCCAACCGCACATCCCCGTTCACAAGTGCATCGCCCGTATAGGTCTTGCCGTTGTCTGCCACAAACCGGATCAATCGAGTCCACATAAGCCAGATCTGGGGCCCCAGATTCCGGGGCCATATCCCTTTAAAGCCAGGCTGCTTGTGTCATTTTGTACATTTCTCTTTTATTTTACTATAATATCGGTCTTTCGAAATTCCGTTGCGTTTCGTTTGAAACTCGCTGGATTCCGCTAGACTCCGCTCGAGTTCTAGTGGTCTCCTAGCAGCGGCGGATTAGTCGTTGCAACGACATGCAGGCAGGCAGCCCTGATTGGGATCTATAGGCACGGCTCTGTCCGAGCACTGTCATCATCATGCAGCTGCTCTCACTGTCGCTTGTGGCTGGCGCCATTGCCACCGAATTTGGCGATGTTTTCAATTTAAACTACGAGGTCCCTGAGATTCATTTGTCTGAGCCCCCGCGGCTGCTGGAATTGGAGTCCGGCGTTCGCGATTGGTACACTTTCGACCAGATGCTGGCCCTCAAGCGGGATGGCAAGACGTTTATGGACGTCACCGATTTCCCCGAGGAGTTTTTCAGTGTGCGCAGCGAGGTCATTTACCCCAAGAAGCTGCATTACCAGGATGAGATCCACGAGTTGGCCGGCAATCTCAGCAAATCCAATCTCGAGGATACGCTGACCGAGTTCTCGTCGTTTTTCACCCGCTATTGCAAGTCCGAGAACGGCCTCGAGTCGTCGTTGTGGCTGCGGGACCAGGTCCAGGGAGTTGTCGATCTCTACGACCGCAGCGATGTCACCGTCACTCTGTTTGACCATGACTGGCAGCAGAAGTCGCTGATCGCCCATATCCCCGGCTCCAAGCGGCCCGAGGAGATTGTGGTTGTCGGCGCTCATCAGGACTCGATCAATTTGCTGATGCCCAACTTGCTGCCTGCTCCTGGCGCCGACGACGACGGCTCAGGAACGGTCACTATTTTTGAGGTGTTCCGGGTGCTTTTGGAGAGCGGCTATGTGCCCGAAAACACTCTAGAGTTCCAGTGGTACTCTGCCGAGGAGGTTGGACTGTGGGGCTCGCAGGCGATTTTCAAGAGCTACTCAGAGGCCAACAAGACCGTCAAGGCCATGCTCCAGCAGGATATGACCGGCTACTCTGCCGGATCTACCAAGGACGGCCACTCGGACTCGCTGGGCGTCATTGTAGACTACGTCGATGTGGGACTGACTGACTTTATCAAAAAGGTGGTTGACGAGTACTGTGACATTCCCTATGCCGAGACCGAGTGCGGCTATGCGTGCAGTGACCATGCGTCGGCATCCAAGTACGGTTACCCTTCTGCGTTTGTGATTGAGAGTGCGTTTGACAAGTCCAACAAATTCATCCACACCACCGAGGATACCGTGGACCGGCTTGACTTTGACCACATGCTGCAGCACGCCAAGCTGACGCTGGGCGATGCGGTCGAGCTGAGCCAGGCCAAGCTTTGATCCTGCCGCTCTAACCTGTACCTGTTATCAATCTAAATCATCTAGACCTACTATGCCAACCATGCCAACCATGGCGACCATGTCGACCATGGCGACCATCTGCACCAACCCTCTAACCATGGAATCTACTAGATCTTATCCCAGCAGCGGGCGCCAGTGGCGTCGTCTCTGATCAACGCTGGTAAACAACTAATTAACCCAAACAGGCATACCCTAGCCCGCGTATTAATTACCAATCGCGACGCGTTTCTCGCCACTAAACAAATGTCACTGATCCAGAATTTCGGTGAGTTGGTCCGCAGTCAGGACGTGGTGGGTAAAACCGTCCAGTTCCAAGCGGCCAGCGTCAAGCCTCGCCCCGAGTTTGACGTCTACGCTGTACAGGCCTCGGACGGCGAGTATGTTGTTATGGTTATGTGCCCATACAAAGGCGAGGAGCCTGAGCAGGGCGCCATTTATTCGGGCACTGTCACGTCGATGTCGTCGGTGGCAAACAAAAAGGGCTCTCGCCCTTGCATGGAAGTGTCGTCTATCACTCTGGTCGAGAAGCCGGCCGATATCATCGGTTCACCGTCGTCGTTGAGAGGCGAGCTGCTGGCCAATTTGCTGGAGTTCCCTCTTGAGAAGATCGAGGCTGGCGAGTACCCTGATGATGCTCATTTTGCAAAGCTCAAGGCCGGTGCCAGTGCACCTGCCAGTGCGCCTGCCGATGCGCCTGCTGCCAAGGCTGCTGAGCCCGTTCCGGTTGCTACCAGCACGCCTGCGAACGCCCCTTCTGCCGTGAGCACGGCCACTCTCAAGAACGAGCCCGAGAAGAAAGCCCTGAAGCGGCCCAAGGGTATTCAGCCCATCGAGGGCGTTACGCCGTTTGTTCAGGGCTGGACGATCCGGGGGCGGGCCACCCAAAAGTCGGATGTCCGCCACTTTAACAGTGCGCGCGGCGAGGGCAAGCTGTTCAACTTCACGCTGGTAGACGAGACCGGCGAGATCCGCGTCACCGGCTTTACGCAGCAAGTTGACAAGTTCTTTGATCTCGTGCGCGACGGCCAGGTCTATCTTGTGTCGGACTGCCGGGTTGTTGCTGCCAAGAAGCAGTTTAGCAACGTCAACAACGACTTTGAGCTGATGCTCAACGACAATACCAAGATCGAGCTGTCGCCTGATCAGGACGTGGCGATGCCGACCATGCTTTACAACTTCATCAAGCTGGACCAGCTGTCCAGCGTCGAGCCCAATGCTACCTGCGACGTGCTTGGCGTCATCAAGAACGTGCGCGATGTGCAGAGCTTTGTTGCCAAGTCGTCGGGCCGGCCATTTGAGAAGCGTGACGTTGTTTTGGCAGATGACACCGGCTACGAGGTCAACTGCACTTTGTGGGGCGACGAAGCCAAGAACTTCGACGTGCCCACCGACACTGTTGTTGCTCTCAAAGGCGCCAAGGTCAGCGACTTTGATGGCCGCTCGCTGTCGGCGTTGCGGTCCACTCAGATCACCGTTTCCCCAGATGTCCGCGAGGCATACCAGCTCAAGGGCTGGTACGATGCCGAGGGCCATGCCAAGGACTTTAAGAACATGCGGCTTGCTGCCGGCGCCTCGGAAGGCGCCAACCGCGACACCACGTTCAAGACTATCAAAGAGGTGCTTGATTCGAACCTTGGATCGTCTCCCGACCGCGCCGAATACTTTAATGTGCGCGCGTGCATTGCCAACGTTTTCCGCCGCGGCTTGACCTACCCGGCCTGCACGGAGCAGGGCTGCAACAAGAAGGTTATCCAGGAGACCGACGGCCAGTGGCGGTGCGACAAGTCCAACAAGGTGATGCCCGAGCCCAAGTACAGATATATGGCGCTGCTGTCGATTGCCGACGGCATCAACTCCGATGGTTTGCGGGTATCTGTGTTTGACGAGGCCGGCGAGATCATTCTTGGCCGGCCTGCGTCCGAAATCCACCAGCTTACTGAAAACATGACCGACAACGAGCTGGCGGCGGTGCTGCGCGGCGTCGAGGGTGACGAGTACGAGTTCCGCATCCGCGCCCGCTTGGAGACCTACAACGAGACCTCCAACGTGCGCTATCAGGTGCTCAGTGCCGTGCCTCTGCGGGAGGACAACGACGCTGCCATGCGCAACATGCTGCAGCAGCTCGGTCTCTAATGTAACTCATGACGCCATAGTTAATCTTTATACGTTCTTTATATCCAGGGTTGTTTTGGATTGTTTTGGTTTTTGCTTGTTCGGCTCCTCAGCTGGCAAAGCTAATAGTTGGGAATGCCCTTGCAAAGAAGCCAGAATTTGGTCACCACCTGGTTGGTTTGCCGCGACCCGCGCAACAATACGACTTGTGAAACAAAGTCGGAGCGCGCCTTAAGGGGCTGCGAGTCAATCCGCGGCGTGACGGGGTGGTCAACAACACAGTGCTTCAGCCACCCGCCCGTCTGCAGCGGGTGCTTGATCATCAGCTTTTTGAGCACGTCGCTGTGGTACTCGAGGTCGCTGCGATTCGCCTCGCCCGAGATCTGTCGCATCAGCACCTGCACCAGCGACGGCCCCAGGCTAGCAATGGCGGGCGCAAACTCGCCGCTGCCTACGAACTTGACCCAGAACTTAGCGGCCGAGCCCAGCACGAACCGATCGCTGAACGTGAGGCTGCTTTCCGCGAATTCCATCAACTGGGCCGCGTTTTGGTACTCTAGCAGCCCACTAGGCAGCGATACCACTACCGACGTCATGAGCTGCAGACTGGCCGCATGCGCGTCGGGGCCAACAAGGTCCAGCAGCTGGAACACTGTTTGGTGGTTGAGCTTCTTGTCGACAACCTGATTGGTGATCACAAACGCGGCCAGCTCCAGCACCGGTGGCCGACAATCGGCCGGACCGAGTGTATTTTTTGTTTTGAGGAATGTAAAAACGGCTTCGAGCCCAAAGCAATAAGGATTTGCCAGCCGCTCCACCAGCCCGACTTTGATGATATCGGCCAAGGTCTCGCATACATCCGGTTGCGGTGCAGGTGTAAAGTGCTCTACAATCCGCCACAGCCTTGCCCGCAGCTGGTACGGGTCGCTGTTCCAGAACTGTTCGGCTTCGGCAAGAATCTCGGGCTCGATCACATTGTCGCTCGGCACCTGCAGGGCTCTGCCAAGACCAGCAATGCACCTTAGCGAGTCCAAGAGATTATCAACAGTTTCATGAGGTTTTAGCACATTGTGTTCGAGAATCGTCAGCAGCCGGTTGATGGCGTCTGCCTTGTCTTGCAGCGTCGACAGGCCCTGGATCACGTACCCAATGGCAGTGACCACGCGTACGTGGGCTATCAATACCAGCTGAGAATGAAGCGACTCGTAAACAGCCAGGAAGACGTTGCACTCGGCCGCCAAAAACGTGCGCGACGACGAGCAGAGCTTTTGGATCGAGCGCGACGCCGTGTTCTGCAGCGACGACTGCGCCAGGCTTTCAAACAAGTAAGTAAGGGTGGGCGCAAGGTACTGACGGCCCTCGTCGGTTTCGAAAAACGAGTCGTACGAGCCAATAAGATTGACAGCGGTCTGGCGCACCCGGAGGTTCTGACAGTGCGGCAGGTCTTCCCAGAGCGAGCTGCTAAACACTGACTTGACGGCGTTGAACTCGGTGCCCTGAAAGCCGATGATATCGGCGAGGCCATTTAAGCAGCACAGCGATGCCTCGACTTCGGTCCACCGGATCTTGGCGTAGTCGCGTTCCTGCAGCGCAGCCAATACCGTGGACACCAGCTGGTCAAACAGCTTTAGACCCAGCAGCTGGTACGATAGCTCCAAAAAGTCGCAAAAGTCCTGTCGGAAGCTTTGGAATTCATCCCAGTCCGATTTTGGCATGTCGTAAATCTGGATGCGCCGCCAGTAGTAGCCAATGACCTCAAGAATCAGGGCATTGCTGTCGGATGACATCCCCGACGCAATCACATCCTCGACATAAACGTTCCAGAACTCCAGCGTCTCGTTGGAGAGATCGTCCTCGACCAGCGGCATTTTTGTGTCGGTTAGCGAGTGCAGAATAAACGGCATGAACTGCGGAGGCCGCGACTCCTCGGCAACAACAAGCACCAGCCGGCCCAGAGGTACATGTTTTTCCTCGTCGCCCTCTGCTGCCAGGGTCTTGAGCACTTCAAACAGCTGGTCTTTGACCTTTTTCGGCCATGCCTTGTAGTGCAGCGGATACAGATCGGTGATCACGGCCGCCGCCTTGTCAAACAGATCATAGTCGTCACTCGATAGAAGGTTCATGACACTAGGAAGCAGCGGAACCATGTCCTGAGAGAAAGTTGAGCTCCAGGGAAGAAACGTATCCAAGGACTGCAGCACAATCGACTCGGGAGCGTTGGGGTTCAGGCCCTGCTCCAGCCAAGTGCCAACCTCCGGCACAGCCGCTTCCAGACTGGACCGTAGCCCCGGCAGACTGGCGTGGATCCGCATATAGTCTTCCATGACCATCTGCACAAACGCGAGGTTCAGCTCGAGGTTCGGCGCCAGCACGGCGGCCACTTCACTCACTGCGGTGGGCCAGGTGCTATGCTGCCGGAAAAATAGCGTGATCACGCAGCCCATAATCTTTCGCACCACAAACGGCTTGTAGTTATTGTCAATGGCCGTACGCAACCAGCCTAGAACCTGTTGGCGGATGTCTTCTGGAGCCGGCGACGAGTCGTCGTTGATCTTGATCGTCAGGGTACTGGCGCCCAGGAACTGGGCGCTGGGATCACCGGTGGTCAGAAGCGCATAGGCGAGATCCCAGCCGTGCGGCGAGCGCTGGGCAACCAGCAGCTCTCGTTGCGCCTGCTTGACGGCCTCGGGAGACTCACCCTGCCGGTAGATGGTGCCGATCAGCGTCTCGATGCGAGCCAGCTCTGCAGGCTGCATTACGATACCAGGTCTGTCGCCTACCCTAGCTGGCAGCCTGATCTGTGCGCGAGGGCACTCTCCCTGCCCAGACGGTTGGGAGGGAAGCCCCAGGGTACGGCACGACATCATTCCCTACTGCCGTGCTGCCATTCTGCAACGGTCTTGTCCCACTCACAATCGGACATCATTTTATGGCTCGATTGTTCCAAGGTACCAGTGGACACTACTTGAGACATTGGCCCCCCCGACAGATGAGCGCACCGTTTTCCTCCTCCGCCAAGGCTTCCCCGCTCGCCCAGCTGCGCCAGCTGATGGCCAAGCACAATATCGGCTACTATCTTGTCCTGAGCCAGGATGAGCACAACAGCGAGTACGTAGCGGAGGCTGACCAGCGACGGGCGTTTATCTCCGGCTTTACCGGGTCTGCCGGCGTCGCTATCATTGGCCTTCACACCGCCGAGCTGTCTACAGATGGCCGCTACTTTCTCCAGGCTGAGAAGCAGCTATCGAGCGATTGGACGCTCCGCAAGGAAGGTACTGGCAGTACTCTGCGGTGGTTTAAAGCAGTGGCTGAGCACGCCAAGAAAGACGGCACCAACATCGGCGTTGACCCCCGGTTCATCGATGCCGGCACTGTTGAAACCATTGAAAAGGAACTAGCTGCTGGAGCCGGTGCTGGATCGGCTAAACTCGTGCCTATTCGCGAGAATTTGGTGGACGCAGTCTGGAAAAACAAGCCCAAACTGCCTAGCGATCCTGCCGTGGCTCTGCCTGATTCGGTCACTGGCCAGTCGTCTTCGTCAAAGTTGGCAGATCTGCGCAAGACCCTGAAGGAACGCGACGTCAAGGGCATACTCTTGTTTGCGCTGGACCAGAATATGTGGCTGTTCAATTTGCGCGGCAATGACGTGGACTACAATCCCGTCTTCAAGTCGTTTGCTCTTATCACCGACACCAGTGTGCGGTTGTACGTTGACCCCGCTAAGGTCGAGCATATCAAGTGCCGGTTGGCCGGCGTGGAGGTGCGCCCGTATGGCAGCATTTTCGACGACGCCAAGAAGCTGGCGGCGAGCGTGAGCGAGCCTGCGAGCGAGCCGCTGAGCGAGAAACCGAAACAAAAGCCCGCAACCTCTCCTAAACTTTGGCTCCCCAAAGGAGCTTCGTGGGAATTGGTGACCGTTCTTGGTGGCCCCGATAACCTTATCGACGAGGTGTCACCAGTGGAAGTGGCCAAGTCCGTCAAGAACAGCATCGAGCTCGACGGCCAACGCCTGGCCCAGGTCAAATGTGGACTGTCCATTGTGCGCTACTTTGCCTATCTTAGCCGTGAACTCGCCAAGGGCAACACCGGCATCACCGAGTACGAGGGTTCGACGAAACTTCTGGCGTTGCGCAAAGAGCTGGAGTTCTTCCGGGAGCTCTCGTTTGAGACTATTTCTAGCGTTGGACCAAACGCTGCTATCATTCACTATGCGCCCAAAAAGGATGGCAAGCACACCATTACTGACAAGCAAGTTTATTTGCTGGACAGTGGCTCCCAGTTTACTCATGGCACCACCGATACCACCCGGACGGTGCACTTTGGGCAGCCAACCGCCGAGGAAATTCACGCCTATACGCTTGTTCTCAAGGGCCATATTGCCCTGGCGCGGGCTGTTTTTCCCCAGGGCACCAATGGCTATCAGCTGGATGTTCTGGCCCGCCAGTACCTCTGGTCACAGGGACTTGACTACCTACATGGCACGGGCCATGGCGTTGGAGCCTACTTGAACGTGCACGAAGGTCCCATGGGCATTGGCAACAGCATTGCACTTGCCAATCAGCCGCTGCGCGAGGGTAATGTGATTTCCAACGAGCCGGGCTTTTATGAGGATAACAAGTTTGGCATCCGGATCGAGAGCCTGGTGGTGGTGAAGCCAGCCAAAACCGCGCACAATTTCGCCAAGCGAAAATTCTTTGAGTTCGAGACCGTGACCCGCGTGCCACTGGCGCCGAATCTTATTGATGAGAGTCTTCTCGATGAGCAAGAGCGGGAATGGGTCAACTCGTACCACCAAAAGGTCGAGCAGGATCTGTTGCCGCATTTGAGCGAGGAAGATGCCGCATGGCTCAAGAAACAGACCAAGCAGCTGTAGCCAGCTACGTCTGCACTATAGTGGTTATAAAGACGCTTAACCTTGTAAACTATATCAAAGGACCCAACAGGTAGCACCTGCGACAAGTTCTCATGGGTACATGCGGGTAGGCACATTGGGTAGTCACATGCGGGCAGGCACATGCTGGTGGGCACGCGCCGGCATTCTCAATTGCCTGATTTATGGCACATAGTTGATCGTACGATCATGGCCTTATGCCATTGAGTTACAGACCACTCGGCGTTGGATGATCGTCCCCGACATGCTCGAGGAAAGGGTTGCGGCTGAGATCTGGGGTCATCTCCCAGCCTGACCAATGGCAGCGCATCTAATTCAAAAGCCACTGGGCGGCCGAGACTCGGATTATAAATACTTCCTCCCCAGACTGTTGTCTCTTTACATCGACAATGCTGCGCACAATTTTGCCTCGGATGGCTCATGCTCGGCTGGGCTCAGCAATTGCCCGGCGATCTATTCAAACTAAAACCGTCCGTCCCTGGAACTCGCACCGGCTCACGACCCCTCAAATGCCGCTGGCGTCCGACAGCAAACCGACAGAGCCCGCTGCTCAACCCTCGGCCAAGACCGAAGCAACGCCCGTTAATGAGATTACACAGACCGTTCCCGCACCAGAAAAGGCGGCTGCTGCTGAGCCGGCGGCTGCGGCCAAGCCCAAACGCCGGCCGCTGCGGCCGCGCAAGGCTGCCATCACTCTTACCGAAAAGGCAATTGCCCATCTCCGGGCGCTGCTGGACTCGCCTGAGCCGAAACTTATCCGCATTGGCGTCCGCAACCGCGGCTGCTCGGGCCTCACATACAGCCTAGAGTATGTGGAGAAACCCGGCAAGTTCGACGAAGAAGTCGTGCAGGACGGCGTCAAGGTTCTCATCGACTCGAAGGCGCTGTTCTCGGTGATCGGCTCGCAGATGGACTGGGTCGACGACAAGCTGTCGTCGCGGTTTGTGTTTCACAACCCGAACTCTAAGGGCGAGTGCGGCTGTGGCGAGTCGTTCATGGTCTGAACCCCAGCGTCTGCCCAAGCAGTTCCCCACTTTGCATGCGTCCGCACATCGTACATCGCACAAACGCACATCGCATACGCACTGAATATGATTTATTTATTGATATATAAGAATAACATTATGACCTGAAACAGGCCAGAATCGACAGGCCAGAATCGACAGGCCAGAATCGGCACACCGCCAGGTTCAAGCCCATCAGATAATCCGCCTTCGCGTGCGCAGCCATCGCGCGGGGTTCGGATTAGGCGTGTTGTGGGGTGGTCTTGGGCCTTGGACGGCATTAGGCTCCTCGGCAAAGCGCGTGGGCACGATATCTACGACTTCCACGGTATCGTCTTCGCCGTTGCCGGCATGGTCGCCGTCGTCACCGTTCTCGACAATGCCTTGTGCCTCGTCGTTGTCTCCATCTTCCAGAATTTCCTCACCGCCAATTGCCCGCGCATACAGCTGGATGGGGTTTGCACCCCCATGAGGGATCACCGGGTGTGTGGCCTGGGCACTCCCCGCGGCCGGCAACGTGATGCGGCGGCGTGGCCCCTTGACTGTGCTGGGGTCGTAGTCGAAGTCGAGCACCTCGAGAAACGAGCCGTTACCGCGGCTGACGGCCGACACGCAGCGGCGGGCGTCGAAGCCGACCTGCCAGATGTTTGTGAGGTCCACGCCTTCAAATAGATCACCCACCAGCTCGCCGGTCTTGATGTTCCATAGCTTCAGGGTCTTTTCCGAGCCGGAAATCACCTTGGACTCGTCGTGCTGGAAACAGGTGATGGCCCGGTGGTGGCCCTCGAGCTTGTGCAGCAGCATGCCTGTTTCCGGGTCCCACACCCGCAGCGTCGAGTCGGCGGCCGCCGACACCAGCGTGGTGCGGTTAAGGTCCAGTAGACCCACCAGCGACGTGTGGCCCTCGAGCGTGTACAGCAGCGAGCCGGTGTCGATGCACCACACCTTGACGCTCCAGTCCATGGACGCGGAAATGCACCGGTTGCGCTTGGGGTCGATCACCGCCGAATAGACCTTTTGTTGGTGGCCCATAAGCTCCCATCGGCACTCGCCGGTAGAGATCTTCCACACCCGCACCGTGGTATCGTAGGAGCCGCTCACAACCGTATCTGCATAGCCGTTGATGGCCCGCACGGGGTTGCTGTGGCCATGCAGGGCCCGAATAAAAAAGGGGTCGTCGTTATTGTTGTCGTCAGGCACAGCATCCGCGAAATACTCGGGATCGTCGGGACCGGGCAGGTTCCACATGCGCAGCGTGGCGTCCCGCGAGCCAGTCACAATCACCGACCGCGGCGGCGTCAGCGTCACTTTGCCGGTGATAGGGTCCACACGGCGCACCGGCTGCACAATGTCGAGGCACCGCACCGTCGAGGTGTGGCCGCGGAACACGTGCGTGCAGCGGGCCTTTGAGATGCTCCACACCCGCACCGTGCGGTCGGTTGACCCGGAAACAAGCGTGTCCTTGTTGACGTACTTGAGGGCCCACACGCCGCCGTCGTGGTCGTCAAAGTGGTGGAGCAGCTCGCCGTTGCGGGTGTTGTAGACATTGATGTAGCGGCCGTCGGAGCCAGCAATAATACGGTCTTCGTCAAACTCCAGGCATGTAATCACATCGCTGGCCGCGCAGGGGATGCTAAAGTGCCGCGGCTGCGCCAGCGGCGACATCCAATTTTGGGCAATCAGCCGCTTGCGTCGGTAAACGGCCTTGTATAAGTTTACAGGGTTGCCCAGCGCGTTGCGGGGCACCGGCAGCGGCTCGGTGGGCGCGGGCGGCAGCGGATTGGGCACGGGGCCGGGCTCCAGCACCGACGCCAGCTGTCGTCGCATAGGCGACGTTTCCGACGTCGTTTCCTGCGTCCAGCCAGTATACCCCCATGCCTCGCTGATGGCCCGACTGTAGTCCTGCTCAGTGGCATGCAATTGGTCTCGGTCCAGCAAGTCCTTCCAGAGGCTGGTGTTGTTTTCAATCAGCTCGTACCACCGCCGCGACACCTGGGCCGCCGCGCAAAGGGCGGGCGCGTCCATATACGACAGCACGATGTTGCTGATTTCGCCGGGCAGCTTGCCGAGAATATCGCAGCGCAATGCCGGGCCCATGATCGACATGAGCGACGACATCGTGCTACGGTTGCAGCTGCGCAACATGCTGTGCAGCACGTAACGATGCATATCCTCGGGTAGCCGGTCAAAGCCGTCCACCAGAGCCGGAATGAGTTTGGCGAGATCATCGTCCATGGACTGCGACGACGCCAGATTCGCACCGCCCTCAAACTCGTCGGGCGTGGGGTGGTCGTCCATGGGATAGTCGCCGTTGCGGGGCGATGCAGTGGGGCTCAACAGAGCGTTCTCCTCCACCGACTCCACTACGGGCGTGACCATTGGCCGCATATCGTGAGCCATGCCGGTCTGGTCCTCGCCCGGAGTGGTCATGACGTCGCTAAAGGGCTCGCCCGGGGCAGCCAGGGGCGGCGAGCGCGCCATTGCGGCGCCAACCGACTCGGGAAGAAGATCGGCTGCCGAGCCCATGAGCGGGCGCTTGGCGGCGGGAATGGCGAGCACGGATTCGTCGCGCGGCCGCTTGGCCAGCGACAGGCCCTGCGCGCGCGCACTGATGCGGTCCAGGCGCCGCAGATTCTGTTCTTCAAGGCCGGCGAGCAGCGACTCGTCAAAGACATAATTTGCGCCGGCATGCCGGTAGTCAAAGCGCCGGAGAAAGTGGGGCGTCGGCGTATTGGCCAACGGGTAGTCGCTGTAGGCGGCGGCGGCGCTCAGCGGGCCGTTGCCGGCCGCTGCCGATAGAACAGCGCCTAAAGGAACCTCTGATGGTTGTGATGGTTGTTGCGAGCCGGGGGCGGCCGGCGCGGGCCCGGCGTAATGGTCGAAAGCGCCGCTCTTAACGGCAAACGGAGTCATGAAATCGGTTGCTTTTTCGGGGCGTAGGTAGTGGAGACTGGAAAAGTACTAGAACGCACTGGTTTTTTGCAACAATTTCCTCCTGTACCGGCGTGTCCAGCGAAGGCAACTCAGGCACGGGGAAATTAATGCCTGACGTTATCAAGGGGACCCTTATGTGGACAGGGAGTTTGGGGATGCGGGTCGTTTCTTCTAAGATGGTTTGGGAGGGTTATGCGCTCATCCCGCGGGCGCCAAGCCTGAGTAAGCGGTCCCGTTTGGGTCTACCGCTCACTAACGGCACAAAACAAACCCAAGCACAACCGTCCCCCCTTTTGCCTTTTGTGGATTACCAACCCTTGGCTGCAATGGCATCATTCACCAGAATCGGATGGGCCCGGCTTTGCCGGCCAGTGGCAACACATGCACGGCCATTGATCTCGCAAAGGGTCACGCCGTCGTTGCGGGTCCTTGGAACTCGCAGTATCTCGTCGCAAGACTATCATGAGGTCGCCGACCAGTGTTTGGAAGACATTGTCGAGAGTTTCGAGACCTTGGGCGAGACGCTGCCCCAAGTGGATGTGGATCTGGGCCATGGCGTGCTAACTTTGGAGCTGCCGCCCGCAGGAACCTATGTGATCAACAAGCAGCCGCCAAACTCTCAGATCTGGCTGTCGAGCCCGATATCCGGACCCAAGCGCTACGACTATGTGGATAACAAATGGGTGTATGCCCGCGACAATTCGACCCTTGGAGAACTTTTGAGAAGAGAAACCAAAAAGACTTTGGATGCCGATCTCGACTTGGACCTGGATTGATTGATGGCCCTACAAGCATCTGTTCGTCTCATGATAACAAGTAAAAAATACATAACAGTCCTAGTCTGAATTGCATTAGCTTTATGCTTTGTGCTTTGGCTGTGCACCGGCTGTGCACTGGCTGTGCATTATTTTTGGACAATTAAATCAGGACAGGCAAAAACGTCTAGCCTCCCGTTAGCACATCTAGCCCCCCTTCAACACAAGGACGACTCCGTCGCCTCGCAGAAACATTTTGCTAATAAATCGGTCTCGGTTCACAGGGTGTCCCTTTTTGCCTTTGCTGTTGCGCGGAGTCTCTGTCCACATTTCTTTGACATTTTCAAGAACCATATTAGAGTGCCGGTCAAATGCCTTGACTCGAGCTAGCAGCTTTTTGTTGTTTCGACACGAAATCAGTACCTGTGATCCCTCATCAACCGCACGCTGGAGAATGGATAGCGGGCCATTAGCAATCTCGTATTCCTCTAGTTGCTGTAGCTCTGCTTCTGAAAGCTCGCCACGAGGTCTTCCCACAAGTTCCATTGCGGTCGCGTGCCTAGGTTCAAAAAAGCTGTCCCAAGATGTTCCTACAGGTACTAAGCGGCAAGACGCTGCTTAGAGATGGTTCGGGTGGTGCTGCTTAGATGCTTCGGGTACGAACACAGGCCACACTAAGCGGACCCAACCAGCGGCATCTGCAGCCGTGCGCACATGGTGAGCTGACCCCAGCCCATTATCCCGATAATTGTCTTGGCATTGCTGCGCCCATCCTACCTTCCCAATCAAGTCGCAAGTTTAGGATCATGGGTTCCGACAATGAAAGACCGCGCACGCCATCTGTGCCCGACGGATGGCTCGCAAAGTATGACGATCGCTATAAGACCTTTTATTTTGTGAATCTGGCGACCAAAAAATCCCAATGGGAGGCTCCTACGGAAGCCGATCATGCCCCGCCGCCGGGTCCGCCGCCCGGAAGCAATGGCGGCAAGGACGACAGCAAGCCGCCCAGCTACGAGAAAGCCCAGCAGGATGACCGCACAAATACGCCCCGAACCAGCGACGCGCGGACGGGACCGCGGCCGCAACAGTCGCAGCAGCCATCCGGCAACGCGGGCCCCAACCGCAATTACTCCCCGCAGCCACAATACCAGCAGCAGGGCTATCCGCCTCAGGGATACCAACAGCAGGGCATGTACCAGCAGCCGTACCAGCAGCCTTACCAGCAGCCAATGTATCAGCAGCCAATGTACCAGCAGCAGCCCATGTACCAGCAGCAGGGCAGCCGCTATGGCGGCAGCGGCGGCCGCTACGGCGGCGGTACCATGGCCATGGCTGCCGGCGGCGGTCTATTGGGTGGTATGATGCTTGGCAGTGCCATGGGTGGCATGGGCCAGGACAATTACGTCGAAAACAACTACTATGGCGATGACATGGGAGGTGGAGGCGACGACTTTGGCGGCGGCGACTTTGGTGGTGGAGACTTCTAGTCTTCCTCCAGCCTGGAGCCCCCAGCCTCATCAAGCTTCTTAGTCCAAGTGAGTCAAAGCCTCTGAGTACAAACTCGATGTGGGCTGCCTTCTTCTCTATCATTCCCTCTGTGGCCTACCAGCTCCAAGCTCTTGATATGAGCATTCTCGGGCCTGTACAGCGGCGATATCTTCAGCGTTGGTATGGATTATGTATGTGCGTGTTACCAGCAATGTAGAGGAATAAGATATTGTTTATTCTGAGTTGGTTAGACCTTCCGCTTGCTGCGAGGCCGGGCCTCGCTCACGGGCTTTGCAGCCACCGGATCCTTCTTTATACTCGAGTCCTTGGTCACTGCATGAGGAGCAGACTCAGCCTCATCTTTGGATTCAACGGAAACGCCCTGCAGACTGTTCTTCTCGGCCTTTTCGCGGTAAGCAGCTGCCTCTTGAATGAACCAGGTGATGGCCGCCCACAGACCGCTGGCAATCACAATCATGGCCAGAAAATGAAGGCTACGAGTAGCATACAGCATGCTGATCAGCACGAGCTCCAAAGCAATAAAGCTACCGTGCGTGGCCTTGACCAGCGTCGGCGTAGTGCCGGGCGTGAAGATCGACTGCCAAAGATCCTGAACAAACATGGTGGCTTACCAACCTCACTAGCAGAGTAGGGGTATTTTTCACAGCTGAATATGATTAAAATTAAGGAGATCTTTTCAGGATCCTTTTCAGGATCCTATAAGACCTTTAGATAACACCTGTAGATAAAACCTCGAGTGCAAGTCGGAATAGCCTCGGCCATTTCGGCTGTCGGAATTGGCAGTTTCGAATATCGGCGTCCCGACTACCCCGGAAAGGAACAAGTACCGCTCCCGAAATTTATGGCTTAGCAATCACATGCACATGCACCTCGGTGTCAGTGCCTGCAGCTAACGGTCCATCCGTAAGCGCCTCCCATAAATACCGCTAGAGCAACCCCAAGTCCCATCTACCACCATGTCGTCTACCGAATCTTGGTTCACCCCGAATGATCAGATTGTTGCCTCGCACGCTGCGGTTGTCGATGGCTACCTGTCTGGCAAGGCCGAAAGCCTCGAGTCCCGCAAGGGCCAGCTGCGCGACCTCTACTATGCCCTCAAGGATAACGAGCAAGCCCTCAAGGATGCTCTTTTCGAGGACTTCCACCGCTCCAAGCACGAGACCGCTCTGTTTGAGTTCGACCAGATCTACACCGAGATCAGCACCGCCGTCGCGAATCTCGACAAGTGGGCGTCTAACGAGTCGCTGGGCATGGGCGACCTGAAGATCGCGGCCATGCGGCCAGTGCTGCGCAAGACCCCTTACGGCGCTGTTCTTATTATCTCGCCCTGGAACTTTCCCTATGCACTGTCGATTGTGCCGACAATCAGTGCGCTTGCTGCGGGCAACACTGTTGTGCTGAAGCTGACGGAGATGGCGCCGAAATCGTCGCAATTGCTTGCCAAGGTCCTCACAAACGCTCTGGACCCGTCTATTTTGCGCGTGGTGCTTGCTTCCGTCGAGGGCACCACCACTTTGCTGGACCAAAAGTGGGACAAGATCATGTTGACTGGCTCGTGTAACGTCGGCCGCATTGTGGCCAAGGCTGCCGCCAAGAACCTGACCCCTGTCGTGCTGGAGCTCGGCGGCAAGTCGCCGGTGTTTGTGTCCAAGAATGCCAACATTCTGCTGGCTGCTAAGCGCATTGCCTGGGGTAAGTTCATGAACGCCGGCCAGATCTGCATTGCGCCCGATTATGTGCTGGTGGACGAAGAGGTGCAGCCGCAGTTCATCGAGGAGGTCAACAAGGCGGTCCAGACCTTCTTCCCGAACCTGAATCCGGATTCGGACTACACCCATATCGTCACCCACAAGATGTGGGACCGGATCGCGAACCTGGTCAAGACCACAAAGGGCAAGATCGAGCTGCAGGACGGCACTCCCGAGCGAGAGTCCAAGTTCTACCCGCCCACAGTTGTTTCGAATGTCCAGCTCGATGATGTGCTTATGACGGAGGAGCTGTTTGCGCCCATCATGCCCATCATCACCGTCAAGAGCGTGCTGGTGGATGGCCCTGGGATTGTGCGCAAACATGACCACCCGCTGGCGCTGTATATCTTCACCGACGACAAGAACGAGGCCGACTTTTTGCTCACAAAGACCCGCTCGGGCTCTGTTATCGTCAACGACGTACTGCTGCAAGCAGGCTCGGCGGCAGTGCCGTTTGGTGGTGTCGGACCTTCGGGCGTGGGCAGCTACCACGGCAAGGCAGGTTTCGACGAGTTCACTTACGACCGCCCCGTGCTGCGCCAGCCTGGCTACGTGGAGCCGCTCATGTCTCTGCGGTACCCGCCTTATAGCGACGATAAGAGCAAGAAGCTGCACATGGTGTCGCGGCCGCGGGACTGGATGCCTCGCAAGGGACCGGTCAAGGGCGGCTGGCTTTCGTGGTTGTTTTAAACTCCATCTGCTAGTTCTGCGATTATAATTTCTACTTTTTATGAAATCTTTACCAGATCTTAGTTAGATAGCGCTGCGTTCACCGCAATCGCTGGGGACTGGGTTGGGAAGTCGTTACATGAACTAGGGCGATCGCACATGCCTGTTGAAGCCGTCGGCCCGAGGGTGGGGCAAAATGCTGCATGAGAACCGGAGTTTGTAATGAGTTTCCCTGCATGTGGGTCCCAACCTGGATTATTAAATGGCGGGGATGCGCACCTGACATGGGAAATATAAAGGGGCGACCTACCACGACCTGAAGCGGCTTTTTTTTCAAGGACCTGGTTTTTCACCTGCACCATCTACAATGGCCTCAATTGATAACATCAAGATCCGCGATTACACTCCCGAGGCGAAAATCCTCGAAAAACACAGCGCAGTGGTGAATGCGTTCCGCAGCGGCCGCACCCAGGACCTCGACTACCGTAAAGAGCAGCTTCGGAACCTTTACTATGCCGTCAAGGACAACGAGGAGCTGTTCAAGCAGGCTCTGCAAAAGGACCTGCACCGCTCGCCTCTGGAAAGCGAAATTCTGGAGCTGCACCTGATCTACGCTGAGATCTCCACCGCCATTGAAAACGTCGACAAGTGGGCCAAGGACCAGTCGCTGGGTTACGGCGATATTCGCATGATCCCTGCCTCGCCGGTTCTGAGGCCCCAGCCTTATGGCTCGGTGTTGATTCTTGCGCCATGGAACTACCCGCTGCTGTGCTCGATTGTGCCAGTTGCCAGCGCCATTGCCGCCGGTAACGTTGTGGTACTCAAGCCCACGGAAATGGACCCGTACACGACGGAGGTTCTGACGCAGGTGCTTGAGAACGCGCTTGATCCACGCACGTTCCAGATTGTTTTGGGTGCCGTGCCCGAGTCAACGGTCTTGCTGGCCCAGAAATGGGACAAGATCATGGTCACGGGCTCGTGCGGAGTCGGTCGCATTGTGTCCGAGGCCGCGGCCAAGCACCTGACGCCGGTCGCGCTAGAGCTGGGCGGCAAGTCGCCGGTGATTGTTACCCGCAAGGCGAATCTCGACCTTGCGGCCAAGCGCATTGCGTGGGGAAAATTCACCAATGCCGGCCAGACCTGCGTGGCCCCCGACTATGTGGTGATTGACGAGGAGGTGCAGCACGAGTTTGTGCAGGCCTTGATCAAGTACATCAAAAAGTCGTACCCGAACCTCACAAAGAACTCCGAGGACTATGCCCATATTGTCAATGAGCGGCTGTGGGCCCGCGCCAACAAGCAGGTTGCGGCCACAAAGGGCCGGGTCGAGTTTCAGTGGGGCACGCCCGACGAAAAGTCCAAGTTCTTCCCGCCCACGATTGTGACCAACGTGACCCCCAAGGACCCGTTGATGGAAGACGAGCTGTTCAATCCGATTCTGCCCATCATTCCTGTGGGCGATGCCGAGCATGACGCGGGCGCCATCATCTCGCAGCACGACCACCCGCTGGCATTGTATGTGTTTACCAGCGACAAGAAGCAGGCCAACCGCATCATCAACACCACGCGGTCGGGCTCGGCGGTGATCAACGATGTGGTGCTGCAGGCCGGCTCGTCGGTCATTCCATTTGGCGGTGTGGGCAGCTCGGGCTCGGGCCGATACCACGGCAAGTTTGGTTTCGACGAGTTCTCGCATCTGCGGCCCATTCTCAACCAGTCTACCTTCCTGGAGCCGCTGCTCAAAGGCCGCTACGCGCCGTACCGGCCCTCGAATGTCGCGCGGCTGCGGCACCTAGCCGTGCCCAAGGCGTGGTTCCCTCGCAGTGGCAAAGTCCGGCGGTCGCTGTTGGGCCGCCTGCTTGCCCGCAAGTTCTCGATCATTGTGATCCTTGCCGCCATCTATCTTCTGCGGGCCCGTCTGTAGACTGGTTTGTTAGTTGCTAGAGGATCGGAGTATGGTTAGTATTCTAAGTATTTTTTGGCTCAATGTTTGGCTCAATGTTTGGCTTTAGCATTTCAAAATAAATAGCCACGACAGGTGGCCCCTTGCATATGCTGCCCTACCCTAGTGGCCCTCTTTCAAAGGCAACTTAGTAACCAGGCTCAACCCAGAGCACTAGCGACAATGTCTGAAGCTGATCGGTTTGCCCCAAAAACGGCAGTCAAACTGGACCCTCCAAAGGACGACATATTTACTGTTGAGGAGCTGGCGAAATACGATGGTAAGTGCATTGGATTCCGGGCGCGGTTTCGGGCCCCCACCCCAACTACAAAAAAGAAAAAAGACAAGATAACTAACCTCCAGGCGTGAAATCCCCCAAGATCTATGTGGCCATCAAAGGCACCATCTTCGACGTGACCCGAAACCATGCTAGTTACGGTCCTGGCCAGGGCTACCACATTTTCGTCGCTAAAGACGCCTCACGAGCGTTGGCAAGGTCATCGCTTGAAGAGGAGGACGCAGTGCCCCAATACGACGACCTGCCCGAGAATCAGCTCAAGACGTTGGACGAGTGGTACCGCTTCTTTTCGCTGCGGTACAATATTGTTGGTCGTCTCGCAGACGCCAAGGCTTGAGAGTAAACGCGTGAGACTGCGGCCAGCGAGAAAGAGAATGAGCCGATGATTGCGCGATCCAAAGGCGTAACGACGCCTTAAAGTGGCAGTAAAGCATGTGCAGTCTACATCGTTATATACACCCTATCTATTTTTCTGTTGTGTCAAAAAAAGGCCTAGCCAGGCTGCGGCCACTGATCCAGTTGCCTTGGCAGGGCCCCAGACCCACCGGCTGGGGTAGGTCCTCCGACGCGCTGCCCTTACCTGCCCCGGCAGTGCATGCAGCCAACGACGGCTGCAAGGAGATCGGTCAGCGTAGGAGTTTTATTAACCCAAAGTCGCGTCGCCCTCGGGATTAGACCGTAATTTTTTTTTGCCCCGAAACTCAACTGGAGCTTGCTACTTTTCGGTTTTTCGCAACCAATACCCTCGTGACCTGGATCTATCCTCATCGTCGATTTGTGATTTTGAGTTAAACCTCACGATTGATTGCCTTTGGTTGCCCGTGCAGTTCCCCCTAATTCTCTCAAAACCTCCCCTCCCCTCCACACCATGTACAACGGCCAGCAGCGAGCCCGGAGACAGCAGGCGTTTGAGTCGCAAGCCCTCGAGGTTCCGATGGACGAGTACGATGCATACGGCTTGCCGTCCACCCCACAAATAGCGTCCCAGCCGAGTCCCCGGCCTAGCTCCAACACCGGCTCCGGGTTCTTTGGCAAGTTCCGGAAGTTCGGCGGCGGTGCCAATATCGAAGACGACCCCGACGAGTTTGGTGCCGGCACGCTTCCTGGCGACGGCCAATTCCCGGACCTCAGCATCAAGGACCTTAATGGCATCCGAGACCGCCATCGGTACCCGACGTTTGACGACGCCGCATCCTCGGGCGATGCTGCCTCTACGAATGGCCGCACTATGTCCCTGACATCGGTGGGTGCGTTTGATACCACTCCGATCATTCCTACGTTTGGTCCGGGCGGAATGGTGACCAGCAACGGCAAGGCCAAGAACCAGCACCTCCAGTACCGCCAAAACATGATCGATGCCCGCAGACAGCTTCTCTCCTCCGACTTGGGCGTGCAAAATCCCGGACAGCCCCGCACTCATACCATGGGCAACATGCGGCGGCCGACCATGAGCAACGACACGTACTCGCCGCAGCTGCCGCCGCCCAACGGCTACCCCGTCCAGAACTCTCCTCGCACCATGTCGCTGGGGAACAACCCCCGCAACCGCGGCTCTCGTCAAAACGGCCCTGCGTTTGCTCCGAATATGCAACTCCTCCCGCATCACCAACACCAACAGTACGCATCGCCGGGCCCTCACCATCCTTCGCAGTTTGGGCCGGCCCAGCCAGGGCAACAGGGTCTTTATCAGGCTCCTGGCTATCATTCGCAGGCAAACTTCCATGCCCAGGGCCCGCCGGTGAATGGCCAGGATCCAAGAGGATTCCAGGGTCATCCCCAGGGTCAGCCTCAGGGCTATCCTCAGGGCCAGCCCCAAAGCCAGCTTCAGGGCCACCCCCCACAATCGGCACAAATGTACCAGTCCCAGCCGGGCGTGCGATCTCCTCTTAGCCACAGTACTCGTGGCTCTCAAACATTTGAGAAACACCCTTCATCGTCGGGCTTTTCGTACGAGAGTGCTACCGCAAACACTCCTATGGACGACAAGTCTACCATGACCGAGACGTCGGCGGCCGACCTTGCTGAGCACGCGGCCAATGCAGCTGCTGCCGTGCAGGCGGCCGAGGCAGCTTCCCGCCAGCCCGCCGACCGCTCCAGTGTGCAGTCGCGCGGCATGCCCCAACAGCGGCCGAAGGATATCATGTTCAGCGAATCCGAGCAAGTTGCCGAGCTGATGGCTACCAACAAGCAGTTGCAAGAGGACATGCGCATTCTCTCGATTGAGTTGGCCGAATCCACGCGGCGCGAGCTGCAGCTGGACCCTCAGAATGAGACGGCCAACCTCGCGGCCGAGCTGGCTGCTGCTCAGAAAGAGCTTGCGCTGGAGCGGCAGAAGCGCATGGCTGCCCAGGGCTACGGCTACGTTTCCGAGAACGACTTGTCGATGCTGGAGCTCGAGAGCCGGCACGCCGAAACCACGCAGCTGCTGGAGATGCGGAGCCACGAAAACGAGCAGCTGCGCGCGATGGCCGAGACCGCCAAGCGCGATGTGGCCAGCCTGCACGACCAGAACAAGGACTTCCAGACCCAGGTGCGAGCGCTGCAGGTCACGCAGGGCAAAGGCGACGTCGACGAGCTGCGCCGGCAGGTCGACATGGTGCAGAACGAGAACAAGAAGCTTCAGGAGCTGCTGGACCAATCGGTGGAGCAGGGCTCTGTTGCCGAGCGGCTCAAGCGTACCGAAGAGCAGCGCGACGTACTGCAGAGCACGGTGCGGTCTCTGCGCGAGCGCAAGGACCAGGAGGTCAGCATGCTGCAGAGCCGTATCTCGCAGCTGGAGACCCACATGGATCTCATGCGGTCTGCGGTGCCGCGGTCGTCGTCGGCTGCCTCGGGCGGCGTCAGCCGCAGCGCCAACCAGTCGTTTGATACCAGCGTCGATACGTCTGCGGATTACGGGCACCAAGCTCCTCGCGACCTCACCATCAACACTGCGTTGGCCAACGAGGCCGCCAACCTTGAGCCGCCGCGCATGAGAGCCCACGGCCGTCCGGCATCGCCGCTGACGCTGAACTTCGACCTCAACTATCTGCCCAACGGGCCCACCCGCGTCACTTCGCGAACATCCCCGGTGCCGCTAGCCCTTAGTGGGAACTAATGGGGTGTATGTATATTAATCTATTCGGTAGCTCGGTAGCTCCTCTCAAGGAAATAACTGCAAAACTGCAAAACATCAAAATAGCGAAACAAGAAAACAGTCAAAAGAATGGTTTCAACCGTATAGCTTTCTCAGCTCGATGAATCTTATTTACAAGTGACGACGGCCCAAGCGCCCGTGCCCTAAAACGCGGGTCCATTTATTACCTGCACCCACCGTCTTTCTCGTCATCAACATACATGCAGGTCGAATCTACCAAAACTGCGGGCGCCGCCGTCCCCGAGCCCCGCAAGAAAGCGTTTAACCCGGTTTTGGCTGGAGTGCTCCAGCTGGTGTATTTCTTTATTTCCATCTCTTACGCGGTACGGTTCTACTACCACCAAGCTGAATACCTGGCCCAAGGTCTTTACCGGTATCACCACCGCAACCCGCAGGCGATCCGTGAGGATGTCACGGGTCTGCAAAAGGTGCCGCGCCATATTGCGGTGGTGCTGGATAAAAAAGACCGCCACGTCGAGGGTGGCGGCATTGACGGGTTGCTCAACGATGCTGGCGAGATTGCGTCGTGGTGCGTGGCTGCCGGCGCCTCGGAGCTGAGTATCTACGAGCGCAGTGGCGCGCTCAAGAAGCTGCCGATCGCCGACGTCTTCCGCGCCGTGGAGTTCCATCTAAAGTCCTACTACGGCGCCAATAGCGCGCCCAGCGTGCGGGTGATTTCTCGGCTCGGCGAGGACCAGCGCCAGATGGGACCGGCCGACGCGCAGTTGACCATCAACCTCGTGAGTGAGGAGAACGGCCGCAAGCTGATTGTGAATGTGGCGCGCGCGCTGGCGGAAATGACCGAGCAGGGCCAGTTCAAGGTCGAGGATATCACGCTGGACGTGATCGACACCCAGCTCAAGGAGCGGGTGGGCGGCGAGCCGGACCTGCTGATCATGTTTTCGCCGCGCGTCGAGCTGCAGGGCTATCCGCCGTGGCACCTACGGGTCACCGAGATGTTTTATCTGCCCGACAACGACGGCGTGGTTTCGTACTTGGTGTTTCTCAAGGCTCTGCAAAAGTTCTCGTCGGTCAAAATCAACCTTGGCCGCTGAAGCGAGAGCAGGGGGGCACGGGTTTCCACAGCTGAGGGCAGGTGCTGCACAGTATTTATATTGGGTCTTATTTATAGCTTGTGGAACCTTTGGTTTCCTTAATTATTGTTTAATAGCATTGTTTTGCTGAGCCAGAGGCTATCTCGCAAATGTGACAGGTCACATTTGGGTTGGGGTCGCGCCCAGTAAAGTGGTTCGTCAATTTAGGTTACACTGTCCAGGACCAGGTACTCAAGATAGACCAGATAGACCAGATTTCAAGATAGACGGAAGAAGACAGAATCAGCATTTTTAACTATACTATGGACCTATAAGTTACTATAGACGCCTCAACGGGCTATAGACGCCTCAACGGGCCTTGACCTTGAACACCCACGTCCCGCTCTCGCCGTCCCAGGAAACAAACTCGGTGTCTTTAAACTCCTTGAGCTTGCGCAGCTGTCGCTCATACAGCGGGTGGCTGGGGTCCTTGATCACGTCGCCAGTGGACTTGGACCGCACAAAAACGCCATACAGCGTCACGGTCGCCGGCACATTAAAGCCAGTGCCCTTTGCCGGCAAAACGCTCTTGTCGGGGTATAGCGCAAACGAGGCCTTGCCAAACGAAATCACATGGCCGCACACCTGCTGGCGCACGTTGGAAAACGACGCAAGGTTCACAGGCTCATCGAACTGGATAAAGCCCATGCCGCGGTGGCCCACCTGGAAGCCAGACACCGCCTCGAGCTCCCGCACAGACATGTCGTCGAGCTTGCGCTGCGACGGCGACACCCAGTAGCCCTGCGCGTCCACGATCTCGTTGTCGCCCACCGACGAGATATCGCCGTAGCCAGCCGTGCTGTCGTTGCCAACACGCGTGTCGTCGGCACCCGCGGCCTGGCCCGCGCGGCGGGGCGGGGTCGACGAAGCGGCCGGCGTGGCCTGCGGCGTCGCCGACAGCACGTGCGGTGCATTTTCAGAGCTGCGGCGGCGGCTGTTGGTGCTGGCCGGTCCCGCGATCGCCAACGGACTGCCGTCGTCATTCTCGGCATTGCGCTGGCGGTTCAGGGCCAAGCGCCGCAGCGCGGGCGACCGCGGGGCAAATGCCTCGGACATGAGAATCACCTCGTCGGTATGCGCGCTGTAGAGCGCATTGGTGGCTTCGGGGTCCACGGCAGGTGCGCCGTGCGACGGCCGACGAGCGCTGTGGGTCTCTTGGGGTGCGACCCGGCGGCGCGGTCGAGTCTTGAACGCCAGAAGCGGGTCCAGCCGCTTCTCGGTAACCGACGGGGTTGCCAGCGGCGTGGCAAACGCCTCGGCCTGCGGCTGGCTCTGCTGCACATTGAACAGAGGGTTCGAGCCGTAGGGGTTCTGGTCGATCGTGGCCACCATCTGCTGCGGCTGCTGCGGCTGCTGGTTCTGGAACAGACTGCTGCCGGTGCCAGTGCCGGTGGTTCCGGCAGGCTTGTTGAAGCTGAAGCCACTGCCAGTGCCTCCAAGCGTGGAGGTGTTGCCAAATCCGCCGCCGGTAGAAGTGTTGCCGAACCCGCCGCTGGTGCTGGTGTTGCCAAAGCCGCTACCAAGGCCGCCAGACGCAGGCTTGTTGCCAAACAGTGATGTGCCCTGCGTAGCGGGCTTTTGACCAAACAAGCCGCCCGAGGTCTGGGTCTGGTTCTGGCCAAAGCCGGACCCCAGCCCGCCAGACGTGGACGTATTGCCCGAGTTGGTGTTGCCAAACAACCCACCGCCCGTCGACGTGTTTTGGTTCTGGTTCGCGGTGTTGCCGAAACTGAACCCGCCAGTGCCGGTGGTACCGGTAGTACTGGCAGCACCGCCTAGCGGCTTGCCAAACAGCCCGCCGCTCTGGGACGTGTTGGCAGTGCTGGCAGTATTGGTGTTGCCAAACAGCGAGCTGCCGCCGGTGTTGGTGGTGGAGCTGTTGGTGTTGCCAAACAGCCCGCCGCCGGTCTGGCCGGTGTTGGTGTTAGCATTATTGTTGCCGAACAATCCGCCGCCGCTGGTCTGAGTGCCAGTCTGGCCAAAACCGGTACCGGTGTTGGTGTTGTTATTATTATTGCCAAACAACGACGAGCCCTGGTTGGCCTGGTTCTGGTTGTTTTGGCCAAACAGACCGCCGCCAGTGTTGGTGTTTGTCTGGCCAAACCCGGTGCCGGTGTTTGTATTGTTTTGCTGGCCAAAGCCAAACCCGGTGCCCTGGTTCTGAGGCTGGGTCTGGTTGTTGGTCTGGCCAAAGCCAAAGCCGGTGCCGCCGGTACCAGTGGTGCCGGTATTGGACTGGCCAAACAGTCCGCCGGCCGGCTTGGCGGCGTTGTTCTGGCCAAAAAGACCGCCGCTGGTATTATTGTTGGAGCCAAACAGCCCGCCAGAGGTGTTTGTCTGCGCAGGCTGGCCAAACGTGGACCCGGCCGGTTTCTGGCCAAACAAACCACCGCCCTGGTTCTGGTTTTGCGACTGGCCAAACAGCCCGCCACCCGTATTCTGAGTGGCATTGTTGTTTTGGCCAAACAACCCGCCGCCCGAGTTCTGGGCCGTGTTGTTATTCTGGCCAAACAACCCGCCGCCAGTGCTGCCGGTGTTGGTTTGGCCGAACCCAAAGCCGGTGCCGCCGGTGTTGGTGGCAGCCGGCTGGCCAAACTTGGGGGCGCCAAACGCCGAGCCGCCGGCCTGCTGGGTGTTGTTTTGAGCGCCAAAGCCAAACACAGGCTTATTTTGTTGGCCGAACCCGGTAGTGGCAGAGTTGTTTTGCTGCCCAAACAGACCGCCGCCAGTGCCCGTGTTGGCAGTATTGTTGGTCTGGCCAAAGCCAAAGCCGGTAGTTGCCGGCTTGGCGCCGCCGCCAAACGGCGAGCTCATCGACGACGCACCAAACGCCGAGCCGCTGGCGGTGTTGTTGTTGTTGTTCTGGCCAAAAAGACCGCCGCCGCCCGACGTGTTTGCGCCGCCAAAGGGGCTCGACGTGGCCGGCTGCGCCGGCTGGCCAAACGCGCCCGGCTGCGCGGCGGTGTTGGTACTGGAACCAAACCCAAAGCCCGTTTGGTTAGTAGTGGCCGGCTGGCCAAACGGCGTAGAGGGCTGGTTCGTGCCGCCAAACGAGGCGACCGGCTGCGCACCGCTGGCACCGTTGCCGCGCTTGAGGCCCAGCTGGTAGTCCTGCCATCTCAGCTCCTCAAACGACAGATTACTGTAGGCAGGCATCACCGAGATCGAGTTGTAGACGTTGGTGTTCGACGGCTTGATGGGGTCACGCTCCTCGACGGCCTGGAACGGCGTCTGGGCAGTTCCGCCCTTGCCGGCAGCCGCGCCAAAGCCCGTTGCGCC
Organism: Wickerhamiella sergipiensis; assembly: GCA_030563925.1. Classification (NCBI taxonomy): domain Eukaryota; kingdom Fungi; phylum Ascomycota; class Dipodascomycetes; order Dipodascales; family Trichomonascaceae; genus Wickerhamiella; species Wickerhamiella sergipiensis. The sequence continues at coordinate 292,144 of JAJMKN010000002.1, forward strand.
CGCGCCGGCCGTATTGGTTGCGGGAGCGCCAAACGGCGACGGCTTCGCGGCGCCGAAAAGACTACTCGCGCCCTGCTGCGGCTGGCCGAATCCGCTACTAGCGGTGGATTGCTGGCCAAACCCGCCGAATCCGGTCGACTGCTGCTGCGGCTGCTGCGGCTGCTGCGGCTGGCCAAACAGCGACGTGCCGGTCGACTGCTGGCCAAACCCGGTGCTGGCGGTGTTCGTGCTTGCGCCAAACAACGAGCCGCCCGCATTGTTGTTGTTGTTATTGTTGCTCCCGAATGCGGACGGCTGGCCAAAGCCAGATCCTGAGCCGCCGCCAAACGACGACTGTCCGAACATTGAGCTTGGGTGGTAGGTGGGATTGGTCAGCGAGGGGGGGAAAGGAAGAACATCGCTCTGAGGCCCATCGAAGGGCCGGGCGGACCCTTTTGAAAAGGAATGGTAAAGAGACCCGAAAAAAGTATGGGGGTATCAATTAGCAGTCTCGAATGAACCGGTAGATATAAAAAGTAGATATTTTTGGATGTTCGCAGTCGTACCGGCCTAACCCTGTAAAACTCATTTAGGTGCAGCATGCACGCGTCGCGTCCGTCATCATGGGTATCAAAGGCTTGTTTAAGGTCGTTTCGGACCATGCTCCCCAAGCAGTGAGAATTACCGACTGGAAAACGCTGGCGGGCCGCAAGGTCGCCATCGATGCGTCCATGTCGCTGTACCAGTTCCTGATTGCGGTTCGGCAAAACGACGGCTTCCAGCTCACCAACGAAGATGGCGAAACAACCAGTCACTTGATTGGCATGTTCTACCGGACACTGCGGATCATCGAAAACGGTATGAAGCCTGCGTATGTGTTTGACGGCAAGCCGCCGGATCTCAAGAGCGAGGAGCTGAAGAAGCGTGACGCTGCCCGCGAAAAGGCCACCAAATCCAAGGACGATCTCGGCGAAGAGGCAACAAACGAGGAGCTGAACCGCTTTGAACGCCGCACCGTCAAAGTCACCAAGGAGCAGAACGCCGAGGCCCGACGCCTGCTCACCTTGATGGGTATTCCCGTAGTTGAGGCCCCCGGCGAGGCCGAGGCTCAATGCGCGGTTTTGGCGGCTGCAAACAAGGTCTACGCGGCTGCTAGCGAGGACATGGATACCATCACGTTTGGATCGCCGTTTCTGCTCCGCCATCTCACTGCGGGTGACCAAAAGAAGTCTCCCATCACCGAGCTCAACCTCAAGCTGGCCTTGGAGCACATGGAACTGTCCTACGCTGAGTTTGTGGATCTGTGCATCTTGCTGGGCTGCGACTACTGCGATCCCATTCGCGGCATGGGTCCCACTACTGCCTATAAGCTGATCCAGGAGCACCGGACTATTGAAAAGATCCAGGCGTCGCTCAAGGCGAAGGGCGGTAAAGTCCAGATTCCCGAGGATTGGCCGTTTGTGGAGGTCCGCAAACTGTTCCACACCCCCGATGCCATGCCTGCCGACGAAGTGACATTGAAATGGAATGAGCCGGATGTCGAGGGTCTCGTTGAGTTCCTAGTTAAAGAGAAGGGCTTCAGCGAAGACCGGGTCCGCGCAGGTGCCGCCAAGCTTGTAAAGGGCTCCACGACTGCGCCGCAAGGCCGTCTCACCGATTTCTTCAAGGTATCCAAACGGCCTGCGCCTGCCAAAAATGCCAAGGACACGAAAACCACCAAAAAGGCCAAGAAATAGGCGCTTTCAAGGGCCTGGTAAACCCCTAACATCGGCCCCACATAACGCATTGTAGCTGCAGGCACGGCTCCTTAAGACTTTATATTAATTGCCATTGCTGGATACTCTTTGTCCTTCCCTTGTCTATCTGCCGTGCTATTTATCTGCTCTGGCTGTTCTCGAAATCCTGTTTGCTTCTGTTGAGTTTCTGTTGGGATCGCATCGCAGGGCCAGCTAAATATCCTGAATGCGAGTTGACAAAGCAATGGTGTCTCTGGTAGGAGCGCATGTTTCCAGCAAAGGAGGCGTCTCCGAGGCGGTCCCGAGGATTGCTGAGCTCGGCGGCACTGCGTTTGCGTTGTTTCTGAAAAATGAAAAACAATGGACGGCCAAGCCACTTTCAGACGAGGAAATTGCAAAGTGGAAACAGAACTGCGAAACCCACAAATTCAATCCCGGTGTAGATGTGCTTCCGCACGGATCATATCTCATTAATCTTGGAAACCCCGATGCCGAAAAACGCAAGATGTCGATGCGTGGTTTACTCGACGATCTACAGCGGTGTGAAAAGCTGGGTATTGGGCTCTACAACCTGCACCCCGGATCGTCATTGGGAACTAGCAAGACAACGGCTATTGAAAACATTGCCGAGGGTATCAACAAAGCTCACAAGGAAACGTCGTCTGTGAAGGTTGTTTTGGAGAACATGACTGGCAACGAGGAGCGGATTGTGGGCACTCGTCTGGAAGATTTGGCCGACATCATCGAGGGGGTGGAAAACAAGGACAGAGTGGGTGTGTGCATAGATACCTGCCACTCGTTGGCTGCTGGCTATGATCTTCGGGATAAAAAGTCTTTTGATGCCTTTTGGGATAAATTCGACAAAGTTGTGGGGTACAAGTACTTGGCCGGAATCCACCTCAACGACTCAAAGTACCCGATCCACTCCAAGCGTGATGTGCACCAGAACCTTGGCCTCGGATTTGTGGGACTGGAATGCTTCCGGTTGATCATGAACAAGCCCGAGCTGGAGCAGGTACCCAAAGTACTGGAAACGCCTATGATCACCGACACGATTCGCAAGGAAGAAGTCGAGCTTTTGAACTGGTTGATCGGCCGTTCAGCAGATGACAAGGAGTTTTTGGCCAAGAGCGACGAGCTCCAAAGTGCAGGAGCCGCTGAACGGAAGGCGTGCGACGTCAAGACTCAAAAGAAGCAGACCAAACAGATGACTTTCAAGCCGGTCAAGAAACGAAAGGTCGAGGAACCAATTGCGGAAAAGGTCGAAGAAAAAGCATAGATCTAGATTATATATTATCAATGGATTCAATTATTAGGTCTGCTCTACCCGTGACAGTAGACGTGCTGGTTACGAGCACAGTACAGCCCTCTGCATCACAAGATCTCCAGTGATTACTTGTGCTGGGTGATTATCTCCTGCAAGCATGCGGATAGACCGCAGTACATACCTGAAAGGCATCGTTTTAACGATTGCCACGCATTCAGGACCCCAGTTTGTATACCACCGAGCGCTTTCGGATATCAGCAATGCCCATACAGACCATCTATTGAGTGACAGCGACAGTGAGGCCAGCGTCGAGTGGAGCGAGAGCGAGGAAGAGGCACCGTCGATTCCAATTGCATCCAATCTACCCAGCGGTGCCGTTCATGGCGCAGCACCTAAAAAAAAGAAGGCTCGGAAGAAGAAGCGGCCGGAAGATACCATTGTTGTTCAGGAAGAGGATACTCGCACCAGCAGCAGCCATCGCCGAAGTAGCGTGGACGGCGAGAGCCACGTCTGTGGCTTTGAGTCTTCCTTTCTGGCCGAACTGTTGTGTCCACCGCGACAAATGTGTAACCAGCGGTTCGAGCTGGCGGTTGATGGAACCATCTTTTTGGGTCTGCCCGTCCATATTCTGCCCTCTGGAACTTGGCGCAAATTGAGGAGCCATGTAAAGGAGGACAGCGACTCCGAAGGAGACCAGGAGCAGGTCGAGCAGTATGTGGAGCACGACAAAAAGATCTTCACCGAGAAAGATAGCCCCATGACGATGTTCAACGTCACTTTTGTCACCAATCCACCGGTCAGTGAGATCAAGTCTACCACCGACCGATTGTACCACTATGTGATTGCTCAATTCGCTAAAATGCTCCGCAATGAGCAGGCTCGCAGGAACTATGTTTGGGAGCAGGTATCGGAGATTCTTAAGCTCAGAGAAACCTGGGAAGGTGAGCCCTGTGCGCTGGAACTGGCTATCTTGGAAGCCAGCGAGCTGGCACGGGCCCTGAAACATTTGTTTGAGGCCCTCGAGGGCATGTTTATTGCACGCGTGCAAATAGGCGACAAGGCACGGGCGTTTCAGGTTCCGGTTGAATACGAAATGACCCGACTCCCTCTCCATATCGAACCTTATTACCCGGAAACTTACCCTTCCACCAACCGTGTCAAGGGCAAAGAAATCGGCGAGAACTGCCACGAGAGCTATGCATTGCTCTTACTGGACGACCCTGAGCGGATTATCCACGACATTGAGGTTGACACAAACGGCCCTGTCGCGGCTCTGATCCGGAATGTTGAGCCCACAATGTCTATCCAGGCGCTGGCGACTCTCAACAACATCAAAATCAAGCAGATGGTAAGCCTGGTTTACTCTTTGGTCTACTGGCGACGAGCCCGGATTATCGTCCCTTTGAACCAAAGGTATGTGTATGGCGTGTCACCGCTGGCATATCTCAACGAGCTCGGCAAGCTGAGCAAGGTGTATGCGGATCTGTTCCCGATGATTCCTCCCTTGGTGCGTTTGCTCTCGTCTATCTCCAGCACCAAGCCGCAACCGTTTGTTTATCAAATCCCATCGCGAGACCACCGCGACATTTACATGCGGGCGTTGGCGTGGATGGTCCAGCACAATCTGATTGTACAGTTTATGACGTTTGGGATGATCGTGGCCACCCGTAAAGTGAAGCTCGCGGTGCTGTATGATTCTGAGCTCGATATTGATCCTGGTGTCGCCAGCACGAATGCGGGTAATCTGCTGCCCAACCAATCGGCAGTTGTGGATGATGCCCGCCGGACCGATAACAGTACCGACAATAGCGCCAAGCTCGAGCGCCACGAGCCGAGCAACAAAGCTACTTGGGTCACCCGAGGCAGCTCCGAGTCGCGGGACACCGACTCTGGATTCGACAACCTGCAGGATAGCATCATTGCCGACCCTGTGCGAGCGTCGCTAGCCGAAAAGAAGTGGCTCAATAAAATCGCCTACAGCAAAAAACCCGAGATGACGGCGCTGTTCCACCGGTTGTCCAAGTATATGAACGGTAAAGACAACCTGGAGCAGGTGATGCTGCATGAGAACCTGTCACGGCCAGAGATGAAGCGGTTTTTGGAGGAGTACTCGGAAAATATCGTTCAATTCCGGCACTGGTGAGCTTCCTGGGTCAGAGAAGCTTCCTGGGCCACAGAGGAGATAGAGAGAATAGTGCCGAGATGATGCAGGGACTAGGCGGGTTCTAAGAATATATATTTAAGCTACAGTTAGAGCTCCATGTCTTCGAGCTCGTCCTCGCTCATGGATGCAATGGAGCTCATTTCCAGCTCGTCATCGGAGACATCGACTCCCATCTCTGCCGAGTCGGCGAGCGCGTATTTTTGAATCGTCTCCTTGACCCGCTTGTTGTAACTGTCACGGTCATGGTTCATAAGTTGCGCAGCCTCGCGGTTCAGCGGGTCTGCCGGGTTGGGATAGCGCAGGAGCTGAGGCAAAAACACTTCGAATATATTGATCATATCAAACATGGGGCTCCAGGTCTGGTTGATCACATCCAGGCACACAGAGCCTGAGCTCTCGTCGATGTTGGGGTGGAAAATGCGGCTCATGAACCCAATCGACGGCGAGCGGTAGGGATAATCATCTGGAAGCTCGACGTGGATCTTCCATACTCCTTCATCATAGGGGGTTTCTTCTGGGCCGTGGAAAGTAACGTAGAACTCTTGCCTGCAGTTAGGATCGGGTCGCAATGGGCCATTTGGTTGATTGGATGCTGGCGGCACTGAGCAGGCTTAGCAGTACCGGAAGCATGACAACTAGCACCGGCCAAGCATCAATTCAACCATGGCTCAACATACTTACATGTTGTCATTGACCAATGCCACTTCATAGTCGCTCATCATTCTAAATGTTAGCTGGGATGCTGCATGCAGATATAATTGACTTACAATTTCATAACATCGGTTTCAATGCGCCGCTTAGGGGAGCTAGAATGTTAGTACGCATCTTGATCATGCCGCTGGCCACAGTCTCAGGCCCGCTCCGCTTCCAGAGCCCCACAATAGGGGCTGTCTCCGCCACTTACCTCATGGGTACTGATAGTATATAGGGTAAGAGCTGGGACAGTTTGGGTGGTTATGGTTATGAGGTGAGGCGGTGGTTGCAGCACCACCGTCTTGCGATAGGGCATTGGCTGCAGTTCCCTAAAAACCGCTCTCAAAAAACCGCTCTATGTTTTTTTCTTAGATATGATATGTCACGAGAAACTAAAACCATAGCCGTAAGATTCATGTTGATTTAGGCGCCAACTCACATCGTCTCTAACTGCTATAAACCGTATCTAGCGTAGATAGTTGGCAGGCCATTGCAAGATTTGTTGAAGTGGAGACAAAAATATCTGTCAGGATACGTTAGCATAGAGCAATGCAAACTAGTTGACAGGAATTGGTATAAGAATTGACAGACGATATCAGGTTAAGCAAACAGACCCCGCCTGCTTTGTATTCACCCCACCTTTCTAATCCGGGAATTACCACATGGCTGGTAGATGATGGACCATGAGAAGGAGTTCACAAAACCTGTGGACTTAAGAGAGCCACAGGGGCGGGATGGACTCGATCTGTTCGAGGCTATTGCTAGTGGGTCTGTGATTTCATCGCATGTGGCCAACGACCTGCCCGGCGTCGATGGTGACAAGATGCCTAAAGAGCGGAAGAGCAGAAGCAGCGGCCGGGAGCCTGCAGAGATGGGGCGCGGCGGTGCTGGCTCGGGCGGAGAGATCAAAAAGGCCAGTTCCAAGAGCTCAAGGTCTCGGTCAAGGGAGGCGGCAGCCACGATCCATCCCTTGAGTGTTGTTTCAGTGTTCAGCAATCTCATCATCATGGAGGACGCTTTCCGGACCCAATACACGGAGCTCCAGCAAAGCAGACGAAAGAACCTCATATTCTTCTATATCATGGTGGCCGTCGCAGTCTACCTGACGTGGCTGAACTTTACGCGGCCCAGCATGTACCAGTGGATCCGACTCCTGGAGAGACTTGTCACCATTGCCGACTACATTTCTCTGGGCCTGTTTTGTTTGACTGGTCTGTATACAAAGACGTTTGTCAAGGCGCCGCGATTTCTTCCTGATGCCAATAAGGGGCTGCGAGAGTTTAATGTGCGGCTGGTCAAGACCCCAGGAACATGGCGCGAGCGGGCGCACCGAATCGTTGATCCTGTCTACTCGGTCCATCTTGGCGGTCTAGTCAAGATTGTCTTATCTACTAGAGCATTCTCGCCTCACTATGTGGAAGCATGGGAGGTTTACCGGCTCGAATTTTGGGAAAAGGAAGAGCGTCGACGCCAAAACAGAAAGATCAAGACAGCCTCGTCCAGAGAAACGACTCGTGAGAAATCCGCTAAACGGTCCCATCGGTCCACACCGTCTATCTAGCCTTATCAAGTTCTATTTTGGCTCTTGGACCGACGTGTCTCATACATCAAGCATATATTAAACCTTGGCACTCTTTAGAAGCTGCATGGGTGGCCGATGCAGTTATTGCTAGAAAGTTATTGCAACAAAGCAAGCAAAGGATGAGCACGTTAGACACTTTCAGATCTCCAAAGTAGTAAGAGCACCGAGCATTCTCGAGGTAACTCGATACTCTTAGCACCCGGAAGACGCCTAGGACATCGAGGACCTCGAGGTCCCCATTCTCACCTAAATATGAAAAGACCGCTACAGCTTGGATTCAACACGAAGAACCCCTCAACTAGCTCAAATGCTGCGACTCTAGAGAGATATACAAAGTTATTATTTATAAATGCCTGTTTGTATCTCAAGCCTTAACGCGTAGGTACCTAACCTATCACCTAAGCCCGAACTAGTGATGGCCCGGACCACGTTGGTGAAAAATCCAAAGATCTTAGCCAACCTGCGCAATACATGGCCCTCGGCCATTGCTATTGGCGTATGGATTCTGATCATTCATGTCGCGGCGGTGGCTCTGTTCGCATCCGGGTTCCTGCTCACTCGGCCTGTGTTCACCGACATCTCGAGCGAGCCCTCGGCCAAACCGGCGTTCACAAAGGCCGTGGTGTTGGTTGTGGACGCCCTCCGCTATGATTTTGCTGCTCCTGCGTCAGTGGAAGAGGTCATGAACGCTCCGTTTTACCTCAACCAGCTGCCGTTCCAGGCAATCAGCGACGACCCTAACTATGCAGCGTTGGTCAAGTTCATCGCCGATCCGCCGACAACGACCCTCCAGCGGCTCAAGGGCCTGACTACCGGCTCGCTGCCGACGTTTATTGATGCAGGCTCCAACTTTGCCGGCACCCAGATCGACGAGGACAACTGGGTTTCGCAGATGGCGCGGGTCGGCAGAGTAGGCTTTACTGGCGACGATACCTGGCAGGCGCTATACGGCCATTTGTTTGCCGAGAGCCATCCGTTTGACTCGCTGGATGTGCCTGATCTCGATACCGTGGACCAGGGAGTGATGAAATACCTGCCTCCCATGATTGCCAACAGCTCGCTGGACATTGTTATTGGCCATATGCTTGGTGTCGACCATGTTGGCCACATCTACGGCCCGAACCACCCGGCCATGAAAGCCAAGCTTCTGGAAACTGGCGAGTTCATCAAGGAAGTGGCCAGCCAAATCGACGACAAGACGGTGCTGTTTGTGTTTGGTGACCACGGAATGGACCAGACCGGCAACCATGGCGGTGACTCGAACCTCGAGCTGGACGCTGCTCTGTGGATGTACAACAAGGGCGGCAAGTTTATGGAGGCGGGTCCCTCCGAGGTTCGTCAGATTGATTTTGTGCCCACCATCTCCGGCCTGCTTGGCTTGCCTGTGCCCTTTAACAATCTTGGGTTCCCTATTCAGCAGACGTTTGGTGCGGGCAACTTTGAATCCATTGCTCTGGCCACCGCCAAGCAGATTTCGCAGTATGCCGCCAGGTTCAACAAGCTGGCGTTTGAGGGCCGCACGATCGGCGAGGCCCACCACTACCAGAAGGAGATTCTCAATGAGTTCCGGGCCACGTGGGTCAAGTTCAATCTGTTCAGAATGAGCTCTGGTATCGCGTTGCTGGTCGGCTCTCTTATCATGTCATGGCTGCTGTATAACTCGCTGGGTGCGCTCAGCCTGGCCACGCTCTCGCGCAATATCTCGCTGGGCGGCTCTGTGGGAACTGCTGCTGGTTTGGGTGCGGTTATGCTCCGCGATACGACCTCTCTGCCGTTTGTTGCCCTTGATATTGGCGTCGGTATGTCTGTGGGTGCCATTCTCGGCTCCCTGACGGCCGTGCCGTTTTTGGCCCGCAAGCGGGGATCCAAGCTGACCGTGTTTGGTTTGGCTATTGTTGCTCTGCAGTCGGCGGTGCTGTTTTCAAACTCGTATGTGATCTGGGAACCGAAAGTTTTGCTGTTCCTTACCGTTACTGTTCTCGTTGTTCTTGGCGGTGCTTGCGCGGACCAGCAGCTCATTGTGCGCACCTTGGGCCTGCGCTACACCGCCTATGCGCTGGTGGTTCTGCGGGCGTGCTCGTACTTCATTGTGTGTCGCGAGGAGAACGGCGAGAGCTGCACAAGCACTTTCTACGAATCAGGCTCCACCAATACCCCTGTTTGGAATCTGTATGTGGTGTCGTTTTTGACACTGGCCGAGCCGATTGTGCTCGCCCGGTTCTGGGCCATTGGCCGCAACTACAACGGCGTGGCCAAGCTGCTGTTCCGCGGCGGCACCGCGATCATGATGATGACCTTGGCGTACTGGTCGATTGTTGCTGCCGAGCGCCGCGACTACATCCCCACGATCCCCATTTTCCGGATTGTGCTGTCGCGGGCCATCCTAGCCACCACGCTGCTGGCCGCGTCGTACATCTGGTACCGCAGTGATCTGGCCATCGAGGTGGAGTTTGAAGACAAGCAGCCCCGGATCGGCGGCTACAACAACGTCTACGGCAGCTACGCACTGCTGCCGCTCATCACTCTGTTTGGCGGTCTGTTGCTAGTCAACAAGCCGCCGGGAATCATTGCCATGTGCGGCCTGATGTACTGCATCATGTCGTCGTACGACCTGACCGACCTCACCAACAGCAAGAGCACCCTCTTGCCCACGGTGCTGTTTGGCCTTCTGGGCAATGTGTTCTTCTACTGGACGGGCCACCAAGCCACGCTGGCGTCGATCCAGTGGGACACTGCGTTTGTTACTGTGAACAAGCTGTCGTACCCTCTGTCTGCCATCACGGTGTTTTTGAACACGTTCGGACCTTACATTCTGACTGCGATTGCCAGCACGCTGATCCCGCTGTGGCGCCGCCAGCCGTTCAAGGAGCCGCGGCAGATTCTGGCGCTGGTGGTCCGGGCGGCCATCGGCGCCAGCGTTGTGGCTGCTATCCAAACGGTCACCAGCATGGTCGCGGCCACCATTCTGCGTCGGCATCTCATGACCTGGAAGATCTTTGCGCCGAGATTCATGATCTCCGGACTGGTGCTGGGCGTCATTGACGTGAGCGTGATTGTGGGCATTGCCATTGGCGTGCACACCATCGACAAGGTCGCCATCATCTTCAGCTAGCCCCAGCTAGTCTCATCCCTCAGCTAGCCACCTAATCCCGGCTGCCCCCCAAAAAAACGGAATATGTAAACATTACCTCAAATCTATCTCAAACACAACTACAGCAGCTGCAACAGCTACAACCCAGGCCGTACAGAGCGTACCAGCCGCATAGGCCTGGGCAGTCTACGTTCATGCGTCAACCATTGCATCGTCTGCCAGAGCAAGCGCCTCCTCGGCCTCGCGGTTATAAGTTACAGGCACGGGATTGACCTGCTGCTGGGGCACGATCTTGCGGCCCAGCGACGTCTCGACCGTTTCCACAACGTCGTCGGCGACGGTGGAGCCAAACTCCTCGCGCAGACGCGCCATGCTGTCGATCAGCACCTTGGCGTCGCTTTTGTTTGCGTCCAGCGACCATCCCGCGTCGCGCTCGCTGCGCAGCTGCGCCAGCTCGGCCTCGGCCTTTGCCAGCTCGGCCTCGAGATCAGCCGCACTGGTCTCCGGGGCCGCGCTCGACTGCCGGATGTGCGACGCCGGCACCGCAGATCCCAGCACGTGGTGCAGCCACTCGTGGTGCCGAACATATCGGACCGCGGCGATATCGCGCAGCGTGATTGTGTCCAGCTCGTAGCCCAGGGCTGTCTCTCGCGGCTCTGCCCTTCGCTGCTCCATGGGTCCTTTGTCAGGTGGGTAGGCTCGAACTCGGGTCAAGGTCATGTCGGTCTTGTGAGGTAAGCACTTTGGCAGTATCGAGGACTCAACTGGGGCCCCTGCCGAATACAGTTATAAGTGAATTATACAGACTGGGTTTTGAAAGGGTATCAATAAGTGTTACATTTCGGAGTTTAGATCGTTATTAGGGTATCAGAGTTAATGTCCGGTAAAGGTAGTCCTGGGATAGGCTCCGGGAGGTCCCTGGATAGGTAGTCTTCTGGGCGGCTGGGCAGCCGGGCGGCTTAGAATGGCGCAGCCCTAACACGCTGGCGAGGAGTCCCCCATTGAGGCTGCATAGGTGCCGAGTTTCCAAAGAAGAAGCTGGTGTAGCCCGTGCTGGTGGGCCGGGCCATGGACCGAACCGGCGTCTCGAACGTTTCCATGGATACATCGCCGTCAAACGCATCGGCCGCAGACCGCTTCGGGGTCATGTCCATAGCAAACACGGAGTTTGTAGGGGCGTGGAACCCAGAAGTCGCAGGTGCCTCGGTATTGGCGGCATTGGCCTTGACAATGGGGTCCGATGCAAGCTCGCCCTTTTCAATGATCTCAAGATGATTCTCCCGCAAGTACGCAGTCAGGATCCGGTCCACAATCGAGAGCACTTCGGTGTCGTCCTTGCTAACCGAAACAACAATCTGCGAGTACGTAGACATGTCGTTGCGCATCTGGACCCGGTCGAACGCCTGCATCTGCACGTTGTGGGCGATCCGGAGCGGAGCCACAACCTTGAGTGCAAAGTCGCTGCCAGGGCCCACCGCGGCAGAAAACCGAGGACTGAGGGCTACTCGGAACTCGTAGTCCACCGGCAAATGCTCCTTGAGCCTTTGGGCAGCCGTCATGGGCGCAGTGCCGCAGCCGGTGATGGGGACCAGTTCGGTGGTGCGCGACTCTTCCAAAGGAAGATTGATCACCGAGTGCGTGGACACTTCAATGTCGCGCATGATGTTGCTGGCCTGGGAAATCAACAGCCGGCGATGGTTGCGGGGAATGGAAATATACACCCACTCGTGTTCCTGGGACATAGCGTTGACGGACTCCACTAGCTCGGCCGCGGCAGCCCGCAGCTGAAACCCGTTCTTAGCCGGGCAGCGAATCAGCACGTTATTGATTTCGCATGGCCCAAACGCGTTCGGGATCTTGTCGCCCGACGACCCGAACTTGATAAACACATTGTACTTGCGCATGAGCAGCTGGATGCGCGAGCCGCCAGTGCCAATGACCTGCTTGTGGTACGGCTCGGGAATGTAAAGCCACTCCTCCGCCGGCCACTCTTCCGACAAAAGGCTCATAGCCCGGTTGGCATTAGCAGCTGACGACGCGCTCACATTTACATGGAAAGTATGCTCATGGAACGCGCTGAACCAAATATAAGTGTCTGTGGCCGCCATGATTTTCGCCAGCTTGCCAAACTTCTTGCCAGCCAAAAAGTCTTTGAGGTCATTGATAAGCTCAAGAATATAGCAGATCTGGTGCTGGTGCTCCTTGATGCCGTCAACAGCAGCCAGAATCTCGACACTGCGCTCGAGATTCGTGGCAGTACCGGACAGAACAAACGATCCGCCACGATAAGCGATGGCGGTATCGCAATTGGCAGCAATGGCAGTAATCGCTGCCTGGTTAAGATTCCTCATGTTCGCAGGCACAAGGTCCTTTTTGGTGGTGTCGCCGGTATGAACGTCAAGTGTCGCGGTGCCGATCTTGCCGCACAGCTGCATCAGCTGCTCAATGGACCGTTCAATGCTTGAGCGGGTAACGCCCAGTACGCGAACAGTAGGGCTGCGAGCGCCGGGGCTTGGCAGCTGAATGAAAGTCGCAAACTCGGTCATAATGTCCTCGACCTGCGATGCCATTTCTGTACTCAGGATATCGCAAGCCAACTGAGAGATCTGGATGTCCTTCACCAACGGCTCGGTGCGAGCGTGGATTTCTTCAATGAGTTTAGTGGCAATCGAGACCTGAATGGCATTGCCTACAACGTACATTTCATTTTGAGGCAGATTGGCGTACACATCGGAGCTGCCGCGCAGATCAGGCATCAGCGACGGCGTGTATACATTCACGCCGGTCTGATGGAAGATGTGCAAGAAATGGGCTCGGTTCGGACCAAACAAAAGCGGCTGCATAGAAAGAGGCATGGCTACTCGTTCAATGCGGTGGCCCGAGATGTGGTCAATGAGAACCTTGAGCTTATAGCGCACGTACATGACCGCACCGTGGGGACCGTATACATGCAGATCGTGGTCAAATCCTGAGCGAGTGACAATCAGAGCCACATTTGCCAGCTTGCCAATAGTGTCCAAGGCAGCCTTGAGCTGGGGAAGCAGCTGCGACCCGTTTGTGCATGCATACTGAGGATCCAAAGGAAGCTCATGGTGGGACAGGACGGGCACAGCCCCCAAAAGAGCGGCCCGAGCAGCATCTACTTTGGCAGAAGAGCCGGTTACCCGTGCGACTACTTTGCCCGAGTGGATTGTTGAAAGGTCAAGAGTTGCGTGTACCTTTTGACAAGCGGCCCTGGAGATCTCGAGAGTGTCCATCACCACCACGGCTCCCGGTTCAGCAGGCAGGTACCATGCGGGCGAATTGTTATCATAGATAATCCTGTTGGATGCCGGCCGTTGGAAGCTCGTAAAGGGCAACGGCAAAAGCAGATTGTCCATGTCGGTGAATGTTATGGGCTGCCGTTGAGAGTCAGGGTGGGGGGAATGTAAACAAAAAGCAGCTTACCTTACCCTCGACGCTGCGCACAAACATCTTGACCCAGTCATCAGCTCGCATCAGCTCCCATCAGCTCCCGTCACGGCCCCATCAGGCCGCATCAGGCCCCGGCTTAGTCACCATCGACATAATCGGGCCGGATGGAGTTGATGCCGAATAATCACCTGTGGTTAATAATCAGGGTATAAAAAATCACCCATGACGTCAGCCTTAGCGCTGATAGTCACCCAGTAGCCATCACTAAGGCTACCCATCCCCAAGTTTATCTCCCACCCCCACAAACTTGCCGCAGATACCGGCAACGTCTACTTGGGAAATATTGACAGCCTTGCAATTAAGGTTCTTTTTACCACTTATCTACCCTAATGCCAGCTTCGTTTACGTCCGCTCCTTCCACGGCGCAAATCCAGATTCCAGACGGTCTGGAAGAGTTCAAAGTAGACGATCTCAACGAGCTGTCGCAATTGCCTGCCGAACTTAGCGGCATTTGGGAAGCTAGCCCGCAGGGTGAAGAAGTGAACATGGATCTTCGCCAGCGAGCTACTCAGAATATCGAGCGGGCCACCCAGCTTCTAAGTGAGATCGACGAGATTGCTCTGCTGCGGGCAGAGGTCGATGAGCTCGAACGCCGAGTCAAGTCGCGCTATGACCGCTGGACGGTGGCTGAGTCGGAGATGCATCAAGCCATTGAGCCATTTTCCGAGCTCCATCTTTCTCGCCGCATGGCCGATGAGCGGGATGCAAGTCAAGCCGAGGGTGAGTCTTTGCGTACGTCGCTGTTGGAGGGAGAAGATGTCGACATCGCTACATTTGTCCGCGAGTTCCGCAGACGCCAGCAGCTGACCCGTCAACGGCATAACAGTATGCGGGCCATTTACTAGGCGGTCTGCTGGCCGGCCTGCTGTGTGGAACCTTTGAGCCAGCCCTTGCGGGCTCTCGGTTTTCAGCGCTCAGCAATTTCAGCAGCAGCCAGCGGTGAGCCTTGAACACTCTCTGCAGAATAAGGAATGATTTATACGCTATTTTTACACCAAGAAAAAGTAAACAAAGAAGCACCAGGGGGGGGGCCGTTCCCCGGTGACCTTGTTAAACAATCTCAAACTGCTGCTCGAAGCTTTTGAACGAGCGGCCCCAACTAAACCTTGCCAAGAGAAATGTGAGACACATCCTCGCCGTCGGGGTTGTCGGGAAGCTTGAAGCCAACGTAGTCGTCGGTGTTGAGGGGCTCGCTGAGCTCCTGCAACGAGCCCAGGTCGCCGGGAGTCATGATTCCCAGCGCATCCAAGGGCGAGCCCGGGGCCGACAAGGGCCGCGTGAGCTTGAGGTGGCTGTCCTCGAAAGGATTGGTCTCCTCATCCTCAAACGAAGTGGGGTAGGCTCTGCGCAGCGCCAGCTGGCGAGCCTTGATATATTCAAGACCCATGCGTTTCCAGTCAAGCAGATCGGACAGGCGCTCTGTACGGTTACGCTGGTTGATACGCTGACGGCGGGACATGGTCGTGAAGTTCTCCATATAGTCGGTGAGCTGGTTGATGGAGTCGTCGACGCCTTTGCTGCGGCGGTCCACAATGTAGATACCATAGTCGCTGGCGTTCTCAATGAGGTCCTCCATGTAGCAGCCAAACCCACTGAGATTGGTGGTGATGCTGGGCACACCCATGACCGTGCACTCGGCGGGAGTGTAGCCCCAGGGCTCATAGTAAGATGGGAACACGCCGAGATGGCAACCGCGAACAAAGTCCTCATAATCCAGGCCGAGAATCGGGTTGTTGGAGTTGAGGAACTCGGGGTGGAAGATGATCTTCACCCGGTCGCTGGGGTGGTTGAACAGCTGTACGCGGCGGATGTGGTTCAAAATCGGGTCGTTGCTGTCGTCAGACATGTTGTGGGTGACGATGGGCGGAAGCGACGTGCGCTTGAGCGCAAACACGCGGCGCTTCAGCAGCACGCGGTCAGTAGCGGGGAGCAAAACATTCAGGTCAGGCACCTCCTTTTGCTCGCCCTCGCGAGCACAGTGCTCCAAAAGACGCCGGCCGATCTTGGCCTGGATATCCTTGATGGTATCCTCCAGCGACTTCATAACCGCCTGACCCTTGAGAGTCTCAACGGTGTACGAGTTGGTGATGGCCGGCATAATGATAAATGCCACCACTGTCTTGTTGGACCCCGAGG
This sequence comes from Wickerhamiella sergipiensis, assembly GCA_030563925.1. Classification (NCBI taxonomy): domain Eukaryota; kingdom Fungi; phylum Ascomycota; class Dipodascomycetes; order Dipodascales; family Trichomonascaceae; genus Wickerhamiella; species Wickerhamiella sergipiensis. The sequence goes on from JAJMKN010000002.1 coordinate 308,266, forward strand.
TCTTGAGCCGGTGGTTCAAGCGGGCCAAAGCCTCGATGTAAAAATCGGCGCCCTTGTTGCGGTACTCGTAGCGGCCAGAAATGAAAAAGTACAAGGTGTTGTCCAAGTCAAAGTCATAATGGCCATAAAAGTGGCCGCGCACAAAGTCGCTGATCTTGTCCTTGTTTTCGGCATGCAGGTTCTGGAACTCGTGCATGGCGCTGAACTTGACCACGTTCAGGCCGTTGGGCACCACGCCGTCGGGCTTGCGCTTGAGCAAGTGCTCGCTTTCCAATGCCGTGATGTGCGACACAGTCGTAAACACATCGCAGGCGTGGGCCGATGCCCGCTCCATGCAGTAGCGGTGGTAGATGCCGCGCTTGCCGGCCTCTGCGTCGACATCAAAGTAAGGTAAGTTGTTGTAAAAGTCGACATTGCCGGCGCACAGATAGCGGCCCAGCAGAGTGGCGTGAGTAGTGAAAATCGTGGTCAGATCCAGCTGGCGGCGGCGGCACAATGGCAACGCAACACCGGCCAGCCATTCATGGAAATGTGCCACCACCGCTTGGTCATGGTTGTGGTTCACGTACTCGCCCAGGAACCAAGCCACCAGATAGCCAAAGATGATGGCGTCGTTGCTCTCGGCATCGTGCTGGGGCGCCGGGATGCCGGCCACGCTCCAGAGATCGGCCTTCCACTCGTCGAGGTGGCTGTACCCGGACCCGATATCAAACAAAATGACGCGGGGCGCGCCGTCAATCAGCCAGCGGCCATACATGTAGTTGATGCCGCGGTCGGACATTGACTGTAGAGTAGCTCTGAGATGGGGATCCGAGGGCTCCAGCGGCTCGACCTCCATCTCTGCAGACTTGTGGTTGAGCTTGCCAATCAGATAGTAGCGCGAGCCGTACTCTTTGGCAGTCACCGGCGCCTTGGACTTGAGCACGGAATAGATACCGCCGACACGGTTGGCGACCTCTGTCGCCACTTCAAACAGTAGATGATCCTTAACGCTCCGAACCATTTGGACAACGAGGGCTGAGGAAGATGGAACGAGTGGGGTTTCCTCCCAACATATAGGCTGCAGCTGGGCTGCAGGGTTGTTGCATGGGGGAGAGGAGGCTGGCGAAGCAGGCTCGACTTGGACTGCCAGGGGTTTTTACAGACAACCCTCGGGGCTATCTTGGGCAACAGTTACCCTATGAATATATTTGATGGTATACTTTGTTGGAGTCTCCGCTTTTTTATCTTTCCAACCATGGTGGTCGCTTTTAACACATCATCTTATCTGCGGCTGGTTGCTCTGCAGGGTAAGGCCCCCCCCTTTGGGAATCCCAGGGCCCCGCTTTCGGAAAAACCCCTTTCCAATCCGCAGATCTGATCTGGGGTCACTCTGTGTAGTTTAAAAGAAGCTTTGGGAACCGCTTGCGCTATTAAAACTACTCAAATAGTACTAACAATCCCACACACTATAAATAGATTCCTGCCACAGGGGTTCCATATTCGGTATCCCGACCATACCCTCAGTCTTGATGTCACGCCATAGGCTGGCTCCAAGTACCATTTGCAGGCTACCAGCTACTACTTAGCCACAGGCATAAAACCCTGGCCCCACCCCACTCTGCTTAGTGATACTCGCTAAGAACGGCACCGAGAGGAGTACTGATTTTATACAGATGGCGAGACCATGTCAATAACTAGGATTCCGAGCGTTAAAATGCAAAATAAAGAGTCGGCTGCATAGCTAGAGCATGTTTTTCCCTCGTTCTCGATGTAGTTTCCTGTCATCGATCCCTAGTGCATCCTCATCTGCAGCCTGATTAAGTAGCACATGGTGATGTCCCTCGGATGTAACCTGAGTTATCATGGTTTGGGCTTAGAGAAGATCTGAGAAGCCGATGAGGGTATGTATAAGCTGATGAATTCGGAACAAGAAGAATAAAAAAAATAGAATTTAAACCTGAAAATCATCAAATGCTGTCACAAAAGCACTTTGATTGGCTAGCATTGGCTTCTTGCAGCCGGTCTTTTTGCCAGTCCTGCTGCCAGTCTTGCCTGCCAGGGTCCAAGACCACTCCCGTCTAGCGAAATCCCGGCTGCTTAGTACCTACGGCAGCTTACTCTATGAAACACCTCGGTAAAAGCGTGCGGGTAAAGCTCCAGGACGGCCGGGCCATCTATGGAACTTTGATCTGCCTTAATCGGACGCTGGATCTGATTCTCCGCGACTCGGTGGAGCAGCAGGGCGATGGTAGTAACCGGTACCTGGGCATGGTGGTGATCCCCGGCCGCTTATTTGATTCGGTCAGCCTTCAGCACTTGTGATCCCCGTCATGCTGCGTTATCATACCGCCGGTTTTGCGGGGTCAGGCGTTGCATATTCGCCCTTTCTCGACAACCGCTTGGCGGTCACGGCGTCGGCCAATTTCGGGCTGGTTGGCAATGGCCGCTTGTATATTCTAGATATTGCCCCCAATGGCACCATCAACGAGGTTCGCCATTTCGACACTCAGGACAGTCTGTGCAGCTTGGCGTGGTCCGAGCTTCATGAAAACCATATTGTCACTGCGTCGGGCGACGGAACTATTCGGCTATTCGATGTGGCTACCGCGCAGCCGTTCCCGTTGCAAGCGTTCAAGGAGCATGCCCAAGAAGCCTTTTCGGTGGATTGGAACCTTGTTGAAAAAACGGTGTTTTGCTCGGCGTCTTGGGACGGCACCGTGAAGATTTGGGACCCTAAGCGGCCTCAGTCGCTGGCCACGCTATCATTAGGCGCCGAGCCCGAAAAACGCTGCGTGTATTCGGCCAAATACTCCCCGCATGAAAACACGAGCATTCTCTCGGCCCATGCCGACTCCACAGCCCGCCTATGGGATGCCAGAACGGGCCAGCCGTCCTTGACGATACGAGCTGTGCTTGGCGGCGATTGTCTCACCGTTGACTGGAACAAGTACCGGCCGGGCGTCATTGCCACAGGCGGAGTGGACAAGAGCGTGAAAGTGTGGGATCTGCGCAACCTATCGGCGCCTACCAACGAGTTTCGGGGCCATCAGTTTGCTGTCAAGACCGTCAAGTGGTCGCCGCACAGCCCGTCGTACCTTGTTTCGACGTCCTACGACATGGCGGCCAAGGTATGGTCCGACACCCCAACCCCGCATGTGCCTGCAACTGGCTTGCACGGCCTGCATCGCGACTTTACCCACCACACCGAGTTTGTTGTTGGCGCCGACTGGAGCATGTGGGGCGAGCCCGGGTGGCTTGCGACGGTTGGATACGACCAGATGCTATATATTTGGAAAGGCTTTTAACAAAGGGCTTGACGAAACTCTTTTGACCGAAAGTCCATTAAACTACATAAATACATGTGCCATTAACAAGAAAAAAAAGAAACCAGAAAAACGCATTAGCGACGACACATGGCACCGCCTCATCTCATCAGGTCTCTATGAAAGCATGACGGGATCTGGGCGGTGGTCAAGGGGGAGTTGAGGTGGGGGTAACCGGGTCTAGGACCGGGGCCAGGAAAAGACCAAAGCCAAGCGGGACAACTAAAACGACACCGGGTTCTGGATGATATCGTCCAGCGGCGCGGTGGTCAGGTCGTTTTCCACAAACGTCGAGTTCAGCGCGCCAGGAGCAATCGTGCCTGTTGCGCTGAAGTAGTCGTTTTCGAAATCAAGCTTATCCTTGTCGTCGCTCATGTAAAACGGCGACGGCAGGTTGTTGAGCTCCTCGTCGGTGGCGCCAGGAATCAGCGGCGGCTGCGTCGAGTCGGCGCCCAACCCATTGAACAGCATCTGCGAGTTATCGACGCTGGGGTGGCTAGAGTGGCCCGCAAGCGGCTGCTGGGCCAACGGATCGGAAAGCATGCCGGTGGTATCCCACAGCTGGTCCTTGGGCTGCCGGTTGGCCAAGTATTTGTTGGGCTGCATCTGTTGCTGCAGCGACAGCGAGTTGAGGTCGGGAAGGTCGCCGCTGTAGCTGGCGGGGCCATCGTCAAACGCTTTGGGCAGGTACTCGTTCTCGGTGCCTACCCACTCGGAGCCAAACTCGGGGTCGTCGAGGCCCAGCGTGTCGTACGACTGGTCCACCAGCCCCGCATCCAGCGACGGGAACACGCTCTCGAGCCCCAGCTGCTGCTGGTTGACGCCCGCGTTCACCGGCGAGATCAGCGGCGGCTGAGGCTGCTGGTGGTGCTGCTGTCGTTGTGGGTGCGGCTGGTGGTGGGGCACCCGGTGGGGCTGCTGCTGGAGCGGCTGCTGCAGCGCCTGGGGGCCCATTGACTGGGGCAGGCTAGTCCCCAAAACGCCTGCGTCTGCGTCCGGCGAGATGGCCGAACCGTCCAGCGGAACGCCCATAATGTTAGGGGAGATAGAAGACGACGAGTTGTGGCTGAGCATCGGCGCGGCAGGCGACGGGCTGCGCGCGGCGGCGCCAGGGATCTGGAGATGCGCCAGCGAGCTCAGCACCTGCTGCTGGGTCTGCGACCGGTTCCGCGACCGCGACCGGCTCTGGCGCTGCTGGGCCGCCCGCGACGACTTGCGCACGCGGCCGGCAACTCCTGGAGCCATGGCCGAGCCACCGTTTTCTAGAGGGATCATGGTGGGCTGGGCATTGAAGTGGGTGGTGGCCAGACGACCAACCCGGCCGCCCGACGCGGCGGCGGTAGCAGCCGAGCCATTGCCGCCAGGCTGGCCGGGCGCCTGCAAAATGCTCGCCGAGGGGCTGCTGTTGTTGGAGCCGACCTCGGTGGGTGAGTCGGACGAGATGCTCGAGTAAACACCCTGCGACTCGGGGACATCGTCGATCTCAAAGCCGTACCGGCGCATAAGATGGTCCCAAAGGGCTTCGCCATAGGCCTTGGGCGTTACCCCGGTAACGTGCCGAAACACGCGATGGAAATGCCACGGCGAAAGCTTGGCCCGAGTCGCGAGCTCCTTGAACCCGAGAATGCCGCCCCGCTTCTTGCGAACGGGGGCCACGGGCTTGACTGTGACGTCACCCTTTGCCAGCGACTCGGCGTGGGCCTCGTCGACGGCTCGCAGCACCGCCGTGACCACGGCGATGACAATGTGGCCACAGGCCTCACAAATAAGTCGGTAATGGTTCAGGCCACCGCCTTTGGTGCCTTCCCCGCGCGAGGGTCGGCGCGGTTTCGTGCCATTGGCGGCGGGGCGAGGCAGCGCCGTCTCCTGCACCTCGTTGACCACCGGGTTCCCCAGGTCGTCTGTGGCGAAGATCTCTGCCAGATCGGCCTGCTGGAAGTCAATACCGAGGGCTTTGTTCACAGCAGCCATCACAGACATGACCAGCTCTTTGCTGAGGCGCGGCGAGCTGCCCTGGGCGCCATCCTCCTCCTTGATGGTGCCGATGGCCGCGGGCGGCGACACGCCGCCTAAACCGAAGTTATGAGCATCTGAATGATTCAATACGCTCATATAAACTCAACCAATCACGTTTCTCTTCAAGTGCAACAAACTTTCCAAAGTTCGAAAAGAGAAAGGTAAGAGGGTGGAGAAAGGGGAAGGGCGGCTGGGTATATGTCCCGCATGCCCAATCGCTGACCAAACATGGCACATCTCTGCGCCTTCCTCGTCTCCCACAACCCCACTGTACTGCACTTAGTAACAATCATGCGCATGACCTGCCCTACATGCAAGAATGGTGGGCGAAGAACCTTCTTCGAAAATGCAGCTTGAACAGCTCGGAATGGAATCTAAACTTAGAATACAGACAGAACTCGGTGCGCAGTTTATCATGATAGTACAAGGGCGTCAATATGTTTGGACTTGGCGGAACACCCATCTGACACCCCAGCGTCGCCGTAGCAAATCCTAGCAACCCCCTCATTGGAATGGGGCAACTCTACAGCCCACCGAAGGGTGGGAGGGAAAGTTGACTCGCAGCCTGAGACAATAGCGAGTAATTTAAGCATAGGTATATATCAAAATCATGTAAATCAGGTTTTTTTTTTATAAAGTTTCAGGACCGAAACCTTGTTTTCTGCTTCGACATGTGATCCGATCCGCCTTTCCTGTCTGAAACATCGGTTAGGTGGTAATGGGGGGCCGCAATCACCATGAAACATAGTCTTTAAATAACTGCATATCATAGGATCAACCCGACATTGAACCAAAAGTCTGTTTTATTTACATCCTCCTGCGGCGTTTGGCGGCTAATGCAGGCCGGCCACAATCTCGGCATTGCTGACAGTCAGTGGTGTTGACCATTGCATGCGGCTCAGCGAACGATTGCGAAGACCCCTACCCTAGGGCACCAAACAATCAGCTAAATCTGTGCGGCGCGGAAGCAGGTACATATGATGAGGAATCAGCAGCGATCGGCAGGTTAAATGTTGTTCGCTGATTTCGCTTCTCAGGTCTCTTAGTGGGAATCGCAGCCCCCTTCAGCTCTTAGTTTCGTTGATTTGATACTTTTACCGAGCCAAGATTTTATTAGCCGAGGTTGTCGCTCCCAAATCCTTAGTTTTCGCACACATGCCCAAGCATGCCTATCCCGCCATGGAACCCTAATACGGCATCTAACATAAGCTGATGTGCGGCGGGCCATCTGTTTTCGTCGACTGGACCACTATTCTGCAGCATTATTGCACTAGATTTTATCATTTTTTAGTACCTAATAAGACTCGGCAAAAAAATTTCCCCAGAGAAATGACCCCAAGAACAGGTGGCGCAAGTATGTGCGGGGTCTATGCAGGTGCAGCTGTCATCGCCGCCTGTCATCGCGCATCCACCTGTCATTGCCGCCGCCTGCTTCCTGTCAGAAAAAACCTAAGCCTAGAATTATTTTCAGGCAAGGAGTAAATGGTTGTGCCGATTGACAGCAGCGATTCGCTAAAGCCGCCCGCAACGCCTAGCATAGTTGTGTCGAGGTCGAAATAGCGGCTATCAAACTTTTCGCGGCTCAGTTTAGACATTGTATGATAGACCGCAGCGTTTGTCCCTCTATGGCCATTGTCTAGAACCATTGGGCGAGGATCAGTTGATTTCTAACTTATACAACTACAGATACAGCAATTGGGCTGGTTGATATAGTATCGGCCTCACTGTGTTGGGGAGCACGCGCTGGCCCGCTGGCTAGTGAAGCGGCGAGCAGCGGGAGGAGAAAGCCCCCTTAGTCATGACCGCATTCGCTGGCCTGGCACCAGAACCAAAAGGTAGGTATTTCGAGAAATACGAGTGAATATTTGACGAATTGCAGTTCTAACTTTAAAGTCAATGCGAAATGGAAAGGATCTATCGAACGAGCGTTAGGCTCGTGGGAGGCCGTGGACGAATGGGCCGACTACATTGCTTTTCTGTCACGAGTACACAAGGCAGTGAAAAACAAGCCGTCGGGCGAGCATGAGCTGCCACTGGCGTCGCAAATATCGCAATACCTGTCGCGATGCCTAGAACCGTCGCTGCCTGCGGGTGTGCATCAAACCGCGTTGGAGGTCTACGACTCTGTATTTAAGATCATTGGCCCAGACGAGCTCTACAAGAACATGAACGTTTGGCTTCCGGGGCTGCTGCCGGTGCTATCGTACGCAGCATTCAATGTCAAGCCGCTTATTCTCAAGCTCATTGAAACCCATATTCTTCCTTGTCCGTCTCTGCGAGAGCTGTGCCGCCCATTGCTGTTGAGTTGCTTCCCCAGTATTGAGGATGAGGGCGGCGAGTGTTTCCAAGAGACTCTGGACTTGATTCAGAACCTGCGATCCCGCATCAACGATGATATGCTGTTTTGGCAATGCCTGATGCTGTGTGTTGTTACCTCGGTCGAATCCCGGCTGGGCTCGCTGATTTATTGCCAGCGGTATCTTCCTTCGTTTGAGGCCAAGGAAGTGGATGGCGAGCGGGTAATTTCCTCGGACGCTAAAATGGTTGTTTCCCCTGAGCCGGGGATCTTTCTGAGAGCATTGGTATATGGCTTAAAGGACAAGAATGTGCTTGTGCAAAGAGGATTCCTGGATATCCTGGCCAAGAACCTACCACTGGACAGTCCAGTTATTACCCATTGTGCCAACGGCGATGTGGACCATCTGATGATGGCTGCGACGCGGACGATTCTGCGCCGCGACATGTCGCTGAACCGGCGGCTCTGGAGCTGGCTGCTGGGCCCCGATCCTGACGGCGAGCATCAGAGCCTCAAGCGCGTAGACTATTTCAAGAGCTACGGAGCCGATTCGCTCACAAAAGTGCTTCTCGCCACGATCCAGGATGGCCGCGGCACAGCCTTGTGTGAGGCGTTTACGGTCGCCCATGGCATTATGGACCGCTGGGAAATCGGGTCCGTAGTTGTGCCGCAGCTGCTCACGCCGATTCTGCGCAGCACGCAACGGGAAAATTCCGATCCCGCCGTGATCCAGGCCGGCCAGCAGTTTTTCAACAGCATCGAGGCAAATCATATTTGGAAAGTTGCCTTTGATTTGATTGTTGCTGATGAGATCGAGTTGGTGTTATTTATGGTGTCGACATTCGACATCTCCGAGGAAGATATGGTGCTTACCCATGTGCCATTGGTTCTCATGGCGCTCCTTACTACTGAGTCCCCGAGTCCTCACGGCGAGCAGTGGCAGGAGCTGGCAGAACGGCTGCTGGGCATGTTGTTGCCGGTTTCGCTGGCAGAGCTGGACGACACTGCGCCTGTGCAGAACGCCAATGACAAGATTTCCGAGTACTACCAGGCGTCCATCAAGGTAGACGATTCCGAGGACTCCGAGGAGATAGAGCCTCCATTGACTCCGGTCGAAGTCACAGCTACGATAACGGCCAAGCTGGAGGAGAACTACTGTGCCGACGATTCGAGCGAGAATTTGAAACTGCTGCAACTGTTCCTGGCAAAGCTGCCGACTCTCCGCAAACGCATGCCAGACTTGATTCATGCCATCACCGACTCTGTGCGTCCCGACGCGGCGTTGTTTGCTGAACTGCATAGCACCATGTCGCCAAGAGAAGTATTGCAGTACACGGAGAATTTCACGTCGCGCTGCTTTGATATATTTGCTGCTGCTGGCCAGGATCAAGTAGAGCTCACCCGCGACTTGTGGCTCGTTCATGAGACGTGCGGCGGGTACATTGTTCCGTCTGCGCTTGCGGCAGTCTTTAGCCGCCATGAAAGTGTCCCTGTCCTAGTTTCGCGGGCGTTTTCGGTGTTGTGGTTGCATTCGGTGGAACACTCTGAGTTTGCCGCCTTGCTCGGCAAGCCTACCATGCTGTTTTTGGATATGCTGGCATCTACAGATACAAGCACGGCTCTGATTGCGCGGCTGTATCTGCGAACGGGCGTGATCCAAACTGGTACGGTGGATAAGCTGCTGCGACTGCTGCTGGACACAACAAAGTCGGTTTCTGGCGATTACCCGACCTATGAGTACTATCTCAATACGCTTTTGCGGATCCTTGAAGAGCCAGAGATCAAGCGCATGTTCCGGTCGAAGTTCTCTGATGCTGCGTTTGATTTTATGCTCACATGGATGGCGAGCCACGATACTGTGCTATGGGGCCCCTTTTGCGTGAGTTTGACGATCGTGGAGAACACGTATATGGAGCCCGGCTACGACATCACCAGCGCGCAAATCCAGAAGCTGGTGCGGTTTGTGGAGCTGCTGGTGAAGAACGCGGAGGGAAGCGGGCGCATGAGCTACTCAATGGTGGAGTTTGTGGCCCGCGCGTTGCCGTTGCTGCCGTTTGAAACAAACGTCAACTTTGGCAGTCAAGATTCCCTGGCTGCTTTATCATTTGGGTTTCTCAAGCGAACTATTGGATGGGTCGATAGTGACATCGACTTTATTGCGTTGTCGAAACTGTTGGACCAGTTCCTCATTGTCTTCCATCGGTTTGTCCCCCAAATTGTGTTCCCTCTGGTAGATACGCTAGTCAAGCGGCTTGGCAAATTCGATGGTGACATTGTAGGCGAGCACCTTGATGGATTCTGGGAAACCGACAATATCGTGCAGCTTCTTACCGACTGCGAAAAAGTGCTGGCTACCGGTCTCAAGGTCCTTTATAGCGGCGATATGTCTCGCGAAGAATCGTCGTTGGGCCATGGCAACACGCCGTCGCAGCTACTGGGCAATGTTATTTCCGGCGTGTTTAGCGTCGAGTCGCCCTCTGAAAAGTCTGCCGTCGAGTCTGGCCGCTCGATGCTCCTGGAAGCCATTAATCTCGTTGTCAAGAAGTGCTGCGACTATTGGGCCTTTTTGGAGCAGATACGCAAGGTCACTATGAAGGAGAGCCAGTACAGTACTACGCTGCACTCGACAGGCCGGCTCAAGACCCGGTTGCGCAAGCTCACGTCAATGCTGTACCGCAACCAGCCAAGTGAAACTATCCAGCTGGCAATCGTCCACAGCAAGGACGTTAAGATTGCGGTGAAAATGACGCACATGTTCGAGGGTAGCCAGTTCAAGGGCAGCGTCAAGGTGATTGTCGACGAGATCACCGCCCGGTTCGACCCCAAAAAGCTCGAGGCCGAGCAGACCACCCAGACCGGCATCAGCGATGATGAACTACTTGGCTACCTGATTGCCTATATTCGGTCGCTAGAGCCCGACGCGACAGAGGATGTGTGGGGCATCTTGATGAGTTTCCTCGCCGACGTCAACTCCAAGAGCAGTGCGTTCAGCCCCATTCTGCTGTCGGTGCTGTCGCTGTGCCTGGTCATGGTCAACAAGCTCGACCGGGCAAACTATGGGCAGCAGAAGCGCATCCGCAAGGACTTCAGCGACGTTTTCCAGAAACTGGTGCTTTCGGCGCTGGCGGATGTCCCCCAAAACGAACTGCTTGGGGTCGGCAGCGGCCAAACAACGCCGAACCTAATTGAAATCATCCCGGCCGTGCCGCAGATCATCCCCGAGCAGGAGCGACAGTCGGTTGTGTTGACCAAGATCCTCACGTCTACTATCGGTCCCAGCTTCAAGCAGGCTGATCTGTCGTCGTTGCCGCTATCGCTGTTTACTTTGCTGGAAACAGTTATCGAGCACTCGGCGAACCACAAGGTTTGGAAGCCAATCGTTGGCGACCTGATCTTTGATCCCCGGCTGTTTACACTGTCGGTTCCGCAAGCAAAGGCGCTGATGCCAGTAGTAGAGCGGTGGGTACAGGTCGACAAGGAGCGAGTCAACGAGTTCCTTAGCCGCATTGCCAACTACGGCTCCAACTCGGTTCTGTTTGGCTGGTCCAACTCGCAGAAGCTTACTGACGAGAATCTCGATCGTCTGGCGTTTATTACGCTGTGCAGCGAAAACATTGGCATGAGCTATCCCAAGCTAGTGAACCAACTTTCAACAATCTGGAACAATGGCTCGATCGTGCATACATTCACGCTGCTGCGGGCCACTGTGTTCAAGCGGGAGCAGAGCCAGCTGACGTCGATCTACAGCTTTCTCACCTTTAAATTACAGGAACTGTTTTGGCAGCTGCTGGAGGCGCTTTCTGCCGTCAAGTCCAAGGACAAGGAGTTGCGCGACCCCGAGGCTATTGCCCAGCTGTTGGCAGCCTCGAAGCTCCTGGACCTGGTCTTGACTCTGAACAGCGACCAGTTCCAGTACTATGAGTGGTTGTTTGTGTGTGACAGCACCGACGCGATCTATCCTCACGAGGAAGAGCGGGCCGGTGATGTTGTTGACAAGTTGGCGTCTGCGAGGGCAATTAACCGCCTAGATGCCGTGCCTTACTCTGGCGTTCAGGCCGGTTCGGGCACCGACAAAAGCGTTCGCCGGCGGCCCATTCTGCCTCCAAACACGACCCTACGGGACCTGCATCAGTTCTACAACCAGCTATCTGTGTCCTTGTACGAGGCTCTTTACAGCATGAGTGAGATCGACTACGATTATTGTCGGGACATGGTTTTGGCCGATCTGTTTGTGCCTAGTCCGTCCGAGAAGAGCTCCGAATAGCCACCCTCGAGGCCCTAGTTAGGGGCGGCCGAATCTAAGCACCGTGAGCACCTCCCAGCCGGCTCGGCGGGTGCCCAGGTCTTTGACATCCCATCCGCGGCTTTGCATGTCTTGTTTGATCTGCTGCGGGTGGTTGCGGGCGCAAAATAATATGTAGGCGTATCCGTGTACAGATAATATTTTATCCAAACTGTCGAGAACAATGGTGGTGATTTCCATGCCGTCTTTGCCGCCGTCCAATGCAAGATCCAGCCACTTGTCGTCGTCATTTTCCACAGGCCATTGAGGCACGTCCTCGCTAGGCACATAAGGAGGATTAAAGATCAGGACGTCCACTGTGTTTGGTCGCATAGGCACGAGGTTTGCCCGCAAAACCTCGATTCCGGCATTGAAGACGTCCCTTTTCCGATTCCGTTCGAATGTCTTTTCAGTAATATCGCACGCTACTGGGTTGATGTCGGTAGCAGCGCATATGCTGTGGGGGATCAGGCTGTGAACAAAGCTCGAAACAATGCCGGACCCCGAGCCGATCTCAAGCACTATTGGGGTTTTTAACGCTGCCAGCGATTCTCGATCGCTTTCCAAGCTATCAAGCAGGAAAAACGAGTCTTCGGCCGGCTCATAGACCTGCTCATGCTCCTCAAACACTGGCGTCGGCCACATGCTGACAGGATCACTAGTGGACGGTAGTAGTTTTAGAAATAGGTTTCAAGATAATGTGAATTTACCTATCGAATGCTCATTTGAAACATTTCAATTGAGCATTGCTGCTTAAATTTTACTTCAAGAAAATAGCCGTCTACTGCTAAACTCACTGCAGTCAGGAATCTGCTTACAGTTAACCCATGCAGCTGCTGGTCAAGACTCTGGTTGGAAAAGAGCTCACTTTGGACGTGGATCCTTCGGACAAAGTGTATGTGATCAAGGAGCATCTGGAAGAGAAAGAGGGAATTCCTCCGGAACAGCAGCGCCTGATCCACAACGGCAAGCAAATGTAAGTACCCATTGGATTGTCCACCGTTCAGTATGGAATGCCACTAACAAAGCGACGACACCCTGGCTATCAGCCACTACGGCCTTAAAGATGGCGACAAACTGCATCTCGCACTGTCTCTGCGCGGCGGCCTTTAGGAATTGAGCCAGATTCTCATAGCGTAGTTATCTATTCTGTTTGTGCTAGACAGCGCCGGCGCCAAAGCCAGCCCATTAGTGAGCACCCCCTCCATGAGCCATGTCAAAAACAGAGCGACGGCTCCGCTGCAAATATCGGCCGAGCAGATCCTGCTCGAGGCGTTTGAGCGCAAGGAAAAGAATCTCGCCGCCAAGCAGGATACTGTCACCGACAGCGAGGAGCTTGCGGAATTACGCAAACGCAAACGCACCGAGTGGGAAGAGGCATTACGCCGGAACCGCCTCGATATCCGCCAATGGATGCGGTACGCGCAGTTCGAGCTTGATCAGAAGGAGTTTGAGCGTGCAAGGTCTATTTTCGAGCGGGCTCTGCAAGTAGATGCGGCCAATGTGCCGTTGTGGATCCGCTATATCCAGAGCGAACTCAAGGCCCGGAACATCAACCATGCCCGTAACCTGCTGGACAGGGCCACGGCGATTATCCCGCGTGCGGACAAAATATGGTATACGTACGTTGGGCTCGAGGAGACCCTCGGAAACGCTCCCGGTACCCGCCAAGTGTTTGAGCGATGGATGAAATGGCGACCGGAAGAAGCGCCTTGGATGGCATACATCAATTTCGAGTCACGGCACAACAATATCACGCACGCCCGCTCGCTTTATCAACGCTATATTGAAGCACATCCTTCGCCAGCCAACTGGATCAAATGGGCCAATTTCGAGGACTCTCACGATAACCCCAACGCTACCAGAACCGTTTACTCGTCTGCTATTGACGCCATTTCGCGAGCACAGGGAGTAGAGTCGATCCCTGAACAGCTTTTGGTGGAATGGGCGGAATGGGAGGCTCGCCAAAAAGAAATGGACCGCGCCCGCGCTTTGTTCAAGTTCGGGGTTGACAATCTCCCGCCTGGAAATGCCAGCCATCTTCGCCAGGCATCTATCAAGCTGGAGAAGCAGTTTGGTAGCGCTACTGGCCTTGAAAGTGCGCTATTAAGCCAGCGAAGAGCAAAGTATGAGCAAGATCTCGCCAAAAACGCTCTCAACATGGACACTTGGTGGGCTTATTTATCGCTGGTCGAAACCAGCTCTACGGTCGAGGATAGCCGGGAGATTTACGAGCGTGCGATTGCTGCTATTCCACCGGTAGTTTTGAAGAATGATACCTGGCGCCGATACATATACATCTTGCTGCGATATGCTATCTTTGAAGAGCTGATCACAAAAGACATATCTCGGGCTAGAGATGTATACGCACTTGCGTCTCAGATTATTCCTCATCAGTCGGTGACATCTGCAAAGTTTTGGCGGGCGTATGCTAAATTTGAGATCCGTCACAATGGGATTGAGCGAGCTCGAAAAGTCTACGGACAGGCGCTTGGTCGTGCCGGTAAGCCCAAAGTTTTCAGAGACTATATTGCTCTAGAGCTCCAGCTACGCAACGTCGATCGTTGTCGGTTACTCTACGAAAAGTTTATTGAGCGGTACCCTTCAAAGGCGCAGGCCTGGATAGACTTTGCCGGGCTCGAAGATGAGCTCGGCGACCTGGAGCGCGCAAGAGCCATTTTTGAGTTGGCCGTTGCTGAAGATCTCGATAGCCCAGATATCCTGTGGAAAGCCTACGCCGATTTTGAGGCTTCCAACGAAGAAAATGACAGAGCCAGAAAAGTCTACGAGCGGCTGCTGGCGCAAGTCTCTAAACCCGAGATATGGATGTCATTTGCCATGTTCGAGGTGGGTACTGGCGTCGACGAGGATACAGAGGCCGTTGATACTGAGGCCGTCGAGAGAGCTCGCAAGGTGTTTGCTCGTGGAGACACTGAGTTCCACGATGACCCCACGGCCCGTGCTCTACTCTACGATGCCCGGCTGCAGTTTGAACAGCAGTATGGCACCGAAGAGAGTGCTGCGGAGCTCGAGGCCAAGGCGCCCACAGCCGTCACAAAGCGCCGGAAGCTCGAAGACGGCTCTATGGAAGACTACCTTAGCTATCAGTTCCCGGATACAAACGACAAGGTCTCGGCATTGCTGGCCAACGCCAAGAAATGGGCCCAGTCCAAATCTTCATAAATGTACAAATGAAAAGCACACTGCATATTAAACTTCTTAGCGATGTTAAATATAGACTCAGCGCGAACTCTAACGGAGTGCATTGGTAGCGCGCGCGCCCACTGTTATCCATACCCACATGCAGTCGCTGGTGTTTGAGATCCGCAAACTGAAAGACGGTCATTCGTTCAATACGACCGGCCCTTTTACTACCGCATTTGCGAATCTGCAAAAGTACATTCCTTTGGAGGGCTTGCCGGAGAGTAACGGCTCACAGCCGCATGATGCGCCGGGGAAAAGCCTAGAGGCACGCTTGGCGGCCATTGAGACTCAGGCTCGAGCTTTGGGACTCGCCGATGAGTTCAATGCTCAAATAGCCGAGGCAAAGGCTCGTCTAGCAGCAACGGCTGTACCGGCACAAACTGTGGCTGGTACCTACCAGCAGGCGCAGCGCGAGATCCGCGATCTCAAGGAGAGGGTGCGCCGGCTGGAGGGCTTCTCCCGCTAGATTCCCTATTATTATATATTGATTTTTAGTGATGCAGCAGCTACAGTTTGCACCCTGCCATCGAACTAGTATGTACGGCGATGGTCTCATTAGCTTCATTCTGCGAGGACATGCAGTCACCTGCGGCCCAATTGCCCAACCCTGCCATCAGCAGTGGTAGTTGCGATTCACTCTCGGTTTTTAAATAGACAGTTGATACTTGACTTTCCTAGTCGATAATAATGCTATAAAACAATAACTATATCTAGCTCGTTTAAGTTTTCAATCCACTGGTAGCAGACGCACGCTATACTTCGCGGTCCTTCGCTTCTGGATTTCCAGGAGCGGCAGGGGGAGGCCCCGGTGGTCCTGGCGGCGCTGGCGGTCCTGGCGGTGCAGTTGGCGGCTTTGGCGGGCCAGAAAGACCCGGTGCGCCTGGAGGAGGTGGAGGAGGCCCTGGCGGAGCACCTGAAGGAAGCCCCGGAGGAGGAGGAAGAGTGCCGACGCCCGGAAGACCAGCCGGGGGAGCACTGGGAGCCTCCAAAGGGACTGTGATACCTGGCGGAGGTGCGATTCCAGGCGGCGGGCCAAGTGGGATGCCCGGTGGTGGAGGCGTTTGGCCGTGAACACCAGGAGGAGCGCCAGTCGGATCTGCATAAGTACGAGGAGCGTCAGGAGGAGCGCCCGGAGAAACACCCGGCGGCACACCCGGCGGAGCGCCTACCGGGGCAGATGATGGTTCATCCGGCACAGGCGGCGTAGCACGAGGGGCGCCAGGGGGAGGAGGCGGAGGGGGAGTGTTCCGTTGGCCATAGGGAGTTTTGTGTGGCAGATTATAGTCTCTGTCCCCGCTAGGTCCACGGAGTTCCTGCATCAGTTGGTCGTATTCGCGTTCGGCATTTGTTCGCGCCGAGGACGTGCCCCGTTGCTCATTGCAGTCGCGGGCAAAGTGGCCTGCACTGCCGCAGTTATGGCACACGACAGTAGCGATATAGTTTTGTTTCTGCGGGCAGGTGAACTTGGTGTGGCCTCTATCACCGCAGATGGGACACATGCGGCTCTCATCGTCACGAAGTGTTCCGTTTAGAGCAGCAAGTTCCCTGAGCTGGCCGCGCTTGAGCTCGTTGAAATGCTCGGGCATCGAGATAGCGGTATCGACCACATTGCGGACCAGTTGAACCCCGAGTGTGATCTGCTCTTCACTGTCACCGCTCACGATACAGTGGAGGTCGTCCTCCATGCCGTCAGTCCGACTATCGCGGCTGCGTCCTTCTTTGACGGAGCCTCGGCCCCGAATGGCAAGTTTGGCACCTGATTCTTGTTCTATTCGCTGCAGGGTCTTGCCTCGGGGGCCCAGCAGCATACCCACAAAATTGATCTCGGGGTACTCTTTGACGGGCATATACACTTTTTCCATTGTTTTTTGATACTTTTGGTAGTTCCGTGGTGGCCGGAAGTTCGGAATCACCTTCAATGCCTCCTCAACCAGAACGGTCCATTCCTGCATCAACTTTTGCCGGTAGCGCTGTTCCCGGGTATTCGTACGCTGTCCATTGGCATCGTACTCGGGAGCCGGCGACGGCGATCTTTCGCAGCCGAATGCAGAGTCGGGGACCACTTTATTAGACTGGATCCGGTCTGCAATCTCGAAAATACTGGTGTGCAGCGCATATGCGTAGAGCTGTTCATCTGTGGCTACGCCTGTAACTTGCAGAGGATGTGAAGATGTGTTTCCCCCCGGTCTGGTTCCCCATATCGAGTTCGCATGCTCGCTGGCCAGCGGGCGCCCGCGATGTCCTGAACCTGCAGGCTCGGCCATTGAAAAATCCTGGTTAGTCACCCTCGTCCTGTTCGACCACTAAGACAATGTCCTCCGGCACCAACTATCACGGCGGAGTTAGCCGCTGCTTTTACGGTAAGTGAGACTTAACGGCTTTAAGGATTTACGTTTCTGAGCCTATATTGTTGACATTGGTTTGGCTACCCCGCTTTCCGAGCCGTCTCCGAGTTCAGTCCCCGAGTTCAGTACTAACGTTCAGAGTGGCAGAAGTTCATGGAGTGCTATACCGCCAAGGATACCACCGACGTCAAGACGCAGTGCAAGCCGTCTGCTGAGGACTACCAGGAGTGCCTCTACCACAGAAAGGAGATTGCGCGTGCCGACGCTATTGCGACCGAGTACGACCGGCGACTTGCCAAGGGTGAGAGTGACGAGCTGCCCAAGGTCGAGAAAAAATACCTTAGCGTCACCCTCAAAGACATGGGCATCATCGAGTCGTAGGAACTTTTTTTTGGTTTGTCCGCTATTTGTTTCTGTTGTTGTTTCTGTTGTTGGTTCGGGTTCTTGTTGTCTCACATTAGAATAGCCGTGATTGGCCCATTCGGGGCCTGGCCCCGGAACAGCTAACCTGTAAATCGAAATACGATATAGACCCAAGTTATAATATCTTGTCAATATTGCGAGAGCGCACGCCCCGAAAATTGAGACCTTTTTGAGCACATTACTCTCAATCGCGAGATCCGGCCGCAGTACGCTTCCTGTCAGCATGCTCGAAAAGAGACATGGCACCATGGCGCACGCGCACCGCGTGTACCGCTTTTGGGGGGTCGTCTTTGGCCTCATGGTCCTCTACTCGCTAGGGCTGGTCATCTACGGCTACTTCCGGCCCCGCAAGCGCTACCACTACCGGGTGCCGGCTTGGCTGGTTATAGTGGTGTGGGCTGCGGCCTGTGCATACGGTATCTTCACGCACATGGAGGGCGGCATCCACTGGTGGGCCCGCCGGTTTGCGCGAATGAGTATTGCCTGCGCGGTCTTTGGTATCTTTTTGGCGTTCAAGCCGGCAATTCTGCCCAGAACTTATTCCATTCCCCTAACGCTTCTCCACAAGTGGGTTGGCCGCTGCGCAGTGGGGTTCGCTCTCCTGCACGGCATTCTCTACACAAAGGCCTATGCGGATCAGAACGTCCTTAGTCGGTTCCTCAAACCGGCCAATTTTGTCGGCATTCTGGTACTTCTGGGATTCCTGATCATGGGTATCTCGTCGCTGCGGCCTATCCGCCAGCGTTGGTACTATATCTTTTATGGCCTGCACTACCCGCTTGCGATTCTCACTTTTGCGGGTATCATATACCATGCCCGCCCTAATGCCAATGTGATGGTTGCGTTGGCATTTGCGTTTATGGTCGCTCAGGTGATTGTCCGGGTGTTTACCACCAAGACCGCTGCGGCATCCGTACGTCACATCACGCCGACACTTGATCTGGTCACATTGGACCGGTCAGCCCTCCCTGCCGAATTCAATGTTGGCAGCCATGTGCGCGTATCGCCGCCGCTCACCAAACCCAAAACATGGATCACCTCTACTCATCCCTACACCATTGCATCTTTGCCAGGCGACAAGGATATCAAGTTGGTTGTTCGCAAATCACGGTTCCAGTTTGAGTCCGAAAAGTATGCCATCAGGGGACCCTTTACCGCTCCCTTTGATGTTTCTTTGTACAAAAAAGTGGTCGTTGTTGCCGGCGGTGCAGGAGTGGCTCTCATCCCTCCGATATTAAGAGCTGGACAAGCTGCCGGCACCGAAGTCAAATGCATATGGGCCGTGCCCTCTCAAGAAGAGCTTGCGATTCTTGGATTGCTTGGTGTGGAAAACTGCGATGTATATATCACTCGCAGTGGCGACACTGTGCCTCCGCAGATTTCGGAAGAGACCGTAACCAACGATCCCGATGCCGCCGAGCTTAACGAGTTGGATGATCTCGCTGCGCCTGCGAGCGATCGCGAAGGGCTTCTGGACAGCGAGGACCGTGCTGCAAACAGCGAGGCTCTGCCTAAGGGCGTCAACGTGACCCGTGGCCGTCCTATTCTCACAACCGCTATTGGCGATTTCTGGAGCACTCAAGAAAAGGGTACTAGCGACATGTGCGTTGTTGCCTGTGGCCCTGCAACACTAGCCACCGATGCCCAAAAGTGGGCGTTGGACCATGGCTGCGACTTTTTTGCAGAAGAGTTTGCTATTTGAAGAACGTCTATAAATTTGTTATTACAGAAAAGAACGAGTACTAAGGAAGGTATGTTTTTCCGACGGCATTAGCCGAGTGTAATAAACAAAGCCGAAAAAATGGAGAAAAAGAATTGCTGCGACTACAGGTCCTTGTTCTTGTTCTTGCCAGTAGGCAGGACAAGCTGAAGGCCAAGATCGTGGGCAAACTGGCTGGCAATGGTGGCGCCGGTCTTCTCAGCAGCGCGTCCAGCAGGGTCAGCTTCAAACGACGAGCGAGCAGAGGCCAGCTGGGGGCCGTAACGAGAGTAGGCAGGAGTAGCCTGGGCCTTCAAGTCGTCGGTAGCGCTCTTGACGTTGAACTTGGGCAAGTTGGCCTTGACGTAGCCAGTGTAAGAGGCGTAGTTGGCACCGCGCGAGATGGTAGTGTAGGCCGAAGCAGCGTCAGTCACCAGGTGCAAAACATCCGAAGGTGCAGGGTTACCGCCGGCCTGGATCACAGTCTGGATAGCCTCGCTGATAACAGACGCAGCGGCGTCCTGGGTAGCGATGTCAAGAATGGCCTTGCTAACAATGGAAGACGCATCCTCCTCAGAAAGATCGTCGTTGCGGTAGCGGACAGCCTGCTCAACAATCAAAGCAACACCCTCACGAGCAAGGATGGGCAGATCAGCAGACAGAGCGCCCATGCAGAGGGCAGTAGCGCAAACAATAGACTTGATGGAAACCATTTTTGGATGTAGAGGAATAGAGGACAGGAAAAGGTCGATGCTAATAAATGGGGATACATGTTATATTTATACACTTGCCAAAAAGGCTTTAATTGTTTGCCGCACCGCGTAAAATTCGGGATCAAGGCCACCCTCAATGACGAATCGCCCTTCCCCTAATTTCCTTACCCCAACCTTATTGTTGCAGACAAGTACGCCCTGGCCCTTGAACTCGGCAGAGTATCCGGACTCGGCCAACTTTTGTTTTAGTTCCGTCAATTTCACATCTCCCACATAAATAGGCGTTTTCTCCTGTACCACGCGGTCGGAAACAACGTCCAGAAATGCCTCATTGCTGATCGTCGGCTGTGGCTGTGAGCTTAGCTCGCTGGCGTCCGCAGCATTCTGTGACGCACTGCGACCTGCAGCTGCATCTGCAGCCGCCTCACCCTCGGTTAGCGCGATTCTGCCGGTGACGTGAGCGACCGTGAACCGGCCTAGAATCTGCTGCCAAACCAGCGATTTCTCTATATCGGGTGTCAGCTTGACGTTGATAGAGAAGTTCGTTTGCTTGATGTGCACTGGTTCGTCGCCAACGACTGAATCAAGGTCTAATGAGCTTACTGCCTTGACAGCTTGGTCATTTCCTGGAAGTACAATAAGCTTCTTGGCTCGGACTTGGGGAAGGATCATGCGCAGAGAACGGAGATCAGTTAGGCCGTTGAAATCAATGTAGTTCACAAAGCACAGCAGCTGGATGTCTGTTTCTTTGCGTACAAGTTTGTGGGGTGTTTCGGTGACAACTACGCGGCTTGCAGTTTCTCGAGACTGCTCTTCTTGCCATCCCGTTTGCTTTCCTGGCTCGTCCGCATCTCGCATAACTGTATCTATGCCGTTGGCGCTGAGTTCATTACCCAGTGCATCTGTGATCGTCTCAAACTGGCCGGGTTTTAGCACCTCGCCATAATCGTCCTTGCGCACAGTTTTAGACAAAAACGGGAACGCATAGACACGGCCTGATTCTTCCGCCACGTTGAGGTCGTAAATCGCGTTGTCTCCCACAAACTTGCTCAACTCTGCTTGGCCAGTGATGGTCTCCATATCAGGCTCATCGTCGCTGGACTCATCGTCGTTGGCAACAGTCTCTAGAATCTCTCTGTTGCGGCGAGCAAGAGCCTCTTGAAGCTCTTTTTGTTTTTGAACCTCCTCCTGCTCTGAGTTGTAGGTCGCAAGTTCTTTACCGTCCAGTGGCACTTCACGGGCAACCGACACTCGCGGCAGCGTTCGGGTTAGCTGGGTAAGTTTGTCGGCCTTTTCTTTCCACAGCGCGTGGACAATACTGCCGAGAGTCTTGGGCGGAGAAATCTCCGTGAGAATAACCGCCGACTCGGGCTGTTTGGCAATGTCGGTAAAAATGGGCTTGGAGAAACCCGTTTCCAGGGCTTCACCAGTTGCCATGATGACTTTAGGCCCGGTAATCCGGGAGAGCTGTTCTAGGTCCGTCACACAGACAATTCTTTGCGTCTCAAAGGGAGAGTCGTTGCGAACCTGCCAATCGTCAATAATCGTTGACAGCATATACTCCAGCATTGAGGAAGCATAAGCGAGCACACGCTGGCCAACATGGCTAACTAAAAGCAAGGGCACGCCCACCTTATTTTGAGTGAAGTGACGATCCAGAATTAGACACAGCTCAAGCATACGCGAGCCCGTGGACGTGGGTAGTAGTACCGAGCCGCCTTTGCCAATAACGGTGGTGATATCATCCAATAACTGCTGCCGGTTAGCCTTGAGAGATTTGCCGTTCGAAATCTGCGACGACTGGATCATCAGACTCGGCTTTGTTAGTTGCTCGTTGAACTTTCCGTTTTGTTCCAAGAATGCGCCATTCAAATGGCCGTCACGGGAATGGTTCCAGTCAACAGCCACGAGAATGGTATCTAGCGCATCCACAATCTTCCAGATAGTACCACCGAGCGTGTGACCAGCATTATAAGCAGTGATGGATGTCCCCTCCAGTTTACCAGAAAGACTCAACGGCTGCGAGTACTTGATGGTGTGAACGCGGTCAAAAATCTCCTCGATTTCCTCGGCGGTCATCTTGGCTTTCAAGAATGGGCCAGCAATTCCCTGGCTCCGATAGCTATCGATGGTAACCATTCGACCCATATTAACAACAGGAATGGTGGCATATGTCGGGATCTGCGCAAAATCGGGCGATATTGAGCATAAGTAACAGTAGGCACCGAGATGGGAAATAGTCGCGTGC
Source organism: Wickerhamiella sergipiensis (assembly GCA_030563925.1). NCBI lineage: Eukaryota > Fungi > Ascomycota > Dipodascomycetes > Dipodascales > Trichomonascaceae > Wickerhamiella > Wickerhamiella sergipiensis. Next base: position 330,797 of record JAJMKN010000002.1, read on the forward strand.
GTCAACAAAATAGCATCGATGGAGCCCACGCGTTCGAGAATGGGATCAAGACTACTATTTAATACCGGATTCCATCCTGCATCTAGTAAAAACGAGGCACCAGTTTCGTCGATAGTCAAAATGGACTGGTAGACCCCATTTTCACCGCTCAGCGGTGTGAATGTGACCATGGTCACGTAAGCAGGGTGCCCGAGCACTTTATGCCAGATTCGGCGAGCAGTAAACAAGAAATTACAGTTCTATACAAGGCTAAATAAATTACGAGGCTTCCAGAAACGCAGCAAGAGCAGCGGCGGAAGAGATGGTGGGCCGAGCAGGAGTGGCGTTTACTGCCATGAGGCTTTCCAGAATGCGGGGGAAAATCACATCCGGAACTGCCCGACCCCAAATCATCTCGAGGTGCTCGTATGACGGGACGCCAATTGCCTCGGTGGTATGTGGAAGCTCGCGCAGCATAGCCTGAATATCAATGAGCGAGTCGGCCATGCCGTATATAAGAACAATGGGGGCTCTGATGTTGCGGGTAGGATACGGCAGAGCCTGGTAAAACCGCGTCAGTGTAAATGGGCCGATCTTGGCCTCGTCGTCGTCATACATCTGGAACTTTTTCGATTTGATGATCTGGAACCAGTGTACAACAGACTTGACCGAGGTAAAAGAATACAGGTGGGCGTATCCAACCACTTTCTGGGCATAGGAGATGTTGTGGCCTCGCCAGTCGAACAAGAGGCGAACAGATGCGTCGATAACCCGCACAAAAAGGGCCCGGTTCATAATACTTTGCCAAAACACCGAGCTGCGAAGAATGATCTTTTGGCCAAAAACCATGTACAGAATAGAGGGCGAGGCGTTGACCAGGCTCTGGATAAACGGATTGACGCCAGGAGGAGCCATGGCGGGAGCAAGCCCAATGAACAGATTCACCTTGTGATTGAGTTCGGGGTGAATCGCCAAGGAAGCAAACGCCTGCGCAGAGCCCTGCGAGAATCCAATATACGATAGCGAGTCCTGGTCGGTAAAGTCCAAAATGTAGTCAATAGTGTCTGGGATGTCATACAAGGCAAACTCGTCGAGGCCAAAGTTCCAAAACTTTGACGAGTGCGAGCTGCGGGAAACGTGCTTTTTCGAGTACTTGTTGCCCCGGTTATTTCCAAGCCAGACGTCGTAGCCGAGATCGGCAAGCAGAAATGCCACCGATTGCTGAGGTTCAGTAACCGACACCCACACTTCACTGTTCATCAGAAGGCCATGATGCAGATAAACCACCGGTGGGGTCAATTCCTCTTCATTTCGGATCTGGATGCGGTTAGGTGCGCCTCGACGACCAGTGATCCGGTGTACACCGAGAAGGTAGCCATCCTGGGTGGGCACGACGTGCTCCTCTGCATCATAGCCATATATCTCGCAGATTTCCACAAACGAGCATGCTTTAGCAACTCTCTTGGTATGCTTTAGCAGCTCCGGATTCGACTCGAATTCCACCTCGCCTACATTCGGGGCCATGTGCATGAGCCGTCGGCTCATTCGAGCAAACCAACGGATCGCGGCTGCCGGCAAGAGCATCGCAATGACAGTGATCAAAGACTCCAAGGTGGCCAACAAAAAGGACAATGCCACCATCACAATGTCGAGAGCCCAATCATAAACGCTGAGCAGCCCCATGATAAAAAAACGCTAGAGATCAATGGGGGATCAAAGGAAACCTAAGGTGTGTGAGCCGAGAAGCACGCTGACCTAAATTGGGGAGAGAGGTTGGGCTGCAATGTCCAGATTGGGATATTAATATATGCATGTGACAGGATAATTTATCTAAACGGCCACCAGCTGGAACCTGACGAGCCAGAGGATCCAGAAGAAGAGGCCGAGGCTAATTTAGCTTCGGCAATTCCAACTGCCTTGAGAAGCGCCTCTTCACGCTCCTGCATGATCCGCTCGGCGGCGATCACGTGACTGCGCGAAGGACGCTCCAGCGCGATCGATTCGTCGGGCAATGCAGATGATCCCACGGCCATACCGTCGGTTCCTTGGTTAACCTTCTTGACTGCACCGCGCTGCTTGCCCTCCATGTCCTCGATCTGCTGTTCGCTGAGGTTTCCAAAGATCCGCTGCCGCATCCGCAACTGCCAGCGGTAGGGGACGGAAAAGACGTTATCGTAGCCATCATTCCAGCGATAGAAGAAGATACTTGCAACAAGAACCACGGCAGTAGTGCCCTTGGCTATTAAGTGCACACCGGTCGTGAAGGCTTGGCCGCCTTTGCGACGAAGCACCTTGTATTGGCCAGGGTACAGTTGGCTCAGCGGTCTAGGAGTATAGTTGAGACGCTTCATAGTCTCCTTAACCTCGCGGTAGTTATCGGGCTGTTTGGGGATCATCGTCCAGTTGCGAGGCTTTCCCGGAGTCTTGTACTCGGAGGGGTAGCCCTCTGCGGGCCGCTGGTCCATCGGATCATAAGGATTGTAGGGAGCCTTTGGCTGCTTCCATCCAGGGGGGTTCGGTCTGCGTTCCATAGCTCCAGATAGCAGGGTCCACTACTAGTTGAAATCTGTGATTATGGAGCTGGGACTGCTAGGGTCGCGAGGAGTCCAAAGCAGTCTAAGCACCCACGGGAGGGAACCACTAGCCCCGCCCTGGTTTAAGCTTACGACCCCCGCATGTCTTTGGAGCTTTTCTCGGTTGAGGCGCTGGACACCCGGCTCCAGGCTTCTACGGATGAAAAGAAGCGCCAGAAAATAATAGCGAGAGCAGGCAAGCCGCGATGGAACACCGTGGAGTTCTACTTCTATGCGGCGTGTTTTGTTGTGTTTGTGCCTTTGATGTTCAAGGCTGCCTACGACGTGTCGACTCCTGCCAATCCTCACTATTCTCGGTTTGAGCATATGCTGACCCCCGGCTGGCTTGGACGGCCCGTGGATAACACTGACGAACAATACCGGGGCTTTAGAGAACCATTCCCAATGCTAGTGCTGTTGATTGGGCTCCATCAGGGTGCTCGTCGGCTTTGTCCTCGGTCGATTCCCCGGCCTACATTTGACGCTGCATTTGGCGTTGCGCTACTAACGCTACTGCACGGTATCAGTGTTGTTAAGATCCTCACACTGCTGGCAATCAACTTTGCAATCAGCAGAAACGAGACGTATGCGCGACCCCTGACGTGGATCTTTGGTGTCGGGATGCTTTTTTCCAACGAACTGCTGCTCGGGTACCCATTTGCATCCTTGTCGCCTTATCTTGCATTTTTAGATTCGTTTGGCGGCCTCATGCCTCGCTGGGAAGTGTTTTTCAAGTGCAGTATGCTGCGGATGGTCAGTTTCAACATTGACTATTTGGATGCGCTGGCAACCGATACTTCGGTGGATGAAAAGGCCACTAATACCACTGTGAATGCTGAAAGAGAACGCACAGACACCCCGCGGCCCCTTGGCGAATACAGCTTTGTTAACTTTGTGGGCTATGTCCTTTACGCTCCGCTGTACATTGCCGGGCCCATCCTCAACTTCAACGACTACATGGCGCAGTCGCAACAGCCGCTGCCGAGTATCAATCGCAAGAACATTATTCGCTATGCGGTGCGATTCCTCATTAGCATGTTTGTGATGGAACTTCTGCTGCATTTCACCTACGTCGTGGCCATTCAGCATACAAAGGCCTGGGAGGGCAGCACGCCGTTTCAGGTGTCGATGGTGGCATTCTTCAATCTTGTGATCATTTGGTTGAAGTTGATGCTGCCATGGAGGTTTTTCCGGCTGTGGGCGCTGATCGACGGAATCGACGCACCCGAAAACATGGTCCGCTGCGTGGCCAACAACTATTCGGCCATGTCGTTTTGGCGGTCGTGGCACCGCAGTTTCAACCGCTGGGTCGTGCGCTATCTGTATATCCCCTTGGGTGGGTCTTCACGGCCTATTGTGAACTCATTGGTGGTGTTTACATTTGTGGCATTGTGGCATGATATCCAGCTTCGGCTGTTTATTTGGGGCTGGTTGGTTGTGCTGTTTGTTCTACCAGAGATGCTGGCGTCGCTGGTGTTCCCTGCAAAAAACTGGCAGTCTTCGCCTTTGTATCGCCATATCTGCGCCGTCGGTGCTGTGGCAAACATTTGGATGATGATGATTGCCAATCTCGTTGGTTTTGCAGTAGGAGTGGATGGCATCAAGGCTATGCTGCATGATATCGTCTCTACGGCATCGGGACTACAGTTTGTGATTCTTTGCTCGAGTTTGCTGTTTGTGGGCTCACAGGTCATGTTCGAAGTCCGGGAGCGTGAGCATCGGGCAGGCATTGATCTGCGATGCTGATAAGTTATTTTGACACGGGCGTGTAGAGGCATGTGTAGAGGCATGTAGTTCTCAATAAATCCACTAGTGAAATGTAGGGCACTCAAGAATACTTTTTCTTGTACTCGCCAGGGGTCTCGATGTTTCTGCCCTTTTGAAAGATCCCGAGCCGGCGGCGCCGAGCAGTTGCTTCGTATTTTTTGAACTGCTCTTCCAAGCCATTAAACTCGGCGCCAGTTTTGCCCTCGTAAACAACTGCCCAGCCGTTGCGTAGCATCTCCTTGGACACGTTTCGCCGGCCGTTCCATTTCCAGACGCGTGCCTCGCCCACAGTTCGACCGTACTGGTCGTTGGACAGCGGCACGACTCGGACCCTTCGGCCAAGAATATATTTTCGGAGCCATTCCAAAGCCTCGGCGCTATATGGCTGGGCCGGCTTGCCAAAGTGGGATGCCTCGGGCGCGTCGACGCCGCATAACCGGATATGTAGTGTTTGATCTTTAAGTCCCCGCTCGTTGACTTTGGGGACCCGTCGCAGCCAGCCCCAGCCAGCAAGGTATCCGCCGGGTGTATGGAAGAAATGGAAGTTATCTGCGTCGCCCACCGAGGTGACTTTGCCGAGCAAAGCTCTACTGCGCATAATTTTCGGGGAAAGGTTGCGGCTGGTTGCGAACCGTCGCAGGTAAGACCGATAAAATAAATAGCCGCCGAAAACGCCAGCACTTATCGCCGAGCTCGTCAGGAGCACGTTGAGACTCAGGGGCCCGTCGGTAGTCTCCGCGTCCGGTTTAGAATCCACCATCAAGGAGCCACTAAAAACGTAAACAATGGGCTACCTGAATATAAGGGTGCATAGGCTCCTAGCCCTGATCTAGCCAAGGCGCTAAGCATCACCGGAGCACCAGCGAATGGATCGTAGTGAGTGGATTCACTCTGCCATGACTCACGATTGCCATGGCTTGACTGCGGCTCTTTCAGGTTTGAAATATTGCCACCTCTGACGATGGCTGCAGCTGCCGCAGGTCCTGCAGAGGGCTATATGAGAGTATTGTTAAGCAGGTGTGGAGGTGGTTCGAAAGGGAGGCAAAAGGCGCCGAGATGTAATTTTTTTGAAGCACTTTTGACGGTCTCGCCTGTATTTTTGCATTTTCGATGTCTATCGCCCTGAAAAATAGTCAAAAGACAGCAATTTTGCCGAAACTATCACGGCGCTCCCTGCCCTTGTGCAGAGGGCAATATGAGTTTATTGTTAAGCACATGCACGTGTGCCTTTGCCAAGCGCAACTATAAGACTTGACGATTCCCCCTCCGCCAAGGGCTCGGTTCATCGAAAATGTTCTCGTGGTTCGCTCGGGGAATTCGCCAGGACCTGCGCCAGCGGCTGCCCTACTACTGGTCCGACTTTAAGGATGGCTTCAACTACAGAGTTATTCCGGCAACAGTCTTCATCTACTTTGCCAACATTCTCCCGGCGATTGCATTTGCACAGGATATGTTTGACCGCACCGAAGGCGCATATGGAGTCAACGAGGTTCTGCTGGCGTCTGCAATGGGCGGCATTGTGTTTGGAATGCTCGCAGGCCAGCCGCTGTGCATTGTAGGCGTCACTGGTCCCGTGTGCATTTTCAACTATACTGTGTTTGAGATTGTTGAGCCGAAAGGCATTCCTTATTTCCCGTTTATGACCTGGATCTGTATATGGGCGTTTGTTATGCACACGATCATTGCTGTGATGGACGGTGTGCGGCTCATGAAGTATGTGACCATGTTCAGTTGCGACATCTTTGCCTGCTTCATCAACATTGTCTATATCCAAAAGGGCATCCAGATCCTAACAAGACAATTCAACCACGGTGAGGACCATGCTGCGGCTTATTTCAGTATTGTTACTGCGCTCTGCATTCTTATGTTTGGAGTCACTTGTACTGTCCTTGGCGATTATTCGCCCTTTGGCAAACGCTGGCTCCGCAAATTTGTTTCCGACTACAGTCTTCCGGCACTGGTAGTCTTTTTCACGGGTTTCACCTTCTTCCCCGGTCGCATCTCCACTTTGGATATTCAGCGACTGCCGACTGCTATTGCCTATGAGCCATCCACCCATCGCTTCAACCGCGACTATGGGTGGTTCATTCACTTTTGGGACATCAAAGTTGGCGATGTGTTTTTGGCAATTCCTTTTGCGCTGCTGCTAACTGCACTCTTCTACTTTGACCACAATATCTCGTCGATCATGTGCCAGGGCCCGCAATACGATCTCAAGAAACCTTCGTCCTTCCACTGGGATTTCTTCTTGTTGGGCGTCACAACGCTCGTGGCTGGGCTCTTGGGTATTCCCCCACCCAATGGGCTGATTCCACAAGCTCCTCTTCACACATCTAGTCTTGTGATGCACAAGCCCCATCCCGATGAGCTCGACGAGGGCTCATCGGCAAACAGCGGTGCGGATCCAGTGGTGGAGCAGCGCATCTCAAACACCGCGCAAGGATTGCTTACTCTGGGAACCATGTCAGGGCCGCTACTAATTGTGTTGGGCTTGGTTCCCCAGGGCGTTTTGGCTGGCTTGTTCTGGATGATGGGCGTGCCCGGTTTCTTGGGCTGCGAGATTATGCGCCGTGTGAGCCTGATTGTCACCGACCCTCCTCTTAGAAAGAAAGACGAACCGCTATATCGGATTGGTTGGAAATCGTTTTATGGTTTTGTGTTGCTAGAGCTTATTGGCGCTGGCGCAGAGGTTGGCATGACCGAAACCATTGCAGCGGTAGGCTTCCCCGGTGTGTTGCTGCTCTTTATGGTCATCGGTGCGCTGCTTCACAAGGTGTTCCCTTCCGATGACCTGGAAGTGCTGGACGCTCCAGCGGCCAGCGATTTCATCATGAGCACGCTCAACCCCAAACTCGCTCTCAAGGACGAGTAACTAGAATTAATTTATAGTATGCACTCTATTTATCATGCTCCGACGGCTCTTGCGCTGGCTGGAATACCTGCAGGAAGGCTTGCTCGGACTCAGAGACCTGTTGCGGCACTCGTGCCGCCTCTGCGGGCGCCTGTTCTTGCACCTTTGAGGCTTCTTCCGGTGCTCGCTCGGATGCAGTGGCCCGGGGGCGAGTCGGAGCCACGCCGTGTGTCTCGAAATCTTCGAGGAACAGAGCGGCCAGGAACCCGGGAATGCACTGTCGCTCCATAACCCAGTAGTCGTAGAGGTTCTGATGCTTTGCGAGTTCCTTGGTGAGACGGAAATTCGTGTACTGCCTGCTGAAGCCATCCCACTGGGCTTCCAGAGCCTGTGTGGTATCATCCGCATACAGAGAGGTAACCAAACACTTGCGGTCTTCTTGGATATCGATCTTGTAGCCAAACAGGTCCTGAGCAGCGATCGACAGCCGCGTGGCGCGGATGCCGAGGCCCTTGCGGACGCTGTGGAGAAGATCGGTTTGGTTCGTGTATTGGTGCTTGAGCGAGTCAAAGTCGTTTTTGAGCAACGCAAACGTCGCCTTGGTTACCATTTCAGGGAACTTGTCCTTGACGGCAGCCCTCAGAGCCACGTTCTTCCTCTCCAAGCCCTCAGCATGTTTTAGCCGGGGAATAACCTCTGCATCGTAGGGGCTACCCTTGACAGCAACAACATGGAAGTTACCGGCTTGGTTTGCGGCCGCCTCGGCTTTTTCGGTCGCCACAACCAGCTCGGCCCGCACCGATTCTAGGCTGCGCTCGGCCAAATCAAGCCTGGCAACTGCCTCGTCGCGGGACTCGATCGCCTCAGCCAGCTGCGAGGAAAGGGTCTCGTGACTGGCGAGCCCCGCCTCGCTGGCGCGTCGCTTTCGGGTGGTTTCATTGGCCTCGCGCTCATTCAAGCTTGCCTCGAGTTCCAGCCGTTTGTTCTCGTACGCTGCCAGCGCTTCGGAAAACTGCTGCGAGCCAAGCAGCGCGCCCTCATCGACGTGCGCCTCCAGCAACGAGACTTGCTTCTTAAGAGCGGCAATATCGAGGTCGCGGCGCTGGATGAGCGCGTTGGCCCGCTCGACCTGGCTTTCTTTTTCAGACAAGGACACCTTGAGCCGGTCGACATCGCCCGAAACCCAGTTGCGCCAGTCGCTGTTTGTGGTCTCGTCGAGCCGAGAAACTTTGCCGGCCAGCAGCTTGTTCTCGGTCTCAAGCTCCAGCAGCCGCTGAGCCAACTGCGACGGCTTGGTGTACTTGTCGGAAAGATACACAGACCACTCCTTTTGCTGGGCCTCGTAGATTCCCAGCTGCTTCTGCAGCTCGAATAGCTCCGCCTCGGTATCCTGCTGCTTCTCCAACCTTGTTTCGAGATTCCGTTTGTCTTCCTCGAGAATAGAATTGAGGCTGATGGCCATTGAGCCTCGCTCGGCACGGTTCTTAAGACTAACAATCTCCGCCTCGAGATCGCGGATGGTTTTCGACAAGTCGGCCACCTGCCGCTCCGTCACGTCGGCAGGAATGGCCGAGCTAGCAGCCGAGCGGCTCATCCGCTGGGTCAGTTCCTGCTCGAGGCTTTCAATCTCGGTCGCTTTAGTGGCGAGCAAACTCTGCAGCCGCTGGTTCGCCTGCTCGAGCTCGGTGCGCTCGGTCTCAAACACCTGCTCGTGGTTTTCGAGATCATCCTCGAGCTCGTCAACCACGCCCTGGAGATTCGAGAGCTTGTAGTCCTTTTCGGTAAGCTCGCGCTGCAAAGACGCGACCTTGGACTCGAGCGCGCTGGCCTTGTCCTTTTCAGCTGCGATCTCGCGTTGAAGCGCGGTCTCAGTTTCGAGCCCAGACTCGATCAGTTTCTTGTTTTCTTTGAAAACCGCCGACGCATCTGCCTCGGCGCTATCCTGGCTCGCCTGGGCGCGCTTAACAGACGCCTTCAAGTGAGTGATTTCCTGGGTCTTGTTCAAGAGCTCGCGCTGTAACCGCACCAGCTTGGTTTCCTGTTGCAGTTCTTGTTCGTATTGTGACTGGCGTCGAAGGCTGAGATCACCAGCTGGACCGGAACCTGATTCATCCATGATCAAAAGTGACAATAAAAAAGAGGTTCGATCTGCAATTTGCGCCAGAACTATTTTGCGCCGGAACTCCGAGTTGTGTACTGGTTCCCGCGTACTTGGGGAGCGGTGACCTAAGCGGTTCCCTCTATCATCACATGTCTGTGACAATGTAAGTACCGGCAGGTACCAACTGGGCGGCTGGCTCTGCCAGAGTAGCGCCGTCCACGATAAATGACTGCTGAAACGTGAATTGGCAATACTAACTTTAGTCCCCGAAGCTTTCGGCTGCTTGAGGAGCTCGAGAAAGGCGAAAAGGGCCAGGGCTCGGAGGCCTGCTCGCTGGGTCTTGCGGACCAGGACGACATTGAAATGACTTACTGGAACGGCACCATTCTGGGCCCGCCTCATTCGACCCACGAAAACCGTATTTATTGTGTTACGTTGAAGGCTGGCCCCAACTACCCGCAGCAGCCGCCAGAGGTGCGGTTTCTGAGCCGGGTGAATGTTCCTTGCGTGGATAAGAACGGTCTTTTGGTGCCCAGCCAGGTGCCTTGTCTCAAAGACTGGAACCAGCAGTATACTATGGAGAAGCTGTTGCTAGATATCCGGCGCGAGATGGCGTCGCCGGCGAACCGCAAGTTGCCTCAGCCCGAGGAAGGCTCTACTTATTAGATTATCTTGTCTATGTTTTGTGTAGTTGCTAGCATAGTTGCTAGTCATGAGTAGCGCTTACTTGCAGTCCTCTAAACTAAGCACTGTCTTTGAGATTTCATCAATCCCCTCGCTATTGCGCCTTTGGTTCGTGGTTTGCTTGGTGACCTCATAATAGACGGGCCTGGGCCGGCCCTTTTCTTGACACACTTTGAACAGTCGCTTGAAGGGCGTGCAAATGATCTCGGCCTCATAAACCCCACAATTGTATTGAAGGATTTGTTTGAGTTCACAATCTTTTTTTGGAACAACTTTCGCAGCCTCGACCACCCTGGTGGGCGGAGCCATACTATGTCAGCTAGCTTTCCTGTAGCCAAGAGTCCTGCGGTCAAAGGGTCCCCCCTTCCCTAGGTCAGTTCACTATGGGACTAACCTCCCAGCCGAAGCTCCCAGCCCCCACCCAGCCCCAAGCCAAGCACCACAAAGACCCCCAAACCCCTGAAACACTCAGCCGCATCCGCCAGCGCTTAATGGTCCCTGCGGGCTAGGGTGGCTTTGGTGACTAGAGGAGACAAAGATCGGGCAGTTGAGGGAATATCCCGTAAAAAGACCCTAAAAATAGAGTTGAGGGCACGGCCACGCTCGCTTGGCTTTCAGCCTCCCTTTAAAAATAAACTTTGAAAACTACTTAACACCAGTTTTTTTGGGGCCAGATACATCCAGCCCCCCTGCAAGGTCGACCCACCGTGCATATTATATTTTGGTCCTCCCGCTGACAGTTCGTCAAAACAAAGTCTACATCCCCTATACGCCATGGACAGCCTTCCAGCCCCAACGAAGCACATGGGCTACGGCACCGCCGGGTTCCGCGATAACGCTAAACAACTGCCGCGTGTTCTGTACAGCGTTGGTTTATTGGCCGGGCTGCGCTCCCGCTTCCTCAAGGGCCGCACCATTGGCGTGATGATCACCGCCTCGCACAACCCGCCGCAAGATAACGGCGCCAAGCTAATCGATCCTTTGGGCGAGATGCTCGAGCAGTCCTGGGAAGAGTATGCCACTGTGCTGGCCAATGCTCCTTCCGCCGAAGCCCTGGACAAGGAGCTCGCCAATCTCTACAAGAAGCTGGATGTCGACCGCTCCATCGAGGCCAATGTCATCTACGGCCGCGACACCCGCGAGTCGGGACCTGAACTTGTTGCGGCTCTGGAAGCGGCACTGCAGGCCGACTCGGTCCACCCCTCTTCCGCGGGGCTGGTCACCACTCCCCAGCTCCACTACCTGGTGCGGGGCATCAACACCCTCAACCAGCCGGGGTATGAGTCGTACGGCGTGCCCACCGAGGAGGGTTACTACAAGAAACTTGCGACCGCCTACAAGAAGATTGCCAGCTTGTGTCCCAAGATGAAGCCCATTGAAGTCACTGTTGACTGTGCCAATGGTGTGGGCGCCCTCAAGCTCGAGCAATTGGCGCCGTTCCTCAAAGGCTTGGTCAAGTTTGATATTGTCAACGACCGCTGCAATGAGCCGTCGCAGCTCAACCACGACTGCGGCGCCGACTATGTCAAGACCAACCAGCGGCTGCCTGCCAACGTCAAGCCCGAGCCGGGCCGCATCTACTCGTCGTTTGACGGCGATGCCGACAGAGTGGTCTTTTACTATACCGACAAGGACAATGTGTTCCACCTGCTGGACGGCGACAAGATCGCCACGCTGGCCGCGTCGATTTTCCAGGAACAGGTGCGAGATGTGCACAGCGAAATTAAGGTTGGGGTGGTGCAGACCGCCTACGCCAATGGCGCATCCACCCGCTACCTCTCCGAGCAGCTGGACGTGCCGGTGCTGTGCACCCCCACTGGCGTCAAGCACCTGCACCATGCTGCCACCGAGTTTGGAATTGGCGTGTACTTTGAGGCCAACGGCCACGGCACTATTCTGTTTGACCCGGAAACGGTGAGTCGCCTGCGCACCATGGCGGTGTCGTCGCCCGCGCAGAAGCAGATTATTGACGTGCTGCTGGCCCTCAGCGATCTCATCAACCAGACGGTTGGCGACGCCATCTCGGACCTGCTGGTGGTGCTGGTGATCCTGGCCTTGCGTGAATGGTCCCCTGAGCAGTGGGACGCCTGCTACACAGACCTGCCGAACCGGCTGCTCAAGGCATCCGTCAAGGACCGCACTCTGTTCAAGACCACCGACGCCGAGCGGAAGCTGGTCGAGCCGGCAGAGCTGCAGCCCAAGCTGGACGCATTAATGAAGCAATACGACCAGGGCCGGACGTTTGTGCGCGCGTCGGGTACCGAGGATGTGGTGCGCGTGTATGCCGAGGCGGCGACGCGAGCCAAGGCCGACGAGCTTGCCGACGAGGTCGTGAAACTGCTCGCTCCCTACCAATAATTTCTGTTTCTGTTTCTGTTCCGGTCTTTCTGCTGTCTTTCTGCGTTTATGGCCCTCTCGTTCCTTCCCTCCCTTCTTGACATGTTTCGTCTCTCCAGCAAGAGCCTAGTTTGTATATTATGTTTACATGTAAATTGTGTCTTTATCATTTCGTCGGCTTGCGGCCGGCCTGTTTCATATCAAATGCAATGAATTTGTACCATTGATAGGTGGGGAACACTGTGGCAGCATGCCACAGCGAGTGAGCGTCAAACACGCGGAAAAAGGGCGAAAAGTCAAATAGCTCAAAGCCCATGCCAAGCATCACCAAAAGCACCACTCCTGCCGGCAGCAGGTACATACGCTCATGGGTCTGCAAATACGTTCTGATGCTGAAAAAGATCCACAAGAGGTTTTGGATCACACCCACAACCACCATGGCCGCCATGTTGTAGCTGTAGTTGAAGTGGATCAACGTCAAGTATCCAACATGGCAGGCATAAAATCCAAGGCACAGCAGCATCACCAGTCTTCTATATGCCTCGTTCTTTGCAAGGTCGAGCCGGAAAATACGCACCAATGCCAAAAACATGCCATAGGTGATCGATCCTACCGCCGAGAGATAGTCCATTCTCTCTGTGAAAACAAAATCGCGAGTATGGAACACAGAGCTCCAGAACCACGCATTGGCACCGGCAATAGCGAATCCAAGGTAATACTTTTTCATTTGGAAGTGGGCCGAGTTCCGAGTCGTGCGTTTGATCATGCGGTACCCGATGGCATGGGGAATCAAATTCCAAATGCTAAACACCACCGAGGCCGGCTCCTGGATGCCAAGCAACCGGAAAAACGGCCATTTGCCATGGTATTGGTGGACTCGGCTATGCGAGTGGATATGTTCGTCGGTCAATATCTGTTGGCACAGATAATCACAGTTGGAGTCGCATGTCCATTGTAACAACCGCAGGTGGAAGGGCAACGAAGAAGGGCACTCGTATTGAACACATTCATGAATGCATTCCTTGAATTCCTGAAGCCGATCTCCAGATGATGCAAGGACAGTGCTCCACAGCAGCCCTGCCAATGTAAACCTCCAGAGCTGCATGACGAAACTCCCGAGTACCAACCGTCAGCCAGGGACAGGCACCCAATGTTACTAAACCGACTTGAATAGGGCTTGAATATTTAAGATGCATAGCAGAAATGAGACTACATCACTAATTTTCAGGTCTTGTAACTCTCAATATAAAGAAGGATCAGAACAGCTAAGCAATTGCCTGTCCTGGTATCCGCGCTTACTACTCCATAGGTAACCTTATCGGCACAGATGCTCGAATGACCCCGACCCGGCGTTTAGGGTGGGGTGCAGGCTCGGGTCCAGGGTCGGGTCCAGGGTCGGAAGAAGCGCACATCTTACATGAACTTAGCAGGAAACTTTCTGCAATGCAATAATTAATTTTATTGGGGATAGAATATATAGGCGCCAGCATGGTTGAATGGTTGCTGCCAGCTGGTATTAATTTTACAGTTAGGAGGTTTCCCATGCGTTTTGTTTCGGTACTCGGATGGATTTCAGCTGTGGCAGCCATTGACTTTCGCAGAACCCTTCCGGGGCCAGCATCTATTGAGCAGCTCCTGGAATTGGCATTCCCGGACGGCGACGCGCCCCAGTTTTCGGCAATTCCCGGCACCAGCAACATTGTGGTTGCCCAAAACGACACGGCGTCACTGAAGATCAATTCGCTTTCGATTACGCCGTATCCGCTGCGGCCAGGCTACATTGACTTCCAGCTCGTGCATTCGCTCACAAAAGACTGGCCAGCCGACTCGCTGCTGCATATCACCAGCTTCAAGGGCAACGAGCCTGCGTTTGAAGGATCCGTCAACATCTGTGAGTTCATGCCGTTTGCCAAGCTCACCTGTCCTCTGGCCAAATACACGCGGCTGCGCACAATGACGCAGACGTTGGACGTGCCAAAGGATGCTGAAGAGGCGCGGTACTCGTTTGTCGCCAAAATCACCAGCCCTGACGGCGGTCTGATCGCGCACATCGCGGCCCTCATTGACATTTTCAATGACGAGGAAATCCATGACGAATTGTAGGCATTGTTTCAACGTATTGTAGCCTTTCTTATTAAATAAGTTCGATCGCGGCATTGACAACGTTTCAAGCGTTGAACCGGTCCTGAAACGCTAATGCTGAAACAGCTGTCGCATGCTGCTCATTAGCTCGGCAAAGTCGCCATTTTCATTGAACCGGTCACATGCTGCCCCCACGTGGACTTGCGAAAGCTGTGGCGTCGTGATGGTGATCATTCCCTCGTCAAACCGTAGCTTAAACGACTTGTCCAGGTCCGTGAAGCTGCACAGAATACCGCCGTCTTGGGGCTGGAGCCGCAGCGCGAAAGCAGATTCCCAATGCTCTATAGCTGCCTGATGCTCTGCAATTGTCCGTTTGGCTTGCTCGGTTGCCTTTGCCGTATCGTCCTTGAGCTGCGCAAGCTGGTCGCTGGCTTTGTCGCAGTTCTGTCGGAGCTCCTCCAGTTCCTTGGCATGTTGTATCCGCTGTTGGCGCGCTTGAAGAAGATCTTTATTCAATTCTGTGACATATCCAGGGATATCGGTGGTGAGCTTTGTTTGTGTGTGCTTGATATCCTCCAGCTCGGCAGTGGCATCGCGCAATTCGGCTACTAGATCATGCGTCAACGCGACCTCACTTTGTAACTGCATATCGGCCGTGTCAAGTTTGTTCTTGGCACGCGTCCCCTGATTGCCCAGAAACTCCTCTAAATTCTGAACAAGCTCCAAAGCTCGCTCAGCGAGCGCGTCGGACGCGGCCATAATGACCAGATTAAGAATAAAGCTGTTTGGGGTGTGGGGAGGGGGGAACTAGGGTAGATTGTATGGGAGGTAGATTGTATGGGAATTATGGAATGAAAACCTCGCCCTGCCAAAAACCACACCCCGGCGGTGATTCGGAAAAATATCCACAAACCATTAACCCAAAACATTAACCCCAAACAGACTTGTACCAAGTAGCTAGGATGGGTAAAAAAGACTCGAAAACGGCCAAGGCCGCTAAAAAGGCTCGCACCGCGGAAAAAGCCGCCAAGGCAAACACAAAATCCGAGCGTCGGAACAAGAAAATGGCCGCCAAAGTGGGCGAGGAAGAGGAGGTCGATCTCGACGAAATGCTCGCGGAGTTCGCTCGCCAGCAAGCAGAGTTCGAAAAGGTCACCATCACTCCCGTGGAGCAGCCCACCAAACGCCAGCATGCGGCTATGGTTGCCAGTCCTATCCAGGGAAAGCGCGAGCTGCTGATGTTTGGCGGTGAGGCAATGGTAGACAACTACTCGCGCTTTTACAATGACCTCTACACCTATAACGTCAACAGCGACCAATGGCGACGGGTCACTTCGCCCAACTCGCCGATGCCTCGCAGTGGTCATGCCATGTGTGCCCATCCCTCGGGGGTGGTGCTTCTGTTTGGCGGAGAGTTCTCTAGCCCAAAACAGTCGACCTTCTACCACTATGGTGACACCTGGATCCTGGACCCTGCGTCCAAGGATTGGACCAAGATAGACTCGAAAAAGCAGCCCAGCTCCCGCAGCGGTCACCGTATGTGTGTGTGGAAAAACTACATTCTTCTCCATGGCGGGTTCCGCGACCTGGCTGCATCCACCACGTACCTAAACGACTTGTGGGCGTTTGACATCACCGACTACAAGTGGCACCAGATCGAGTTCCCCGGCACCATGTCTCTGCCGGATGCTCGCAGTGGTCACAGCCTCGTCCCATGCCCCGAAGGTGCTGTTTTGTGGGGCGGCTACTCCAAGGTCAAGGCAACCAAGGGCCAACAAAAGGGAAAAGTGCACACCGATGGATGGCTCTTGAAAATGAAGTCGGATTTGAAAGGTATTCGGTGGGAGCGTCGCAAAAAGGGCGGCTTTGCCCCGTCGCCGAGAATCGGCTGCTCTATGGTGGCTCATCAGGGCCGCGGCGTGATGTTTGGTGGTGTTTACGACACTTCAGAAACTGAAGAGTCGCTAACGTCGACTTTCTACAATACGCTGTACTCGTACAACCTCGAATCCAACCGGTGGTTCTCGCTAGGACTGCGGTCGGCCCGCAAGCGCAAGGCCGAGCCGACCGTGGCCAAGGCTGACCGCCGCGACGATGATCTGCAAAAGAACCTGTCCAGTATTCTCCAGAACCTCAACATTGACATCGAGGAAATGCTGGAAACTCCGAGCAGTGTTGCCGAAAGTACCGCCAACTCGGACGACGAGGAAGACTCTCCGCGCCGGGAGTATCCTGTGGTCAACCAGCTGCCAAACCCGCGATTCAATGCGGCGCTTGCGGTGGTGGGCGACCAGCTGTTTATCTACGGCGGTATTTGGGAAGATGGCGACAAGGAGTATGCCTTCGACAGTCTCTACTCCATTGATCTTGGTAAACTCGATGGCGTCAAGGTGTTTTGGGAGAACCTTGGTCTTGACGATGCCGACGACAATGAAGACGACGACGACGACGACGATGAGAGCGACGACGACGAAGAAGACGAGGGCAGCGAGGAGCTAGAGGCCGAGGAAGAAGAGGAAGAGGAAGAGGAAGAAGAGGAAGAACAAGAGGAGGTGGATCCTGATCCTCGGCCTTGGCTGCCTCATCCCAAGGCATTTGAGACTATGACTGCCTTTTACCGCAACCATGTCAATGCGTTTGTGGAGTGGGCGCTCAAGGTGGATCCTGACTCGCGAGGCAAGGATCTCAAGCGCATTGCCTTTGAGCTGTGCGAGGCCCGCTGGTGGGAGCGCCGCGACGCTATTCGCGTTGAAGAGGACAAGTTCGAGGAAATGGGCGGTGTTGATGAGGTTGTTGAGAAGATTGGCGGCCGCAGCAGCCGCCGGTGATGGCCTCTCCCTAACTTTAAAAACAAGATTAGACGTATGTTAAGCACACGGAAGTAATATTTATACAGTTTTGTTGCAAATCGTCAAAAGAGCACTTTATCGATGTGACTTTGCCTTCTTGGATTTCGCGGCAATGATCCGGCGGATTCCCTCGCACTCGCCAGTGCCAATATGATTGCGAAACCAGGTGTCGGCCTCGATGAACTCTTGGCCACACCCTCTGCAGTTTCCATGCATGTGGCCCCGGTCGCGCTTGGTGGTGCCTTTTGGATACTGAAAATGCTTGGCCTTGACGTGGTTTTTGTAAGTGTCGCAGCGGGTAAACCGCCCCGTTTTGTGGCACTTGGGGCCCGTCTCCACATCGGGAAGGGGACCCAGCGCGGACATATCCTCGAAATGCAGGGGGCAGTTGTACACGCCGTCCTCAGAATGAGATCGCTCATGTCGCTGCAGATCGTTTGCGCGCGAGAATCCGCGGCCACAAATGCTGCAGATGCAGGGCCGGTTCTCCTCGGCTAAGTGAGTGTTTTTGTGAGTGGTCAGCTTGGCAAAATAGCGGTTGCAAATGGAGCACCGCCGCTTGCGGGCCCGATACTGTCTGGAGTCGGTCTCCTCCTCCGAGACATGGCCACTTTCGAGCCGGTTTTCGGGATGGTCGTCCAATCGGTTATCCGCAGGACTCTCTGTACGGGTGTCCATGCGGGTCATGCGAGAAGGGTCCATCTGGTATCCATGGTTGAGACCAAAGCCTGCATTCATGAGCTCCACACGGTGGTCGCCGGGACCCTCTGAAAGCAGGCGTTGCTGGCCAGGATGATCCGAGGATGCCTGCACGGCTGCAAACGAAAGGGCATCCAGGGAGTTAGTGTACAACGACGACGAAGCCGCGGCAGGCAGGTAGCTTTGCTGATCTCGCAAAGAGCCTACAGGCGATTGCGTGCTCGGTCGGCTGTGAAGATGATGCTGTTGCTGTTGCGGTTGTTGGTGGTGCTGTTGTTGTAAAGGATGCTGCGAATGCGGATGCAGGTCGTGGGCATGGGCAGGATCAAAGAGACGATGCCGGCGAGTGTCCAAAGAATTAGGGAGCGCAGGAAGACCATGCTGGCCTTGGATGCGGCTGACATGGAGTGGTGCATGGCCGAAATCTGGGCCGGCCGAGCTTGGCAGGCTATTTTCAGGCGAGATCGAGTGGTGGTGGCCCAGAGATCCTTGGTGATGGTGGTAGTCTTCCATGGAAAGTCTCGGGACATAGCCATCGCCAGGCCGCATCTTTTTCAGAAGAGGCTCATTCAGCGGCTGGTATCTATATGCATGGTCGTCAGTCCGCTGATGGTGCTTAAGTCCGGGCTGGTAATGGTGGTACGGCGGCAAATGGGAAGTGTGCAACAACGATCCTGGCTCCTCCTTGACCAGACTGGCTAGCGACTCGGAGCTAACAGACGTTGCTACCATAGGAACGCCAGCAGGCATTTGTCTGGGTTTTTTTTAAATTTTTCGAGGTCAAAGACCGAGGATCAGCGTAGGAATATGGTCTTGGTCTTTGTCCGAGCTGAGGGAACGGGTAGAGTAAATACGTTTTCCTGCAGGTAAATTTGGGTTAGTCACCGCCAAGCTTCGCGAGGTTGAGCCAGTCAGTCGACGCTTATTGTCGCTGCCGATTCGCTTATTATCGCTTGTGTCTCCTTTGCAAGCGAAACAAGATGAAACCAACAGCCAACAGAGACAAGAAACCTCATTGTGCCATTAGAGAATTGTCAAAATGTAATAGATCTATTGACTACCACGACACATGCGGTCGCGATATTTTTGTTAGTGGGTTGGCTATATAGAGGTTAATGGCACCGGCGGGGCCAGCATGAGAAGCATCTGGTTTTTTGACGGGGCATTTACATACAAAGTCGAAAGCAGTCCCCGGTTTAAGCCTTGCGGCTGCGGGTGGTCTTCTTGGCGGTGGAGGCACCGGAAGAAGTGGCAGTGGGCACCGAAGCACGAGCGGCAGCAGTAACGGCGGCCACGGCAGGCTGCTTGGGGCGCTGGGCCTTGGGGGCCAGGTAGACCTTGATGTAAAAGGAGATGAAAAGCACCAGGTACGAGGTCAGGATCAGGCAGCCGTTGACGGCAGCAGACTCCTCGCCAGCGCAGGTGCCCATGTTGGGCATCCAGGGCCAGTACTTGGAGGTGAAGTAGGTGTAGCTGGCAAAGTACACAAAGCCCAAGTCGATGATGAACTGGATGATCTGGAACCGGGTGACCCAGTGCTTCCACCAAGGACGGATGCCGCAGGCGGCCAGCAGGTAGTAAAAGTACATGACCACATGGACGCCGAGATTAAGCACAATCGGCACCCACGAGACCGAGGTGGAGCCGTTGAGCTGGTTGAAGCAAAGCAAAGCAGTAGCACCGTGGTGGTAGGTGTGCAAAAACGTCAGGGGACGCTTGCGCAGCACCAAGAACACGGTGTCGAGAAGCTCGTAGAACTTGGTCAGGTAATTGAGGTAGTAAAGCACCACAATCTTCTGGGTCCACGAGCGGTGGTTGCAGATGGCGTAAAACACACCGTGGCGAACCACAATGGGGAACAGCTGCTCGATCAACAGCAGCAACAAAGTGCCGCTCAGCAGAGTAAGAATGAGGTTGTGGAGCTTGAAGATGGGGCTCAGCTTAATCGGCCGCACGTTCTTGAGCAGCTCGCGGCCGCCAAAGATAATCACATAGTACGACACGATCGCCACCACAACCTGCGGGATCTTGGACATGGGCACGTCCGAGTTGTACTTGTACTCAAACGTCTCGGGGTCCCAGCCAAACGCCGCGACGCAGCCGTGACGGAACAAAGGCCACAGCGCGACACCAAAGGGGCGCTCCAGGGTCGGCAAACCGTACTGCAAAACGGGCTCGCGGTCAAACGTGTGCGAGACAATCTCCTCGACGTGATTCACAATCTGCTCGGCCATCGCGGGGGGAGGAATGTGGAGAAGGAAAAAGTTGGTCGCGTCGCTTACAAAAAAAACACAACAGGTTTTCACCGAACAGGGCCACGCCTGCATGGTGGGGGATCAGGCGGGTTAGGGCATCGGCCGGCTGCCGGTCGGCTCGCGGGCCACGCGTTTCCCGGCCGCGATGGGGAGAGTCATTGGTTTTGAAGTGACGATGTTGATTTCGGTTCTCAATCGGTGGGGTATCGGTTCCGCCAACTGGTTCGACATGCATCGCGATCGTCGCTAACCCAAACCTCATGGCCAGCGAGTCTTTAGGTACACTCGGCGCCTAGATCCAAGTCAGCCCGTGCCTGCAGGGTAAGCGGGAACGAAACGCACCACGCAGCCATGAATTTCAAGTTTACTATACAATAAAATGCTAGAAAATACGAATAAAAGAGTGATAGAATTTTGGGCAACTACCGCTTCAGGAAACGGTGTCGTGAGGAAACGGTGTTCTGAGGACCGAACTATTGGGCCCGGATTTGCTCGGCCCGCTTTTCCTTTTCCCAGAAATTAATAGACACAACCTCGTCAAAGCCCCGCTCGTTCTCCTGAACATACAGGATCTCGTGGGTGCTTTCGTGGAGGAAGCGGATGTTCTCGCCAGTAATGACCCGCAAAAGCTCGGTGTTCATGTTGCGGATCTCAATGAAACTCTGCTCAAACGTCACCAGGTACGGGTAGCTCAGCACAATGTGCTGCGGCACGCTCTCCCACTGGATGATCCAGTCGGGCCGAGACCGCCAGCCGTTGGAGTTGATAAAGAACGAAAAGTCAGAGTAGTTGAGCAAAAACTCCTTGCCGATGCGGTAGATGGAGATGGGCCGCAGCGAGTCTTTGCGGATCACAAAGTCCAGCGACGTATCTGCCGGGTCTAGCAGCGACTCGATCTTCATGGTGTTGAGGTCCAACAGCTCAAAGCCGCGCGAGCACCCCAAACACAGATGCGTGCGCAAATACGACATCGACAGGATCGCCGACGGCACGTCCACTGCTGGCTTGAACAGCTTGAAGCCTTCGCCCTGCTGCTGGCCCGCGGTGAGCAGCCGCCGCAGCGGCGGCCGCCGTGCAGCACTGCGGCTGGGGTCGGCCGGTTCCAGCACGCGGATCTGCGCCGACAGCGAATGCGACTTGACGACGCTCAGCAGCGTGCGGCCCATGCACTCGTCGACCTTGTAAAAGGTGGCTTGGCCGGCAATGTGTTTGGCGCGCTTGGCGTTGGCCGCCGCGTCGGGCGACTCCTCCACCACCTCGAGCGGCAGCGCGTAAATGACCTTGTCGGCCAAAAACAGTAGCGTACCGTACTTGTCGAGCACGTCGACCTGCGTGATGTTGGGCATCTGCACCGCCATGACTGGCGTGGACGCACGGGGTTCGGAGTTGTCCTCGCCCCGAAACGTAATGTCGGACACAAACACGCCCTGGTCGGTGCCGTAGAGGATCTTGCGGCCGCCGTCAAACGGCTTGGCGCAGTTGACGCGCATATTCACCCGGAAAAAGTCGTTGAGCAGAATGTGCTGCGTGTAGACGTCGGTTTCCTTGCGCTGGATCTCTTGCTGGCGCACCAGCTGGTCGATCCACGTCTTGCGAGCCATGTATGTCGACGCATACAGCGTCAGCTCGTAGCCGCGGCGGCCGAGGTGCTGGAACGTGATGGGGAAGATCTTGCTTTGGTCGCTTCTGGTCACAGTGGCGCGGATCATAGCCGAGCCCTTGCGGGAGCGAGGCATTTCCTCGCCCTCGGAGAACCGTAGCAGCGTCAGCGGAATCGGCTTGGCATTGACCTTGAGCATCTCCCGCTTTTGCGCCATCTTGATCTTCACAAACATCAGCGCATTGTCAAACAGGTACACCACCAGATCGCCTTCGCCTGGCCGCTTCTGCAGCTCGCCCTTGTACACCAGCGCCCGCTTCTCGTCGGTGAGCTTCAGATCAATGTACTCGCCGGGCCGGAACATGAGCGCCTGGTTGAGCTGGATCAGCTGGAACCGGTTCTCGGTCTTGCCCGACTCGATGTTGAGCTTGGTGAGGAACTCGCGGATCAGCGCCCGCGCCGTGGGGATGTTCACATAGTCCGGATTGTCCTGGGCCGTGTGCTTGAGGATCGCATCCAAGAGCAGAGGGTAGCGGGCCAATCGGGTCGTGGGCTTGGCCAGGTATCCGTTGAGTTCCAGCTTGCGGGACTCTGGCAGCCGCTCGGTTTCCTCGACAAACTTGGCAAACGCCGGGTTCACCGCCCGCTCGCGCTCAAACTCGTACTTGCCATAAAGCTGGGCCGCGCCGTAGCGAATAAACGGCTCAAACTTGGGCGCGTGCTCCAGCACAATGTCGGCGATCTGCTCGACCACATGCGACTGCTGCTGGCGTTTGGTCAGGGCCTCGGCAAACTTCATGTTGACGTGGTGGACCTCCAGAACATTGAGAAACACGGTGCGAATGAACTTTTCGCGCCGGGGCTCGGGAATGATGGCGGTGCGGCGCAGCGGCTTGATCCAAAAGTCGCGTAGATACTCGAGGTCCTTGACAAAGTCGCGCTCGGTGTAGATGAGCTCGCAAATAACTTCCTGGCGCTTTTGCTCTTCCTTTGGCACCGACTCGACAACCTCGGGCGGCACGCTGTTGATCCACAGCGTGTGTTTCTTGTCTTCCTGGCCCTGCAGCGACAGCCGGCTGTCCGGGTTCTGCAGGCCCGGGTCGAGTTTCATATTTAGCCGGGCTTGTTGTTCGAGTCTTCGCGGGCACGCAATCGAGTAGCACAGCTTGTCGCGCGTGCAAGTCGGCGAGTAGCAGTCGGCCAGCAGCGTAAACACTCCATTAACCCCGGTGGACTCGGAGCTGAGATTACTGGCGCCAGCGTCAGGAGAAGTGGGGGCGGTAGTAGGGGCCGAGCTGCCGACCGCGGCCGCGGCCACGGCAGTGGAGCCAGCGCCCTGGCCAGGTACGCTGCCAAACTGGTACACCTCGTTGGGCGAGTCGCGCAGGCGATTATCGTAGGTAACGTCGTGGAAGAACTTCTGCGCATCCAATGCCCGGCCCAGCAGCAACGCCAGGTTGCGGTCCGGGGTTTTGATAATATAGGCAATCACATCCACGGCATCTGAGCCTGTGAACGAGTTCTTGTAGGTGAGCTCGTTTTTGATGCGGTCGCCAGTGGGCACGCGGTCCCGGAACTTGGCGGCCACAAGCGACAGCATCGCCGGGTACACGAGCGGCTCTTTGCGGCTGGTGGTCACAATCGTGGAGCGGGCCAGCGTGCTCAGCGACGAGATGGTCGAGCACGACGCTTTGCGGGTCGGCGCATCGCCGGCAAACGCACTGCCCAGCGTAGACGACCCGTCGTTGAGCGTCGAGCTTTGGCTCACGTTGCCATTGTAGGCGCCGTCATCGGGATGGCCCACGCCAAACATCTCGGACGAGCGGTGCGGGATCGCCCGCCCGCCGCGGGTAGTGGATTGGCTGGAGCTCAGCGATACTGCGCGCTGGTCGCTGCGAGCGCGGGTCTTGTGGAAGCCAGTGGCCGAAGCTGACCGCTGCTTGATGCCACTCCACATGGACCGCCCACTGCCGCTGCCTCCGCCGTCGGTATTAAGCGACAGCGACGACACAGATCGCACCGGTAGCGAAGTTACGGAGCCCGGGTCCGGATGTTGGATCGGCGACTGGTTCTGGGGCGGTACGCCGGCCATTCCTGGCGACGGGTTGCGCGGAACGTATGAATTGGGTGCGCCGGTGGCCATCGACGAGTAGTCGTCCCGTGAAAGCCGCCGGGCATGTGAGATTAACGACGGCGACGACGCCTGCCGGGGCGAAGGCTGCGGGGCTGCCATAGCTGGAGAGGCATGTTGGCCGCCCGCCGGCGACGGGGCGATATTCGCATGCATCCCGTTGTTGGCCAGCCCCGCCGTAGGCGTAGTTACGCCGGCCAGAGGCCCATTAGGCGCCATGGAAGTGGGTGTGGACGGGGCTCGTCCAGGGATGCGACCCGGCGGGGGCTCTTCGCCAAAAATGTCCTTGAACAGAACATAGGGGTCTTGCGGATTGCCGCGCGAGGCAATGCGAAGGTTCGGGCCATAGGATCCGTCCGTCATGGCATGCCCTTGTCCTTTCCGCAGTGAAGTTTGGGTGGTTTTGGGAACGCCAACAATGGGACGATGACACGCCGGCTGGGCATGGGTCTGGGTGCCCGCCGGGCAACGCGAGCAAGCCTGCGGCCGTCTCCACGGGTCCAGCATCGCCACGGAGCAAGTATGGCTGGCTGGACCAGTGTTTAAATGCTGATGGCACTACTAAAGTTTTGTTCTTACGGCGGGGCGATTTAACTGTGTATCAGCTATGTTATAAAATCTAAAATTACGCCGATTATCTGGAACAGTTGATATGCAGTGCGGTGGTTTAGGGCCGCTCGTTTGCGCCTTTTTCGAACCATTTGTAGGACCGAGAGGCTGGGTTGAATCCGGCTATTGACTTGGTTTTGGGGCGGCTATTTGCTATCTCTCAAAATTTGTTGAGGACTAGGCGGCATGGGTTTTTGGTCGCGAGACGGTCCAGGCTCAGCCCTAGCAACCGCTAAGCAGGCTGAAACACTCGCTTGCGTGAGGTCGACAACAAGAGAAAAATCAGAGTTTAGGTTCGATTAATCGTCACTCAATCTCACAGCGAATATGACGTTGCTGTTTGGCATTTTGCCCGGTGCAGGCGGCTGTCAGAATCGCCCTTGACATGGCTATGCATGATCTCCTGCAGCTGCATGAAAAAGACCCTGCCCAAGCCAGCAACGGCATCAGTGTGCAGATAGCGAATAACAGCGCGATTGCAGCCTCCTTTGACTCTGGAATATTCATTTGGGCTCTTTAGAAGCCGGTGCCGATCGTATTAGTGGGGGCGATCAGATCTAGTGCCGTCGCCAAGCATGCCGGTTCATGCATGCTGCACGCGACATAGCCAAGCCTTGAGCCAGGGCTACTGATAGCTGCGATCTGCCTGCGAAAACGGTCCCAAACATTTCCTCTAGGCTATATGCGAGCTTCTACTAAATACGCTCGGCTCCCGGATCCGGTTTGTGACCTCACTCCCCCGGCCGCCTGGCCCGGCTTGTGGCCTCACTGCACCGGCATAATATCAGCTATTGTTGAGACATCGGCATTGACAATGTTATGTCAACCCCGCTTTAGCCCCGAATCGCCCAAATAGCCCGCATCGGCTCCGAAAACAGGTTCGACTTGGTTCTGGTTACCCTGGGGAGCTATGACAGGAGAAAGTCGTATGATGGGTGCGATAACCAGCGGTGCCTGACTGCCAAAGCTGACATCATGCGACTGCGATCCATCGCAGCCAGTGGCGGTTTGGCCGGGCTGGTCACCGCGGTTGCGGCAAACTCACCGCTCAATTACAGCTACAATTCCACTCTTACTGAGATTCCCGGCTACGTTATAGAGCATGCGCCGGCATTGTACCTTTATTCCGAGGAAATATATCTCCCCGGCGGTGTTGGCGATTATGTGCAGCATTTTGCAATGGCCACCCGCTACGAGAATAAGACGGGCCGGTTAACAATAGACCAGCTGGTCTCTTCGGCACGAGAGATCGAAAAACAAGAAAGCACCGGGGCCGGTTCGGCAATTGGCTCTGGAACCGTTCACGCCGCCGATGCCAGCGATCTTACCGGCGGCAATGGCTACGGCGTTGATCTTTGTTTGAATGCGCAGGACGCCTGGGAAGGCGACAAGCCGTGGGTTGTTGGCAAGGGCAATGTGCCCAATCTTTCCACAGGCAAGATTTTACATGCCCCGGCAACGCTGATCGCGGTGGACAAGGGCGAGTACTTGGACGCCTTTTGGTTCTACTTTTATCCATTCAACCAGGGCCCCTTTGTGATGGGCGGCGGGCCCTACGGCAACCATCTCGGCGACTGGGAACACTCGCTGGTGCGGTTCGACAAGGCCTCGGGCCGGCCGGTGCTGGTGTGGATGTCTGCTCACGGCGGCGGCACTGCGTACCATTGGGGCGCTCTCGAGACGCTGGATAATAATGATAAACGGCCGTTGTTGTTTGCTGCCCGCGGCACTCACGCCCACTATGTGAGCGTTGGCCAGCACTCGCACGATATCCCCTGGCACATGCTCAGCGATTTCACAGACCGCGGGCCGCTGTGGGATCCTAGCCAGAACTATCTGGCCTATACTTTTAACGGCACGGCAGTGCATCCTGCCAATGGCAGCGACGAGGGCCGTGAGCTTGCCTATGGCGACTGGCTGCTGTACTCTGGGTTATGGGGCGATTTCAAGCTTGCCCCCAACGATCCTCGGCAGAAATGGTCGCCATTTGAGTACCGGATGATCGACGGCCCGCGGGGCCCGCTGTTCAAGAACCTCATGCGCGCCCAGCCGTGCCAGCGGTACAAATGGTGGAACTTCCTGAAGGTGTGTCGGGTCCGCAACCGCATCACGCCTGGCGAAGGCATTGAGGCCGATGCGTCAGGGTGTGCGGCCATTGTCGAGCGGTTCCCGACGTTTCTGCAGTGGCCCGTGCGGCACCTCACCCAGGGCGGCTGGCTTTGTTTCTGGCTAGACCGGCTGTGGGGGTGAGTTGTGATGATCCTATTTATTCTTATCATTAAAGTATATATTAGAATGCTGTAGACACTTTGAGGCGACCTGCACTGCCCGGTGTGGACCAGCTCTAGAGTGCGGGGAGCAACTTGACTTTGAAGGCCCCGCGATTTTACCGATAAGCTCTGCACGAGGCGCATGGGACCCGTGCCATCAAGGTCCCTGTTATCTAACCCTAACGGTTTCGGTCCCACATGCCGATACACAGCTTAATTCTTGGCGGCTATAGCCCATTCCTGTTGGGTTTAAACTGCATCAAAACAAGCCGATTATTCCGAGTTCAGCTAGCTATATTTCAAACCAAACTGATGCTCCAATTCTAAGCCCACAATGCGCAATGGCAGGAGGTGGCGATCGCAAGTGAGCATGGTTTTGCGTCATCCCGCCCACGGCGCCTCCTAACCCTCTGCGCAGTGTCAACCCTGGAGGCATGAAAAGTCGGGCTTGCAGTCATCCCAAGACTCTGCAAGTCGAATAGAAGAAGGTGGCGCTTTGTGCCCTACATTGTGAATGTCGCTTCCCTATGTGTTCCAGTTAGCCACGCCGCCCAGTGAGCAACAGCGAGATACCATCGTCGACAATGCGGCCGGGCTGCTCAAGGCCCAGGCCGACGCCCTCGCCTCGGTCGCCAAGCTCTACGAGAGCGACTCGACGGTGCAAACATTGTTTTTTAGAGCCATGGACCTGCTGCATGCCGTGGTGTGCCGGCAGGGCAAGATCGTGATCACCGGCATTGGTAAATCCTACAAAATCGCCAGCAAGCTCGTGGCTACCCTGCACTCGTTTGGCATCCCGGCCGCGATCATGCACCCCACCGACGCTCTGCACGGCGACCTCGGCATCATTGGCGCCGGCGATGCGCTCGTGATGATCTCGGCCTCGGGCAACACCCCCGAATTAAAAGCTCTGGCGCCGCACCTGCCCGCAGGGCTCACCAGCCTGTGTCTGACCTGCTGTTTAAATAGCCCATTGGCGTTGGCGTCCTCGGGGATATTGCCGGCTCCGGTGCCTGAGAACCTCATGGAAACCGAGGTCTACGGCTTGCCGGCGCCCACCGTCACCACCACCGCATGCCTGGCTGTAGGCGATGCGCTTTGCGTGACGCTAAACGAGATGCTGGTGCTGGACCTCAAGCAGCGGTCGCACAACTTTGGCCGCTGGCATCCTGGCGGGGCCATTGGCGCGGCGGTTGCGGCCGCCAAAAGCGCGCCGCCGCAGCCGCCGCAGGCGTTTGTGCTCGGCAAACACATTGCGGTGGTTGCGCAGCCCGTGGCCGACGCCGACGAGCTCGACCTCTGGCGCGCGGCCGCCCGCCACGACCTGCTGGTGGCCGGCTCCGTCGTACACGCCAGCAGCGACGTGCGCGATGCCCTGCAGCGCCATGACCGCGCGGTGCCGGGTACCGAGCTCGCCCAGCTGCCGCTGGTGGCCCGCGACCAGACCGCAAGCTGTACGACGTTGTCGGTGGTAAACGAAACCGATAGCCCGGCTTTAGTGTGGTCCAGTCATTGGTAGCATTTTTGTATTTATAAACATTATCTCGCTGCATTTTTTGCTTCATTTTCGCTGCTCGCTGCATTTTCGCTGCTTGCTGCTTCTAGACTGCCCGCTCAGACTCTTGGGAGATGTCGTCGAACGTCACCAGCTGGTTGTTGACAACCAGCCAGCGGTCCTGCTCGGGCGCGCATTTCAGCGCATTTAGTACAATCGCATAGTTTGCCCGCACGTCGGCCTTGTCGGAGCTGGTGAGAGCGCTCGATTTGATGGCCCGGTAGATGGCGTTGCCGGCGCCCACAAAGTCTTGCCGGGCAATGCACCAGATATACAGCAGCTTGTAGGCCGGGGTGCCGCCAACAGTCGAGCCTGCGTCGGTGGCGTCACTCAGGAGACTAAACACCTGCTGCGACATGCCCACAAACGGCAGGTCGCGCACCGCCCACTCGGAGCGGCCGAGGCCGTCGGCAGTCTCGAGAAACTGGGCAATGGCCGCCGCGAGATTCGGCGACGAAGCCGCCTGCAATGCGCCCAGCGCGTCGTAGGCCACCTCAAGGTCGCCGGCCGCCAACGCCAGCCCCAGCAGGTGCTGCGCGGTGTCGCCCGACTGCGCCGGCTCGGTGGCGGTGAGGGCCAGCTGCGCGAACCGCAGAGCCACCGCCCGCTCGCCCGTGGACTCGCAGCTCTTGGCCAGCATCAGGTAGTATGTGCCGAGTCCGTTGCCGGTAAAGTCTAGTCCGAGAAACTGCAGGGCGGGCTGGGGCTTGAGGGCGATGGCCAGCGACACCGCGCGGGCCCGCTGCTCGCCCTGGCGGACCATTGCCGGCGTGGCCAGCTCGCCAAACGCCCGCATAAACGTGCCCGCGGCAGAGTACGGCAGGTATGGCGCCACAATGGCGGCCACACCGCCGTCGGCCGACCGCGACGTCAGCGCGATCTCGGAGTACACCTTGAATGCGCCGCGCGACACGTCCAGCTCGCGGGCGGACCTTGCCGCCAGCTCACCCAGCTGCCGGCCCTCGATGGCAATAGTGCCGAGCTTGGCGGCCCCGATCTCAATCGACGACGTGCTCGGCTTGTACACGCGGGTGCGGCTGCCGATGGGGTCGCGCAATGCGGCCACCGCCAGCGCCGACCGCAGCAGTGCCTCGGCCTGCGAGTACAGCCGGATCCCGTCGGCTGCCCAGCCCTGCGAGTAGGCGACGAGAATAAACAGCAGCAGCCGGTGCGCCAGCTGCGTGGCTGCGGCCGCCTCGGCCAGCGCCAAGTGCGCGATAGCCACTGCGCCCAGAGGCGTGGCTGTCACCGGCTTTTCGGCCGGCGCATCCAGCTCCTGCGGCTTTAGTACATTGGCAAGGATGCTGTCGAGCTTGCCAGGCTCGAGCGTGGCCACCAGCTCGCGCACAGAGTCCAGCTCCGGGCCGGCTGCGGCAGACAGCACCGCCTGCACCGTCTGCTGGTACGCTCTAGTCATTTTATCCAGCGACAGCTCGGCCGGCGGCGCGGCGGCGTCGATGGCCACGCGCTTCTCAAACTCGAGCCACGCCGGTTTCGGGAACACCGCCGCCAGGGCCGCAATCGCCGCCACCTCGTGGTGCGTAGACTCGTGCTTGCCCGGGCGGGTCAGAGCCTCAAACTCCTGCGCCTTGGACGCGTCGCCCACTAGCGAGCGCACGCCGCTGCGAAGAACCCACAGCAGGCCCTGCGCGCCGGGCCGTACCGCCAGCAGCTCGTTGCTCTTGGCCGCCAGCTCGCGGCACAACCGGTCCAGCCGCAGCCACTGCAGCCGCGCATGGCGCTGGTCAGGAGCCACCGTCTGCAGGGCGGCCGAGACGGCATCGGCGGCCGCCTGCCGCAGCGACACGGGTTCCTCGCTCAGGGCATCGGGACCCTTGCCGCTGTAGATGCCCAGCGCCGTGCGCAGGGTGCTGGGGCTGTATAGATCAAACGAGAACATGCCGGCCACCAGTTGGTCGACGTCGCCGTCGGGCAGCGTCAGCAGCCGGCCCACCTCGCGGAGACTGACGACCTTGCTGGTGGCGATGCCTGACGTGCGCGGCAGAGTCACGAGCTTCACCAGCGAGCTGAGATTCGACTTCCAGGCCGCAAACAGCTCAAACTCGGTCTGGTTTGTAAACAGCACCAGGTCGCATAGATGCCACGACGAGTACTCCTCGTCGGGCTCAGCGGCATCGGCCACATGCACCAGCTGGTACGTGGGCGTGTCCACGGCATAAATGCTGAACCCGGGCACGCCCTCTGACACCTGGACGACCACCAGGTGCTCGCCCTGCTCGTCGAATCGCAGGTACCGCGACGGCGTAACGCGCAGAGCCGCGGCGTCCAGCGGTTCTTGCTGGTACAAGCACCGTTTCTCGGAAAGCGACCACAGCTTCACGACGTTGTTGATCGAGTAAGAAGCGAGAATATCTCCGCGCGAGTCCAGCGACACCGCCGCCCGCAGCGACAGGTCAGGATGGCCGGGCACGCGGTCAGCACTGCCCTTGAAGAACCAATTGAAGCCCGACGGCGCCGACGGATCCGGCAGCGTAGAGCTCTGAAGCTCGGCCAGCGGCGCCGCGCGGTCAAACACTTGGACAGATCCGTCGGCCAGCGCCAGCACCAGCTGCGTGGCCGCGGCCGCATGCATGACCAGCGGCTTGACATAGTCAAACGCGAGCGGCCGTTTCATGACGCGCCAGTCGGGGCTCGAAAAGTCCGGCTCGTCAGCCTCGAACTGCGCGTATTCGAGCTCGGCAGTGTACAGAATGCCGCCGGTGGTGAAGAAATCCACCACGAGGCTGTGGCCCTTGAAATCAGACACAGTTAGGCAGTGCGAGATGCGCTCGGCCGACCGCAGCGAGATCGCCGTGAACCCGGTGGACTTGCCGGCCAGATCAAGCGGCTCTAGGGAAACCACATGCTCGTTTTCCAAAACGCGCCACGAAATCGTGCGCACGCCGGTGGTGATGCCCGAAGATAGCCCGCCTGCGGTTGGTCGCACAACCACGCCCGACGCCGACGCCAGCCCGTGCTGCAAATCATCCTGCGACGGCTGTTCACTCTGGTCCAAGTCCAAGTAGTCTGGAATGGGAAGCTCGACTTCCACCACTCGGGGTACGTAGAGACCCTCGGAGCTTCCGCTCACCACAGGTACCTCTGTGAACATGACAAAGGTGGTCGCTGCTAGTCAGTGTCAGTAGTCACTACTTCCTTAGGAAAACACCTCCCAAGCCGGAGTCCCAGTCGCATCAGTCGCGCAGTGCCGTACAGCGAACGTAGTCTACCAAAAATAATCAAGTCTCCTTAATCTACATAAAGGAAACCACCCTTTTATAAAAACAAACAGCCAACTAAGGCCGCATTTTCTTCCCGGCATTTTCGCCAGTCTTTGGCCCGGCAAGGAACCCTGTCGCCAAAACGCAAAATCATGATTGCATCCAAAAAATAAACGGCAAATAAATAAACCAAAAATATCCAAAAAAACAAACCATTGGTTCGCACAAAATCGACAGAGCAGATCCAAACAGGCGAGACAGCTGCTCTTTCACTTCTCCTGGTTTCATTCAGCGCTCTCCAGCAAAGATCCGAACCCCCTAGGGGCTATAAAAGTCTGGCCGGAACCAGTCATTGCCTGGCACGGCGGCGATCTCTCCAAATCGCAGCCCGCCCACAATGTTCTCCTCCGAAGCGGTCGATCCCGAATGCCATTGGTGTCCCGCCAATGGCGTGACGTCCGGTTAGAAAAGGGTGGTGGAAAACCAGACGCCCCGAGAGACTGCCTCTCACTGTGTCTTCGAGAAGGAGTCGGGCCCTTCCGAAGAAAGCTGTGGTACCTAATGAATCAATTGAGGCCGCGATCGGGGCTTTAAATAGTTTTCACTAGCAGAATTTTTTCTCCCCGCAGTGGCGGTGGCGATCGTGGCTGGGAACCACCTAGATGCAGGAAGAAGCAGGGGCAAAAAAAAAAAAAAAAACTGTCATGCCGCACGCCACCGTCCAATGGCTCAGCCCGCTCGGGGGCTCAGACCGCCAGCCTGTAGAGTAGTCTAACCTCGGTTCATAGTGTTGCCCGAGCCGCGGGCATTGGCCTCGGTGAAGTCGTCCCACCGTCGCTGCCGCTCGGTCTCGGCGTCCTGGTATGCCTGGCTGTCCTCGTCGACCTCGGGCTTCTCCACGGCGTCCGGCAACCGGCGGGAAAGCTCCAATTGCGCCAGCTCATCAATTGTCATGGTCGGCAGAACCTGGCCGGTGCCAAACACTTGGCGAGCCACGTCGTTGCGGTCCTTTGTGATGGTGAACGGCTGCTTGATCTCGCCCTTGGGGCCCACCAGCCCACCGCCAGCACCGCCACCGCTGCCACCAGGCGTCGTGTACTCGACCTTGCGGCTATAGTCCTGGTTCTGGCGGGCGGCATGCTGGTGCTGCTCGCGGGCATCGGCAAACGTGGGGTCGCTGCCGCTGGCGTGGGCGGCTCCGGCCAAGCTAGCGAAATCAAACGTATCGGCATTGGCGAAATCAAAGCCCGTGGGTAGCCCCCGGCCGGCCCGGCTTGCCGCCAGCAGCACCGGTAGCATGTACATGTCCTCGGGCTCCTCGGCGGCGCGGCGACGGTCGCCTGCCGGCAGCGACATGAGCAGCAGCTCGATCTCGCGCCACGAGCTCTTAAGAGCATCAAATGTCTCGTACTCGAGCTTGCGCAGGTGCCACAGCTCGAACTTGCGCTGCGCCTCCTCGTCGGCGCCGCCGTCGGGCCGCCGCGAGTCGGCTTGTCGGCGGGCCAGCCGCACCCCCGAATACGGGTTCTGCTTGCCGTTCAGCAGGCCCAGCAGCAGCCCGCTGATCTCGTAGCTGCCGTAACGGCCGTTGGGGAGCACCTCCTTGTATTCGGTGCGGCTCTGCGAGTCAATCAGGTCGTGGTCGGCCAGGGTTGCCAGAAAGTTGTAGTACATGCGCATCGCCGACTTGGCGACCCGGAACCGCGCCAGCAGCGACCCTTCAGACGGATTGATGTAGGACTCGTCCAGGATCTGGCCAATGTAAAAGTCGAGGCCCAAAAAGGGCAGCGAGCGGGTGCTCACCTCGTCGATGGGCTCGCGGTGGCCGAGGATTCCAAGCTGTTCGGCCATCATCAGGCACTCGGCATACGACGCCAGCGCCCGCGACTGCAAAGCCGTGTGCTCTGCGGAGCCGGGGCGGTTACCGCCTGACCGCAATTGTTGTCTCAATCGTTGCGCCAAGGCAAACTTGTCGTGCAGGGTTCCTCCTAGAGGTTTATCTTCGGATTCCATGGTGAGGGTAAGGAGGGTCCAAACACCCAGGCTATATAGCTCCACTAGCGCTACTAGCGCTACTAGCTCACAGCTCGACGAGGTCTACCAGATCTACCAGATCTACGACGAGCACTCGTCATTTCATACTATTCCTTACTGTTTTCCTGCTTCCATCTACTTCTTTTTGTATTGATGGTATTTACCTGCTTTTTTAACATCAGAGCCTGATCACCAGATCATATCAGGATCGCAGTCTCTAGATACTTCGTCCCATCAGATGCTAAATAGTTCCGTAACTAGACACTATACTTCAGTCACTAGATACAACATCCGTCACTAGACATTTAAGAGCGATGATTCAGTCTTGGTAAGTACCTGGCACGGAATCCGGGGTGTCAGCATAACATGATCCCTGCTCCCTACAGCAACGAGGACGCCAAGTCGTTTGCAGCCGTTTCCGTAACCAAACGGTGGCCGGCCATTCTCAATGGTGTTGTTACCGACCTTCAAAAGCACAAGCAAGCCAGCAGCGCCGAGGCGGCCGAGGAAGTCGACGAAATCTCGGCGAAGATCAAGGACCTGATCAAGGCCCTGGAAACCAACCAACAGCTGAAGCCGCTGCAAGGCAATTACCCAGATATCTCGGCCTATAATGAGGAGCTGGCGTCAATTGCCGCCAAGGGTCCCGTCACTTGGCACAATGCCCCCTGGCTGTACAGTGAATGCTACATGTACCGGCTGGCCCAGCTGTTCTTTACCGAGAGCAAGCACTGGAAGAGCTACGACATGTTCCAAGACACTAAAGAGGATACGTTCTTCAAGTCTGCTGATGCGGTGTCCGACTTGGCATTCCGGTACCAGCAGTTGACCCAGCAGCTTGCCGGAGCCGATGCGTCGCCCAAGGAACGCCAGGAGCTGCTCAAGGTACTGTTCCACGAGGCTCTCAACACCTCTCTGTGGGGCAATGCCACAGACTTGTCGCTGCTGGTGACGGTGAGCATGGACGAGATCAAGAAGTTGCAGGTGGCTGCCGAGAACCGCGATGCCGACAAGGTGCTGGCCAACGACTTTGAAAAGGTCTGGACCCAGCTGTCCACCAACCCGGGCGGCCGTGTGGACATTGTTCTCGACAACTCGGGCTTCGAGCTCTACACCGATCTTATTCTTGCCCTGTTCTTGCTGGACACCGGTCTTGCTGAGCAGCTGGTCATTCACCCGAAATCGCAGCCCTGGTTTGTGTCGGACGTGACCCCCCATGACTTTGTTTCCGTGGTCCGCCTTTTGCAGAACTCGGAGAAGTTCCCCGGCCACCGTGGAGCCATTGACGCGGTTGTGGAGCGGCTGCTCGAGTATCAGCAGGACGGCCAGATTGTGCTGCGGCCGTCGGCGTTCTGGACCACCGCGGCTCCGTTTTGGGATATCAACGAGAACGGGTCGGCAGGCGGTGCTGCGGTTTGGAAAGATCTGCGCGCATCCAAGCTCGTGATCTTCAAGGGCGATCTCAACTACCGCAAGCTTACCGGCGACGTCGAGTGGCCGCGCACGACCCCGTTTAGCGAGGCCCTGCAGCAGCTGGCCACCGCCAAGATTCCGCTCGTCAGTCTGCGCACCATCAAGGCAGATGTTTGCGTGGGCCTTCCCAAGGGTAAAGAGCAAGAACTGGACGAGGCTTGGGGCAAAGACCACCCGGATCCTCAAGGCTGGGCCTGGAGCGGCTCGTACGCAGTTATCTCGGCGTGTGGCATTTAGACCACAATGACCTCGTCGGACGGCTCAGGATAAGTCTCGCCATTCTCAAGAATGCGATGATATTTCCAGAAATGCCGTAGTTTCCATAGACATACTTTGACCTTGCCTTTCATCTCAATCAACAGCACCACCAGCATCACCAAGGCGAAAATGACTGCTGAATTGAACACAAGCCGAAGAACTCGGCGGACACAGTTTTTGAGAATGCCCATGGTTAGAGGAACTGAAACAGGAACTGAAACAGGAACTGGAGCTAGGACTAGATATGTCCTGATTGGTTTCATAGCATCAGGTATAGAGGGTCATCTTGGATTATGGCAATGCCACTTCAGGTAACCACCACTTAGCATCTCTTCGCGTTTCTTTTTACAGCATCAATTTACTTAGCTCCTCTTTTAACCGTTGATAAACTCTTTGCACGAGCAGCTGCTACAGTTGATTCTCAATTAACTATCAGATCCTAAGCTCCACCGGTAGCAGTACCCATTGAGCTCAATCCGTGCTCATTGACCAGCACCATGCTCACTCCATGCTCATTCGCTAGTTCCATACTCACTACCCCTGGATCACTTCATATTTTCAGTCAATTTCAAAAGCTCAAAAGAAGATAAAGGAGCGTTCAGCCCGCGAGCACTTAATCCCCAGACACTTTACTAAGGGTATGTCGTCTGCCGTCTACTATCGGTTCAAGTCACAGCATGACCGGAACCCGCAACGGGTGGCGTTCGACGGCACAGGCATTTCTGTGTTTGATTTAAAACGCGAGATTCTGTTGGCCAACCATCTCGAGACAACGGCAGACTCCTTTGATCTCAAGCTATCTAATCCTGATACTGGCGAGCTGTACAGCGACGATGCCGAGGTG
Organism: Wickerhamiella sergipiensis; assembly: GCA_030563925.1. NCBI lineage: Eukaryota > Fungi > Ascomycota > Dipodascomycetes > Dipodascales > Trichomonascaceae > Wickerhamiella > Wickerhamiella sergipiensis. The sequence continues at coordinate 366,969 of JAJMKN010000002.1, forward strand.
ATTCCTCGGTCAACGAGCGTAGTCGCGCGAAGAGGACCAGTTGCCCGTATCGGCGGCCATAACTCGGCGGCCCGCTATGTCTCGGGAAGCCTTGTTGTGAATGCCAAGAATGCCACTCGCCGCGAGGAGTTCAAGAAACAGGCCGCGGCGGCTGCGGCGCCTTCGGCGCCATCAGGGCCGGCCTTTTCGGGCCAGCCGTCTACGGAAGAGGATATGATCAACGCCATGTTCCAGGCGCAAGGCGAGCAGTGGCAAAAGACGCAGCAGGAGATGGAAACAAAGGCGCCTGTTTACACGCCGCGAGCGCCGGCAAATAGCCAGTCGGATAAGCCGCTGCCACCAAGCTATATCTGCCACCGCTGCGGCCAAAAGGGTCATCTGATCACCAACTGCCCGACCCTGAACGACCCCACCTGGGAGGCCAAGCGGGTACGCCGCACTACCGGTATTCCGAAAAGCATGTTGCAAGTCGTCGACAAGCCGCCGGACGACGACTCTGGCACCTATCTCATGAATGCCGACGGCCAGTACGTGCGAGCGATTGCCGATAGCCGGTCGTGGCAGGACTTTCAACGGCGGCAGCAGGAACAAACAGCGCGGTCGAATCGCCAAGTGCCCGACGAGCTCAAGGATCCGCTCACCAACGAGCTGATGGTGGATCCGGTGAAAATGCCGTGCTGCGGCAAAGTCTATGGCGATGCCGCCATCCAATCGGCACTCATCAACGCCGACTTTACCTGCCCCAACTGCGGCCAGGAAGACGTATTTATTGACCAGCTGGAGCCCGACGAAGACATGGCCCGCAAACTGCATGTGTTTGACCATCCCGAAGACGATATGGCTAATGAGAGCGGCGATGGTGACAAGACCAACGCCGCCGCCGACGACAATGAAGAAGCAAACGAGTCGCGCGGAACTAAGCGGGCCCGGCCCGACTCGGACGACGAAAAGAGCTCTGACACCAAGGACGGTGCGCAAACGAAAGATGGCGTGCCGGTGCCGCCGGTGCCGTTTTTCCCGTTTATGTTCCCACCGTTTATGATGCCCGGCATGGTGCCTCCAGCAGAGAGTTCCAACCAAAAGGGCCAGCGCAGCACTGTCAAGCCGTATGAGGACGCCGAGCGCGCCAAAAGCCACGATGACGAGCCCAGCCCGAAAATGGCCCGCACCGGCAGTGTCCGGGAGTACAAGCGGCCGACGGGGCCAAGCCGGTCGTTTGCTCATTCGCTCGAAAGCGATTCGGAGTCTGGTTCTGATTCGGAGGACGAAGGACTAAGTGAGATCGCGCTTCGCCGTCGCTACATCCGCCGGGCCCGTCTCAGCCGAGTTCGTGCTTGATCTAATTGTATGTACAGTATTTATGAAGTAAGTTCACTCACCCCACTTCACTTCATTGCTCTTCACTTCATTTCACTTTACTTCACTTTGCTTTACTTTATTACGACCATTTCACGTTGAGTTCCATGTTATAGCTCCACTACTGTCAGCCTCAAGGGATCACTGAGAGATAAGCGTGTTAATTAGCGTGCACTGACCAGAATCGAATCAACGATTTGAAAAACTTGGATACAAAAAATAACCTACTAAATAGCGAATAGTATCTGATTTATTAAAGCCAATCATCCACGATTTCAAAAAACACCTCATGCAAAAGTCTGGGCCCTGGCGGCCACACCCCTGAAAAATAGACATCGACGTGGCTGACAAGGCGGATTCTTCATCTTCTTGACATGAACGTCATCTCGCGTCTGCAGTACCTGCAACTGCCCCAAAACGTGTCGCTGGATAGCCTACGCGCCGAGGGCGGCGCGCTGCGCCAGCGGCTGTCCAACGTCAAGGGTCCTCGCGAGTTCTTTGATCTGCGCCGGGTCTCGCGTCCGCTTGGTTGGGGAGACGCCCAGGGCCGCATGTCCTACAACCTGAGCTACTTCTCGGCCAACTACCTGCTGATCCTGGCCATGCTGTCGCTTTACGCGCTGCTCACCAACTGGCTGCTGCTGTTTGTGCTGTTTTTGGGCGTGGGAGGCTTTATGGCCATCAGCGCACTTGGCGGCGGCGACCTGAACCTGCCGTTTGGTGTCATCACCAGCCAGTCGCTTTATATTGTGCTGGGTGTCATCACCGTGCCGCTATTTATTATTGCCTCGCCGCTGGGCACGCTTTTTTGGTTGATTGGTGCTGCCGGCGTGACCATTCTGGGCCACGCTGTCATTATGGAAAAGCCTTTGGAGAGTGAGTTTGCCGACCAGGTTTAGTTGTAGTGCTATAGATAACATTGTTGTGGACACGGACTGTAGGACTTCACGGCTATGGGGACAGGACAGGACTAGACTGAACTCAGGACTAACCGCTGTCAGGACTGTAACATTTGCAGTAAAGACTGTACAAGGACTAGACTATTCAACTTTTGACTGTAATCGGCATCTAGTTAGCTCTGAATCAGTACCACGCCTGGTCAAAGGCGAATTTCAGCATGGCCACGTATCTTGGGCCTATAAGCTGACCGTCGTGAGTTGTGGAAAAAAACATCATCTTCGTTACTTACCATTTCAGAAACGAGTGTTCTCCTCAAAAGAGATCAGACATATGCTTGTCATTTTTCGTAATATCATCATCTTAGATGCCGGATCACCGGATGAAACTCGGTTGTGCGCCCGCACAAAAGATTCTCATCATGCCTGGTTAGTATCAGAAAGGCATGAATGGTATTAAAAAGTGTTATCGTCAACAGGAAACCTGAATCCGACTCGTCATCAAGGGTTCATCATTACTTACTGATGTCCATTCGATCGGTTTTTTTTTTCGGGTCCAATCTATCGTCTCGCTGGTTAGTATCCTCGGTAGCGTGGGTTTTCTAGGCCCACTTAAAGCATGTCACTCATCCTTATCAGTGCCCAGTGCTGTGGCTCTTCATTGGACGGGTGGAATATACCAACCTTTGGAGGATGCCTTTAATTCTGTAGGCTGTAAGCTCTGGTTAGCCTAATCCTCAGAAAACACTTCTGATCATTAATAGCTTCACAAACTCTAGTTTGAAATTTTGAAGTTGGATCATCTTTGGGTGACTTACTGTTGAGAGTAGAAGGCAGCTTTTTATAATTTGTCAGTTCGAAAAAATACTGATGGTCAGCCGCATATCCAGTGACCGGCTCCAGGGCAACCATACACTAGCAGAGCCCTTAGACGGTGGCGGCGCGTTTAAAATGTGAAAAAAGCCTAGCAGCAATTCTAGAACAAGACTACTCAGGATATTCTACATCTATATTTAATTCCTCGACCTCGGGGAACCACCCATAGCTACTCATGTCCACGGCGCCGGCTTCAGTAACCGGCATCTCTTGCCGCAGTTTTGTGACTTGGTGCTCGCGCAAATGCACAGCACTCACCTTGCCACCGGCCCCAATTACTCGCCACCAGGGCACCCGCGTGCTGTTATAAGTGAAGCGCGTGGCTGTGGGCAGATGCTTCAACGCATAGCCCACCTGGCGAGAATTCTCGGGCCGGCCGGCCAAATAGGCTAAATGTCCATACGTAGTGACATGGCCACGGGGTATTTGAGTGGCCAAGTGATACACTAGCAGATGGAAATCAAGTGCTTCTTGAGAGCCGGCTCCATAGTCTCCCATGGCTGCTGACTTCTTCAGTAAGGCAGCAGAGAGTCCTTTCACCAGACCTCAATCAACGTCACAATCCGAAACAAAGAGAAAGCACATGAAAACAATAAGTTTTGGTGTTCTTTTTAAAACATATAGCATGCTATAGGGTCGGGGGACATCGTAATGATGCAATTAAACAAGCAAAAAGCTGAATTTACAGCTTCAGCTTAGTGCGGCGCCAGTGACGGCGCTTGTAATTCCACTTGATGGTAGAGGTGGTCTTGACACGGAAGAACATGGGGACGTGTCCGTTCTGCTTGGCGGCCTTGGCCAGCTTAACCTTGGTCTGCAAACTCTTGTGCGACTGTTGTTAGTATTGGTCTCTTGGGGGGTTGTGGCTTCTGTGGTAATTTCTCCATGGACATATCATGAAGCAAATACCATAAGAGCATCCACGGTGTGTATTTGTCGTTCAACAAATACCATGGGTATACGTACTGGCATGAGGGTTTGTTGGAAGGATCACTGTGATCGGTATTGATAGTTTGAGTGGGTTCCACCGATGACTAACAACTTAGGGCTTTTCGTGTGACTGCGTTTTGTGGAAAGTCTTGTTGGTGCGCGACTTTCAAACCAGGGGTGCTTACATCAGAATATGACTAAGGCCGCTTCACCCCCACCCCCTGCCCTCCGCGAAAAAACCCCGTCGGCATAGCAACTTAGTTTGCCCAACCTCGCAAACCAGCCACCCAATTGCAGATGGTGTTTTAGAATCTGCAGGAAAATTGTTGCGTTTGCGAGCCAAACTGATAGTATCTTTACAAATAAAGTTATTATCTACTTCTCAAGTTGCTTCACGCAAACAACTTGACACTCAGCAATAATTCTTCCCTAAACTCCCTCACCCGACACATTGCTCTTATCCCCGACCCTGCTAATTTAGCCGCAGGAGGGCAAGGGTCCCATGCACTTCCAGTTTGAGTGTTACATTCTTGTTTGTGGATCACAATCTAAGTTTTGGGAACTTGAAATTAAATATCTCGACTAAACAGCCACCCCAACTGGGAATAGCCATGCCCCTTGGGTTATCACTAGCCATATTAACCACTGGGCACCGCGTCTTTACCTTGCCGACCTGGGATTATTAGCAAACGCGAGGTGCCCAATCCGCCTGAAAGGGTCGTATTCCTGCAGGTTACTTGCATGCTTAGAGAGGTCCGAGCGGGACCACCCTTCCACATTAACCAGCCACCAAATTATCACCAACAAAACCATCCGACAGGGTGATCTTATTACTACCCCTTTGCTCGTACCACCAGTCTAATCCCTGCTGAGCCGAGGCTTACTCTGACACTCTACGCGGTAACTAGTGGATGCATAGTACCATGGATGAAAAAGGTTGGGGGTTTCGCAGGACGAGACATTCGCAATATCCCCGGAGTGTTTCGTTGCCGCAAGAACTGAATCTCCGTACCGATAGAAAGTTCATCCCTTCTGGTACTGGACCTGCCACTGGACCCCCCGTGTCCGATGCAGACTCCACCGTCAACTCTGCATCCTCCTGCTCTACGCAGCCAGCCAACCGGTCGGCTCATTCGGGGCTTCTCCAGAGTACCCCTTTCAAACATGGCCAGCGGATGCTCTCCGAGTCTCGGACCCTGGACCCCCGGAGAAACCAGCCAGCCATCAGCGAGCTTTGTGCAGACCTGGGGATCACTAGCGAGCAAGATGATCCCCTTGTCCGCTCGTTGCGCCGCATGAGCGTCAATCGCACACACCGGGTATCTGTTCCTGCCCCTATTCGTACGGGCGCCGCTCAGCGAGCTCTCGAGTCTCCGGACATTTTGCATATGGTCTTTGAGCAGCTGGATGCAATGAACACTATTCCCCACGAGCTGAGCCAAAAGAGACGCAAGCCCATGTCTCTGCGTCATGCTCAACTTATCCACGGCGATACCACACAGGCCACGGAGGAATGGGACCGGGCTAGCCGCGCCTCGTCGGTTGTTGATCGCAGCCCTGCTTCGGGCCTGTCGAGCTGTTTGTTGGTTAACCGCACATGGCATATTATTGCCAAGAAAATCGTTGAGAAGCGAATTCATTTTAGCCAAGGTGAACGCTGGCGTCAGTTTGTGCAGACATTGAGTGCTGCCGATAATGCGGGAACCACGTCCTTGAACCGACAGCCTCAGATGTTAGTGCTTCACAAACTTGGCGACGCCCAACAACTGGAGATCGAGCGAGTGGGCCATCTTCTTGGTGGCATGCTCGAGTGGCTCGAATTTTATACCTGCCCCGGCGTCTGTCCTACCACGGATCTGCTGCGGGGTGGAAATCTTACGCGGGTTGTTCTTCCCGGTTGCAGCCGCGTTACTGATCGCACTCTAGCGTCCATTGCTGAGCACTGCCCTCGCCTAGAGTACTTGGACCTACGAGCGTGCGAGCTGGTCAGTGATCGAGGACTGAAGATCATTGCCAAGTATTGTCCCGAGCTTGTTTTGGTCAATGTTGGTCGCACGCGAGGCGGCGAGCTTATTACTTACAAGGGAGTCAAGCATTTGGCTCGTCAGACAAAGGTTAATACCTTGGGTCTGGCGGGCTGCCATATTGATGATCGCGCCATTTGGGAGCTCGCTCTGAACCGCGGGCCTCATCTCCAGCGCCTCTCTTTGAACAATTGTCGGCAACTGACCGACGCATCCATTCCTCGGGTGCTTGGATATACTCCTAATCTAACCGTTTTGGAGATCCGTGGGTGCACGCAGATCACCCACATGCGACCTTTGGTGCTGTTCAAGCGACAGCGAGAGTACCAAGGGTCGCCCCCTCTAATTGAGGGCTGCGAAGTGATTGAGAGACGGCTGCAGGTAGCTTTGATGAAGCTCCAGCAGGAAATTTCTCGTCAGATTTTGGCAGACTGCCAGGCGTGGCTTGATATCCCCGATACGGATGTCGCTATTCCTGCTTTCTGATAATTATTTTAGGGACACTTTAATGCATGTATTGGTCGAAAAGACTTTTTTTGCTAGATGGACCCAACCATGAAACTAACCTCATACTCGACACGTTAATTAGGGGATCGCCAGAGTTACACCGCTAGAAAAAAGCAGCAAAGAAACCATCATTGAAGATTTTCATGCTATTCGGAGATTGTTGCTTTTGTTCTTTCTAAATGTGACATGTCACTTCACGCAGGCGTGGCCTAACCCAGGGTCTCAAACAGGCCAAAACGGGAAGTCTATTTCTTAGAACCCCCCACGGCATTTGAATACGTACTTTAGGGAAAAGCTAGTTTAGCCACCTAAAAACCAACTAATTTGTCTATGGAAATTATGAAGGTGCCTCAGTATGGTGAGAGGTTATTCTGCATGAGATGCGAGCCCTAACCTGGCCGTTTCGCCTAATTGAGAAGTTTGTCAACACCAGGTACAAATAAAATGCTGGGTGGTCCCAACTGCATAGGCAAGAGCATTGCAAATATGTCGACGAGCGTAATGACTATTTTGGCCGACCGAACCAATACTAGCGGCGATTCGCTACACTCTGCCAAGAGTTTTGGTCGTTTGCAACTATCGACCCCGCGACTTCGAGCTACTGCCTCTCAGCCCTCTTTGGTAGCTCGGCGACGGGTGCTTCGCCAGCACGCGTCTAAGCTGGACCTCCTGGAACCCCATCTGACGTCGTTTCCGCGGGTCGACGAGGTCGGAATCTCTTTAATTGACGACTACTTTCCGACTCGGCCGTCGCCCATTGTGTCTGTGGAGCCGTGCTCACCCACGTTGGTGCAGCGGGTTCATCGCCGTCTTCGCTGGCGCTGGCGTCTGGCTGGCCTTGTTCATTAGGCCGGTCTCTATTTATTGGCCACCATTGAGGTCTATTTAATCTATATCACCTACTTAGAATTTTGCATCATTTCTGGAAACGACCGCAACTGGCGAATGGCGGCCAGCCGCGACGGTGACCAGCTATGGAGACCGGCAGTGGCTAGCGGTCAGCTATGGTGAAGAGGCCAGCTGCAACAGCTTTTCGACCTCATTCTTTTCGTACTTGACCACTTTGCCTTGCCAGCGGCCTTTTCCGCCGCCCTTGACGTTGGCGACTGTATCCTTGACTTTGGCAGCCATTGCATCTACGTCGCTGCCAATGATCACGACTGCACCACCGCGAGAGCCTTCTCCGGTGAGCAGAAGCACCGTTCCTTTGATGTCCTTGCCGATTTCCTTTTCCAGCAGTTTAAGGTAGTCGGCTTCGGCATCGGATTTGTGCAGCACGGCCACCGACGCGGCCTCCTGGGCGTCCTTCCGGAGCTGGGCACCTTCCAAAACGGCGAGCTGGGCATTCGCAGACTTGAGCTGCGCAGCCAGAGCCCGCTGCTTCTGGTACAGCTGGTCGACTTTGTTGGAGACCTCCAGGGGCTGGCACGACAGGGCGGATGCCGAGGTCCGCAGCTCCTTGTAGATGCCCGCGGCAAACGTAGTAGTTCTGTCGCCAGCAGTAAAGAACAATCGGCTGTTGGTTCCCTTGTTGGGCACCTGGTTGAGAAGCAGCAGCGAGCCGATCTCAGCCGAGGTCTGCAGATGCGTACCGCAGCACGGGTTCTTGTCGAGCTCGCCAATCGTCACCACCCGAAGAGCGCCCTTGTCAAGATCATAGTCGTCCGGCACATGGTGGTCGACCTCCCCCTCGTCTTGAGCAATTGTGACCGTAATGGGCACGCTCTTTTCGATCCACTCGTTGACCTGCTGCTGGACGTCGAGCACCTCTTGATCGGTGAGTTTGCGGTCCAACTCGACATAGTTCAAAGGGTTGCCCATACTCCAGCCCACAGTCGAGACCCCGAGCTTATCCAGCACCGCCGAGAGCAGATGCTGGCCCGTATGCTGCTGCATATGATCTCTACGGCGGGGCCAGTCCACGGCAAGGTTGACCGCAGCACCCAGCGGCAGTGCCTCAGCGAGCGAGTGCATTGCATGCAAGCCGCTACGCTGAACGTTTGTAACCGGAATCTTTTTGGCACTTTCACCAAGATCACTTTCACCAAGATCTATACTTTTCTCGGTCCCATCGGAGCCAGCATTGGCCGCAGCATCGACCCCAGCACCGGTTCCATTAAGAGATGCCCGATCAATCACTTGGCAGGTGCCATAGTCACAGGGCTGGCCTCCTCCCTCGGGAAATAAAACGGTATCTTCAAACTCGACAGTGAACCCCGATTTTCCTTTGGTGCAAGAAACCACGGTTGTAGTCAATTGGCGAAGAGTTGAATCGGTTTGGCACTTTAAGCGTCCGACAACGGCTGGGCCTCTCATGTTGATGATTGACTCAGATAAGGCAGGATGCAGATGGTAATCAGCATCCGCAGGTCAGTAATTGGGAAGTCCAAGCGAAGTCAACTAAGCTGATCTACGGCTCACATAAGATGGAAGACGCTTGACTCCACACAAGTTGACCACAAACCACCGAGAAGAGACGCGAAAGCAACCCACTTAAACCGCCAATTGAGCAGGCTTGGCGGCGCTGTTTACCGGCAATGGAACGAGGTGGCGTGACGGGTTTCTAATCTGGCGACATTTTGACCCCGTTTCTGCAGCAACACTGCGAGCCGCCAAAGGGTGGCCCGAAGTTTGGCGGCAGTGCCTTCCAGCTTCCTCCCCCGCCAACCTGTAAGCAGTGCCCAAACATGCCTCCCCCGACTCATGTGACTTCCGACCGGGTCCCAATCTGCTGACTGATACTAAATTTCCTGGCAAGGCACCCCCTCCATGGTCGATGAGTACCAAGCCGCGATCGCCTAATTTTGAGTCGGCCGGTCCTCCGAGGGGTACCGATCATCCCAGAGATGGCGGTACGATCTCAGAGCGACCGAACCGACCTGCTCCAGGCCCTGCAGCTGCGTCTTCACGACCCAACGGTCACCCTATGGGCGGGGATTCGGGCGCCATCGCGCGGCCAGGACCGCCGGGCGCCCCGCAAACAAGCGCCACTGTACGGCCGATGCCGCGGCCCGCCGACCGAGCCGCGGACCGGCCGTCCGCAGCCCCTTCAACACATTTAGAACGCGATGGCGAGCGGCCAGGGCCGGCTAGGCCTAGCGGGCCCTCTACGCACAATACGGTGCGCCCCAGCGCTCTTAGGCGGCCAGATGACCGCGAATATCCCCGTGACCGCGACCGCGAGCTTCACCGGGACCGAGAATGGGACCGGGACCGGCCCGGAGATCGGACCGGCGACCGAAGCGGCGACCGAAATGGAGACCGAAATGGAGACCGAAATGGCCCTAATGGCGACCGAAACGGCGACCGCAATGGCGACCGCGATCGGTTCGGTGAGCGCGACCGTGAGCGCGACCGCGACGACCATCGCGACCACGACGACCGCCGCGATTGGCCCGAGCGCAGGCGCCGGAGCAGCGGCAGCCGTCGCCGCGACCGCGAGCGAAAACGAAGGTGGGAGCGCGAGAACAGAGACAGAGACCACCAGTGGCAGGACGACCGAAGGTCGTCGCAGAGCTACCGCGAAATGTACAATGAGCGGGCGGGACTTAGCGACCGCCGCGAAGACCGCTATGACGACCGGGATAGCCGCCGCGAGTGGGACCGAGAGCGGGACCGAGAGCGGGACCGAGACCGAGACCGAGACCGTGACCGTGACCGTGATCGCGATGACTCGTACGACCGCCGCGACTCGCGGCCGCGTTGGCGAGATGGCCGCGACCGGTTCCGAAGCTACGACCGCCGCGATACTGGTCGTGACTATGACCGCCGCGATTCAGCAAGGGACTCGGCGCGCGATTATGAGCGCCGCGAGTCTACTCGCGACTATGACCGGCGAGACTCGCCTCGCGACTACGATCGCCGTGACCCGACTCGCTACGACCGCGACCGCGACGACCGCTACGGCCGCGACCGCGAACGAGAGCGGGACCGCGGCCGTGAGCGGTTTGGCGACCGGTTCCGCGAACGGCCGGCCGGATCCCGCTTCGACGATCGGTACCCTGACCGCGACCGGGGCGACCGCTCAGACCGGGGCGACCGTTCAGATCGCAGTGAGAACCGCCGCGATCGTTCTGGCGAGCGGGTTGGAGACTTTCACGATCGACGGTCTCAACGCTCAAACTCGTCAACGCCGCTGCATGCTCGTGACTTGCATTCACAGTCGCCAAAATCGCATCGTCGCTCAGAGTCCCCCGAGAGCGCGTCCAAGCGAAGGCGCATCAACTCGCGCGGTAGCAGCCTAGAAGGCACGCCCGAGCCCGAGCAGGCTCGGCGGGTTGGTGCCAGCAGCTCTCTGTCGCCAAACACACGACCGACCAAGACCGAGCCCGATAGTGCTGCACCTGAACCAGTTGCAGCAGGGGAGACGAAACCACTTGAACCTGTTGCCGAAGCAAAAGAGGAACAGGTCCCAGCTTTACCCTCGGCAGCTTCCTCGGTAGCTTCAGCCCCTGTCGAAGCTGCCTCCGAACCCGAACCTGTATCTGTTAAGATCGAGACCGAGATTCCCGAGGTACCCGTGTCTGAGTCGGCAGCGCCGGCAGCTCAGCCGGTAGCTCCCGAGCATGTAGCTGCTGAGCCGGCAGTTCCTGAGCCGGCAGTTCCTGAGCCGGCAGTTCCTGAGCCGGTAGTTTCTGAGCCGGCACCGTCTGAGGCACCACCAGCCGAGCCAGCCAAGCCCACCGCCGAGCACAATGAGTCGCACAATGAGCCCACCGACAAGATTGAGTCCATTGAGCCGATCGAGCCCGCCGAACAGATTGAGTCTAGCGAGCAGATTGAGCCGGCCGCACCGGCGGAGTCGCTGACGGCTCCCAAGGTTGTGGCCAAGAATATGGCCGTGGCCGATGCGCTGGTCCAGCCCGTGCGCAATGCGTCGCCAAAGCCCGCAATCAAGGCGCCCCGCGTCGACGGCCCTCCCGAGTCGGTGGCCGTGCAAGTGGCCCTGCCGCCGGCTGCCGCGCAGCCTGCGGTTGCGCCAGTGCTCACCGAGGTTCTTCAGGCCGAGGTCAAGTCGGGCGACGTTGATGCCGTGGCCGACGTGGTTATGGAGGAAGCGCTTGACCCGACTGGCGACAAGGTTACTACCACGTTTGACTTTGGTCCCCGCCCTCTTAACCGCCTGGACCAGGGTCTGTTTGATCTGCTGGCGCTGCCGCCGCGGCTACCGTATCTCGAGGCCCGCAAGCCCAAATGGGAGCGGCAGCCCGACGCAGCGCCCGTGCCGGTGCTGGCCACCATCACGGCGCACTGCGAGAGCATTGTTGGCGATGCTACGCGGATGCTCAAGAAGCGCGCGCAGCTAACGACGGCGTGGGCGGGCATCTGCGAGCGGCTGGACGTCGAGACGGCCGCTTGGCAAAAGGAGCGCGCGGCGGCCGCGGCGGGCGACGAGCGCAACAGCACGCTGCAGCGGCGCAGCCGCAGTGGCGGCGACGCCGTACGCAGCGAGGCCGAGTTTGAGGCGATTCTCGCCAACCTCGAGATCGAGACCGCTCGCGACCCGCTGGTGCGCGCGCGGCTCACGTCGGCAACCATCCCCGACCGCATCTTCGACTCGAAAATCCGCGAGGACTTCTTCAAGGATACAAACGACCAGGTTCGCGACAAAACAGCTATGCTGTCGCGGCTGCGCACAGACCCTGTTGACGACTTTAGCGAGTACGAGCACGAGCGGTTCTGCGAGGGCTACGTCGTGTACCCAAAGCAGTTTGGACGCATTGCCGCCCACATGAACAACGGCCGCACCTTCCACGACTGTGTACTTCACTACTACCGCACCAAGAAGGCCGTCAACTACAAGACGCTAATTATCAAGCGCAAGCCTCGGGCGCGCCGCGGTCGCAAGAAGAAGGTCGAGATCGCCACGCCAACCGAGGCCGAGCCGGCCGAGGGATCCGAGGACGTATCTCCCGATTCGGGCGCCACGGCCGCCGCCAGCCTCACGCCGGTACATACGCCCGACGACTCGACGCCGTTCAAGTCCAGCTCGCCAGGCTCGGAGTCTGCAAAATCGTCCAAACCAAGCGAGCAGCCAATTCTGCCCAAGCCTGAGCCTGACTCGGTCAGACCGGTGCCCAAGTCGCCCAAGTCGGCGTCTGAGCCTGCGCCCGAGCCTGCGCCCGAGCCGCCCGTGGTTCCAAAGCTACCTCAATCGGTGCCTGCGCGCCCGGTGCAGGATGGCCCTCAGCAGATCAAGCAGGAGGAGCCGGCCAAAGCCGAGCCCAAACGCAAGCGCAAGGACCGCAAGAAGGAGGCAGAGGCGGCAGCTGTTCAGGCAGCTCAGGCAGCTCAGGCCGCACCTACAGCACCAGCACCGACGGCACCAACGGCGGACCGACCAGATCGCAGAAGAGATATGCCCATGGATGCATTGGCGGCGCTGGCTGCGCTCTCCACGGAACGGGTTTCGCCCGAGCCCGTGGGGTGGCTTGCCGGCGACGTCAAGCTGTTTGAGCGGCTGCTGGATCTTTACGGCACGCGGTGGGACGTCATGGAGCAGTACCTGCCGTCCAAGCCTGCCGCGGCGATCCGAGCCTACTTTGACACCAACAAGGACTCGCGTAACTATGCGTCGGTGGCTGCGGCTGCTGATGCCCGCAACAAGGACGGCGTGCTGCCCGTGTATGTTCCTGCCGGCGAGCAGGCGGCCGTGTCGGGCGCAATGCCGCCTTCGGCAGTGCTCAACGGCCCCAGTCCCGGCTTCTTCGCGCCTCGACGCCGCAACTTGCCGGTTCAGGCCGAATTACCCGGAAACAGCCTTGCAGCTGGCCCGTCGGGCGATGGCTCGGCCGGCGACACCACCATTCAAACGATGGGCGATACGACCATCCAGACATATGGAGCGGGGCCGCCAGAGCCGCGATATGCAGGCAACGTGCTAGGGTATGATCAGCAACGGCCGCCTGCTGCTATGGCTGCGCCAGTCCCTGCTACTGCCCCGCCCGCCCAGCAGCCCGTGCCGACGGTGCAATCGGTGCCTGCGCAGTCAGTGCAGTCGATGCAGTCGATTCCCGGACAGCAAGCACCCACCGCAGAGCCGGTGGCGACTTATATGCCATCCTCATCGGCTGCGCCTACCGAGGGCCCTGCCAAGATTCTCGGCAGCATGCCCCTGCCGATGGAACCCAGCCTGCATGGGCGGCCGCAATATGCTGCGATGCCGTCGGTGCCGGCGGTTGCCATTCCGGCCGTCGACATGCTGAATCCACCGCGGCCCGTAGTCAAGCCGCGCACGTCCACCATCTCGAGTCTGCTCAACCACGACCGGCCGTCGCTGCCGCCGCTGATCCCGCGCACGCAGTTTGATAGCGACCATCATGCAGATGCTTACATGATACCCTTTATGACGCCTGACCACACCTACCGAGAAAGCAACGAACGAGGCACCAAGTAGTACATATAGCAAGTCAAGTATGTTAATCGGGTTTTATTCCCCATCCAATTTTTCTCTTAGAAATGCTGTTGTCAGTGTTTTTGCTTGCGGCAGGGCCCCGCCGCCGGAGCGCCGATATGCATATTCCCTGCAGGAGGATGTGCATGCAAGGTCCCGGTGGGCGGAACGACAAATTACAAAGCGGGGCCAGCAGCTTGGACCCCCCCTGCACCAAAAAAAGAAAGGGGGGAACAAAAGGGGGTCCCTTCGCGGGGATGAGGGATTATGCTCCTGCACGGCCCATAATACTCTGCAATGCTCGGTCGTGCTCGCTAGCAACCCAGCTTGAGTTATTTAAAACTAAATATACTGCCTTGAATAAGCCGTCCGGTTGCTTGGCCCACGCCCTGGGATTCCAGGTAAGGTTAATAATAACGTGCAGGAACCTCTTTTATTCACAGCGTTTGCCAAGGCCCGAAATCTACTCAGCCACAGACCACCCTCTGGTATAATACTAGCCAAGGACCGGGCTAATTTCTTTGAATCTTCAACCTTGCGCTTGTTATTTCAAAGCCTCTCGCGCCCCGCACCATGGTTATGTTGTGGTTATTGGTTTCCGGCCTGCTGCTTCACCTGGTAGCGGCCACTTCTCATGCCCGCACTCAACCGCTCCGACATGTTTCAAAGGTTGTTTCAAGCAAATTTTTGGACCACTCAATAAGCGATTTTGATCAAAGAGCGGCTGATTCCGCCTCCGATCCGCTCTCGTTTGAGCTCGCTATCCCTGCTGAGGGCCACCTCAGTAACCTCCAGCGTCGGTGGTGGGCCCAGGCCGACCCCAACGGAGCCCAGTTGCTGGCAGAGCAATTCTGGCCTAGCACCGCATCAACAAGTGACTCGTTGGCATTATACTCGTTTCTGACCCAGAATTCGTCGCTCGAGGTGCCCGAGGCCACCCTAGATTTCCGGTTCGTGCTGAAGCCCGTCGAGGACCAAATCGTACCCGAGGGCATCGACGGCACCGTCGTTCATTACGAGGGCAAGGCTTACCGCAAGGCCGTGACCGTCCGCAACGGCGTCGATACCGTCAAGTTCAAGCCGGTGGGCTGGGCCCGCATGCTTCAGTTGACGCACGCAGACGGCCAGCGACATGTACAGGGCTCGTGGCTTGTGGACGACGAACGCGGCCTTGGTGTGCCGTCATCCGTCTACCACTTGACCACAGCAGAGCAGCTTTACCCTGCGCTGGACGAGTTTGAGCGTGAAGCCCACTTGTCTTCCACCTCGGACTCGGACTTGGTGGTTTGGCGCGACTTCGACCTTCGCGAAAGCGCCCCGTTTGCACACATGCAAGATTATGCGCCCGACGACTACTCGTATCTTCGGAAAATGAACGACTGCGGTGACAATGTCTGCCCCGGTGGCCTGTTCAAGCGCGATGATGGCACCAGCGGCAGCGGCAGTGCCAACGATACCACCAGCGGCTACTCGTCGGGCGTTAACTTGGCCTCGACTATCGGCAACTCGACGGGCTGCCCTAGCCGCCGGCAGGTCGCATTGGTTGGCATGGCTGCCGACTGCAATTTCCTCAGCTCCTTCAACTCGACCCAGACCGTGCGCCTTTATCTCATGGACATTGTGTCGCGCGCGTCTCGGTTGTATGAGGAGTCGTTTAACATCACTCTTGGTCTCAAGGAGATTTATCTCACCAATGATACCGACTGCTCTCGCAACGACGAGGTGTGGAATTATCAGTGCACCCAGAACTCAACCGCTCTTTCCGACCGCCTCGGCGCCATCACACAGTGGCGCAGCAATCGTTCCGCGGACGGCATTGCCACCTGGACTCTTATGACCGAGTGTAGCCCTGGCGGCGTTGTGGGGCTGTCGTGGGAAGGCATGGTGTGCCAGGCGGGCTCTGGTGCTGGCGGCACCAACGTCGTGCACCACACCGTGCTCGACTACCGAGTGCTTGCTCACGAAATCGGCCACTCATTTGGTGCTGTTCATGACTGCACATCGGATACCTGCTCCCAGGGTCTCGACCGAACGTCGCAGTGCTGCCCGATGTCTAGCTCATCCTGCGACGCAGGTGGAAGCTACATTATGAACCCGTCCTCTTCGGATTCCCAAGACAAGTTCTCAGATTGCACGCAGGGCAACGTCTGTGGAGCCATTGGCCGCCGCAGCCTCAACACAACCTGTCTGCTCAGCAACTCGGGCGGCGTGGAGCTGGTTTCCCCGAACGTCTGCGGCAACGGCATTGTCGAGGATGGCGAGGAGTGTGATTGCGGCGGCGAAGAGGGCTGCCGCGACAACCCTTGCTGCGACCCCACTACATGCCGGTTTACCAGTGGATCGCAGTGCGATGATTCAAACGACGAGTGCTGCACGGGCTGCCGCTTTGCCGGCAGCGACACCGTGTGCCGCGAAAGCACGGGACCCTGCGACCCTGCCGAGTACTGCCTGGGCAACTCGACCAGCTGTCCCGCCGATCGCGTGGTTGAAAACGGAAAGGAGTGCTCGATGCCGGGCAATGGAACGAATTTGCAGTGCATTTCGGGCCATTGCACCTCGCGCGACCTGCAGTGCGTGACCCTCATGGCAAACAACACCCTTACCAGTGAGGGGCGGGCTCTGGACATGGTTCGGGCTTGTCCTGACGACTCGTCGTGCCAGTTGTCGTGTGTTGATAGCAGCTACGGCTCGTCTACATGCTTCACCACAAACCAAAACTTTTTGGATGGCACGCCCTGCCGCGGCAGCGGCCGCTGTCGTCAAGGTAGATGCGTTGGCGGCAGCTCCAACAACAACCCGTTTACGGGCGGCAACAACGGTGGCGACGACAACGACCGCACCGGATTCTGGTATTGGCGTTATGTTGTTATTGGCGTTGCAGTGGCCATTGGCATCCTTGTGGTTCTCTTATTCTTGTGCTCTTGCTGCAGCACCGGCCGGCGCCAGCCCTCAAAGGCAAACGCCGTCTATCCGCCGCAGCCAGCTACAAGCGCTTATGGATATGGTGCACCTCCTCCTCGATATGGTTACGGACCGGCTCCTCCTCAACACCACGGCTACATGAACAACTACAACCCCCCGCCTCCCCCCCCACCCGCGCGGTCGCGCGACCCCTGGGGATATGCCGATCGTTAGACGACGACTTTTGACCAAAATCACTCGCTGCACAAAACATTGCGGGAAGCAGAGCTCTCGCTCGCTCATCATTTTTCGGGCCCTGCTCCAACCTCGTTGGACTGACTATTTATCTATTGATATTTAAAAGTACATGCATTGGATTAACTTATCTTTTTTATTTCTCTTGATGGTATTTTTTCTCGCTAAGGATTTACAAACTTTAAAGTGCTGAGAATATTGCCATCAGCAGGGTCATAGCTCAATCCATTCTAATTCTGGAGATCATCAGCTTTGCTTGCATAGCATCTAGACTTCCAAAGATATCAGAGCGAACACCGCCCCAACTCGTGAACAGCAAGCGAGCTTGGAGACATAAAATAAGCAACTATTGACATGAGCATGCTATTAACGTGGATCACATGGCGTCATTAACCCCTAAGGTGTCTAGGGCGCGTTACTGAGAATGTGGGGTGAAGCTTGGGAACGCGTAGTTTGCATGCACGAACCTATGCATCATGCATTCATCTGTTGACATGGCGACGGCTCGAGACAAGCTTCGAAACACACAGGATATCCGAGTCTAAACGCGCATAGAAAATATGGCAGACTTTTCACCAAATCGGCTGCAATACTGGCTAAAATAGTTTATTTGTTCTATTTGCTCTATTCTTGGGCGCCTTCAAAATAGACTTTTATGGTGCCGATCATTCCGTCATTTACCCAGGCCTCCTGCCTCTAGATGACCTCCTTGACAAAAAAGCCGTTGACGTGCAATATCATGCAGGTAGGGGTTGCAGTTGCCGCTTAGTTATGCTCACGCCTGGTGGTGTTTATGGTGCCCTGGCAAGCATCGAACGAGGGCTGAACCCACTCTAAATGCACCCATAACACGCAGGGACAACGACACAGCTATATAGAGTACAACAGTAGTTTAAAAACTTGGCAACCGGCCGGAACGCGGCAACTGAGGCTTTTTTATGATTAGGCGATTAGTCTCCTGCACATTAAACCGGGGCTAGGGTAATCACGACTCTATCGGCAGGGGGTTTTCCCTGCGATCGGGGTGTTATATAAAAGAAGCGGCACCGGTTTTCCAGTCCTGACTCGTTATATTTCTACGTGGATTTTTCCCTGTCACCACACACACATAAAAAATGGCTAGTCAAAAGCGGGAGCGATCACGCACCAGCCGGCCGCTGTCCATGTTGTTTGCCGATAGCTTCGCCCTGTTCAAAAAGCCATCCTCGGCAATGCCCAACGAGCCTCCTGCCGGCTCGAACTTCCCTGAACTTCCATCGAGGACAAGCGTAGCGGCGCCGCCATCGCCTCCACGAAGCCACCATGCTTCGGCATCTACTGCTTCGACTGCGTCTTCGTTTGATACCCCTACCGATAATAAGCCCTACCTGACGCTGTCGCTGGATCACCACCCTTCTGCTGCGAGCCTTGTGCCCGAGCATTTGCTGGACGATAGTCACAAGCAATGTGAGACCGCGTCTATGGCCGCAGTTGTTTCGGGCCCTCCTTCTTCCGACACTGCTTCTACTCGCACGAGCATCTCGTTGGTGTCCTCGCGGCGGGTCAGTAAGAATCACGGGGTCTACATCTACCTCGGGAATTCCGAGTTCTCCGAGGAAGAAGCGTTTAACCCGTTTGAGGACCTTGTTTGAGCCTCCCCTGATCTTGTTGGATCCTTTTTGAGCTTTACAGCCGATCAAGCTATTTTTCCCGATGGCATTTATTTATCGAACCACCCGGGGACTCACGGCTGCCGCTAGTGGGTTCCCATCCGAAAGGCTGAAGATAGCTCTCTCTCTCCTCAGCCAGAGCGGCGATTTTTGTTACGAGTTTCTTTTATGAGCTCTTTTATGGACTTTTGTGACCGGTTTGGAAGCCGTTTATCGAAGCCCTTTACTGAGCCTCTAAAGAAACACGACCCGGAAACTGCAGCTCTGGACCCACTTTCCTTTCCCTATTTTGAAAGTACATTTTCCAAAAGACTTCTGCGGGCAGAAGTCAATCACTCTCCTTTAACTATGTATGCGAATATGAATTATTATTGAATCAAGGGGTCGTACGTTGCTGTTACATTGCTATTCACAGCCTTGGAGTCTGTGATAGACGCTGGCGGTGATGGGGCACAAGAATTTATAAATATCTAGGGGAGGATCTAGCGGGTGAGATTGAGGTATGACGGCGACGACGTTAATGAGATCGGACTCATCGCCGGCGAGTCGGGCGCACTGGTTCGGCTTGTGGAGGAGAAGGTGCGCACTTTTAGTCGGTTGGAAAACCGGCGCGGAGAAATGCCAGTCGGCGACCGCACCGTCCGCGGCGGCGAAAACACCGGCGATTCGTCAACGTCGTTGCCATTCGAGTGGTCAAGCGACAGCAACGAGATTGACGAAGAAGACGGCGCCATCATCGAGCTGATGGACGCTCTAGGATTGCCCGGACAAGGAGAGATGGGGCGGATAGTCGGCGATTGCGGGCTGCTGAGCAACCCGTGGCGTGGTTGTTGAGGCGCAGCAGGCATGTGTGGCAGAGCAGGGAGACAGACGAGGGTTTTTCAAGGGCAGAATCCGTGGGTTATGTGGTTGGGAGCCCTTGCAATATCTGGTTTTGGGATCCCCCAAGTTGACCTGGGAACTTGATAAATATATTCGTTGCTTAGGTTATCGTACCCCGCATGTTGCACAGGTGAACAAGGGCCCTGCATGACAGCGGCTGGCCAGTGCAGCTCGAGACCGCAGCCCACGCCGCAGCCCAGGCCCTATCTTGGTGGGGTGCCTTGTCGGCCTAGTTCGATGGGGCCAAAATACCCCGCATTCAAGCTGCCGCAAAAATACTAGAGGGCACGTCCAGGACCTATGTTACAAGATAATTATACGAGCACCTGTCAAATCTCGGCTGCATGACGGTGATTAAATAAATTTTGGCCAAACCGGTCACGAGACCCAGCAAATCTCGTCAACAAGATCGGGCCGTTGGCGATGCAGGCTGGCTGCAGCGCTGGACCGCGCGCCCAGGGCACCGTCCAGACTGGAAAATTCAGGCTCGGTCTCAATGTTCTGGCCGAACCCGTCGCTGTTGTTGTGCACAACAAGCGGGTACTGCTCGAGGTCACTGCTGGGCGAGTAGACGCCGTTGGTGAACAAGGTTGTCTTTGACGTCACTTGCACCGATTTCGGGAGTGCCAATCTTAGGACTTTTAGTAGATGCGGGTTTCGGTAGTCATTAAACGCAACGCATTTGAGCTGCCGGGAGTCAACTTTGGCTAGGGCCGCGACCCATAGTTCGTCGATAATATCAGGGTCCAATGTCCGGGCAAAAATAGCTGGGGGGTCCCACGTATAGACATAACCCTCGGGGCATACGTTTGCCAAAGCCGCGTGCTCGGCCCTTATCTGCTCTTCGACAAATGAAGACAGCATTTGAATTGAGAGGACCGAGCCCTGTGATTCAAAGAAGCTCGGCCGACCCTGTCGGATGTCTTTGATAATTTCCGATTTTGAGCTCACAGTGACCTGTGAAACGGCCGGCAGTTGATGCTCAGGTGTAAACGCATACACGAGATGTTCTTTGATCTCGCGGTCGTACTGCTCGCGAGTGGCCTCATGGTTCTTTTGGTCTCTGGTTAGCAGGCTCCAATCGAGACGTTTTCCAACAACAGGAGTTTCTTGAAGAGCAATGAGTTTGAAGATAACATTGGAAAACTCGAAATCAAGCTGCACAAGCGCACTCATTACCACAGGACGGGCCATATGTTTGTCTGAATTGGTCGGGAATGCAGGAACTGTATGGCATCCATTGAAGATGTAGTCGCCATGCATATAAACCACCGGCACTACCGGGACTACCAAACAATGCAAAGCACCTTCCATGTTGGTGATTGCGTCTCCAGGGCGATATTTAACTGCCAATGCACTGTCCTTTTTCTCTCGCATAAGAACCTCAATTAGTCCCTTGGGTACAAGCCTACTGGCTCCAATGACAGGCCCCGGCAACAGATTCCAATCTTTCATATAAAACGACCGAACATCTGAGACATGACAAGGAACAGACGACTTTACAAGCCGAGCCGGCACCGCCAACGCTCGCGACGACATGACTGGATCAGGGCAGGGAGAGCAGGCAACCTGAGATTTCTAATGCTTTGAAATGGGCGATTCTATATTAATCAACGGAACCACCCCCAAGGAAATTTTATAATCCTGAAAAAAATGTCCAAAGATCAATTGGATCACCAAGACCCCGAGCAGCAGGAGGAGACGTTCATTAACCAGAACGAGGTTGGCGAAATTGTTCCCGAAGACGATGGCCTTGCTCCTGCCGAGGACTCGGACGAGGAAATGGACGGAGAAGACCAGGAAGACGACATGGCCGATATTGTGGTTGATCTCGCCAACAACTCTTCCACTTACTTTGATCCTCACCAGGACTCAGTCTACCTGGTAGCCTCACATCCTACGCTGCCTCTGGTTGTTTCCGGAGGCGGTGACAACCTTGGCTATGTGTGGACTACGCACTCACATCCGCCCAAGATTGCCGCCAAGCTCACGGGCCACACTGAATCGATTGTTGCTGGTGGCTTTACCGGTGACGGCAAGTATCTTGTTACTGGCGATATGTCTGGCCAGCTTCGGGTATGGAAGAGTAAAAGTGGCGGCGAAAAGTGGGAGTTTTCCACTTCCGTTCACGAGGTCGAAGAAATTGTCTGGATCCGCTTCCACCCTACGTTGCCGGTGATTGCTGTGGGTGCACAGGACGGCTCCGTGTGGGTTTACGAGCTGGGCCCCAAGTTCGCAACGCTGGCGGTGCTCAATGCCCACTCGCTGCCTACCAACGCCGGTGTGTTTGTGGATACCGACAACACCGAGCAGCTCACGCTGATCACGGTGAGCGAGGACGCGAGTATCATTTGCTGGGATGTTTATCAGTCTACTGCTCGTTATACGTTGGGCCCCAAGGAGCTGCGGGGCGTGCATCCGTGGGTTTCTGTGTGCTTGTCGCCCTCGGGCAAGACGATTGCGGCAGGCTCGCAGGACGGCATTCTGGCGATTCTCAAGGTCGAGAACGGCGCGCTGCTGAACTTTATTGACACCTCGGCGGTAGGCATGGAGGAGGACGCCAAGAGTGTCGAAGCCGTTGCCTGGTCCAGCACTCTTAATTTGGTTGCGGTTGGCGATGTCGAGGGCCGGGTCCAGCTGTACGACGTTGCGCGCTGGCAGGTCCGCACCACCCTGCAGCTCAAGGACGCTGTTACCAAACTTGCATTCATCGATGGCACCCCGTACCTGATTGCTTCGGGCATGGACGGCAGCCTGGCTGTTTTCGATGGCCGTTCGGGCCAGCTGGTCTGGAACTGCCAGGGCCACAATGCGGGTATTCTTGGATTTGCTGTGCAGAATAACGGCAACCGACTTATTTCTGCTGGCGACGAGGGCGTGTGCCTTGTTTTCGACCGCGAAAACGCCCAGCCGCAGGGCCAGGCCCAGGGCCAGCCTCTGTTGCAGCAATGATGCCTCTAATGTGAAATGATTCATGATCCGAATGCTGATTGGTGGGATGTAAATGCTAGTAGTATATAGAAGAGTGTTTATTGAACGAGCTTCCGAATCGCATCCACGTTCAGACTGGCCTTGATTTGCTTCTCCACAAGCTTTCCCATCAGATCAACCTCGACATTCACCAGATCGCCGACCTTTTTATCAGCCACAACCACCTTGGACTGCGTGTAGGCGATCAACATCACCGAAAAGGTTGCCTTGTCGTCGTCGACGGCGGTAACGGTTAAAGAAGTGCCATCTAGGGCAATGAAACCTTTCTCAACAATGTACTTCATGACGGACTTGTCGCGAGGCTGGAATGTAAACCGCAGCGAGTTCTCGTCGGGCTTAATCTCGACAATCGTGGCTACAGTGTCGACGTGGCCCTGGACGAAATGGCCGCCAAAGCGAGTATGCCCGGCAACCGCCCGTTCGAGGTTGACCTTGTCGTCGGGCTTGAGGCTGCCGAGATCGGTGCGGTCCAACGTCTCGGGGGCGATACCCACTTTGAAGCTGGCAGCATCGAATTCTGTCACTGTCAAGCACACTCCGTTGACGGCAATTGAGTCACCGAGGTGGCAGTCGTCCAGAATCGCAGCAGCACCGCCAACAGTTATAGACACACCGTTGCCTCCAGACTCGGTGGTATCATGCTTAACCACCGCTTGCACGGTGCCAATCTCTTCAACAATTCCAGTGAACATTGTCAGGTGGGATACGGCTTCCCGAGCCCTATACTAATATGCAGCCACTGTACTGACTGCATGTGATTTCTAGGCGGGTAAGAAAAAAGGTCTATGATAGTCCCGATTAAACTGCAATTGAAATTCGTTTATATTCATGCAAATCTGAGCCCACGTTTAGTTGGACACTCTCAGCTCGGTCTAGATCAGTCGTGGGGGTTAAAACATGCATGACAGGGCCCCTCCACCTAAGCTGTCATCATGTTCCCTCAACTGCAAAACGATCTGATTCTTCGGGCTGCTCGGGGCGAGAAGGTCGAGCGGCCTCCGATGTGGATCATGCGGCAAGCGGGCCGTTATTTGCCCGAGTATAACCAGTACAAAGGCGGCTGCGACTTCTTTGATCTGTGCAGAGACGCCGAAAAGGCGAGTACCATTACTATCCAGCCCATTGACCACTACCCCGGCCTGCTGGATGCAGCCATTATCTTTAGCGATATTTTGGTGGTGCCGCAGGCTCTGGGCATGAAAGTGGAGATGAAGGAGGGCCTGGGACCCCATTTCCCGGATCCGTTGCGGAAGATCTCCGACATTGAGAAGCTCAACTTCTCGCCCGATGTGTCCAAGGAGCTGGCGTGGGCCTTCAAGGCCATCACTCTTACTCGCAAGAAGTTGGATGGCCGGGTGCCACTGCTGGGCTTCTGCGGTGCACCCTGGACGCTGCTGGTGTACATGGTCGAGGGCGGTGGCTCGAAAATGTACCGCTTTGTGCGCGAGTGGATCTACAAGTACCCCGACTCAGCCCACAAGGTGCTGAAGCTGGTGTGTGACACGTGTGTGGAGTTTCTGGCGCTGCAGGTGCAGGCCGGTGCGCAAATGGTGCAGATCTTTGACTCGTGGGCCGGTGAGCTGGGCCCCAAGGAATTCCGAGAGTTCTCGCTGCCGTACCTCAAGGACATCGCCAAGCGGCTGCCCAAGCGGCTCCAGGAGCTGGGCCTCGAGCCTGTACCCATGACGATTTTCGCCAAGGGTGCCTGGTACGCAATCGACGACCTGTGCGATACCGACTACAACACCATCTCGCTGGACTGGCTCTACGACCCCGAGCTTGCTCGCAAGAACGTCAACGGCCGCAAGGTTCTGCAGGGCAACCTCGACCCGGGCGTGATTTACGGCTCCAAGGAGACCATCACCCGCAAGGTGGAGGAGATGATTGCCGGCTTCGGCGGCGGCAAGCAGGGCTATATCATTAATTTTGGCCATGGAACCCAGCCGTTTATGGACCCCGAGAACATTGGCTGGTTCCTGGAGGAGTGCCACCGTGTGGGGAAGCAGTAGGCCCATTACAAGCAGCTATGTTTTAACGAGCTTAAAAAAAAGCCTAGACGGCGTGAAGAATTACATGTATGAAAGCACAACTAGAAGTATGAAGCACTATTAGAAGTATGAAAACACGCAAGCATGTCAATTAATGAATACAATAAAGATTTTCCGTAGAGAAAGCTCTACGCCAGCAAGTTGACCAGCGGGAGGTGGCCAGTAGAAGTTGGCCTGAAGAAGCTGGCCAGCAGAAGAAGTTGGGCCCAGTTCGGACTCTCGCGGTAGAATAGTCAGGACTGAGAATCCTTTTGGCGGAGCATGCAAATCAGATTTTGCCTTGAGACTCATGCGATGTCCGGTGCTCGGTGCTGCCATACATCGTTAGGCCATGCCCCATCCGCTCGACCACGCGGTGCCGGGCAAGCGAGATCTCGTCTTCAAACTCGCGCAATGCCCGGTGCTCGGTGCCCCCAAATAGCAGCCCCATCAGGCCCTGAGCCAGGCCCGTGAAACTGAGAACAAACGTGGCCAACACAAAGATAAAGCATACATAGGCGCGGCCGTTGGCTGCCGCCCACCACGATCCAATTAGTAGCCCGATGATCACGAGCACCGACACAACAAAGTGCGACGTGCGCCAGTACACCTGCCACCGCGCGGTCGGGCGGTAGTCGTTGATCACCTTGAGGATGCCGTCGTACATTTCCACGTCAAGCGTGTACTGGTGGGTAGTGGGGATCGACGAGCGGCCGGTGAGGCTCGACGGCGCCAGCGCCGTGATGGAGAATGCAGCAGAAATGCCAAAGTGGTCCGAAACCGAGCCCACGCCAGGCTCGGGCTCGGTGAACTGCACCTTGCAGTCGGTGACCCGGGCCATGCTGGCGTCAAAGAAAATATAGTCCAGCCGCTGGGCCCGGTGCAGAGGGTAGTGCGCGCGCCAGCTGTTGAGCTGGCTATCGGAAGTAACGCCGGCCACGTCGATCTGTTCCTGAGGCGTTAGCGTCGCCATGTCGACGTCGAGCTCGCCATGCAGCGACGGCCATGCGTCCGAGAGCCCTCCCACCCGTTCAAAGAGCTGGTGCGTCAACGAGCCAGGCCGCGAGTTGAGGTCGCCCACCGCAATGGTTATGCATCGCGCAGCAGTGGCCCGGTGTGCGATCCGCGCCATATCCCATGCCTGCGCGGTGCGGTGACAGGTATATGCAGCGTCACCGGGGCCATAAGGCGCATGCAAATGGGCATTAAGAATCTGGATCTGCGCGCCCGAGGGATGCGAGATCACGCAGCATCCCACCGCCTTGCCGACGTACCAGTCGCCTCTGAAAAAGGCCGAGGGCCGGCCGTTCAACGGGAACCGGTGGATCCAAGCTTGTTCGATTGGCCAGCGACTGAACGTCATAAGCCCCGGGCCAGCAATGATTCCCGAGTAAAACCGCTTCGAGTACGGAAGCGCCGCGCCAATCGACTTCTTCAATAGCTCGGCGTCTTCGTCCACCCACACTTCCTGCAAGGCAATAACATCATAATCGTCGGGCGCCGCGGCTAACCGGCGCGCGATCGTGGCAATGCGCTCCTTGCGGACCTTTGCCAGTCCTTTAAGGCCCCAGCAGTTTAAACTGAGAACTCGAACTGGCTGTACTGTGTCGGAGTCATGGAGACTGCTCGAGCGGGCAGGTTCCATTTATCCTGACGTAAACAAAAATATGTCAATAGTCGGAAACTATGATGCTGACCCGTTGGTGGTGTGCGGCTTAGGGTGCCGAGGGCGTTGAGGCAGCTAAGGCAGGGGGTTCTGAGACAGCTGACGCAGCAGAGGCAGGAGGGTGCTGACTGGGCTTGTTTGGGTCGGGGAAGCGGTTACTAAGCAAAGGGGTGTTGGCGATCGCCGTTCCTTGGGGGAACTGGAACCCAAAAGAGATCGGCAGGGGCATTCTTCGGGGCCGAGTCAATGCAACACGTGACATTACCTCAGATCGTATGACCCCCCGCATGCTTGCTGTTAAAATGTATATGGTGTTTGGCAACGTGTATGAAGTCCTTATCCTTCCGTTGGGCAAGTCATCGGCACGTGTTTCGCCTGCGCAAACACGGCGCTGTTGATGTCTTCTCAATGTGAGATCTAGAGCTTTCCTTACATATCTATTATTGGTCGGGCATACCAGAATGCGCAAGGGTAGGGTAAAAGGCATAGGCAAGATGCATTAATAATAGCAGAAACGGCCGGTCCGGCAATCACAACGACCGAGAAAATACTTTAATGGCGCTCCGGAAGAGCTGGTAATGCCCTCTTCAAACTACGGAACTATGGCCAGCTGTAGCGATACTATTAGTCCGGAACCAGGAGGCGAGGCATAACTTACTTTAGCGATGACTTTAAAATTGACCAGGGTGGCGTCTAGAAGTAGCCCACTAGGGTTACGATTTGCCCCTTCCCCGCACGGAGAATCGCGGGCAACGGGGAAACTACAAGCGACAGCCCCCTGGGGTAGCAGGCACCATCACGAGACGTTTCAAACAATTTTAGTTCTATATCTACATTTCAAACCATCGCTCAAGTCGCAGAAGTGCGCGCGCTGAATAAACCGCTGCTTGTGCTGCGGCCAGTGTTGGTGTCTATGCGTGCGAGGGCACGGGTTGCCAACCTACCCGGTATCTCCCTGCCAAGGATTTGTCAACTGCCCCCCCATCGTTGTCCTAGAAACCTAAAAGCGGGGAAGCACCCTGGCTATAGCATTTAATTAATAGCCGACCTCAAGCCTGGCCCGACTAGCGGGTAAATAGTTACATAGGGG
Organism: Wickerhamiella sergipiensis; assembly: GCA_030563925.1. NCBI lineage: Eukaryota > Fungi > Ascomycota > Dipodascomycetes > Dipodascales > Trichomonascaceae > Wickerhamiella > Wickerhamiella sergipiensis. Next base: position 394,412 of record JAJMKN010000002.1, read on the forward strand.
ATCTCCATCGAATGCCCAGCATCCCAGCAATCTGCAGCCTCGCTGATACATGACGCTGCATCCAGTGCAAATCCCTTTTGGAACCCTGCATCTGGCAACCCCTCTGCATGTGCGCTCAGATTCAATGGGTCAGCTCAGTGATGCAAGGCGAGATGCAAGCCGGCCCGTAAGTCAGCGCCAAGTCAGCGATGGGGGACTGCTCCTCACCCTGCTGCAAGATGGGAGGCCAAGCATCTGGCAAAAAACTCAAGGGGAAATACCTTTTATAGGCGGAGTTGATACAGATCAGCTATTTTCCTTGTTGTTCTCAACCTCGTGCAATAGTTACTAAATGCCTCGTCAGCGCGTTTGGGGGGCGCGTGTAGCGTACCTGCCGTGTTTTTTATCCCGCGCATGCCCCCCTCTCTGCTCCAAGACTTTCTGTCAGTGCATGACGTTACCCCAACATCACGCATGCATACCGCCTGCTTAAGTAACAATCTGATAACCGGTAGCTCATTGCCCCGACTGTCAATATATGTATGGCCTAAGCGCCCGACAATACGAATCTACCACTCACCCAATCCAACTGCCGGACCACATACAAGACCCTATCTATTGGGTCCGTTGCTGCTGTGTATCCGTTTAGTACTCTTCTCCCTTGCGAACGGAATCTGTAAAGGCGACCATCTCCTGTCGGCGTGCTCTACCCAGAACCTCATTTCACCACCACCACTACTTCTGCATAATTTTATCTGCTGCTCCATTAATTTGGTACCGATTAATTGGGACTAGATTTTTCTGCGCTTTTATTTAACTTGGGCTCCTATCCCCAACCACCTCGATCTGTCTATTTCTTTCTCTGTCTGATTTTCTCCTCCGTCGGTGGCACTCTATCTTCCTCCTTGTCCAACAGTTAATCATGGTTCTTGTTGATGGCGTTAAATATGCCTGCAACCGCTGCATCCGTGGCCATCGCGTCTCGGGATGCAATCACACTGACCAGCAATTATTTATGATCAAGCCAAAGGGTCGGCCATCCACCCATTGCTCGCATTGCAAGAACAGCCGGCGCACCCGCAACGCCCACGTAAAGTGCACGTGCGGTGCTGAAAGTGTGTCCAAGCCTGACAACTGCAAGTGCTCGGTCACGAACCGCTGCGTCTGTACCAACAAGAGCAAGCATGCTCGCACCAAGTCCTTTGATCCTCCTGCCACTTTGCCGCCCCGCGCGTTGAACAATGGCTCGCAAGTCGATCTGTCCAAGCTGGCTGGAGCTCGCCGGTTCGAGGCTCTGCCCAACGACTTGACGCCGTCGGGCAAGCTGGGTACTGGCACGCCTCACAAAGATGAGTCGTATTTTGATGGCTACTTCAGCCTCTCGGCTCCGGGTACTCACACTGCACCTCAACACCGCTTCCATGCTGGCCATGCAAGCCACGGTAGTGAGGAGAGCATTGGCCTCGGTGATGTCAGTCCTGCCTCGAGCGGGTCTGGCCATCATTATCCCGGCGGCTACTTTTACGCCAATAGCGCTGCTGGTACCCCGCTCACTGCCCCTCCGCTAATGACGCCCAACGGGTTGGACAACCAGAACTATGATTCGTCCGACTTGCCGCCTGGCGAGTACACGCCCGCAACTTTGGGCCAGCTACAGTCGTTTACGTTGCATGATTATTCGGCTACCTATCCGCCCCCGGCCCAAGACCCGCTCACGTCGCTACCCAACGAACGTCGCCGCAGCTCGCTCGCGGCACTGTTACCTAACAACCCTCGGCGTCACAGCCAGGGACCCGGACAGGTTCCGGAACCGGCTCCGTTGACCGATGGCCCGCATGACGTCGAGTACCCTCCGGCGCAAGTCATGACTGGGATCAATTATTTATACTGAATGACGGAAGTTTTCTTCCTGAAACCTTCTCTGAGGGGTACTCCTTGCGTTACCTTCTCCCGTTGCAGCGCAACCTTTTTTGTTCTACGATTCTAATTACCGCTGTTACATAGTTCATTCACTCGTTCAATATCTGTTACAGACGACCCCAGGCCACCAAGCATCAAGGAATCAGTAGATATTTTGTAGATAGCTGCGGTGATGATGTGATACTTATCAGACGATTGCGTATTTTTACCTCACGTCAAACGTATTTTTTGATCCGCATACGATGAGTTAACCTTATCGGTCTAGAAGAGCATGGGGCCTGCGTGCACCAGGCTCAACTATCAACAGCTTCGATCTATCTTTATAACAAGCCCTGGCACATATCGCTAAACTTCCCCACGTCTCTATTTCTTTCTATTTATAAACCCTGCAATTTCTATTTCAGTAATTATTCCCTGCGTCATGCCCAAAATATTACACCTGCAGGCGTGCCTCACCTCATGCATGCACGAAATGTGTAGCACTGCATCTAAGCGGTGCCTGCCGAGTCAAATACAGGGTAACCGCGGCCATAAGTTTCTGGTAAGTGGGTTCGCTTTTTCAAAACAAAAAGGCAGGTGGTAAATTTCCTAGTTTAGTATTCCCGTTGCGGAGAGGAAAACCCGGACAGGCTCTATCCTGCCCTGGTCGTGGGTAGCTGCATAAAATAGAATTCGCCCGCTGCCACAAGACGATTGCACCAACCCAAAGCAGCAATTTTGCAATCTTCTCCAAACCTCGCCCTCTTAATTCTTTGACCATAGCTTCCGATCTGCCTCTTCTGAGAACTCTCTACGTGGAAGAGCCACAATCGCAGTTGAACGATCGCGAATTTTTCTGCAGTATCCAGCTACGACAATGCCTTCGTATAACGGCCCCCGAGCTCCGAATCGCCGCTGGTCGTCGCGGTTCAATAAAATCTGGAGATCAACTCCACCCTCCAGCCCATTGCAAATTTCAGAACCCACTCTTAAATCTACAACGACTCCGTTAGTGTCCATGGAAGGTGAGCCATTGTTTGAGAAGCCCCAGGCGGAGGTGGTGACCGAATCAAAGCCTCGTGTAGGCCCCCGAAGCTCGTCATTATCAACGCTATCCAATGCAAGTGTTTATCTTGTCCATGAAAAAGGCGATTGTGACTCGTTGGCTGCGCTACCCGAACTCACCGAGCTGTATGAGAGCTCCAATACTACCAGTATGTCGCCGCAATCGGGTCAAATGACTTGTGATCCAAGGTCTGCTCGCCGTCAGGCAGAGCTTGAGCGTATGCTGGATGTCAAGGACCACCGAATTCAAGAGCTAGAGAACATGAACAAAGTGTTGTCGGGCCAGCTGGCTATGGCCAAGACATTGGCTCAATCTACAGAGCTAGAAGCTAAACTCACAATCGTGGAATACCGCGCAGCTCTAGAGCAACTCAAAGAGGTCAGAGTTCACGAACTCAAGGAGCGCAACAGTATTCAAGTGTGCCAAACCGTTCTGCCTTCTAGTTCGAAAAACAGTCCTCAGGCGTCATCAAGGTACCTGCCGCATCTGATGGCCCAAGCACTTTCCGAAAACAAACCGCTATCTTCTCCTTTGGAGTCGGCTCGATCAATTCCCGCTAAAGCCGTTGCCGGTAGACCCATTTCAACTATGTCCAGAGCTCGAGGTCTTCGGCCGTTACTACCAATCACAGGCTAATATAATCTCAAGTACAGAGTCTAAAAAAATGCTGAAAACAGAAAAAATGTCCGCTCCCCTACTATCAAACTACATCTGTAGGGCTGAAGATGCCGTTAGCGAAAAGAGCGGGAAATTGGTACTCTAACCAGCCCAGAGAGCACGGGGCGTAAAATCTTTTCCTAGCGACCCGAACGCTCTCTCACTGGTAGGTTACTAAGTTTACTGCAGTGGTAACTAGACTTGATTTCGCCGGAGTTATTGCCGTCAAAAAATTTAAAATGTTGTTGAGCTCAAGTGGATGTTCGCTTAAAAAACGTCAACATCCAAGGATTTTAAAATTAACTCTTATAAATATAGCCGCTACAGCGTTTGGAGGCCCTGCCTGGTCGCTCATCAAACTGCAAAGGGTCGGCCCATGTTAGTCACTTGACGATCAAAAAGATGTGGTCCAAGTTGAAGCTCCAGGGAGCCAACCTCGAGATTTTCCGCTTCACATGCTACATCAGCATGCCTATTCTGTTGATGTTCTACGTGGGTTATAATACTGATAGCAAACTCAACGTTCCGGACTTTTGGCCTGATCCGGCTCGGCTGAACCAGATCCCTAAAGACCGTGTTGAGCTTAAGCGTGAGATCGAGCGGATGCGGCAGGCCCGCGAGGCCAAGCGGGTTGCTAAAGAAGCTGCTGCGGCCGGAAATACCGACGACAATTGATGCAGCATGCTTTCACCGTCAGAATGGCCTGCCGAGATTCACCCCGGAGGCTACTAAAAAGTGTACATATTTATCGAGGTTATTACTTATAAACGCTATTAGGGACCGGTTTAAAGTGGCTTGGAACTTCAAATTGAAGCAAAGGATAACTGAAAAGATTCTTTTGAACCCTCTCTCGTAGACGCTCTATCATAAACACCTGAGCGTTGAGAGGGCCTCTCATCTGTCATCATGGAGCAGCAGCCTCAGGCGGAACGCACGCTCATGGAGCGGTTGAAAGATTCGTCGCATCCGGTGGCATTGGTTTTCTTTTTATTTTTTCGGATTGCTCCTTTAGCACTATATTTATTCGGCATGATCTTCACCTCGAATTTCGTGCTGGTGTTCATTCTGGTGTCTGTTCTGCTGGCGGCAGACTTTTGGACCGTCAAGAACATCTCGGGAAGACTGCTGGTCGGTTTGAGATGGTGGAACGAGACTGCCGAGGACGGCTCGTCGATCTGGGTCTTTGAGACCGCAGACCCCCAGCGCTACATCAACCCAATCGACTCAAAAGTCTTTTGGATGTTTGTGTATGCCACGCCGGCCGTGTGGGTTGTATTTGGCTTCCTGGCCATTCTAAAGTTCCAGACCATCTGGCTTTTGCTGGTGATTCTGGCATTGGTACTGACTTTCACCAATACGTTTGCATTCAGCCGCTGCGACAAGTTTTCCAGAGCCAACAGTATTCTGGGCTCAGTGTCGGGCGGCCTCACCAGCAGAGTGCTAGGGCTGGCCACGCGGTTCTGGCGCTAGTAATATAAAACGAGATTGTAAAGATAAATTATACTTCATTATATACAGGTATCACTGTTCAACCATGTTGAGCAGCGATTGTTCACGCGTGTAGTACTGGCGAAGGATGGACCGGATCGTGTTGATGGCATCAAAGTCCTCCCGCTCGGCGCACACTGATAGCAGCGGCTCGAGATGGACCCGGCGCCATCGGAACATCTTAGCAGTAGATTTGACCAACTGAATAGCCTCGTCGATCTCGCCGCAGTCGCCAAGCAGTTCCACCATATCCCGGGCGAACCGTACATCCGACTGGTCGCGGATCTTTTTGGGCAGGTTTTTGAACGCATCAGTGCGTCGCCATGCTCCCCGTTCAACCCACACCTGTCTGGCGAATTCCATATCCCGGAACTTGATCGCAGCCAACAGGGCCTGGCGGTAAATATCGATTCCGCGCTCAAGAGAGACGTGCGCCAGCGACGATTTGGTGGTCGAAGGAACAGTCTCTTCACCAAGTATCTGCACACCAGGCAGCACAGCACTCGCATTTGGGTACGTCAGCTCTTCGTATCTGCGCTTGTATTCTTGGATGTCGCCGATCTCAGAAGCCAGCTTCAGGTAACTGAAAACCGCCGGGCGGGCGCTCGCGTCCGACATAGAAGCACGCGATTTCACTTGAAGAGTATCGGGGCGGTGTTCGGCAAAGTACTTGAGCATAGCCTCGGACTCTGCCAGCACCAGTTCTGGGCTAAGCATCGTCAAGGGCAGCATAGGAGGCATGTTGGGTCCTGCCAACGAGTTCACATCCAGAAGCACCTTTGAGCGGATCTTGGCTCCCATCGGCGATGCGAGGACCTTGGAGACTTCTCCCGTGTGCCGAGTGTACGCATTGAATAAACAAGTAACGGCAAAGCTGTCAGGGTAGGTTTCGGGCCGGCGACACAGCTGCTGGAAAAGTGCTCGGCACAGCAGAAGCTCGCCAGTGGATCCGCACAGGTAGAGAAGGGCATTGACACTTTCTCTGCCGACAGCAAGACCGCGGTCCATCATTTCCACAAAAAAGTGCCATGCTTTCAGGTGGGTCCGCGCTTCACGCGAACATGCGTAGACCAGAAGGTTATAAGTCTCATGGTTAGGCTGCAGGGCGCCACCGGGACGGCTGAGCATCTCCTCGTAGAGGTCAAGCGCCTTGTTGACATTATGTTGCTTGGCTGCAGCCAGGATCATCGAGTTGTACATCTTCGTGTCCGGCTGGGTTTCAGCAGAGATGTACTTGAGGTTGTCAAAGATGTCGAGTGCCTGGGTGTAATCGCGGTGCTGGATGCATGCTTGCAGTACCGTGGTATAAATAGGCAAAGTAGGAGCGAGGCCCTGCTCTTCCAAGCGGTTCAGGACGTTTGTAACGGCGTTCAGATTTTTGGTTTTGAAGTTGGCCTTGGCAACGTGTCCAAACGAGTGAACGGTCGGCGATGGTGATGCACTCAGAAGACGCTCTACATCTTCGACAGCACCAATCTGGGCATACCCACCCATTAAGCCGTCTCTCAGAAACTGAGTTGGCACGAGGTTTGCATCGTTCAGCATCTTTTCGAGTGTGGCAGCCAAATAGCCTCGCTGAGCCACCGGAATTTGCACAACTAGTTTCTGGATGTCTTGAACGGGAAGCCCGCTGAAACCACCCTTTTCCTTGAGCTGCTCTAGCACATTACCCCAGTTCTTTCCTGCCTCAACCAGCACTGGAACACTTCCATTGTCAAGCCTAGACTCAATCGAAGGAGGTAGGCTTTGAGCTCGAAAATTAGGGACCTTGAGCGGTTTGGATTTATTGGAGAGCTGTTTCAAGCCTTTTTCCAACATGGCGAGATCGGTTTCTTGCACCGGTGCGGAAGTATCGATTGAAAGGCTTCTTGCCGCATCTTCTTGACGAGCTTGGTCTTCCTTGGTTCTTAAAAAAGTTCGCACTTTGTTCTGTTCTTCGCGGATACTTTTAAGGTCGGCCTGCAATTGCTTTTGTTGATCCCGAAGTGATGGCTGTGGTCTTTGCATTCGAGTTCCTGATCGAGGAAACGAGGATGATCGTTGTGATTTAGCAGGAACATACACTGTTCTACAAAAAAGACAATAGCGATTCCATTGTGATATTAATGTACCGTGGAATGGAGGGCGCAATTTCGCCCTCGTGTGAGGGATCATGAATGAAAAATAATTTAGACCTGACCTAACCTATATGCCAAAATTACATCATCAGATTTCACCAACATTAATCCAGTGCGAGACCAGATCTTTTCTGGGGGAGAACCTCATCTTGCCTCATCAGAAACGTCCGTGACTAAGCGACCTATCGAGATCCTAAATGACGTCGACCGACTCCGGGTTGTCATGGAGCCCGCAGTGATAGTACCCCCTCCTAGTGTTTCACGGATGTTTCAGCGGAAAATTACAACGGCGTGATGATACAGTCACGCTAGTCTGCCCATGCAAATATAGGGTTGGAAGATTCTCGCTTAAAGCAAGGGTTTAAGAGTTGCCCGCTATAGAAAGAATTAAGATTTGGAAACTAAAGAGAAGCGGAGGAATGTATCGTCGCTAAATATGACCCCCCTGCATGGATAAACTCCCCAGCATGTAATGGAGAATTAGTCATGGCGCCGCTCCAGGGCAAGGAAGTCAGTCTGGAGGCCCGAAGGGTCGGGGGTGTAGACCTGCCGGTGAGATGTTGGGCCGAGATTAGCGGGTGCTGCGCCATTTATCATTGTGGAGCAGGTACGAGGGACCCGATCCAGCCCTGTTCTAGAGGGCAAAAGTGCGGGTGCGAGTTATGTGATTGTAAGAATTATTTTTCAATCGTATAGTCGTGAAACCGAAACTACCTTTGAAGCAGAAGAACTTTATTTTGAAACTGGTCAGTCGGCCCACCAAAGATCTACAGTGGCCGAGGTGATTGCCAAACAAGCAAAATTCATTAAAACTGTAGCTATGGAAAAGACCTCATTTTCGTTGAGGGGAGCAAGGGAGAGCGAGCGGTATATATGTGGGTGAAAATAGCGAATACAGGAGAAGTATGCAGCCAGTCATGCACCATGACATTAGCACCATCCTATGCCCAAATTAGCGTGCGGCTGGGCATTTTGCGTTGATTCCGGGCGGTCTAGTTCCCCCGCGAAACCCCGCCATCTCGGACATAAATCTGTTAATTATCTTAAATATTTGTCCGAGATAAGGTGCTTGGGTTGAGCAGGGGAACTTTACGCGTGGCCGCATGCATGGCTGCCCTGCCAACAGGGTGATGCGCAGACCCTTTGTGTACGCCCTAGCCTCGACATCCATTTTTAGAAGCCGGCGGCCCGCATTTCGCAATCTCGAATAGCCGAAGAAAAAAGGCCCACAGGCACTCAATTGACAAAATGTAGCTATATTCGGGTTAATTAGCCTATGCTGTAAAATCCAAAGATTATATGCGTCAAAAGACATGGGGCTATGCCGGGGTCATGGGACAACAACGACACAGATGTGCCGATTCCAGTTGCTGCTGCAGGGAGGGTTTGCATAAGCTGCAGCTGACAGGCTCTGCCTCCCAAATTACAGACCATCCCAGCCGCCTTGCATCTGGACAAGTGAACTTGGAGGGCTTTTGGCAAAAGTCACCCCATCACTTTCACCAGACCTCCGCACTTTAAAAACTACCACAACTTGCAGTGCCTGACACTAAAGGCTACTGTTATTCCCCCTCTTTTTATCTCAGTCGGCCTCCTGTTAATCCCGCTGTTTCCGGCACGGTGCCACTGGTAAAAAAGCCTTGTTTTCTGTGACGTAGCCGTCTCACACTGAAACCTCTAATCCATTTGCATTCTGGTTTCGAACTTCGAGCTTGCATCTCTCTTTCAAGTGAATACAGGCAGTTCTTTCCCGCACTATCTTGACGTCCCCTTAACTCTTGGTAGCAGATTGACCCAATCTTGTGCGTGAACCCTCGGTGCAAACCAACCAACAAACCTCAAAAAAAATCATCTCTATTGACTACTGTTAAAAGAGCGGTGTACTAACTTTCCTACGGAAATTACCTTTCCATTGACGTGAATCTTTCCTCTCTCTGGACCCCCTAAGGACCCCCTAGGAACCACCCCCTTTCCCCTTCAAAACACAAAACCCCTTTCTTGAACACCAAATCGACCACCAGTCTTTCTAGGCCTTCAATCGAATTGAAATGGCCTATCAATATCAACACTATTCACAGCAAAGGAGCCCACGCCCGAGCTATGCCAGTAATGGCGGCTGGAACCCGGGCTATGGCCAGGCCCCTGTTTATCACTATCCAAACCATGGACATTGGAATGCTGGCCGATCGCTTTCTGCCGGCAACCTGTACCAGCAGCAGTACAATGCGACCCAGCCGGCTCGGCAAGCAGTGCCCTATCCTCGGCAGCGAACGGTATCCTACAACGATGCCAGCCGTAGCCAGAGCATGCCCTCGCTCAATGCTAGTTTGGACCCCTCAGTAACGGCTGTGCCCGATCGATATCATCGATCTCGGCCGTCTGTCGGCAGCAGCCCGAGCTTGAAAAGTTTCGAGCTGGACTCTACGTCCACGCAGACGTCCACGAACTCGTCGTGCTCACTGCCTGATGAGGACATGGCATACTACAATAAGCAGCCCATTGCTCGCAGAGATGGCCAACTGTCGGTTGAGCGGTCCAGAGGAAGACCTAAGAGCGTCTCGCCACGCTTGCCAGAGCATACTCAGGCCGCTCACCAGACTCATCAGGCTCACCAGTCTCACCAGACGCACCAGGCACACCAGGCACACCAGGCACACCAGCATGAGTACCAGCCTCAGAGTAAGCCTGAGCCAATGGCGCAGTCTCCTCGCCGACTGAATGTGGCGACCGATCGAGCGGCATCGGTGGACGGCTCGCCCATCCACGCCCCGTCGTCGCCGCGGCCGTTGCAGCCGTCCGGCACACTGGAGCCGCGCTCGAATGCGGGTGCTGGCCCTCCTGTGATGAGGCCCTTGGTGCTGCCGTCTGACCTCAGAATGCGGCAAGCGCAGTCTCAGCCTGACAGATCGACCAGTGCCAGTAGCTCTACGCCGTCCACACCTGTACATTCCGAGTCGCCCAAACCAAGCCCGCCAGCGTCGGCCTACCCGGCCGCGAACGTGCCCCAGGCACGTGGTATGGAACACACACGCACAGCTACCGGAGCCAGTATCCCGCGCCCCGTATCGAGCTCGGCTCTACAGGGCCCGCCAATCACGCGTGTGCCTCCTACCACCACCCCGACCATGTCGTCGGCTGCGCATCTGCGGAGCCAGAGCACCACGGCGCTGCCCAGCCGCGGTCCTCAGGTCACTACGGCGCAAGTGGGCCATGCCGCGGCCCTGCGTCGGGCTGAGACCGCGCCGGCGCTGAACCGGTCGCAGTCGCTGGGCTCGAAGATCAAGGGTCTATTTAAGAGCAAGTCCAAGCGCGAAAGCTCCAAGGGCCTGCGCCACAGTGACTCGATGAGCACTATTCGCACCACCGGCACTACGTCGTCCCGCAGCATTGCTGATAGCGACGCTATGTCCGTGATGTCGACTAAGTCGACTGCGTCTATGTTCTCGCTGTCGTCGGTGCGCCGAACAAGCAACCGCCTGTTCCGCCGCCAGAGCAGCACCGACATGTCGGTGCCGCAGTCGCCGAGCTTCGAGGTCCTCACCCCTTCCTCGGCGGCACAGACCCGTGGCAATGCTATCCCGCGGCCCGCGAGTACCATCAGCCTGCCGGCAGTCTCTACTGCGCGCACATACGAGCCCCGGGTTTACGAGAACCCCATGGTCGGCCACCGGCGCTCGTCCAGCGCGCCACGCAGCCCCAGCATGACGACAGGGCCATCGTTGCCGTCCATGCGTTCCTCGCCGTCGATGCGTTCCTCGCCGTCGATGCGTTCCTCGCCATCGGATCCGATCTCGCGTAGCCCTGCGCCTGTGGGGTATACTCTGCAGGATACAACTGTGGCCGATGCTCCGCGTTTGGCCAACCAGCCCGACACTCCGGCTAAGCCGTCGATCACGCTGCGGAGCCCATCCGCTAGCCGGAGTCACACCCCCAGCCAGAGCCCTGAGCGGAACCCTGAACGGCGCCGTGGAGAGAGCCCAGACCCTCAGCGGTCGCCTGTAAAGCAGGACGCCGAGGCTGACACTGATGCCGACGCTGAATCGCTTGCCCTAGCCGCCAGCTCGACTGTATTCCCGCGCAAACTCGACGACGAGGGCGTAGCCACGATCCTCACGTCCCTTGACCGCAAGGCCAGTATCGAGCGGCAGCTCAGCCGCAAGAGCAGCCGTCGCAGCCAGAAGGAAGTCGAGGAAGCCAAGGTCCCCAACGCGCTGGAGGTTCCGATGTCGTCGCCGTCGCTGTCGCCTACTGGCTCTGCCAAGTCGGCCACGCCTTCGATGACACCCTCGCTGGCCCCGTCTATGGCTCCTTCACTGACCACGTCGGTGGCCCAGTCACTTGCCCCCTCCTCGGCCGCGGCCGAGTCTCCTACTGCGTCGCCCGCAGTATCCCCGGTGGATTTCGGCATTGGCGCCATTGATCCTGACGACTCTCTGGATCTTAATATTCTCGAGTTCCCGTCTACCCTCAGCGACTTGGACCTGTCCTTGCCTGCAGGACGACTGGAGCTCTCCGAGCCAAAGCCTCGGTCGGTGCTGGCAACCACTGTCACCCCTGCCGGCCACCGCCGCCGCAAGACAAAACCTCGCAAGCGAGGTGGCCTGCGGTTTGCGTCGCAAGTCGGATTGATGTACACCTACTCGAGCGTGGACTACGACAGATCGTCTCGTGAGGCGATCTGCCATCAGCTCAACCCCCAGGTCGCGGTACAGATTCGTCGCGAACTCAACTCTTTTAAGCTAGAGATGGAGGTCCACGAGGATTCCCGCGGCTACACCCACTTTTTCTGATGCATGCATTCATTTATTAGCAGTGCCCTCCTTATGTTCGTATTCTTGGTAGCCCAGTGAATAGTTAAATTAAATGTCGCCTCGGAGTCCCGCGCTACGGCGGAGACAATGCTTTCCGTTTGGGCGTAGGGAAGTCCAAAATAGGAAATATTGGTTATTCAACCATAAAAATTTGGCATGGCCATGCAAGCCCAGAGCAGATGCAGCTCAAATGTAGCTGCGACGTTGTTATAGTATTAGAAGGCAAGTATTTTAGAGGCAGGTCTGCTCGACACCCATTTCATTGTAGCAACTTTTGAACCAACCCTCGAAAGCCGCTAGTGCACCAAGCTCTTCACGATAGTTGCCATCAAATTTTGATTCTTCTGTATGTCTGTCGCCTATTTTGACCAAACTTCGCCGACCATGTGCGAATCGCTATCACCAAACGCCGGTGCTGTGCTGTGGATGGAGCTGGTCTCTAGAGTTCCCCAGCATAGTGGCCTCAGTTGGAAAGTCTCGGATGTACTGGAGACGCATAGACGAGAGATGCTCCGCCGCATCGTGCCCGGTACGATCAGGTTAGCCGATGTTGGCCACGTCAAGGCCCAGATGATCTTCCAACGCAATAATTGCCCACGACCACTGTCCGAGCCTTTGGTGAGACGGCCGTCTTCCCTAAGATATGAAATGTCTCCAGAGGATGTAGAGGAGGAATCAGACTCGTTGGGTTCTGCCAGCTCGCGGTCGTCAGTACAGTCCACGCCGTCGCCGTCGCTGGATGCCGCTCTGGAGCCCGAGGTCGAAGCCGATACTGTTGCTGAGGAGATAGCCTTTTATACGGACCCAGAACCTGTGGTTCCGGAAGAGATGGGTTCGCCGGCATTGATGCATTATCTTGGTCTCCAGGACGAAGCTGTTTCCGATGGCCAACAAGAGTCGGGCAACAGCCGTGCCTCACAGCTTCTGGAAATGCTACTGGAATGCCATACTCCCTATCAGCGCCTTCCGAGTGAGAAGGTGACCACCCGAGATATCTCCTGGCCCCTGGAGACTATGTACACTAGCCTCGCGGATCGAGACACCAAGTTCTCGACAGACCGCATCTCAAAGTCGGCAGCGGGCGCATGCAAAAGGGCAAAGGCCCACAAGGTATCTCTAAAAGGCGACACTAAGCTCACTGGAAAAGGCTTCACTTTGAAGAAGCTACGGGCAAATTTTGCCGAGCTCAGACGCTATATTCCTCGCCAATCTTCATGCCACTAGTTTCATATGAGCTTCCATTTTGCTGGGCTAAGGTAGGAAAAAATAACTGTTAGTCAATATTTCTAGCAATTTTACTCTACAAGGGCGTGCCTATAGTCCCCAATTGCAATTTCACGGTGAAGCTGTCCCTAAAGTTGACCATCAATCACCAGGCTCCCGACAACCCAAGCTGACAATGCTGCCTGGATATGTTGTGCCAGGCCAAACGATCTGCCCAGTTGCAGAAACAGTGAAGGGAAAAACACCCAAATACGAAGCCGGACGTGGAGTTGAATTAACAGACAATGGTCTAGTCAGTACTCTGCTTGGCAAGCTCGAGCTGGAAGAGCTGCCTGTCCCGGAGACAAGCCGTCAAAAATTTGCCAAACCCGCTCCGATATACAGATTGAATATCGCCAATTCGTTCACAAATCCTTATGCCAGAGACGACAGTAGCTCGGCACACAACTCTCGCCGGAGCTCTTCGCAGCTTCCAGAGGTTGGCGATGTGGTCTACGCTGTGGTTACACGGCTGGCGTCTGACCAGGTCCATCTTCGAGTGCTGGTTGTGGAGGCCCGTGGCACCATTCTAGCCGATGAGGGCACGGGATCTGATGGCCAAAATTCCGCAGGCGCTGTCCGGTGCGCTGCAGGCACGGTTGGCAACCTTGGCGAGTTGGGCGAGGACTATGGTGCAGTGATTCGTTTGCAGGACATTCGGGCTACTGAGAGAGATAAGGTCAAGGTTCAAGACTCGTACCGCCCCGGAGATATTGTTCGCGCAAAAGTTTTGAGTGTTGGCGATGGCTCTAATTACTATCTCACAACTACCTCCAGTGACCTGGGAGTGGTCTTTGCCAAGAGCGCCAGTGGGGTTCCGATGGTTCCTGTGGACTGGCAAACGATGAATGCGACTACCACTAATGAAACCGAATCTCGCAAATGTGCGAACCCGTTTGTATCCTAGACATACTCGATGAAGATAGCATTAGCACATTCTGTCCAACAATCTGGCACCTTCCCGAGTAGGAAAGTCTCTAAATCTATATGAACCCACCGTGCGGTCCCCTGCTCTGAAAGCCAGCTTAAGTATGATGTCCACCGCCCGGGCACCAGAGCTTGTGCCTGATAATGTGTCAAGCGCCCCTTCGGAAACGGATACGCCTGCGGCAAGCTCGAGGAGCTCAGTCGGTGAGGCAATATCAGCTCATTCGCCTGGGGTACCGGTCAAAAAATTAAACGTCAGATTCACAAAGAAGAACCTGGACATTGCTAGCTACTACTCTGGCCGCCCTAAAGCTCCTGTCGAGTTTGTTTTCACCAAGGTCGCTCGCTGGACTGACTTCTCAGAAATGTGTTTTGCCAACCTCGCTAGACTGCACTCGTTCGACAAGAAATTTTATCGCGACTTTGACGAGCGTTTTGTAGCGCGATATGGTCCTTCACTGACCGAGACGCTTGAGCAGAACAGCGTCCATGCCGTGATCCAAGCAGGCGCGTTCGCCGGTCAAGTCGGCGAGAGCACTATATCAGTTTCTTTGAAGGAGCGCGAGCGCCCCGTGCTTATTGGAAACCATGCTCGGCTGGCATCACTGCCCCAGTTGGACGACAATGACCTGTTACACAAGGTCATGGTTCTTCCAGAGACTGAGCAATCACCAGTTCACCACGAATATCTCAGAGCCATCAGGCAACTTTCAAACTCGCTGCTGGCAAACGACCTGCGTATTGGATACATCTCAACCTACGAGTGCACTCGCTTTTTCAATTTGTGCTATCTGACGGGACCAGGCTACGACGGTGTCAAGCTCGTGATGCGCATTTCGCAGCCCATCAAGCGTTCAGAGATGGTGGAGAGCCTAGTGGCGACAGTACTCGAATGCTACTACGGTGACCCCTTTTTGAACTACAAGCGCGGTTTCGAAATGATCTCAGAGACTCGAGCTGAGCCGGATCTATGGGGCGTTCCCGGCGCTAATGGGCCTGTGCCCGGCCGGATTCGATGGTGGCTGGTCAACCAGCGAGCGTCATGCAACCTGTTTGCCTGCTTCCACAACTTCATTGGGGAGTACTATTTTGAGCCCCAACACGGTGCTTCTCTGGGCACTCTGTATGAGTCTACCAATAACGCTCCTCAGCAACAACGTACTTGTATTTTCAAGATCGCACTGTTGCACACACCTGATGCGGCAATGCTAGACGCAGAGGCCAGCATCTACGAATATCTGTTTGACAAGCGCCTTGACACAGTCCCTCAGCGTATTTCATACGGAAACGTCTTGAACCAGTTTAAGGTACTCGCTCTACGGCCGTTTGGAAGGCCTATGACCAGACAGGATTTGAACCTGTCGAGTATTCGCCGGATGGAAGCGGCGCTCGAGTCACTACTGGCGAAGCGCGTTTGCCACCGCGACATCAGGCTGGAGAATTTCTTTATTGACTTTGAGGGCCGAGTTCGCATTGCCAACTTTGGTCGTGCTCGCTTGTACAAGAACCTTTCTGATGTTGCCAAGAACGAAGAGCGCGATGTCCTACGGAGAATCGTGTATGAGAGGCTTTAGCATAACTAGTACACTGCCAGAATATATTCAGTATTATTTTCGTATTCAGCGGGGAGGAGCCTCATTGAGCCAGCTACCACCACACAAGCAGTTGCGCTGGAACAAGATCGTCCACTGCATTCTATTGGCCAGTTTTTGTGAGTCGGTAGCGGACAAGATACCACAGCGCGTGCACCGACGATGGCCGTCGTCGCTAGACAAGACGCGTTTGCGAATGCCATCAATCTCGTCGCTGAACAGCCCCTTGACATCGTCAATATGTATCCAGGACGTGTCGTAAAAATGGAGTTTCACAGGGTCGATGCCAGTGAGGACCTGGCTCTTCATGAGGTGGCTGATCATTGGTAGCAGAACCTTGGGGATCTGGCCGCTCTTGAAGAGCTCTAGCTCTAGCGCTTGCTTCACGCGCTCCTGGACTTTGCCGCTGTTGTAGATACCCTTGAGCTGGCTATCGATATCGTTGAGCATCTTCTCAAACTGGGCCAGCGGAACTGGTGCAGAAGTGAGGATCTCATTGAAGCGAGCTTGCGTAGTGTGAGCCACCGTAGACGATAGACCCAGCTGTCGCTCGCGAGCAACCAGAGTATGGGCAACCTGTTGCAGACCCCGAATGCCACGAAGAACATAGCTGAACAGGTAGCGCAGCAGCTTGGACAGAATAATGGCCATAAAAACATTGGGTTTGTCGGCCAGGTAGAAGGACGCTGCATCCAGGGTGGGGTTGCCGCTGGGGCCAGCTACGCTTGCGAGGTACATCTCCTGCACAATGCGTGCAACGAGATCGGTAACCCATCGAACCAAGCCCAGAATATTTACAATGTGGTAGCAGTTTGCCGACAGCTCTGTGAGCTGTTGGGCCGGGGTCTGGCCCCGTACCGGCTGGGAGATGATCTTGAGAGTCCAGGTAGCGGCAAACGCAATCTGCTGGATATTCAAAGCCGTCCAGGCCACCCGCGAGCCCGATGTACGTCGCCAGTTGGAGCGGCAGCCAATTACCATCTGGAAGGATAGCCAGCGCTGCAGCGGCGACGGAATCATAATGACGCGGTCAATGTGTCTATCCTCGGGGAGCTCCAGGCTCACATTCAGCATGCGCTGGGACTCCGAGGTCAGCATGTTAAAGAAGAGGGTCTGGTTCATTTGTGCTGCTGGCATGACCTTGTGAAGCAGCCGCCAGCTCAGCCCAAGCATGTCGTCGCATTGGGTCTGGTTGAAGCCCGAAAACGCATAGCGCGTTGCAAGTACATTGGCCAGCGTCAGCAGCTTCTGCGGCTCGAGCGGCGAGTTAAACGTCGAGATCTCGCATAGGCTGGGGATTGGAAGCACCTCGGTGGTCTTGTTCTGAGCCCCGTTACTTGTTTCGGTGTCTCTTTCGATATCGGTCTCTGTCTTTGCGGTTGGGACCTCTTCATCGAGAATACCTACGCATGCCAAGTTTGGAGAGATCACAACATTGTTACCCTTGGCGATCTTCTGCTTTTGGTCTTCGCTGAAGTCGAGCCTTGACTGCACAAACACCATATTGACGGGAATAAGGCTCACACCATCCAGTTTGCCGGAGCTGTAGAGAATGGCAATCTCGGTATCCCGCACAGAGTAACGCTTTATTCTCGGGCCCGGCGGCTTCTGTGACAGCAGCGACAGCTTGTATGTTCGCAAGACGTCGGGGCGAGGAATATTTTTGTTGGCTTGGTAGAGCTGGAAGAACGCAGGATGCAGACCGTCCATATGGGTGTCGAGATGGAATGTCCAGATATGACTTTCATCCTGCGAGCTAAAGACGGCGTGCAGTTCCAGCGACTTTGTCACAAAGGTGCGAGCGCCTCGTTTTTCGTTAAAGTCCGGTGGTTGCACAAACTGAAACGAGTCCACCTGAGTATTCTCGGGGCGGTTGGTTCTCATCGATGCCACAGGCATAACTTTGAGGGAAGCGAAATCAGCGGTTGGTGACCGGGAAGCCACTGCCGTCGCGTCAATGTTCACAACGACTTTGAAGACGCTGATGTTGTCGTTGGCAGAGTACGTAGCCACCAGTAACGCATCGCCCACAGGCACAATCGAAGCATGAACCACGTTTTCAGCCCCCTCTAAAACGGCCTCGATTTCCCGGTACTGCTGGTCCATCAGCTGGACTAACAACCGAATCATTCCGTTGCCATTGACCACTGCCAACGCACCTTTACCTTTGACGGGATGGAAAGGGCCCAGCCCTTTGATCGTGTCCCAGTCAGGTTTACCGATACGCTGAGCCTCTCGCGGCACTTCGATCCCCGGCTCTGGCAGATTGAGCCCCGTGCTGATGGGCACTATGATGCCCTTTTCCTGTCCCAGCCAAAGAGTGCCAACCACAGCGTCCTGTTCGTTTGCTCGAGCCCGCTGGTCTCCTGTAGTCGAGGCAACGACACGGTTTGCGGTAGTGCCTCCAATGGTTATTTCTGTGATCTGCACTCTGCCCATTTCGTCTACAATGGCCAGATCATAGGACGTGCGCGACCATGATAGATGTACGGGCGCGGACGAGACCGGCACCTCCACCGGCTTCACAAATGCCCACTCGGCACCGTCTAGGCATTTCAGCCACGTCACATAAACCTTTTTGTCTACGATATAGGCCACAAAGCCGTTGCGCGACCAAACGACCCTATCCCGACTGCCCCAAGACATGGGGTGATGTAATTTTCCAGCGACCGGCCCCACGCCCCGGCCAGTGAATATCCCAAGGGTTTGTGCCGACAAAGTACTTGTTGACTTGTCTTGCCCCATTTGAGTTTCTGGTCATTTTTTTCTTGTAGAGATGGCAGATATGGACATGAGCGAGGGCCACCAGCACCATAATCACAATGGTGCGGTGCACATCCAAACAGTTATGACCGCGCGCATGTGGCTGCATCTGGTGCTGATTGGCTTGGCGTTTGGCGTGGTGCTGCCGTATGGCTTCGTGTGCAAGCAAGCCAAGTCGCGGCGGCATCTTGTCGTGATGCTGATTGGCGGTGCTATGACCGTTTTAGGCGCCTTTTTCGGCCACATCTCCGGCGTCGACCACTATAACCCCTTTTTCGTGGATCTGGGAGCCATCTACGCCTTGGCCTGCGTCGGCGGCTCGGTCCTGCTTCTTATTTATATGCCAAAGGGCATTCTGGCCACCATGCGCTCGCTGGTGAACCGCGTTCACATTGCTCTTTGCTTGATCCAGCCTCTGTTTTGCTGGGTCACGACCGGGCTCGGCGTCATCAGCCTGCTGCAATATTGCAAGTCTGAGGGCGATCACACGGGCCAGTGCCTGGCGCACGGCATCATGGGCACGGCGTTTATTACCTATGGTATCATGCTTTTGGCTATGCTGTTTGTGGGCGAGCGGTTCCTCAAGCGGATGAACCGTTGCCAGGAGTATTATGATTCTTTGATTATCACCCTGTGGGGAATTGTCAACACCTTCACCGAGCACCGGTGGGGCCATGACTGGAACCACGGCGACATTCAGCACACCAGCATGGGTGTTGTTTGGTGGGCGGCCGGCATGCTCGGCATCTACATGTCCTGGGATCGGGTGAATGACCGCCCGCGTCGCAACCATGTGCCCGCGTTTGTGATCATCATCACCGGCTACGCCATGATGACCCACGTGCAAAGCCTGCAGGTTTCGACGGACATTCATTTCATGTTTGGCGTGGCATTGATGCTGTCCGGCGTGTGCCGGATGATCGAGATCTCGTTTGTGGTCAACGACAAGCCCCAAGAGGGCACCGTCATTCGGAGCTGGCAGTTTCTGACCCCGTTTTTGCTGGTGCTGTCGGGTATGTTGTTTATGAGTGCTACGGAAGAGGCCATGCAATTCCTAGATTCTCAGCAGCTCATGGCCGCGCCTTACGTTTTGATTATTGCATCGGTTGCGTCACTCATCTTCCTCGATGGCCTGTTTTTACTGCAGGCTTACAAGACCCTGCAGCCACCTGCACCCAAGGAGCATGTCACCGAGGGGATCGAGCTTCGACCGTTTCTACGCGAAGGCGACGTCGAAGCAGCCCGGGAATTCGACATTAGCGAGTAACTTTACCAGCATAGTTTGTTCACATTGATTGCTACCATATTTTGTTCCCCTTTTGGCAAGTTTTGGGCCGTAAACACCGCTTCAACCGCCACGGTGGCCTCCGGTTTCGGGGATCTCCAGGGCACATGGCGTCTCCTCGGTGTGCATACAAATGCATGATACACCGAATAAGCATGGTGCCAAGACGCCCAGAAACGGCGATAACGATAAGTTTCCCAGGATTGATGGCCGGGCCACCGAGCCAGCTCCTCTATGGCTATAATTTTCAGTGATTTGTTTTGCGGTATATATTAGAGTACCTTCAATGACCGGGTGGTCAAACCGCAACGTGTTGGGTTTCGTGATACGGGGTGCATGATTATTGCAGCAACTGAAAAGTTTGCACTCCATAGCAAAGATAAGTTAACCTCTTAGTTGTGATCTAGCAAGCGAGTGTTTCAGGGCATGTTTCCCGGTTTTTTAAATAAACTTGCTTGTCGCGGCACGTGGAGGTGGCAACCAATTGCGGTCGCCGCTATCGGGCTGCAGGGTCAGGTGCAGGCCACCGATTCCTACCGCAGGTGTGATAACCTCCCATTGGCTATTGATAAGATCGGACTAGACTTAAATAGGCGAACCAGGCACCAACGAAAGTCATAGATTGAACCTTGAAAAAAAAAATGTCGAATCTGCCCCACGAGCCCGAGTTCCAGCAAGCCTTTGACGAGGTCTTTAGCACCCTCAACGACTCTACTCTCTTTGACAAGCGTCCCGAGCTCAAGCGTCTGGTCGACGTTGTGTCTATCCCCGAGCGTGTCATCCAGTTCCGCGTGGTCTGGGAGGACGATTCGGGCAAGCTCCAGGTCAACCGTGGCTACCGTGTGCAGTTCAACTCGGTTCTCGGCCCTTACAAGGGTGGTCTCCGTTTCCACCCCACCGTGAACCTGTCGGTGCTCAAGTTCCTTGGCTACGAGCAGATCTTCAAGAACGCTCTTACCGGCCTGAACATGGGCGGCGGCAAGGGTGGCTCCGACTTTGACCCCAAGGGCAAGAGCGACAAGGAGATCCGTCGCTTCTGCCAGGCCTTCATGGCCGAGCTGCAGCGCCACATTGGTGCTCAGACCGATGTGCCTGCCGGTGATATCAACGTCGGTGGCCGCGAGATTGGCTTTATGTTTGGCCAGTACCGTCGTCAGAAGAACATCTTTGAGGGTGTTCTTACCGGCAAGGGCCTGACCTGGGGTGGTTCGCTGATCCGCCCCGAGGCCACTGGTTACGGTCTCGTTTACTACGTCGAGGAGATGATCAAGCACGCTAGCGGCGGCAAGGAGTCGTTTGCTGGCAAGACCGTGCTGATCTCCGGCTCGGGTAACGTTGCCCAGTACGCTGCTCTCAAGATCATCGAGCTTGGTGGCAAGGTGCTGTCGCTGTCGGACTCCAAGGGTGCTTTCATTGCCAAGGACGGCAAGAGCATCACTGCTTCCGACGTTGAGAAGATCGCCGCCATCAAGCTGCAGCACAAGGAGCTGCAGACTCTGGAGAGCGAGCTGTCTGACCTGACTTACCACGCCGGCGCCCGCCCCTGGACTCTGGTCGAGAAGGTCGACGTTGCTCTGCCTTGCGCGACCCAGAACGAGGTCTCCAAGGAGGAGGCCGAGCACCTGGTCAAGGCCGGCTGCAAGTTTGTTGCCGAGGGCTCCAACATGGGCTCCACCGCCGAGGCCATTGAGGTCTACGAGTCGAGCCGCCCCAGCACCGGTATCTGGTACGGACCCGGCAAGGCCGCCAACTGCGGTGGTGTTGCTGTTTCCGGCCTGGAGATGGCCCAGGACGCCCAGCTGCTGCAGTGGACTGCCGAGCAGGTCGACGACCGCCTGAAGGACATTATGAAGACCTGCTTCAAGACCTGCCTGGACACTTCTGTCGAGTACACCAAGGAGAAGGAGGAGCTGCCCTCGCTTGTGCGTGGCGCCAACGTCGCTGGTTTCGTCAAGGTTGCCGATGCCATGATTGCCCAGGGTGACTTTTATTAGATATTAGAGCTACGATTAATGATTGTATGTTTTCACTTGCCGTCTCGGTTTCCCCTATTCTTAGGCACACCACTTGGGCACACCACTTGGGCTCTGGCTAGGGTTGTTTACGTGGGTTGGGAATATAAACAAATCGACTAATTAAGACTTGGCATGTCGACACCCCTGTTTAATCCCTCGTTGCTTCCCCAGTCGGTGATTTCCGCATTGCCCGCCGGCTACAAGATGCGGCCGCTGGTGTCTAGCGACTACGACCGAGGATTGCTTGATGTGCTGCGAGTTCTTACCACCGTTGGCACCATCTCCAAAACCCGCTTCCAACAACAATTCGACTACTGGTACAAGCGCAACGATACTTACCATACGCTTGTGATTCTCGACGGTAGCGACAAGGTCGTAGGTACCGGATCGCTGATTGTTGAGCGGAAACTGATCCATGAATGTGGATTGGTGGGACACATTGAGGACATTGCAGTTGCCAAGGATCAACAGGGCAAGAAGCTGGGTCTGCGGATCATCAATGCGTTGACGGAGATTGGCCGCGCGCAGGGCTGCTATAAGATCATTCTGGACTGCTCGCAGCACAATGTCAAGTTCTACGAAAAGTGCGGGTTCACTTTGGGCGGAGCAGAGATGGTCCTCAAGTTCAACCAACAGCCCAAGCTCTAGGACAACTCTAGCCGGACGTACAGCTGGTAGTCTCAGCAAACACTTTAGGATTCTTTAGCGGTTAACTTCGATATTCATCTAATTTTTAAGGTTAGTCGAGGATTTTCGTGACCTTGCCAATGGCAATGGTCTGACCCTGGTCGCGCAGAGTGAAGCGGCCCAGTTGCGGCAGCTTGGAGAACTCCTCCACGCACACCGGCTCGTCAGTCTCCAGCACGGCAATGATCTTCATGCCCTTCTTGGCAAACGCCGGGGGCTTCTTGGACTTGCGGTTGGTGCCCTTTTCGAGCTTGTGCAGCAGCTTTACAAACGTCACCTCCTCAACGGCAGTGTGCACGTGCATCACGCACGAGAAACCGGCAGTCAGAATCGACTTGATCTCCACAATCGCGACCTGGGCCTCGAACCGGGTCACGGCCTTGATGGGGTTCTTGGCCGACGTCAGCACGAAACCAATCTGAATGTCTTCCTCCTCAATGCCCTTGAGCTTGAGCTTGACCTGCTCGCCCGACAGCGCGCCGGGGATCTCGGCCTCGCTCTCATTGTAGATGGCAGTCACCTCCACAGAGGTGCGGTTAGGCATCATCAGCAGCGTCGAGCCCTTCTTGACGGTGCCAGCCTCGATCTTGCCCTCGACAATGGTACCCAGGTCCTTAGATTTGCCGGATACAGGCAGCATGAACGGAGCGCCCAGGCGGCGGTCGCGCACCGGCGAGTTATCCAAAAAGTCCAAAAGAGTAGGGCCGCTGTACCAGGGGCACTCATCCTTGGGGACGGGCTCCTTGAGGCCGGCACCGGTGTAGCCGGAAACAGGCATAAAAGTAACGTCAGTGTAGCCGGTGGCCTTGAGGAACACCCCGAGTTTCTTGGTGCACTCGTCATAACGCTCCTTGGACCACGCAACAGTGGGGTCATCCATCTTGTTAACAACAACCACCAACCGGTCAACACCCTGGGTCTTTGCCAGCACGGCGTGCTCGCGGGTCTGGCCGCCCTTCTCGAAACCGGTCTCGTACTCACCGCGACGAGCAGAGATGACCAGGATACCAATGTCTGCCTGCGATGCACCGCCAATCATGGACGGAACGTACATCTTGTGGCCCGGGGCATCGAGAATGGTGTAGCGGCGCTTGTCGGTCTCAAACACTGCCCGGCCAACCTCGATGGTCTTACCCTCGTTACGCTCCTCTTTGTTGGTGTCCATAACCCACGACAGGTACCAGCCCTGGCGACCGGCGTCGATGGCCTCGCGCTCGTACTTTTCGACCGTCCGTTTGTCCACGGACCCGGTCAAGAACAGCAGGTTGCCGCCCATGGTCGACTTTCCGGCATCGACATGGCCCATGAAAATAATCGACATGTGCTCCTTGACGTTCTGGTCGCCAAACATGTCCTCCACGATCTCCGAGTCGAGCTTCTCCTGCTCCTTGACAACAGCGTCGGCGTCGACCTTTTCGGCCTCCTTGGCCTCCTTGACCTCTTTGGCGGTCTTGGCAGCTGCTTTGTGGTCCTTGACTTCCTCCTTGGGCTTGGTCTCCTCCTTGACCACCTTGGGCTCGGGCTTGGCCTCCTCCTTGATATCCTTGGCCTGCTCCTTGGCGGTCTCGAGCTCCTTAGTCTCCTTGGCCGGGGCAGGCGAGGCCTCCTTGGCCGGAGCGGGCGAGCTCTGCTTCGACGACGCACCGCCAATCTTCAGCACCTTGGGCTCCACCTTCTTGGCGCCGCCAACAGACAGCACCTTCTTGGCGCTAGGGCCGCGGGTGTTGAGGCTGCCCTTGTTCTGCTGCTTGTACTGGTCCAAGGTCAGAGTGTTGGACTCGGGCTCGGGCTCGGCAGCAGCACCGGCTGCAGGCGTGCTGGCGTAGTTGCGGTAGTCCTGGTATCCGCCGGCCGCGGGAGCAGCAGCACCGCCACCATACTGGCTGTAGCCGCCGGCGGCACCGCCGCCGTACTGGCTAAATTGGCCCGGGTTGAACTGGCCGGGCGTGAACGCAGGCTTTGCGGCAGCATTGAAATTGAAGTTGAACTTCTTGGCAGGGGCCTGGCCCGAGCCGGAGCCCGAGCCGGAGCCCGATTCCGACACGTTGGCTTTCTCTTGCAAGTCCTTGGCCAGCTGGTCGCTCATCTGAAAGATTTCAAAAAAAAGCTTGTTAGCTAAGGTCCCGCGAGGTCTGGCTTGCAACCGTCCGGTTGCTGACTCTCCCAACCCTGTGCGGTACCTCTTCTCTCTACCTAAACCTTTGCATCTCTTCAATGGAACAGCTGTTACAGCGAGCCGGCTCGCAGGCTGTGACGTTTGCGATTCGCTCGGGAATATCAATTGCCAGCGGTTACGCCTTCAAAACATTGACGAGGTTTATTGACAAGGTCCCCGAGAAACAGACCTTGGAGCTGGACGCAATCCAGCGCCGCCTGCATACCAAAATCCAGGTGATTGTACCGGCCATCGATTTGATTGAACTGATTGCCAGCCGGGGAAACACATCGCTGGACCATACGCTTGTGCTCACGCGCGAACTGAAGCAAGATGTAGACGAGTTTGACCAGCGCGTGGAGACGGAAACAGAGGCCATCACGGCGGCAAAGTCCGTGGAAGGCCGCAATTTGGCAATTGCCCATGTCAAGGAGTACATGCAGGACTTGTTGCACCGCATTGAGGATGCGATTCCTCTAATCACGCTGGCAATCACGACCTCGGGCGCTAATCTCACCGCCAGTCTGCCCGACTATGTGTCGCCAGGCCGCTTGCTGCAGGCAACAAACATGCTCACCACCGCCGATGCTCAGTTCACAGGCAAGGAGCCTATTAATGTGGGTCCCGAGTTCCAGCTCATCTACTATTCAATTTTCTATTCCACTGCACGAACCGGCAATGCCGCCAACGATATCACTTGGAAAGAAGAGTATGCTCGATGCCGAGCCCAGCTGGTGCGGATCCCTAGCAAGGAAAAGTACGACTACGAGCTGAGACTCACCGAGGATTTCGACGACAGCCGCTACCATGACGACGACGAGAAACCACGCACGCGCAACATCGATGTGCGGGTGATTACTCGCCTGTTTTTCACGGCGTCCGGCCGCCTGCTCGAGATCCCCGACTCCCGCAACCCCGTGCTCGTGCTCAAGCTCAACAAGATCTTCGACGATCCGAAGCCCAAGGAACGAGTGACCGACTCGGCCGTGTTTACTCGCGGACCGTCTGTCGAGTGGATGGCGTTTGAAAAGTACGAGGGCGACGATGACGACGTTGACGAGTACAGCGATAGCGACGAGGACTCGGAACCAGCCGGCCTGGACGAGGTCACCGGCAAAATGGCAGGTCTCAGCCTGCAACCACCGGCTCCTGGTGCGTTGTCGATTCTCGAATATTTGCTGCGGCTAACGGCGTTGCAGGCCAACGACCAAGCCTCTGTTTTGACTATTCATGATGAACGCCTAAGCTTGTATCTTCGGGATGAGGCCCACGGCAGCTCCGTTGCTGCTGATAACGATGAGTCGGTATCTCCACGAGCAGCGCGGTCAGCCAACTCGTCGCCATTTTCGGCTCGCACCTCGCCGTTTAGTTCTCACAGCGCCCGCGCTAGGAGTACCCCTTCGCCTCTGGGCCGCCGGTCGGGTGGCAGTACCGTCTCTCACTCGCCGCGATCGCCGGCTCGCTCGCAACTCCGGTCTCCAAACCGCTCCGTTTATACGCCGTCACGACAGCCCCGCAAAAAGCCAACCGTGCCGCTAACGCCCTGGGAGCAGGACCGCATCAAGCTGCGGCCATCGCTGGCTACTGAGCTAGATGCTCAGGCAGCGGTTTCGCCGTTCCGCGGGGAGAGCCCGGTAAAGAAAGACCGTAGGCGTGATACCTAAGCCATAGTTTGCATTTATAGAGATACATCAAGGGCTCCGCTCACAGTGGTGCCGCCCACGCTAATGCCGGTCACCTTCACCAGTCGGTTCTCATTGAAGGCAATGATAGTACCGGGGTCGGTAAAGCAGAAGTTGGCGATGCCACCATCAATGGCAATCTTGCCCAAGAAGATGCCGTCAGAGTTCCATACATGGATGCCATCACCGCAGCCACTCCAGACGTTGCCGGCACTGTCGACCTTGATACCATCTGGGGCAGGGCTGGTCGCAAACGCAAACACCCGCTTGTTGGCCAGAGTATATCCCGCCTTGGGGCCACTGGGCAGCGAAACAACATCATAGACATAGATGGTTGCCTTTTTCGTGGGGTCCACTATCAGGCGCGGATTGCCCGGCTGGCTCTTGTCGAAGCTAAGAGATGAGGTATCGGTGATGTAGGCCTGCTTGAAGTCCTTCGAAAACGCAATACCATTGGGCTTCGGCGTATCGTCGGCCACAACTCGAATCACCTTGGTGTCTGGATGGTAGCAGTAGACCTGGTTAGGCAATTGCTTGGTGTGGGTGAGGCCCTGCAGCCAGGCATAATCCGGGTCCGTGAACCAGATGGACCCGTCAAGCCCATTGATCACCACGTCGTTGGGCGAATTGAACGGAATTCCATAAAAGCTGTCAACAATGATTTCGGTCTTGTCAGAACCCTTGGGGTCCACCAGCGTAAGGGATCCCTTGGTAGTCCAATCGCCTTGAGCGCAGACCAGCACCTTGCCCTTGTAATTTGTAGCACCGTTACTACCGGGGACAGGTGGGTCCGGGGTAAGTTGTCTGATCTCATCAGTGTCGACATTGACTATCCAGATCGTGATGGCACGAGGCCCGCTGCGGCCATCTGGATAGTACTGGTTGGAGGTGAAGAGCACCTCACGGGAGTCCGGCAACCAGACGCCAGCTTCATGCGCAAAGGGGAAGCTTGCCTCGGAGCCGATCTCGGTGACGCTGGCATTGCCCAGGGCACCAAAAGACTCGGAAACAGACTCGACTTTGCCGATTTGTTCAGAGGGGTTGCTCGATCGCAATGGCATAAGGAGAAACCGTTTAAGCAGAGTACAGATTGCGGATATTGGGGGTTGGGGTATGCATTGGTCCCATAAAGCCATCGCACATGATGCGGTGAGCGAATGTCTCTAGCATTGACATTCGCCTGGCTTGGGATTCGCCTGCTTTTCTTTGTTCTGGCGCTAATTCATACTAGAGTCTGCTCTGTTCCCGTCGGTAAATGAACGAAATACACCCGATACGTAAGATTTTTAGGAGCCAACGACAACACTCTTCAACAAAATAATGCTCAGCAGAGATAGAGAAGCGACTAAACAGCTCCAACACCAGTCTAGTGCCTTTCTTTTTAAACTGCCGGACCTGCAATGGCCGCGATTCCAGTGGCCGCGACCGCCTATAGAATATTTGCTATCTGCGCTTTGTCACAGTCACAGTGTCGTCGAACCGGGTTAACCAAATGCAGGACTGCGTTATTCTGGGCGGAAGATCTCATCCCGAGCTTCTGGACCGGATTTGCCGGGACATTGACACTGCGCCTGTGAGTGTGGAGGCGCTGAACTTTGCCAACGGCGAGACCAGCGTCAAGATCAAGGATTCTGTGCGCGAAAAAACAGTGTATGTGGTGCAATCGGCCTGCGGAGAGGTCAACGATATGTTCATGGAGCTGTTGATCACAATCTCGGCCTGCAAGGCTGCGTCTGCTCGCTCAGTGGTTGCTGTGCTGCCGTTGTTTCCTTACAGCCGGCAGCTCAGCGTTCGGCAGGCTCTGAACAGAGCCACTCGTGAGGAGGCTTCCAGCAGTCATGGCTCGATCTCGGAGACCCCAGACTCGCCGCGTCCCGGTTTTTCGTCGAGTCCGCTATTCCCCGGCCATCATTTTGCAACCCCCAAGACTCCGACCAAGGGCGGCCTAGATGGTGATCGGTGCCCCGATACCCCCAAGCGGCTGGCAGCTTCTGGAAGCGGGCAAGGTGCTTCTGGCCGGGTTGGTCGCGAACTTGCCCACAACAGCGGCCATCGGTTTTGGGTTGCCAACTCGGGCGAGCTGATTGCGTCGCTGTTGACCACCGCCGGCGCTGACCATGTGATCACGATGGATCTCCACGACCCGCAATATCAGGGCTTTTTCGATATCCCCGTGGACAACCTGTACGGCCGACCATTGTTTGAGCAGTACATCTCGACAATGATTCCGCAGTACCAGGATGCGGTGATTGTGTCTCCGGATGCGGGCGGTGCCAAGCGAGCCACGTCGATTGCCGACCACCTCGGATTGTCGTTTGCCCTGATCCACAAGGATGACCGCACCAATGCTGCCATTCTTGTCGGCAATGTGTCGGGCCGCGTAGCTGTAATCATGGACGATCTCGTCGACTCAGGCCGCACTATGACTCGGGCCGCCAAAGTTGTGCGCGACAATGGAGCCACCAAGGTCTATGCCGTGTGCACGCACGGCATTTTCTCTGGCGAGTGCCTCAACCGCTTTAAGCGCAGCTGCATTGATCTTGTGGTGACCACCAATACGGTGCCGCAAGACAAACACAAGGAAGTGCTGGGCGACCGGCTACAAGTGGTGGATGTTGCGCCCGTGTTTGCCGAGGCCATCCGCCGGATCCACAACGGCGAGTCGATCTCTATGCTCTTTGATCATGCGATCGGGGTTCTCTAATACAAATAAACAATCTAGCGGAAACTAGCAAATAACGCTACCCACAGCTGCCCGCCTCGAGCTACCTGGAGCCAGAGGCAGTAGCTAAAGCAGAGACCTTAAGAGGCCTTGGCCTGACCTAGTTGGCCTTGACGGCCGGGGCATGGGCCGCCTGAGCCGGCAGTTTCTCTGCTTCCGCGTCGTCTTGCTGTACATAACCCTTGGGGATCACGTTGATCTCCTTGATGCTCTCGAACCAGGGATCGTCCTGGATCTGCTTCATGGTCGCGCGGTCCTTGATGTCGATGGTAAGAATGTGGCCGATGAGGGGTCGGCTCGGCGCAGGCAGCAGCCGCAGCAGTCGCCACGGGCCGCGGATCTGCTTGGGGTCTTCGCCCTCGGGGGTCTTGGAGCCGTTGACGTTGCTGGGGTCAGCAGAAAACATTCGGAACGAGTGGTCTTCGGGGCTGGGCAGCTTCCAGGGGAACCGTCGCAGCGTCATACAGCAGAAAATGATTCCCAGCGACCAGATATCGCAGGGCTGCGGATCGTACTGGCGCTTGTATAGCACTTCGGGCGCCAAGTAAGGATCGGAGCCCACAATTCCCTTTGCCAGGGTCACCGACGTTTGAAACGGGTACGAAAACACAACCGCGGACCCAAAGTCAATAAGCTTGACCGTGCCCTCGGCAGTCACCACGCAGTTGTCGAGCTTGAGATCGCGATGGGCCAGGCCCAACGACAGCAAATAGGCCACGCCATCCACAATCTCCTTCCAGGCCGACCAAGTTTGGTCCTGGGTCATCTTGCCCGACATGACGAGCGAGAAGAAATCGAGCGCGCCGTACTCCATGACCTCGTAATAAGTCTCGCCTTCCTTGACCAAGTCAATTGTTTCGATGATGTTCTTGTGGTGCAACGCTGCGCCCATGCAGAACTCGGCGGTGACGTGCTTGGCGTAGGTCTGCCGCGACTCATTAGGGCGGCGAGGCCGGAACTCCTTAACGGCGAAAAGCTGCTTGTCGCTGGGCCGCTCCACAAGACGCACGTTGCCGCCAGCTCCCGAGCCCATGAGCTTGCCAAACTGGCCGTACTTTGTGATGTTGGCTTCCAGGAATGGCTCGCTGCCGCCGTGCTTGCTCAAAGTGTCTAGACTCACCTTGCTGTGGTCCTTGGCATAGGCCGCATACTCGGTGGCCGTGGGCGCATGGGCAGTCTTGGACGAGGACCGGCTCAAGGACGGCGAAAAGAAAGACGTGCGCTTCTTACCCGAAGCCCGCTCTTTTTCCTTTTCTCGCTCCTTTTCCTCTTTCTCCTTCTTCTTGCGCTCCTTCTTCTCCTGGTGGTTCTTACGCAGCCCGCCGCCAAAGAACCGCTTGAGTTCCAAGGTCGATCCGTGATGCTTGTGGCCGAAAATCGAGGCTCCGGAGCTGCTGCTCCCGGTGGCCGCGCCGGCGGAGCCGGTAGCGCCGCTAGACTGCGGGCTATCACCGCCAATGCCCCGGTTGGGGGAGGCCGAGGCCCCACCGGCCGCAATGTGAGGAGACGGGGGCCCCCGAGCCGACACCGATGGGCTCACACGTGCAGGCGTGCCAGAGCCCGACGGAGCTCGCGTTGTGTTCGCACTGACGAATTGCGAGCTTGAACTGTCCGCCGGAATCGAGACCTTGCTCGGCGCAACGCTTGCCGTGTCATTATTGTTGACGCCGACATGGTAGACGCTAGAGGTCGAGGGGTCATTCTCCGCCGAGAAAGGGCGAGCGGATTGAGGCGCCGGCGAGGGCGGCGCAGGCGAGGCGCGCTTCTTATTTGCATCTGATTCTTTGCTGTGGTGGTCATGATGCAAAAGTGATAGCCGAGAAAGGTTAAAATGAGGTCCGGTCATAACCGGGGCAAGTTAGGATGGTCGGGCGTGGGCCTGCGGATTATTAATGTCGAACTACGGGAAAGGGCACGGGTTCCGTCCGCAAAGAAAGGCCGAGACCTCGCCGGCACGGGCTCACGTTAGCCTGCTTTGTGGAGGGCCTTCACAGGCCATCGGGGCAATCGTGGGGCACGGGCTGCGTTGTTCCGGGTTGCATGATTTATAAAAGGACAATAAATAAATCCAGGAAACAAAGAGGCTGGCAAAAAAAAAAAAAAAACTGGCAAAAAAAATTGAGAAATGGTAGGTAATTTAGACGTTTACTCCGAATAAAAAATGAATCTAGATACTGAACACGCTTTACGCGGGAATAAACCGAGCCTTGACGCCTCCGCTAACCGAGATAGTTAACCGCATCAGCTGCTTCAGCTCTCTGGGAGGAGCGGCAGGGTCGGGGTGCAGCAGCTCAATGCCCTTGAACCGCTGGGCCACCCGCACAAGCACATAAGATGCCTCTGTGAGCGCGAATTGCTGGCCCAAACAGATGCGGGGACCACCGTTGAACGGGACATAATCCCACGTGTGTCGCTGCGTTTCCGGGTCGTTCCACCGATCGGGGTTGTACTCATTGCCGTCCTTGCCCCAGTACTTTTCGTTGCGTTGCATCGCGTACGGAACGTACATCACATTGGTGCCCTTGGCAACAAAGATCGGCTGGTCACGGTTGGGGCCACCGCCAGACGGCAGCTTCGTGTCGCGGATGGCAGTGCGGAAATTAATGGGCACAATCGGGTGCAGCCGCAAAACCTCGTTTATAACATTCTGCAGGTACTTGCTGCGCTTGAGCGACTCAAACGTCACATTGGCATCCTCGGTACCGAAATCCTTGAGAATAGCTTCCCGGAATTTAGCATAGCCCGCAGGGTCGCGGCCCAGATAGTAGGTAATAAACGACAGCAGCGACGCAGTGGTATCGCGGCCGGCCAACAGAATGTTAAAGGCCTGGTCGCGGATAATCACCGGATCGCGGGTCTCCTTGGTTAGTTCCTGGATAAACACGTACTTGTCCGTGACCTCGTCCTTTTCGAGCGGGTTCTCCAACGCCCGGTACACAAAGTAGTCCACAAAGTTATGGCACACCTTGACGTGGCGGCGGAACGAAAACGAGTCATACAAAAAGTACAACGGGCCCATAATCACCCGCAAAGCAAGTACCAGTAAGGATGCTTGGAACGAGTCGGCAAACTCCTGGCCAGTGACGGGGCCGCGCGGACCCTGGATCGCCCGCGAATTGGGCGACAGAGTATCGGCAGACGCGCCAAACAGAAACTCAGTGGCAGTGTCGAGCGTGAGGCAGTGGTACAGAACCTGGGCGTCAACATGGTTTCCATTCTTGCTACCTTCGGCAAACCGGTCCACGAGGACATTGATGTGCTCTCTGAGCGAGTTCATACGAGAGACCTGCTCGCGCGAAAACTGCGGGCGCAGCATGGTCCGCGAGTGCTTCCAGCCCTCGCCTGACAGAGTGAAGATACCATTGCCAAGCAACGGATAGAAACTCTCGTACCGGAAACCAAGCGAATAGTCCTTAAAGCTGGTGGCAAGGATCGTCTTGACATTCTCAGGATCAATGGTGTTGAGCCACATTTCACCGATAAGCATAGCGCGGATAGTATTAAACTGGTCCGCAAGGTCTTGGACATAGGTAATTACAGTGTCGTCGAGAAGATGGCTAGCAAGTTCGAACGCGCGGGGAATACCAAAGGCAAACGACAGCTCTCTGGTGGGCGGCGCGCAGCCAAGGGCCTTTGCGCGGCGGGTATAGTTCCATTCCTTGTAGAGGATGTATGAGTAGGCAGCGGTGTATAATCCGCAGAGAGCGAGAAGTACATTCACAATTGTAATCTCCATCTTTTCTCCGGATGCAGCATGGGGGGACCCCGATGCTTATATACAGTTTGCGTGCTCGGGGGGACCATGCCGCTAGCCTTGTGATCAAAAACCCAGCCCTACCATGTGCATAAAAATAGACGC
Source organism: Wickerhamiella sergipiensis (assembly GCA_030563925.1). Taxonomy (NCBI): domain Eukaryota; kingdom Fungi; phylum Ascomycota; class Dipodascomycetes; order Dipodascales; family Trichomonascaceae; genus Wickerhamiella; species Wickerhamiella sergipiensis. The sequence goes on from JAJMKN010000002.1 coordinate 427,379, forward strand.
CCCTCTTTGCCAATTGGGGTCGATTTGTACGCTAGTAGTTATTCCGCTGTATTAAAGATAGCTCGGTGGCGTTGATGGCCATAATAAAGTACTTTTAGGAGAGATATCAAGCTCAACAGTTAAACGAGGGCAAGGGCTTCATGCGGCTACCCCACGTTCGCGGTCCGAGCTGGTGTTGTTGCATCTTGTGATGCAGTCGTTGCTTCTTGTATAGCGATAAAAAGACATATTTTACTGAAAGCTTGACTATACTAGTATTTTCGGTATTGTGGAGTCTGTATAATATGGGTGTGCGGGCTCTCAGGCGAACTGCAGTCTATAGTTTGTCCCAGCTTGTTATGCTGCGGGTCAGGTAAAATCGGGCTCCGACGATTGGTAACATGTGACACTGGACAGATCAAGCGGGGGTAACGGACCGGCTGATATAATCGGTGGTGGATGAGATAATCGTGGCGCTTTGGTAATTGGTGTGTCATCGCTAAATCCTGCCGTTTTTTCCACGACAATCGGCTTACGTGAATTTACGCAATGATGCCGTAATGCAAATCAGTCGAGACTGGGCCACCCCTTTGAGGTCACATGGTACCTCTTGCTCAGAATTTATGAGGTCGCATCCACCACCCAATGGCTCTGAAACCAATGGTTTACATTCTTGAGTTTTCTGAAAATAGGCGGGTCGAACAGCCATTTTAGGATCCAGTTGGGGCGGTAAATTGCCGAGAGCCTAGGGATCCCGAGGTTTTTTTTCTCATGCAAAGGCATTCCCCGCTGTACGTTGTAGGCGCGGTCAATAATTGTCCAAACCCTTGCGCACTGGTATTATAGTTGCGGTTTCACGCGGTCAGCGATCAGCCTCGTGGATGGTACACGTCACAAAGTATCAAGCAAAAAGCTATGGTTTTAGCCCCTGCGCTACCTGAGTCGTAGCTACAATTGTTTCGCGGGAAAACTTTACCTGCTTTATTTCTACGTGATCTGCTGATCATCTACGCATGCCATGCATTTGTGGGGAGGCCCTAGCCCACCGAGCTTGGCAACTCATAGTTGTCATAGCTAATTCCAAATGGCCTGCACTGCTAAAGCCATGTGTATACATTTATTGAGCTCTTTAAATAGGGTATACCTGTCTTTGGCAAAGAAACCTGCTGATACGTGGAAGGAAAAGACAAGAACCTTTTGTTGGGTATATGCATGGTTATGCATGCACACGAGTTCCCCACACTTGCAATATAAATGGCTGGCCAGAAGGGAGTCCCATACACATTTTGATATGAGCCACCACGAAGATTCCAAGCAATACTCGGTTGAAGAAATCGAGTCTGCCCCCTCTGAGACCTACGCCTACATTGGCGGTACCCGCGTGCCCCTCAAAGATGTCCTGACCGCTCATGCAGGATATCTGTCGTCGGGTGTTCACGCGGAAAGCACCCACAAGTTCGCTAACCCAGCTCCTCTAGGTCTTGTGGCCTTTGGATTATCGGCGCTGGTTCTGGCCATCTACAATTTTCATGCCCAGGGTATCGAGGAGCCGAACATGATCATCGGTATGGCGTTCTTTGTAGGTGGCATTGGTCAATTCATCTCTGGTATGTGGGAGATTGTAGTTGAGAACACGTTTGGTGCTACTGCTATGGCCAGCTTTGGTGGTTTCTGGATGTCGTTTGGTGCTATTTTGACGCCCAGTTTCGGTATCATGGCCGCATATAAGGACGATGTTGACCAGTTCTACAAGGCGTCTGGTTTCTTTATGCTTGGCTGGACCATTTTCGCCTGTGGTCTTACCGTTTGTGCCATGAAGAGTACGGTGATCTTTTTGGTGTTGTTCATTGCCCTAGACTTGACGTTCCTGACGAATACCATCTTCCAGTTCACTCAGAATGACGCCGTGCGGATCGTGTCTGCTGTCTTCAATGTCATTCTGGCATTCATGGCGCTACTATCAGCATACGCTGGTCTTGCTAATGATGCGAATAGCTACATGACTGTCAAGAAATGGCACATCGTGCTGCCGGGCGGCCAGCTCCCGGCGGCTGCGCCCAAGCACTAGATGCTAGAGAAATATATCTATTTAAATTTGTGGAAAAGCAATGATCTGGAATAAATACTGCGCAGGCTTCTGGAGATCGCGCTCTAATTCTCACAAGGCGGCTCGGTAGGCGGAATGCCTGTGAACAACCGGTGGGAGCTGTGTCCGGGCATGTTCTCTGTAAAGAGCGGATTAAGAGGTTTTCCGCCCACATCTTCGGTTGAAATTTCAGAGGACACTGCTTTGGCATCCTTCATGATGGACTTTGTGTCTTCAGTTGTCAATACTCCAGGCGTTCTTTCTGCCTGAACAGCTGACTTCTGGACCTTCTTTGCATCGGGACCCATCACGGCAGGGCCTCCCTCATTGGTTTCCGTCGATGCCTGCGAATAGGTTCCACCCTCTGGCTTTTCTGGCTGCTGAGTCGCCTGTGGCTGTGGGCTGTTCTCGCGGGTTTCTGTCGGGGTATCTGCCGGAGCCTCTGCCTCCTCTTTGGCCATGGCCTTATTGTGGGCCTTTTTGGCCTTTTCAATGTCAATCTTCATGGGCCACACCCACGATACAAAGTTCTCGCGCAAATCGGTCTCGCAGTAAGGCTGGCCCTCTTCATGGGGCTGGTTCGGCCAGGGCGGAGGCTCGAGATCGGCAAAGCCGCTGCCGCCATGAATCACCTCATTCAAGGCTTCCAACGGGTTAACATGGTACCTACTGGGCTCCCAATCGACGATGTATTTTGCGCGGATGCGATTCAGGATGTTTGTGCTGAACAAACGGCGAGGTCCTACGCTCTCGTCAGCCTCTAGCCGGCCCGCCAGGTCTGTTTGGATATTTGTTTGGTCAAACTCTGGCACCTTGTAGTTGGTAGTACCCTTGATATGCTCGAGGCTCAAAGAGACGGTTAGCAGCGAATTTGCCCGCGAGTCTTCGAGCAAAAACGACAGCAGCTCGGGTTTGCGGTCGACAAACTGCGAGATATTCACCGACGTCGTGCCCATGACGATCTTGTGGCCACCCATTGGCTCCCATACGACCTCGAACTCCAGCGTGCTGGACCGCAGCACCCGCGTACCGGAACTGACGCCGAGTCGGTAGTGGAAATCGGTGGAATAGTTGAAGGTGCATTGGTGGTTGTCAATCTCGACAAAATCGGTCCGCCCGCGGGTCTCTGGGCGGGCCGAGTCGGTCACATGCCAACGCACCGACATATTGCCCGCATTCTGCGGTACCCGAGTGATCTTCACGATCTCCAGGTTGGCCTGGAACTTGAGGTGCGGCAATAGTCCCATGCTTACTCGCCGATCGACGGTGTTGAAAGTAGGTGACCGGCAGGGCAAGGGCCGACCGGGGATTGTCTATACGGAAGCTCTGTTTGATCAAAGGCCATCAACACGCCCATCAGGGAGCTGGCAATAGTTTTGGAAATGGTTGCTTGTTGGACAAAACAATGGTGCGATGTTCGTGGCTGATGTAGCCCTTCATGTTACCCTCGGCAATAAAGCCTGCCACAAGCAGCTCGACGGCATCCTGGCGGCTTTCTTCGCTGTCAAACAGGCTCGCAAAGTACCGCTGCAGTTCAAATGCAGACTCAAGATCAGCCACTTTCAGCCGGTTGCCCCTGCCAAGAATCTTCCATGTCCGGAAGACAAGTCGCAGAAGGCATGCTCCGGTGAGGGTGTCAAACATAAGGTATAAATGGCGCTTCACCAAGAAGGTTCGCAGCTGCGCCAGCGTAGTGCGGTAACCCAGATACTCTCCAGTTTTCAATTGACGCAGCAAGGGCTCGTACAGAGCCTTAAGTCTGGGGAAGTCGGTCCATAGCTGCTGCGACGCAAACTGGCCCTTGGCCAAGACCTTGACAGGAATAAGATAAAGCAGCACCGTCTCACGCGCTCTAGTTGCCTTGTGAGGACACAGTGACAGTACTTGTGTCAAGGTCTGCTCTGCAGCAGTGTACCTTTGATTCATGACCTCCAACACACCTTTATAGTACAGGTAGACTACCTGGTCTCTGGGCGAGGCAGTCTCCAAGGGCGGCAGTACTGACGACACACTACCGACGGCCTTGACAATGCCTTGGGCAAGTGAGTAGGCATGTAGCCGGAAGTAGATCCTGAGCATAAGGCCTGCAAAATAGAAGCTGGTGCCCTTCTTCGTGTCGGCCATGTCGTCGGAATTGCGGTCATTCAGGCATACCTTGAATAGATTGTTGGCGGCTCTGGCAGCCGCCTCTAGGCGTTCCTTGCCTTGTGCTTTCGCAAGCTGCTCACCGGCAGCCACAAGCACCGGAGAAATCCACTTCAGCTCGGAGTTGGCGACCCGACTGAGGGCTGTGGCTGCTGGCGCAAAGTCGCCAGTCTCGTAGGCGGTAGCAACGGCAGAAACAGTCTCCTGCCACTTGATCAACACTTTCGGGGCATACAAAGTAGGCACTTTGCCGTCTGGGGGAAACAATGCATCTGCGAGCTGTTGGCCGTTTCTACCCGAGATCAGGTGCTGCATAAGTAAGCTCCACAATGGCTCGCGCCTTTAGGAGGTGTCGAAGCAGTGTCTCACTGCTAACCTAGTCGTGGAACAACTAAAGCACATGCGTGCGATGTCTATAAAGTAGCAGCCGAAATTTGAAATAGACGTGTAATTCCCCTCACTAGCATGGCATCATGCACAGAACCGCCAAAACGCTGAACGGAATCAACGCTGCATCCCGGAGGCAGTCGAGGCAGCCGCAGGTAGAATGAAAGTCATTATACATTGAGCTAGAGTAAACACAGCTGAATCGGTCAAATCCAAGGGAGGTAGGCCCGCTACAGACTAACATTGGCGTCGATGATAACCGCTCCTGAGCCCGGTCTGGTCACAATCAGAGCATCATCGGGGCCATTGGGATGCAATTTATCGTAGTACTCCTTCTGCAGAGCAGCCTCGACCTGCGGGACCTTATCGACGGGCACGAGGTGCACGGTGCAGCCGCCCCAGCCAGCGCCAGTGACGCGGGAGCCTGCCGCACCAGCAGCGAGCGCAATGTTGACCATCTCGTCGACGTCCGTGTGTGAGTTTTCAAACATCTCGCGGGCAGAGTCGTGTGATGCGTTCATGAGTGCGCCCAGCTCAGCAATCGAGCCTTCATTCTTGAGCACGGTATCGAACTGTAGCACGCGAAGCGCCTCGGTGTAGACATGCTTGGCGCGTTGGTATAGCTTGAGCTTCTCGAAACGCACAGGGAACTCGCTCAGGAACTTTTTCTTGAACTCAGCGTTGGAAATGCCCAGCTCCTGCGCGGCTTCGGCTTCGGTGTAGCCGGCCTTGTTGAGGTACCGATCGACCAGCGGCAGCATGTCCTCGAGCGTCTTTTCGGAGGTAGCACCAAACTTGGCCTCCAACACGCCGCGCAGAGTGCCGCCGTTGAGGTTACCGTCCTGAGGGATCTCCACGCCAAGCTTCTTGGCCAGAATCTGAGCTGCAACCGTCACCTCGACAACGCGCAGGTTGTAGCAAACCGGTACAGTCTCGTGCTTGTTGGAGACAACCAGAGAGTTTGCAATCAGGAACGCGAGCGGCGAATTGTCGGGGAACTGCTTGGGCGATGCAGCCAGCTCGGGCCGGAACTCGACCATCAACGCCGAGCCCTTCTCGCCAAAGATCGACGCGGCCTGGTCCATACCACCCGAGTTAACGCCCAAAAGCTGCTCGCAGGTAATCGACAGCTGCGTGAGCAGTTTCTTGGGCACATCGGTGAACCCGTTGGCCACGAGCGTAGCCAATGTGGCCGATACTACAAACGCAGCCGACGAGCTCAGACCGCCGCCAGCAGGCACATTGCCGTCCATGGACACGGTCAAGCCCTTGAGCTTGATGTCGGGGTTCTGCGACTTTAGGTACTTGCTGGCAACAACAAAGCCGCACTTGAAGTAGTTGACCCATTCGAGCTTGGACGAATCGATTTCCACTTTGCCGTCTGGCGAGAACGAGAACTCGCTGGGCTTGAACTCGGGCTTGATGTTCACAACCTTGACCGTATCGGTATCATTGGTACCCACTGCCATGACCACATCCTTTTCGATAGCCATAGGGAAAACAGAAAAGTACGAATAGTCGATATGGTCGCCGATCAGATTGACCCGGCCAGGAGCACGGACGATATACTCGGGGGCCTCGCCAAACGCCTGCTTGTACTCGGCCACAATCGAGTCATATCGGGCAACCTGCACATCTGGTTGAGCATAAACCTCGGAAAGCCGTTTGCGGAATGGGATCATTGAGGATGAAGATGTTCCGGCCAGCGTCTAATCGCCTGATACACTGCACCCCTGCTCTCACGTGAGCTGCACGATCGACGCTCGGCCGCAGCCCCAAACAGGACTTGGCGGCCGGCTTTCAAAGAGCTAAATGATAATGCTACACTACTAGCCTATTCAAAAAATATCATAGAAAACCACAGATCGACTATCTACGAGCTGCAGGAGCACACTGCACCCCGCTCTTCCTGTGGGGTCTCCCCCAGATATTCCTCGTACCCCACACCTTCCCAACGGTCCTGGAATGGAGTCAGCGACATCGTTTGGGCAGCCTTATAGGCCGACCAGTCGCCCTTTCCGGCCTTGTCAATAACATCATTTAGCACCCAATTTTTTAGCACAAAGTTAGGATTCACCTTCTTCATTTCCGCGCTGCGTCGCTTATCATCGCTGTTGCCTTCTTTCTCCAGCCGCGCAGCGTACAGCGTCAACCAGTTGTCAATGGCTTCAGCAGCCTTTTCCACACTCAACCGAGGAGCAAAGCCTCTGGTCTTGGGCAGAAACTCCTTGGGGTCCACCGGCACTCCGTTGAAAAATGGTGTGTTGGAGAGCTTGCGGAAAAAGTGGTTATAGTCGAGCTCGGCGTCATTGAGCATCTCCAACAACGGATCCACGAGCTCCTGCTGGTCGCCTTCTTCCGCCGTTTGCAGCCCCAGCCGCTCGCGCATATGCTGCAGATACTTGGCCTCGTAGGTCTTCTGGAACGTCTCGCCCAGAGCCATGATCAGCGCCGTGGCCTCGGTAGCTACGCGCGGCCGGTCGGCAGTCGGGGTTCCGCTCTCCACAAAGGCTGCATCGTCCACGTTCTTGCCGTTGCCCATGAGCTCGCCCAGAGCCTCGCCAAGCCGCACGCAGTTCCACCAAATGGCCTTTGGTGAATTGCGGAAGCCATAGCGCAGCTCGCCGTCGTCGTGGTTCGGAGTGTACCCGCTATTAAAGGTATCCATAAATGCAAACGGGCCATAGTCCATACTCAGTCCCAAAATAGAGGTATTGTCGGTATTCAACACACCGTTGAAAAAGCCATAGGCCTGGCACTTGGCAATCATGTCAACGTTGCGCATGGTCACTTCTCGGAACAAGTAATAATAGCGATTGCGGAACGAGTCGGCGTCCTTGGCGTCGGCGTCCGCAGGCTCCGGATCGTTGTTGACATATTCCTCGAGCTTGCCCTTGTACAGATGCTGCAGGCAGTAATCGGCCAGTTTTCGCAGCCCCGTCCGGTCGCCACGAGCATGGTACAGATCAAAGGTACCCAACCGGACCCAGCTTTCAGCGAACCGAGTGATAATTGCACACGACTCTCTGCGTTCCCGCTGAGCAAATGTGCCCGGCAGGTCTACTAGAGCCAGTGCTCGAGTAGTAGGGATGTGAAGGGCATTCACAGCCTCGGACGCAAGCGCCTCTCGGATCGACGACCGCAGTACAGCCTTGCCATCGGCAAACCGAGAGTACGGTGTGAGGCCCGCTCCTTTCAATTGCACTTCGTAAGACTTTCCATTCGGCGTCGGCACCTCAAACAGTGAGATCGCTCGGCCGTCGCCCAGCTGGCCAGCCCATTGACCAAACTGGTACCCCGCATAATTCTGAGCCCAGGGATACAATTCAGGGCCGGTAAAGATATTCTGGCCAGCAAATGTACTGAGAAACTCGTCGGAATCTACATCTTTCTCGGGGATGCCGAGCTCCTTCAACGCCGCCGGCGAAATCGCTTTGAGCTCGAAGGCAGGCCGTTTCTCTGGCCGCACCCACGAAAACGAGCCGTCAACTCGACGAGCTCGACGAGAGATTTCTTCCCCAACAGTTTCCGCAGCCTCAATTGTGGGGATCGCCGCATCCGGCGTCATGAATTTTGTGAACGGTGCACTCTTTGCTACTGTCGATAACCAGGACATGTTGAGGCGATGACTTTGCATGCTGATCCAGTGCTAGCTAATTAACATGTGCATTGATGGAACCCTTGACTCATTGGGTCCAACAGGTTTCGAAAGCCCGAGGTCAATTGTTGGTCAGTTGTGGTGGTGCAAAGTCTAATTGCTTCAGAGATAGGTACCTGTCTCTATTTAAAAGGGGGCACATCCGTTGCCCGTTAAGTGTTAACCAGTGCACGCGGCATGATGCCCTTGCCCGCGCATGTAACGTCCAAACGGAAGCCCACCTCAAGAGCGGCAGTGTAATAAACATGCAATAAATAATTAGCTAGCTAAACTAGACCCCCAAGCTACTCTGAAGCAAGCGAAGATCGAAGAAATCTGCCACATGCCGGAAAATAGCCAGCCTGCTTTGTATCTTTTCCTGCGGAATCGTGTTGATAAACGACCCCGAACACTCGCAGTACAGTGCCATGTCGTCTGGCCGAGCACGGCCGCATTTCGCACACTTCAGGTCCTGCAGTTGGTACGCAGTAACCTCGTGCACAACCATCTGCACTAATCGCTCCTCGAGGTACACGCGGCCCATTGCATAACCACAGTGAGGGCATTTCCATGCAAACTGGTCGGCGATCTCGGGGCGGCACACATCTATGTCGTCTAGGTGACCACAATGATGGCACTCGGCGTTGGTGATCACCAGTGACGCGGCGGGATTGCGGAACTGGGCCGATGGACTGAACTCACCGACCTTGACCACATCAAGTAACTTGCGACGCAGCCGCAGGTACTCGTCATTAAGGGCAGAATCAAGGCCATAAACGGCACAGATGCTGTTAATCAGAGCCAGGACAGGGTCGGCTGGCACCTCAATGCTGCCGGCGAGCTTGGGGAACTCAAACTCACGTGCAACCGTAGGCACTGCCCGGCCATCAATGTACCGACGGTTCAAGAGCTTGATGCGGGTGAGGAGCGGCTTCTCCAACGTCTTGAGCACGCCGCGCATGAAATGCGCCTCTTCATCGGCCGCCTCCTTGACAACAGACACCACCTGAGTGGGCCGCGTGTCGTCGGAAAAGAACCGGTCTTTGGCCTCGCCAACAAGCTGCATGAGCTGAAACACCCACTCCTGGAACTCGGGCTGCAGAATCGGCGGCAGGTACTGTGCAATCTGCCACTCGCTGGCATGGTCAAGACCTGGAACGTCTCCACTAAGGGACTTGCAGATCCGGCCACACAAGTTCGAGTCATCTAACCACATCAAGTAGTCCCAGTACTCACTGATCGAAACGTCCAAGTAGGTGAACAACGGGTTTGACTTGATGGCCTTGACGAGGAAGGAGCCAAAACCAAACGTGTTCTCGACATGGGTTTTTGTGGTGGCAACAACAATCCGGTTGCGGTTCGCCATTACCAGCTGCGTGCCGTAGTTGTGGAGCTCGTTCATGAGCTGCTGGAAGGCCTTCTTGCTGAGGTTCTGCACATGGTACTGCAGCTTCGGGTCAAACATCGTCGAGACTGGCGACGCAACCCAAGTAATGAAGCTCTGGATAAATGTGTCGGCAGCAACATCGCCGCTGGCAGCAAGACCCCACCACTCTTTGACCAAAGCAGAAAGCGCCGAAAGAGCCGACGGTGAAAATGCATTTTGGACAAGAATTCCTTCCCCGCCGCCATCAGCCAGATCAGCGCCTTCAGCGGCATTCAACAACGAAGAAGTCAGAATCGTGTTGACGGCCAGATTGGCAACATTAAGATCAAGGCACACCTTTTGGTAGAGGCCAGGCTTGTTGATGCGGGGCAGCTCGGCATTCTCCATCTCCACAGCACTGTCGTCATACTGACGTCCGCCCCAATCCGGCAGCGGGGTCTTGGACCACCACAGAATCATGTTCTCGCTCTGTAGACGGCGGGCGTAGACTGTGTCGATGAGGGTGTGCACGTCATTGCTCCTGCGAGTGTTGCCGAGAGGCACGTTCGAAAAGGCTGCCAGCGTTGCCTGCTGCTTCAAGAAGTGCTGAAGCCGCAAGTAGGATTTAACCACACGCTTGGCCAGGGCCTTTTGCCAGCCTACAGACGGCAGCACTCCCTCGGAAGGCGGGATCTCGATTGTGGGGAAGTCCTCAATAGTACGGATCAGCTTCGACAACCTGTCGGCCCGCACAGACTGTACAGCCAACACCGCCTGCGTTCCGCGCTCAGAGAAGAAGTCAGCAATGATAGACGCGGTCTTGGAGTAGAACCGGCGGAGATCACTAGCGTCAACAACCTCAAACTCAAGCGAAGGCTGCAGCTCGAAATAATCACTTGCCAGATCATGTGAGACCGCCAGCTGCTCAGCATAGGCTGCGGCAATCTTAACATCGCTGCCCGAGGAGCCGTCGCCATAGTGCACAATATAGCCCTTGGGTGCCCAGCTCGGGATCAGCACTATAAGATGCTGGTTTGACACCTCATAGTGCTGCAGCATTAGGTAGTCGAGCTTGACACCCTCCAAGTAAACAGGGACTCTGTTGCTGCGGCGACGAACCAGCGGCTTGAGCCAGCTCATTTCAAAGCCGTTCTCTAGACCCTTGCCAAGCAGACCAGGCTTGGTATCGTCCAGCGAGCACTGAGCGCCGACCTCCAGCAACACTCGATCGGTGGCATCGATTTGGCCTTCATAGACACCAAGCACCGACGGGTTCTTGAGAATACTATCAGCCTTGACTAGCTCCTCCTGATAAACAGACTCGGGAAGCGTCAGTTCATACACATTGTTGCTGGGGAGGTTGTCGGGAAGTGCCTTTTCGGTGCGAGCAAAGACCACACCATCAGGGAAAATCATCGAAGGAGCCTCGCCATCGAATTGAATGTAGATGGTACGAGGAACATTGATTTTGATCCGCTGAATGCGGTTGTTGACCCAGATTGCAGCCAAGACCTGGCCAGGAACGGTTCCAGGCCGCAGCTGCAGCAACTGCCACGAGCGGCTTGAAAAGGCGACCTCTACTTGGGCGCGAATCATGCCCTGCACACCGCGGTTGTGTCTGCGACCAACCTTGTCTCCAAACAGCTTCGCCCGTGCCGCGCGCTGTTCACTGCGGCGAGCCCACACATGCTTCATATACCGGAGCCACGCACCGTAATCCTCATCCGGATCGGGTGCAGGCCCGTTCAGATCAGGCATGTTCTTGTCAACTGAGGCAGTCGGAGACTTGCGCTTCACAGTCGCTCGCTTCGGGCCCTTGATCAGCTGGCCAGTGAAGCCCATATCCTCAATGTCGCCCATAGGCTTTGTGGGCGCCGGCAGCGGTTTCTCTGAGGCAGTAAAGTATCCTGAGATCTTCTGCTGCTTGAAGCGATCATTAAGAATCGCCAACCGACGCTTGAGCCAGTCGGGGTGAGGTACCCGGGGTACAGGGTTCTCCACCTGTTGCAGAGCAGCCGGGATGGTGATAATCTTTTGAACTGTGGATGCCAAACGAGTGCGGTAGTAGTCCCAGTCAATCAATGTACGAGGATCAAAGTTGTCCAGACCAGGCGCCTTGAGCCACGAGCGCAAAAACCGCCGCTTGGTATCATAGTCGGCACTGAAAACTTCCACCGGCACAGCGCGGTCCGTGACAGGAGCCCCCGCCGGGAGCTTGGAAATAATGTAGTGACATGCCAAACCGCTATCTTTGACCATCTGAGAGCCCAGGAACTCAGCAAGACGCCGAGCAGTGCAAATCGAGGTAGATTTTTGGCCCTCGTATTCCTTAAGCGACTTGGACATGACCTTGTTCTCGGAAATCAGGTCCATGAGATCCTCGTCTTCCAAATTCTTGCCCTTGGAATCAAGCACATCCAGCCACGAATTAGCAACCTTGGCGACTGCTCCGTAGCATTCGGCCAAGGTGGTTCCCTCCAGGAACTCTTTGAAGATTTTGGACTGAAAAGCTTTAATGATCCGCAGCTCACCACGGCGCTTAAGCTCAAAGCCCTTAAGCTCGGCAAGTGTACCATCCAGGTTGAATACCGCGTACCGCTTCTTCAAATTCTTGTCTTCCTCAGTGGACGTGGGGAGGACCATGGCCTTGTAAGGGCCATCAACTTCAAAGAAGATGGAGTTGTCGCTGATAGTTTCGTACCGGAACGTCTTCTCATCCACCAGCGTCTGATACTGATGATTGGTGAACTTGGCGTGCACCAGATGGTTCAACATGACACAGGGATAGGCAATAGGCAGTTTTTTGCCATCAGAAAACTTGAAGCACAAATCGCCAGGGAAAGACTCGGGCAGAATACACCAGATACCATCAGTATCAAGCTCTAGAGGCCGGCCCAGTTTCTCTACAAGTGAGCGAGCAAGCTGAATGATAGTGGCGCCTGTCAAGCAGGTCACGCCGGCCATTTCCATCGAGTACCAGCGCGATCCTTTCCGCATCACATAGCCATAAAACGAGTTGAGAATGACTTTGTGGGCAAGCTGCAACGAATCGTAGAGTACAACCATCTTGTTTGCTTCTTCGAGGGTTGGAGCATCCGAGGGATCAATCTCACCTGTCTTACGCTTCCAGACCTTTTGAAGTCCCTTGAACTCGTAGCGGCGGTCGCGGAAATCGCGCACAGTATTCACGTAGAACGGGTTCTCGCGCTGGCAGATAATGGCCTCGCGCTCAATCGTCTCGGTCTGCTTGATCTTGTGATAAACCTTGCGCGAGTACTCGCTCAGCCGTTGCTTAAGAAGCGCCACCTGCTCCGAGGGCGGAAGCTCGTCGTAGGTCCGGCTTTTGTCGGAGCCTGGGCGAGGCTTGAACTTCTCCTTTTTAAGAGTGTTTTGAATCATCAGGTACTCGCTACGCTCGGGAGGAAAGAATTCACCACGCCACGACCACGGCAGGCGGCGGTCGCAAGTTTTGCCCGGCCGATTAAAGTCGCACATGGCGCAGTCTTTTTCGGTGACCATTGAGTCGGGCTGGAGACGGTTGGTGGTCATGATATTCGGGTACATCGAGGCGACATCCACGTGGTAGATAAGTGGTTTTTCGTTGCGGCTTGGCCGCTCCTTGAGGGCCAGCAGTTTGTCCTTGATAGTCTGCTTGACCTCCTCGTAGTTTTCGACCTTGTTGATATCCATCTTGGCCTCTGTGATAACGGTGAACTTCAGCGCAGCATCAAGATCCCCAACAAGCTGGTCAATCGTGTCGGGATCCACCTTGAAGTGGGTCTCAATGTCGTTGCGGAAGATACCTGCTTCCAACGACTCGACGTGTCCACCCACATAGGTTTCGGACTCGATAAGATGGCCGTTGTAGAAGCGTTCCAACGGGTCCTTATGTTTGTGAGGAAGCAAGATGTTCTTCTGGTAGGCTTGAACCATCAACAACATCTCGCACAGCGTACCGGTACCTTTTCTTAGAACCTCATCTGGACGTAGGGGAATGATGTTGCACAGAGAGAAAATGAAAGGGTGCACATACTTCATGTAGAGGTAGTAAGTGGCCACAGCATCGGAAACAGAGTACTCTGCCAGGACCTGGGGCCGCTCGCTGGCGTAGGGAGTCATCTTTTCGGGGTCCAATTCTAAGGGGTTGTAACCAAGCTTGGCGGTGGTGACGGCTTTCAGACCCTGAGATCCTTGCGGCAAGTACGAGTCACGCTTGACCCACCGAAACGCGTCCATGTGGGCACAGTATTTTGATTTGTACTCGTCTTCCATGTCTTTTTCAAAGCCAATCTCCTCGTACATGGAGATCCCGTTGGCGGTAGCACGGGCGTCCACAAACGGCCAGTCGAAAAAGTCACCGTTAAACGTCACAATGACTGTTGGCTTTTCTTCCTTGATGTGGTCGAAGAACCGCATCAACAGGTCGTGCTCATTGTCTTCATTGAAGATCGTAAACTCTCCCTTGAACTCGGGTTTGGGGGTATACTCAAAGTCGTCGATATCTTGAGAGACAACTTCTCTGTTTGTGATGAGGTAGCCCTGTCCATCGATCATGTACGAAATCATCATCACTGAGTCGATAGCCGCGTCAGGGAACTTCAGAGGCTGTTTCGTGGTCTCGATATCGAAAGCCAGCACGACCGGATCGGGACGCGCTACTCGATCGATGATCTCCTCTAAGTCGATCTCACCCTCTGTGGCCCGCACAGTATACCATTTACCGACCCGGACATCCTTGTCGATTGATACCCGCACATGGTATGGAACGTCATACTCGCGAATATCGAGAATATAGTCCGAGGCATCGACCCTGGATGTGTTTGAGGCATCCGCGACCTGCGCGGCTGTCTCTCCATATGCAGAAAACGCCTCTAGGCGCTTTTGGTTAGCGGCCACAAACGGCATCAGCGTTTTGCGGGCCTGCAGCAGCATCTGCGTGTTCCAAAACGACAGTCGCAGCAGCGGCTGTCTGCGGCCAATTAAATGGTTGGGCATGCTGAGATCTTCGCGCTCTACTCGCTTGACCTCCTTGACAGTGCCCTCGAGGTGTTTTTTGACAAACTCCTCGACATCGGCTTCTTTACCGGGCGAGCATTTCACCAGAAAGTAAGGGTCATAGCGAAGAGTTGCTTTGAAATATCCGCCTTCTTCATCCAAAAAGTAGAAATCCACGGCGGCTTTTCCGGTAGGCACTTCTGTGCTTGGTAGGGTAGTAGGCTGAAAGTTCACGAGCCAGCCGATGCGAGGAGGTCCTTCTTCGTACTGGAGAAAGCCCATCTTGTTATCGATGGCGTTGGCGACTTCGGTAGCATGGAAGCGGCGGACGGCCGAGGTGGCGTCTGCCGAGATATCCATGTCCCCATTTTTCCGTCGAACGTGGGCCATGATAAACAATTACGAGGTTTGGCAGTGGTGGGATAGGACGCGTTTTTTGACTACTAATTAGGGGCAAGGGTCGGTATGCGCGTCTCCCTCGCACCTTAAGGCAACCACTGGCATTATAGGAGTGTTGTGCAATTAATTAGTGGCAGTTTAAATTCAAGAAGTCATTCACATAGAGCTATGCTGTAGACGCAGAACATATGGAGAGTCATATATGCACAATAAAGCATACATCCATGAACATATATCCATACGAAAAATAATCCAAATAGATTCCTTTGCCACTGAAATGAATGAATTTGCAAACAAATAACTGAATGGGGCCGTAGAGACTGAACGGTAGAGATTGAACGAGAGATTGGGCCGCAGAGATTGAGCCGGAGAGATCAGTGCGGTGAGCCCCTGCCCAGGAGGGTTTGTCATTTCCGCGCGGGAGGCTGCTCATCTGTTTGGCCATGCAGTATCCAACGTCAGGCTCGCCTCCGCTACACCACCCGGTGCCGCAGCATCCTGTCAATTTCCAGCCAAGCGCACAAGAGTATGCGCGCAATCCGTATGCTCCTGCCGCTGGCGCCGGCGCTGGTGCCAGCGCCAGCAATCCATATGCTCCGCGCGCGCAACCGGGCGCTGGCGCCGCATCGGCGGCGCCCATGGGCGGAGCACCGATTCCGCCGCCGGCAACGACCGCATTCAACAGTCTATTCAACGATCCCAGCGCGCAGATCGGCCTGGAGGTGGGGCGCAACGCTCTTAATTACGGCCAGGAGTATATTGGCAAGAACATGGAAAAATACGTCTCGGTCGGTGCGCTGCGCTATTACTTCCAGGTATCCAACTCGTACGTGTTGCGCAAGGTTCTGCTGGTTCTGTTTCCGTGGCGACACAAGCCTTGGAGCCGCCAAGCGGTGCGCGGCGACAATGGCCAAGAAACTTGGGCGCTGCCCCGCGACGACATCAATGCGCCGGACATGTACATCCCCATCATGGCGTTTACAACGTTTTTGGTGCTTGAGAGCGTGATGCAGGGCTTGGCAGGCAAGTTCCACCCTGAGCGCATGGGCATGGTTGCCAGCAAGAGCCTGGCGCTGGTGCTGGGCGAGCTGATGTTCCTGAAACTCACTTCTTATTTGCTGTCTGCGTCGTCGTCATTGATGGATCTGGTTGCCTACTCGGGCTACAAGTTCATTGGCGTGGCGCTGACCACTTTGGCTGCCAGTATCTCGAGCACTGCCAAATGGACGATTTTCGGCTACACAGGCGCGTCGACAGCGTTTTTCATGCTGCGGTCGCTGCGGTACGTGCTGCTGCCCGAGACCTCGAGCTCGGCGGCCACTGTGAATGCCGGCACGCGGCAACGGCGCATCCAGTTTTTGTTTATTTACAGCTTTGTGTGCCAGTTTGTGTGTATGTGGTTACTTCTGTAGGGGTCGATAGACGTAAATAAAAATACAGCTTCATTAGCGCTATAGCGGTTTAGACTATTTATGCTGTGGATAAGACCGGTTGGACGGGGCGCTCAAGCGTCATAGCTGTGTCTGCAACACTAAAACTTACCTACTCCACATCGTGCATCTGTTTACGGTCGATCAGCCATGAACTTCTACGAGCTGCTGGGCGTGGAGACCGGCGCCAACAACGCCACAATTCGGCGCGCGTACCGGCGCCGGGCATTAGCGGTCCATCCTGATAAAAATACGGCACCCGAGGCGGCCGAGCTGTTCCACCAGCTGTCGGCGGCGCTCGAGGCGCTGCTCGATCCGGCAGCGCGGGCGAAGCTTGACCAGCAATTGGCCTCGGAGAGGCAACAGGCAGCGCGGCGGGCGCAAGAAAGCGAACGCATCCGCCAGATGCGCGCCGATTTGCAAGCGCGCGAAACCGAAGCGGCGCGGGATGCCGGGGGCCGGCGCGCTCAATCCTCTCGTCCGGGCTCGACGCAGGCCGTCGATCTCGAGCAGCTTCGGCGCGAGGGCTACGAGCTTCGCCGCGCATTCAACGCCGCTCCTGGAAGCGCAGGCCACCGTACCGTCAAGGTTGTTTCCAGCACGCTGGACAAGGTGCTCAACGGCGTGAGTGCCGAGTCGGTGCTCAAAGTGGGGAATTCGGCACTGGTTGTGTTCAAGACCCTTGATGAGGCGCGGCAGTTTATTTGCTCGGCGCGCAGCTCCACCACGCGGGCGTGGACGTTGCAATCGTTCATTCCGCGGTTGCCGTTTGAGACTTACTATGAGCAGACGCTCGCGCGAGCCAGTCTTGGCTCGGTGTAGCGTCGCTTGTAGCTGGATGTTTGCTGTTCCTAGCAGCTCCGTATTGCTGGTGCTGGCGCCGGCGGTGGTTTGTGAGTATTTATTTGTAGCTCCGAGAGGATCTGTAACTACTATTTGAAGAGGCTTCAGAAGCTGAAGCTGTAGAGTGAATACCTGTAGCAATGCTGGACTGGTTATGAACTATGCAATTGGGCAACCTACTCGTTTGGCTCCTTGCGCTTTTTGCTTTTTCGCAGCGTATTGCCCTCGCCAGTAAACGTGGGCTGGGCCTCTTCTTCGTCCTCGTCAAAGGGAACGACCGGGAAGCCAAAAAACAGCTGGTTGGCCGGCAACTCCAGCGCAGGAGCATCCCGGTTCTGATAAATAGATGCGTCAACAATAGACACCGGCACAGGCTCGGCGGGGACGGGCTTGCCTCGCAGGCTTTGGCCCTGCGAAACCGTTTGCGGGTTGGCCACGCCGCTATAGTTGATTGCCTTTGCCATTTCTCCAGTGACTTTTGGCGGGACCTTTTTCGAGCCTGCCGATGGGCCGGTCGGCTCGACGTAGCCCAGCGGGGGCGCAAAGTCGACTTCCAGGTCGGTTTCGACTACACACACGCCTTCCCGGTCGGTTTCGGGCTTGACCTCCAGCACCTTGATTCCGTAAATATGGTCATTGTACTTGATCTGGAACACGTCATTGACGGTAAGAGTCGTGAAGTTGCGCAGCGCCGTCTCGAGCACGGCCTTGGGGTCCGAGATGTCGAGAAAGTCCACCGACTGGGGCTGGATCTTCACAAACGACGCCAGCTCCAGAGCCACTGACGCAATGCGCACCAGCGACCCGCTCTTGGCACCTAGAACTTGCATCATCCACTCGGGGAGGTATGCGCGGCCCTCTTCGGCAGTGAACTCGAGCACGCCAGCGTGAGTGCGTGTTTGGGTATCTTCGTTGCGGATCTCAAACAGCATGGGGTAAGAAATGTGCAGCGTTGTGAGTTTTTGCAGCGCGGAGGCCGGCACAAAGATCTTGCCGCCGTAATTGGCCTCCGACTTGTCGCCTTTCATCGCCGATACGGGGTAGCATCGGAAATACTGCTGGAACGTGTCTTGTTGCCAGAAGGACATGGGGAGAGTCCTGGGAGTCAGATGGGAGCTTTAGGCACCAGCATCACTGACTACCGCTGCTGGGACGAAGTCAGTAAGCCAGGCAGTCAAGCACTAAGGCAGGCAATAAGGACCTCAGGTGGAAGTCGACTCGCAATGGAAGACGACGACCTAAGACATATTTTCACGGATGTGGAGAGCGACGAGGACTTTGATTTGTCGGATGATTGGTCCAACATCGACGACGCTCTCAAACCTCCTCGCCCATCCAAAACCGACCGTCGCCGCGGCCCCGACCGCGAGCAGAACCTCGATCCAGAGGTCCAGGCGCTGATTGGCGAGGCCCAGCAGGCATTCAGTGCCGGCGAGCACGAGATGGCCGTTAAGCTGGCCGAGGAAGCCATTGCGGTGGACGCCAATGCGCGGATTGCCTACAATCTGCTCTCGGCGATCTACGACGACATTGGCGACCCGCACAAAGCGCTGCTGGCCAAGATCATGGCCGCGCATCTCAACAAGAAGAATAAGGAAGACTGGATCGAGATTGCCGAGCGCTCAATCGAGCAGAACGAGATCGCCCAAGCTACGTTCTTTTACCAGACCGCGTCGCGCATTGCCCGCGACGACTGGACGCTGCTGCTCAAGCGGGCCCAATTGCACACCCAGCTGGGCCAGCTGTCGCGGGCACTGTCGCTGCTCACTCGCCTACGCGAGCGGTTCTTTTCCGAGCTGCCGGACGACGCCAAGACCCAGGTGCTGCTGCATCTCGCCCGCGTGCTGAAGCTGCTGGGCAGAATGTCCGATGCCACCGACCTGTACTTGGACATGTACAACAAGTCGCTGAATCCGGCCCGTCACGGTGAACCGGAGGTGGCACTCAACTGGCAGAACCTCAATGTCTTGGGTGAGCTGCTGTTTGACCAGGGCAACTACGCGTGGGCCATCCGCACCCTCAAATCCGGCAGCCGGTGGATTCTCGGCCGCGGCGACGAAGCCCAATGGAATGAGGTGCCCGACGATAGCGAGTTCGACGATCGCCGCGTGAATCGTGCCGAATACACAACCGAGGACCCGGCCGCGTACGAGCTGCCAATTGATATTCGTATCTGGCTGCTGGTGTGTCGACTCAAGCAGATCCGGCAAGCTCCGACCGCCTCTGAAGACGCTCTGGTGCACCTCGAGTACCTAAAACAGTGCGTGCCCGTGGAAGATTACGGCGACTTGTATGCCCGCGCTGGCGCGGCTCTGTTCCAAGCAAAAATGTACCAGCACGCTTTGGAAATCTACTCGCAGCTCACAGACATTCCCTATGAGACCCAGGCAGAGTACCTACACATGACCATCGAGGTCGCAAAATGTCACATGGAACTGGGCAATATCAAGCAAGCAGAGGGTCTTTACACATTTGTTACCCGCGCCGACGACCATAACGTCGAGGCACTAGTGGCGCTTGGCGAGATCTACCAGGCAACCAACCGGCCTGCGGGCGCCAAGCTCATGGTCGAGCGTGTGTACCTGATCCGCGAGGAGGAGGCACGTGCGGCTGCGACGCGAGCAACACCGCTGGGCGAGGCCGGCGAGCCAGCCCGCGACAGCTCCACATCGTTTGTGGATTCGACGCCGCGGCCTCGGCCACCAACGTCGCGGCTCACGGCCGCCGAGCGCGCGGAACTCGAGCGGCAGGCCCAGGCCCGTGCCGACCACGACTATGCGCTGCTGGACCGGTTCCAGACCGGGTTGGAAAGCGCCAATGCCGTGGCGGCCGGCGAGTGGATCCGCGCAGCAATGGACCTTGTGGACATGTTTTCGAGCCACCGCAAGTTCTTCCCCTCGGACCGCAACAAGGTCTTTTCCGAGATGCGCACCAAGGCGCTGGACGCCCGGGTGCAGAACCTGCAGGAGCAGGGCGACGACGACGACAGCCCCTCCAGCGAGGGCGAGTACTTGTTCCGGGGCCGGTCGTTTGAGTTTTGGTTTGGGATTTTCATGCGCGCCGCGCTGGCTCGTGCGCGCTACGAATCTGTGGATGGCGCCTATGCACTCATCCGCACCGCGCGAGCGTCCAACATCTTTCACCTGGACCCTCGCCGCGAGCAGATCATGAGCCTCGTGATGCTAGCGTGCGGGGCGCTGGCAAACGACTGCCACACCATCTCAGACGCCCTGCGGCAAATGTACATGGCGCGGCAGTTTGACAACGATATCCTGCGGCTCTATGGCGCACTGCTGGCGTCGGGAGTGCATGCACAAACCGTTTTTGGCTCATCTAACAACCAGAAATTCTTTCTGCGCCAGATCAAGGCCGTGGACTCGGTGGTGCAAAAACGGGCTATTTCCGGCGCGGCGCGGCTGGCCGCCAGCCCTACCACCCAGGAAACAGAGAACCCTCTACTGTTTGTGCTGTATGCGCATATCATGCTCCTGGGCCCGTCGTATGTGCCAGCCCAGACGTACTTGATTCGGGCGCTGGCGTTTTTGCCCAACGACCCCATGGTGCTTTTGACCCTGGCGGTCGTGCATGTGCAGCGGGCCGTGCAGCGCGTGACCACCAACCGACATCTCCAGATTCTGCAGGGCCTAAGTTATCTGCAGGACTATGTGGCTGTGCGCCAAGGCAGCGTGGCCCAGCGGCAGGAAGCCGACTACAACTTTGGTCGCTACTTCCATGGACTGGGCCTATTTTCGCTAGCCATTCCCTACTACAAAAAGGTGTGCGAGTACGATGTGGATGAGGAGTACGATCTGACTGCCGAAGCAGCCTACAACCTGCATCTCATCTACGCCATGACAGGAAACATGGCTCTGAGCCGCGAGGTGGTGGACAAGTACCTTGTAGTGTAGTTATATTAAATATTGCATGCTAGAGATTCTAGAGATCCTCTAGAGATCTTCGATATTGCTATCATCTTTTTGGTACACGATCTTGTTGTCGTGGGCATTGATAGCCGGTGATTGGGTGCCAACGGCGATGATTTTGGCAGTTGCCTTTGCCTTGCGGATCCGGAGCTCCAGGTCGTCCACGAGTTTGGGATCATTATCATAGTCTGATACCTCGAGCAGTTCCTGCAGCTTCACAAGCGCCTTTTCCTTTTTTTCAGGCGGATCCCGCTGCCAGACCTCGAGCCGGCCCTGCAGGATCCCTAGCGAGCGGTACCGCTGAAAACCTGTTTGAATGCCGAGCTCGCGGCCCTCAATGTGTCCCTGGACTTTCCCTGCATCCAGCCCTTCCTGAAAGCCGCCTTCGAAGCATTCGTCTTCGTAGTTCAAGACGCTGCCCAGCAGGTCCTGGCTCTGTACGCTCGGCATGGAAATTTCACTTTCCAGTCTGGGACGTAACCCGGCCTTACCCTGATGGATGAAGAGGTCGAGCAGGACCTAGAGCGGCGGCGGCTCAACGGTCTGCAGCAGGAGGATTCCGACGACGAGTCGGGCAATAATGAGGCAAGTGAGGCTGAACAAGCCTCAATTCCGCTGGAGGAAGAGCTAGAGGACTACGAAGAGGATAATGATGGTGGTGAGCGCGATACTCATCGAGATACGCATCGCGAGATCGAAATCGAGCCATTCAATCTCCGCAATGAACGAGAAGATGGCCATTTTGCTGATGGAGCGTTTGTGCCGGCAGAACGAGGTCATCAGTATGATGCCTGGTTAGAAGAGCAGCCGCAGAAGCCTCCACAACCAGTTGGCAGAAGCCAACCACATAGCCAGAAGCCAGAGGTTCCTGAACCAGAACTAGTAAAAGCTCTGGCGAGTCTTATTGAGCTGCTGGAGCCGTCGGAAACTCCCCTTGAGGCGCTGGAAAATGACGAATATGACGATACACACACGGAGCTTGTCACGGCCGCATGCGAGGTGCTGGTCACCGAGTACGCGGATATTTACGACAGGCCGCGGGAATTGCTAAAGCGAGAACTCACTAAACGGGCTGGCCGGCCATTGAAGCGTAAGCGGCAATTGGAGTATGAGTTTCAGTGGCCGGACAACCCGCAAGTGCATGGGCCTTACAGTGGGCA
This sequence comes from Wickerhamiella sergipiensis, assembly GCA_030563925.1. Lineage (NCBI taxonomy): Eukaryota > Fungi > Ascomycota > Dipodascomycetes > Dipodascales > Trichomonascaceae > Wickerhamiella > Wickerhamiella sergipiensis. The sequence continues at coordinate 449,729 of JAJMKN010000002.1, forward strand.
AGAAATCAGCGACTGGGTGGCCGCAGGGTACTTTACCAGCGGCGTAAAGGTGCGGCAAATAGGAGAGAAATGGGGTTCGATTGCTTCTTTCAGTTTGGACGCTAACTCCTGAGGCCTTCCTACATCTGACGCCTGCTTGACGTTGACCTGACCTGACCTGATCTGACCTGCACCAGACAAGACCTGCACTAGACGAGGCCTGCACCAGACAAGACACCAGCCGAAAAAGGATTAAATAACTACAAAGCAGACATGGTAAAGTCGTACTCAATGGTGGGCGTAACACCCGCAATGAACTTGAGGAAGATCACAAGGTACTGGTCCACACGCAGACCGGTATCGACCTCTTCCCAGTCCTCGCCTTCAGCGGCTTCGCCACCGGCATCTGCTGCCTCGGAAGAGCTCATAGCTGAGGCCTCTGAAGGCCCCGCAGCAGACGCAGCACGGTCCAGCAGCAGTCGCATCACGCCGGCATGGCGACAAGGGTGGATCGAGATCAGCGTTAGGTTCTCCAGGAACGGTGCGGGCTCAATGGTCACGGTCTTGTCCTTGTAGTCGGCCATGATATCGGAGAACATGGCCTTGGGCGGCAGCGGCACGCCCTCGGCATCAAAGCCCGACAGGTACAGCTTGGGCACACGGTAAGAGGTCGAGTAGGTGATGTAGACGTTGTAAGTGCGGGTATCGGCACCATGGCCGCTGCTAGCACCGGCATTGGCGTCGGCGCCGGCCTCAGCCGCCTCAACGGTATCATCCTCGAGATCCGCGAGGTCGGCAAGGTCCGCTTCCGCGGGCTCGTCGTCATCGCCCAGCGACAGGTCGGCGACGGCAGCCTCAATTGGCGCCGCGCCAGACACGACCCAGCCATCTTCGGTGGTCTCGGGCGCGGCTTCGGAGGAATTGGCTACATCGGCCGCCCGCTGGTGGCTGGGCACATGCTTGGTGACCAGAAACTGCTTGTTTGCCGGAAGAAAGTCCCGCCGCTTGGACGGCGACGCGCTGCCCCACTCCCATGTGGGGAACTTGTACACGAGATAATCTCCGGCGCGCACAAACTCTTCGGGCGTCAATTCGCCCGTCTTCTGGAAGTTCGAAACGTGGTTCACGGGAGTGAGGTATTCCCTCAGGCTGGAGAAGGTTGATCGCAGCATGTCAGCCGCCACACCTGGGTCAGCTTTAGTAGTCACCTTGGGGATCAAACTCAGGTTAGGAGCCAGGAGCCAGTAGCCATACAGACTCTATCGAGTTGACAAAATATGTATCTGTACTTTTAATTCTGGAATAGAAATTCCATATCGCCTTGCGAGAGCCGGTTGAGGGCAGCGTCGTCGGCACCAATCGTCGCATTGATCATATTTGCTTTCTTTTCCTGCAGCTCGATGATCCGGCTCTCGATGCTATCCTCAATCACTAGTCGCGTGATGGTCACCGGCCGGTGCTGGCCAATGCGGTGCACACGGTCTCCAGATTGCCATTCGACACTGGGGTTCCACCACGGGTCCAGCAGAAACACCTGCGACGCCTCACACAGGTTTAGAGCAACACCGCCGGCCTTGAGCGACACCAAAAATACCTCCACTGACGGCGTCTCCATAAAGTGCCGGATAATTGCGTCGCGCTGGGTGGGCGCCATTGAGCCCTGCAGCTTCACGGTCTGGAAGCCGGCACGGTTGAGCCGCCATTCCACCAGATCCAGCATCGACGTAAACTGCGAAAACACAATGCTCTTGATGGTTTGCCGGTCACTCCGAAGCCGGTACAGCTCCTCCAGCAGCGCCTCGATCTTGGTGCTGGACCTCCAGCTATCGTCCATCTGAATGCGGTTGACAATCGACGCCTTGGCGCTGACCGCCTCGGTGGTCTCAATGGCCGCGCCCTCGAGGTCGATGGTGAGACCGACATGGCACACCGGACACTCGAGGTCCTGCTCCGCGCCGTCCCAGCCTTGCACGTACTCTTTGATGCACATGCGGCAGAACGTGTGGTGGCATTTCGAGCGAATCGCATCCTCGGCCTCGTCGTTGCATAGCTGGCACACCAGCGCCTGGATCTCGGCATCCCCCGCGTCGGAGCCGCCATTGGCGCCGCCCTTGGCATCGCCGGCCTTGGCCTTGCGCAAAACAAGATCAGGGTGGTCGGCAATCTGCCGCATCCGCGTAATAAGCGTAAAGATGTTGGCGTAGTTGTTGAGTACCACACCCTGGCTCACATAGGTGGAAAACGTGCGGCGCGAGTCGCTGAAAATCGATGCATACAGATCCTTTTCCTCATCGTTGAAATAGTCCCGCCGCACCTTGACCACCCGCGGCGGCAGCCCCAGGTCGTCGGCCCGCTCCATCTTGGTGCGCCGCAGCATGATCTGGTTCATGAGCAGCCGCATCTTGCGCATGCCCGTCTCGGCCTGGCCGTCCAACCGCTGGATCATCTTGAGCAGCGAGTGGTTAAAGTAGTTGACATGCTGCATGGCCACATGTCCGCAAAACGTACACTTTTGGCGCTGCACCGACCACTCGTGCGACTTGCAATCGCACTTTGAGCAGTAGTACATACACAGAGGCTGCACCTGCAAGAACCGCAGCAGCGAGTAGAGCTCGCCTACCCGGTTCTGGAGCGGGGTGCCACTCAGGCACAGATGGCGGTTGGCCTTGATGTTGAAGCACGCTCGCGACGTGCTGGCCTGCCGGTCTTTGATGTTATGGGCCTCGTCTAGCACAATGCGGTGGAAAGTGATGCCGTGGATCAGTGACTTTTGCTTGACCTTGACGCCCTTGCGCACAAACCCGCTTTGTTGCTTGCGCCACACCGACTCGAGCACGGCATAAGTTGTGATCACAACATCATAGCTGCGAATCACCGCCTCATCCTCGGTGCGGTTAGCGCCATGGTATACCAGCACTTTCAGGGCGTCGCCAGCGTAATTGTGGATCTCATTTTTCCATTGAATCACCGCGACCGCCGGCGCAATCACGAGAATGGGACCGTCGCGCTTGCCGTCGCTTAGAAACAGCGCAATGGTCTGGATGGTCTTGCCCATGCCCATCTCGTCGGCAAGAATGCCGCCGTGGTATTGCGATTTTTCCTGATTCACTAGCCAGTACAAGCCCTCGCGCTGGAACTTGAGCAACTGGCACTGCAGGCCGTCGGGCTGCTCCATTTCGTGGATCTCGCGCGGCGGCTCCTTAAGCAGACCCTCCCAGTACCCGCGCAGTTCGGGGTGAAAGTGCTGTAGCCCGTCTTCCATTTTGTGATAGTATCGTTCGGTCATGGACATGCCATCGTACTTTGACGGTTCCTTTGGTTTCTTTTTCCGGGGTTTTCTCGCTCTGACGGGGGCTGCTGCCGGCGCCTCAGTCTCAGCAGGTTCAGTCTCAGCAGGTTCAGCAGTCTCAGCCTCAGGTGCTTGCGGAGATGGCTCAGGAACAGCATCGTCGCGATAAACCACTCGGATTTCTTCAATGTCCGAGTCACCATCCGGAACTTTATATTCCTCGTCCTCCTTATAATCGTCTTCATCGTCATTATACTCTTCGTCTTTATCCTCATCTTCATAGTCGTCTTCCTTAAAGTCTTCGGAATCCGACTCGATCATATCAACCGAATCAGCCGAATCAGCCGAATCAGCCGGCTCGTCGGGCCTCCTTATTCTTTTCAGCGGCTCCTCTTCAGTATCGGAATCATTGATTTGCACTCGCTTTCGGGTTGCTCGCCGATTCGCAGCGCCGTTTCGGCCTCCATTCTGGCCGTTTTGAGCGCCACCGCGCGCATTATTTTGAGTACGGCCTCGGCCGTTCCGGGTACGCCTGCCGGCCCGACTGCTAGGTTCTTCCTTGATGAAGCCGCCGCCTTCGTCGCTGGACATGATGACAATCGCCACAGATATGCAGGCGGCTGCAAGATGTGCAGATTAATTAATTTGTCACGAGGGGTGGACGTATGGAGAGCTGCGGGCAAATAAGAGGGAAATTTTTGGGAAATTCAAAGCAAACCAAGACAAAAGCAACCCATTGGCAGTAAATTTGGCGCTAAAAAAACACCGGCGCGGAGCCGGGCTCTGAACCCGGGGCAAGCAAAACCGCACCGCAAGCAGCCAATGACAAAGCATGTTGTCTCGCACTCCCGGCCAATTGGTTCGCTTCTCCACCGCGGCCGTGCGCGGCAACGCCGCGCCCGTGGTGGTGTCCCGCCCCGTGCGCAAAGTGGGTGCCTTGCGCGGCGGATTCACCGGGTTTTTGGTTGGCGTGTCTGTGACCGGCGTGGGTGCCTACTACTACCTGTTTGACGAGTACCAGGCCGGCCAGCGAGCGATTCTTACCGATGTGATCACTCTGCGGGAGTCGTTGCAGCAGCTGCGCTCGCAGATCGACGACCTCAAAAAGGAGGCCCCCAAGCCTGCCGAGGGCTCTAAAGCTTAGGCCCCGAAGCCTGCAATATGCCCTCTGCTTGAATCTGTCCTCTGCTTGAACCTGCCTTTGGCTTGCAATCTCCCAGCAATATGCCTGCACTATGCCTTGAATGAGAGTTCACGTTTCATACGTTCTACTGATCTATGTTCGTTGCTGGCTATGTTTGTTGCTGGCGCCGCGGGCTTCTCGTGAGAGGCTATGTCGGTTGCTGGCTGTTGGCTACGCTCGCGCTCGCTACGCCCTACGGCTACCGGCCCTCCGGAGGCTGGCCTCCAAGCCTAACATTATGTGTAATTAGTGATCTATAGGTCAACCCACTCGTACACGGACGTAATCTCGCCGTGGATCTCCATCTGCCGCAGCCGCACCGACTTGTGGGTCTGCAGCTGCTTGTTGATGGCATCGTGCTCCTCGCGAGGGTATTGTTGGAGCAGCCGCCGCATCGGCAGGTACCTTGGCGTGGTGCCGGCACGGTCACTGTCGGCCTTGCGGGTCTGCTCCACCAGCAGCGAGAGAATGTCCTCCACGGCCTTGGCCACGCGGTGCTGGCGCGCGCGGTAAGTCTTGGCGGCCAGCGTGCCGACCGCCGACACCACCAGCGCGGCCAGAGTCAGCAGCACCGACCGCTTGGACGGCAGCAGCTCGGCCAGCCCGTGGGCCGCGCGCGCGCGCCGCTCCCGCAGCCAGCCCGTGATGTCCAGCTTGAGCCGGCACGTCAAAGGAACATGCTTTCGCGAGTGTGAAACAAATAGCGGCGCGGGGACCACGACGACGCCATAGGGGTTTGTGCCCTCATAGTCACTGGGGATAACCTGGGTTAGCTCTGGCCACATTGCCGGCATTGCCTCGTAACTTACCATCTCGATATCCTTCTGCAGCCGCGGCAGCTGCTCCACCACCAAACTCCACAGCGAGTTGAACTCCTCGTCCGAGATACTCGCGTGCTTCAAACCGTACACCTGCTGCCGCAGCTCGTCCTCCGACAGGGCGGCCTCGCCGCGCTCGCCAGCAACGTGCTCGGGCTTGCCGATGTGGTCTTCAAGCGTCTCGGGGCTGCACAGCACATCGGCCACGCGCTGCCGTAGCAGCCATGCCGCGCGCTCGGCCAGGGCCCGCAGCTTGCGCTCACGCTCCTCATCCTTGACGCACTTGGGCGCCGACAAGCCAAGGAGCGACAGCGGGCCCTGCCGAGGCACAAAGCCATCGGCGCACACAAACGTGCCGGCCTCGTAGCAGGTCGCGTGCTCGGGGCACGGCAGGCAGCTGGGCGCGATCTTGTCCAGGCCCTGGGCAAGCGTGTCCTGCACCTTTTGCAGGCGCTGGTCCTCCACAGGAATGGTCACAAACCACGGGTACTCGGGCGACGCGGGGATCAGCGACACGTCGCAGAAGCCGGCCTTGATCTGCTCGGCCCGCCACCACGTCGCCAGCGTCAGCACCACCACGCTGGCAAACACGCCGCCCAGCACCAGCAGGCCTTGGCCGGCCAGCGCCAGAATGTGCTTGCGGCGGGCCTTGCGGACGGGCTCGGGCGTGACCTCCTTGGCCTCGGCCTTCTCTGCCTCGTCTTCGGCCGCCTCGGCCTCGGCTTCGGCGTCCACCTCGGCCTGCGCCTCAGCTTGGGCCTCGGCCTCGGCCTTGGCCTTGGCTTCTGCCTCCGCCTTCTTGGTCTTGGCACTCTTCTTGGTGGTCTTGCGGCCCTTCTTGGGCTCGGCAGGCTCAGCGGCGGGCTCGGCAGCGGCTTCGGGCTCGGGCTCAGGCACAAGCGGAGAAGACTCCGGGGCCTGCGCCGGTTCGGCCGAGCCCAGCGTCTGCGCAAACAGATTCGACGTCCGCAGGTTCGCCAGACTGGGCATAAACCCGCGGCGACGCGGCGGCTCCTCAGGCGCGGCGGCAATGTCTCGCAGCTCTTGCGACTGGCTCAGCAGCTGCTCGGCAATCTGGTCCGACAGCGCATGGGCCACCTGGTCAACCACCTGCTCGGGGATGGCGCCATCGGCGTCGATCTCGAGCTCGACCTCGCTCGGCTCGTCATTAATGTCTCCCGACTCGTGGAAGTTTGTGTACTCGGACATGACGTCCACCTCCATGTCGGTGGGCTGCTCCACGGGGGGCTCGAACACGCCGGCGTTGGAGACGGGCGCGGGCGCAAACGACTGGCGCGCCTGCACTTTGTGCGGCCGCTCGGCAGCACCCTGGCTCTTGCCCAGCTGCTCGCTGGTGCGCTTGCGGGACCCGGACTGGAACACATTGTCCTGCGTAAACGGGCTCTCGGGTTTGACGGAGGGCACCTTGTCGGGCGTAGGCGGCGCGGCCTCCTTCTTGACGCGGCTGGTGGTTGCACGGCCAGCCGACCGGCCGCGACGAACGGGCTCTTCGGGCTCGGGCTTGACCTCGGACTCCTCTTCCTTGAGCTCCTGCTTGAGCTCGCGTTTAGCCTCGGCAGCCGCCCGCTTGCGGGGCGACCGCAGCGCCGCGGCGGCGGAAATAGGGCGCACCGGCGACTTGGAGCGCGACCGCGTGTTGTAGTGGGGCTCTTCGTCTTCGACATTGGCGCCGGGCGGGGCTAGCTGCTCGACTTTGCCGAGCGACGCGGGAGCGCGGCGGCGGCGCGGCGTAGGCTCGACCTTGGGCGCGTCGCCGGCCTGTTCGGCCTGCTCGGGCTCCGGGGTTGCGGCCCTGCGGCCGCGGGTCGAGGTAGCTGAGGTTGGGCGCGTCGCGGCAGCGGTCTTTGCGGTGCGCGCGCGTCTCGACGGCGACGCAGCAACGTCTTTGGCGGGCGACTCGGCCCGCGCACGCGTTTGCCGAGTGGGGGACGCGGTACGGCCCGCGCGCGACCGCGGCACGTGCTCAATGTTGAGGTCTGATGGCTGGGCCTGCAAGTAGCGGACGCGCAACTGGGGCAGCTGCGGTGTGATGTGCTCGTGGAACAGCTCGACCAGCGCGGCTTTGCGGGTGGCGGAACCGAAGGGAATATCCTCTTTGTTGAGGACGTTGCGCAGTCGGCTCACCGTCAGCTTATTGGGGTCGAAGCCTTCTTCGAGATATTCCAGGTCGTCGTCCATGCCAAGCGGGTTGGGAGGTAACGGCGGTATGCTGACAGCTCTTGTGATGATGCCTGGGGTGCTCGGTTGCTGGGGCAACCATGCCCAACATCCACAAGCGTCTATGGCCTAACCCTCCTCCTCTCGCAGTAACGCACGCACCCACCCTCATCCTAACGCACGGTGCACCCTAGGTCCCCGTAACCCACATACATTAAAACAAACTAATATAATACCACCCCCGAAAGTCATCCGCCTGCGGATCCTCTCGCTTGGCCTCCGCCATACTTAGCGGCTTGGCCACTACCAACCGGTTGGCTATTAAGAAGTCCACCAACGCAAACGACTTGTTTACTTTGAGCGGCACGCCTAGTTTCGATGCCTCGGCCAGCATGTTGAAGAAGTCAACGGTGGTCTCTTGCTCGTCGTCAGGAACAATGTGTTCATTTGCAACGCTGGTCAATACTTGTACGAGCTGGTCGTAGGTGGTTTCGGCTTCGTGCAGCCGCTGCTGTTCCTGCTCTGGTGATTCGGGTTTCTCTTCTAGTGCAGCCTTTAACGTCTCGTTTGCAAGCGATTGGCGGTACATTTCCTGTCGCAATAGGTACTCTTGAAACCGTAATGCTTCTTTTGCTTTTCTAACTTTCTCTTTTTGACGAAACACATAGCGGGCTCTGATTTTCGCAGGATCGAGTTCCTCCTTGGGTCCGTCTTCGCAGCTATTCTCCGCAGTAGACCCTTCTATTCTCGGTTCAGTTTGCGGCTCTGACCTTCCAGAGGCTCCAGCACCAGAAGATATTGGCTGCGACATTACTCAAGCGCGGGCTGGGCTGGGACGCACTTGGCGGACTGGGCAGGACCGGGGAACTTTAACTTGGGACTAAAGTTGGGACTCAAGTAAGTCTGGGGCTGTCTGGGGGGTCCGGGGGGGGGGCACGGACGAGGGGCTTTAATTTTAGTCATCATCCTCGCCTTCTCCGCTGCTCAATGTCCGACAACCAGTACGTGGTTGGCAAAGACATAGACTTCGAGTATTCCGGGGGCCCGCCGTCGCCAGCGGACCCCGCGAAGGGAGAGCCGGACGTTGCGTCGGCCGGCGCCAAGAAAAAGCGCAAGAAGAAGAAGAAAAAGACCGCTGCAAGCCATGTCGAGATCCACGCCGACGGCCAAGGCATGACCATCGATCTGGGCGACCGCCGCGGCCAGCCGCCAGGCGCAGAATTACCGATACCACCGCCTGGATCCGCTGGAGCAGCGACTGCGGCCGGCGCAGGCCCCGCAGACTATGCTAATATGTATGCGGCAGACGGGCCCGAAATGGCAGAAGCCACCCGCATCGCCCGCCAGAACCTCAGTTTGCTAGGCGCGCCGCTATTCAACAGCAGCGGTTCAGCCACCAGCGACGTCGAACCGCAACAACTGCTCAGCCAGGGCCTGCAAAACACCCTCGGCGCAGCGCTGTCGGCACCCCTATGGGAGTCGACTTCGCCCGACGAGCGCGAGCGGATCCGCGAGTTCTGGTTGGGGCTCAACGAGGCCGAGCGCATGGATCTGGTTAAGCTCGACAAGGAGATGCTGCTGCGCAAAATCCGTCGCCAGCGCCAAACCTGCAACTGCCCTGTATGCTCGAAAAAGCGGGCTGTGGTCGAGTCCGAACTGGAAACCCTGTACGATTCCTACTATACCGAACTGGAGCAATCGTCGCACAAGCTCATCGAGGACACGGGCATGGCATGGCCGCCTATTGACGGCAAGCCTGCCGCGGCCCCAGCTGCTGCGCCTGCGCCTGCGCCTTCGTCCTCAGCACCTGCCCCTACCCCGCCTGCATCTGCCCCGTCTGGCTCAGTACCTGCGCCCGCGGAAGCACTTGCGGCTCCTGCAGCGTCAACGGCATTAACAGGCCCAGCCCCAGCACCAGCACCAGCAGACCCTGACGCAGACCCTGCAGATGTAGACCCCGCAGACATCGAGGCGGTCGTCCCCCCACAGTCGGTTGCGCGGCAGCTGCCAAAGAACCGCGAGTCGCTCATAGAGAGGCTTCCGCTGGCCGAGATGGCCAAATCGTCTGGTCCAGTGGAGTATTCGGACGAGCTGCGCGAGTTCGCGGCCGTGGCTTGGCCAGACATGTCGGAAGACGAGCTGCGCAGACACCTGAAGATGTTCAACCATATCTGCTCTCGCCTCAACGGCCATAAGGCTCGTGACGCCGTCCTTAAACCCGAGGATATGCTTGAGCAGTTCGACGATGCCAAACGCACGCAAGTGCTGCAACTCGCGGCGCTGGCAAAGAACCCCAACATGACGGCCGAGGAGGTTATGGCCATCAAGGCTCCGCCGGCCGATCCCAAGCAGCCGGTCCAGGTGGATCAGCCGTCTCAGACGGCTCCTCAACCGGCTCCTCAACCGGCTCCTCAACCGGCTCCTCAGCCGGCTCCTCAACCAGCCCCTCAACCGGTCGCTCAACCGGCTCAGTCGGCTCAGGTACAGCCCGGCCAACCCGGCCAGGGCCAGCTCCAGGGCCAACCCGGCCAAACCAAGAGCTCAAAGAGCCGCAAAATCGAGGGAAGCAACGATATGCTACCCGGGCTGCTCACTGTCGCCGACGATTTGCTGCAAAACGACGGCCGCTCGATAGCAGACGCCATGCAGCAGTTCTACTCGCGGCTGCCTCGCGAAAAGATCCACAATATGACGCGAGCGACGGCCGAGGGGTTCATGCGCGAGGCCCTGGAGCATTATGTGCAGGGCCCGTGCAATATTGAGTTCAAAGAGGTCGGAAGAGACGAGCTGCCATCATCAGACGAAGACGAGCCTCAGGAGTCGCAGCCGCCGTACCTGCCGCCGCCAAAAACAGCGTCGAAACCAGGACCTAAACCGGCAGTCAAAGCTTCGGCTCCCTCAACAAACAACCCCACACAGGCCCCGTCAGCGGTGTCCGAAGAGGCCAAAGCAGCCGCCAGGACCACCCTCACAAAGGCCGACGAGGCGCGCATTATGGAGGAGAACCAGGCGCTCAGCGAGTGGATGGAGCGGGCACAGAACATGGCCAAGTCGCCGAGTTTGCAGTCGCTCAACGAAACGGTTGCGTCGATGCGAAACGCCATCGAGCGGCCCGGCGTGGTGGCGCAGCTGCGGCGAGCGCTGGCGCAGGAGCTCGACGGCTTTGACAGCAACGGCCTGCCCATCGACGGCGGGCCCGACCCGCTAGCGGTACTGGCTCGCAAGGAGATCCAAAGCGGCAGCAACAACCTGCTGCCGCTGATGGAGAGCCTGCGGTCGGGTGCCCCTCTGCCGCCCCACGAACCCAGCCCCGAGCATGACGCGCACCACCATCACCACCACCACAGCGGCGAGCCCGAGCCCGCATCGGACGATGCGCGGGTCAACGAGGGCCGGCGGATGCTGCAGATGTTTGCGGCGCGAATGTTTGAGCAGCGCGTGATCAACGCCTACCGCGAGCACATTGCGCGCGAGCGGCAGCTCGAGCTGCTGGCCGAGCTCGACGAGGAGGAGAACATGGCCAAGCAGGGCCGCGAGGCGAAAAAGAGCCGCGACAAGGAGAAACGCAAGGACAAGCGCCGCGTCCTCAAGGAGCAGCGCGAGCAAGAGCGCCTCAAAAAGGAGGAGGAGCAGCGCCTCAAGCAGGAGGCGGCCCGCGAAAAGGCCGCGCAGCTGCAGGCCCACCAGCGCGAGCAGGAGCGTCTCAAGCAGGAAGCCCGCCGGATTGCTATCGAGGAGCGGCTGCAGCGCATGGCCGACGAGGAGCGCGAGCGCGAAGCCGCCGCCAAGAAGGCTCCGAAAGCGTCGGACGCGCGCACGAAGGCTGTGGAAGACGCAGGGTCGCTAGACGAGACGGCCGCAAAGGCGGCAGCCGAGGCCGAAGCCCGCGTCAAGGCCGAGGCGAAAGCAAAGGCTGAAGCAAAGGCTGAAGCAAGAGCAAAGGCCCAGGCAGATGCTAAAGCTCAGGCAGAGGCAAAGGCCCAAGCTGAAGCAAAGGCTCAAGCAGAGGCCAAAGCCCAGGCAGACAAAGCCCAGGCAGACGCCAAAGCAAAATCTAAAGCCGAGGCAGATAGCCGGACCAAGGCAAGGTCCGAGGCGCGCGCTGGTAGCGACGCCAGCCTGGTTGAGCACGTGCGCAGCCGGCTCGAGGCCATGTCGCCGCTCGGCTGCCCTTTGCCGTACGGCAAGGCTCAGTCGCAGCATGTGCCACAGGTGCCTCAGCCCCAGGTTCCCCAGGTCCCGCAGGCACACGTTGGCCATATTCCTCAGGCATCGCAGGTGGCTTCTGATAGTGACGACCGCTACTGGGGCGGTGAGTGGAACCCGCGTGCCGGCGTAAGCCGGCAATCGGGCAGCCCGTCGCCCGCGCAGTCGCGGTCTACTAGCGTGAGCAGCGCGTGGGGTCCGTGGGGCCGCGGCAGCTCGCCGATGGCGGCCGCGAGCCCGCTCGTGCACAGCCCCGTGGTTTCTGCGCGCCGCACCGCCAGCTCGCTGGCACAGCCGCAGCAGCATGCTGCCCCGGCACCATCCGTCGGCGGTCTCGGCGGCCTCGGCAGCGGTCTGGGCAGCGGGCTCGGCGGCGGGCTCAGCGGCGGGCTGTGGTTCAACACGCCGCATTCTGGCACCACCACCGGCACCGGCACCACCACCGGCACCACCACCACGGCCACGGGGTCGCCGCATATGGGCTTTGCTGCCACCAATAGCGTGGCTGCGGGCATGGGCTCGCACGGGGCCATCGGCTCGGGCGCGCAGTCTATCTGGCCGCAGCCCGTCTGGGGTGCGCCGGCCGGCACGGGCACGTCGCTGGGCACGGTGCAGCAGGCGGCCATGGCGAGCTACCAGCGGCTGGTGGCCGAGGGCGATGCCGTCGACGGCTATGTGCCGTCGCAGGTGCTGTTCCATGCCACCGTCGACAGTCTGGGCGGAGTTTCGCTGTCGCAGAACGATCTGTTCCGCGCATGTGGCCTTATTGGCGGCGGGCAGCCGGTGTTTGACTGTCTGCGCGACAGCGTCGGCCTTGTCACCCATCTACGGCTGGTTACTTAGGTATAGTCTATACTCGCTTTCTACGTGATTGATTCCACGTGATTCTCTATGCTTTCTTGATTCTCGGCGCTTTGCGCGATTCTCGGCGCTTTGCCTGAAACACCTCCTAAACAGCTGAGTCGGCAGTCCTGGAGACTGTCCTGAGGCTGTCCTGGCCCTGGAGGCTTCCTAAAGCTGGGACGAAGCGAGGTGTCAGCATGGGTAAACGGTTCGAGTTTATGGACCAGCTGGCCAAGATCAGAGGCAGCCGCACCCCCACCGGCACCGGCGCGGCTCTGACGGTGGCGGCGACGGCGCTGATTGCATGGCTGATTGTACAGGAAGTCCTACTTTACTTTTCGGTGTCGTGGTTCTCGGAGCTGGTGCTGGATCACTCGCGGTCCCAGCGCATGGAGATCTCGCTGGATATGACGTTCCCGGACCTGCCGTGCTCGTTGCTGTCGGTGGACACGATGGACGTTGCTGGTGAGATCCAGGAGAACGTGGACGAGCAGCTCACCAAGGTGGACTTGGGCCCCGACGGCCAGCCGCTGGACCAGGCGGTGCTGGAGAACCAACGCTCGGTGCGGGATGCGGCGATTGCGGCCCGCCGGCAAGATCCAAACTACAAGGGCCCCTGCTATGGCGCGCGGCCCGACGACCAGTCGTGCGACACGTGCGACGACGTGCGACGGGCCTATGCCGACAAGAACTGGCAGTTCCACGACGGCAGCGGCTTCGCCCAGTGCGTCGAGGAGCACTACTCGGAGTTCATGCAGGCCAACAAGGACAACGGGTGCCGGGTCTCGGGCACGCTCACTGTTTCCAAGGTGGTGGGCAACCTGCACTTTGCGCCGGGCGAGTCGGTGTTTGTCAATGGCCGCCATTCCCACGACCTGAGCGCGTACTACCTCTCGAGCATGCCGTTTACGTTTTCGCACAAATTCAACACCTTTTCGTTTGGCGCCGGCGCCCAGTCGCTGGTCGACGACCCGCTGCAGGGCTTTGAGGCCCGCACCGACAAAAAGTCGTTTGTGTACCGCTACTTTGCCAAGGTCGTGCCTACCGATTTCGACTACAACAACGGCACCATCGTGCACTCGAACCAGTACTCGGTGACCCGCCACGAGCGCGAGCTCAACGGTGGCCGCGACGCCGACCACCCCAACACTTTCCACGGCGTGGGCGGCATTCCAGGCATTTGGCTCAACTACGACATCTCGCCCATGAAGGTGATCCAGCAAGAACGACGCGGGTCCACGTTCCTCACGCTGGTTATGAACCTGTGCTCGATTGTGGGTGCTGTAGTGACCACTGCGGCGGTTGTTGACCGCAGCGTTTACGAGGTGAATCGGGCGTTACAGGCCCGCAAGGAGCGCTAAACCGCCAACCAACAGCCCACCAACAACCAAACAACCAAACAACTAAAAAAGGGCAGCCAAACTAGGCAGCCAAACTAGGCAACCGCAACCATACTTGCAAAATAAACAGATCCTAGAAATATCTGGCGATAATCGGCAAAAACTACTCTCCCAATTTTATACTTTGATAGCAGTCGGCACTGTACCTCTTCCATCGTGATCCGCCCAGGCGGGTGGTACCCCACAACCCTTAACCGGCAGGCAGGATGAGAAGTAAGCAGCATGTCACAGCCCCCCAAGCGCGAGTCGCAGCTGTCGACCGGAGCGAGCCTCGCGGGCGGCGGCAGTGGCAGCGCCAGCAGCGGCGCGGCTAATGCGCGGCCGGCGGCCGCGCGCACGTCGTCCACGGGCCCCAGCACGCCCGTGCCGTCGGCGCAGTGGGCATCGCAAAAGCCCGCCGACCCGCGGCGGTCGCTGTACAACCAATGCACGCGCCTGCTGCGCGCACTGGGCCGCGTGCCCCATGTCCAGCCTTATATAGACGTTTGCGCCACCACAGACCCGCTGGAGTTCCCTCCCGAAAAGGATTTCCCCGCAATAAACCTCGGCGTGGCCCCGCGAGGCTATCCCCTGGACCCGGTGTCGCACCTGTGGCGCGTGCTGCGGCTGGGCGCGCCGCTGGGGCTACTGGTCAACGCCCTGGGCGTGCCGGAAAGCGACCAGATCAAGGTCGATGCCCCGGAAATGTGCTTCCACCGCCAGGTCCAGAAGCGCATGGTCTACCACTTTCTGCAGGCTTGCTGGAAGAACTTTGGGTTTAAAAAGGACGAGATGCAGATCACTGTGTCGAAACTCTACTCGGATTCGACCTCCGATCTGCTGAAAACTATCGACGTCTTGAACGAGGTGCTACCGTTGCTGGATCAACGAGGGGTGCTGGCTAAGCAGGGTGGCCTGGGCGGTGGCCCAGGCGGTGGGCCGGGCAGTGGATTGACCGGCGGCCCTGTTCCCGTGCCGGCAAAAGACACTGCTCGGGCTGGTGCGGTGCCGCCTGGTGCGCCGTCTGGTGCGGCGCCGTCTTCGGACGACTTGCCGCCGCCCATTTCCCAGCGCGACAAAATCGTCAACGAACTCGTCACCACCGAACGCAAGTACGTTCAGGATTTGGAGCTGTTGGCAGAGTACCACGATGGCCTGCTGGCTGGCCAGATGCCCCAGGAAACCGTTAACAAAATGCTGCCCTACATCCCGCGGATTCTCGATTTCCAGCGACGGTTTTTGGTAGGGCTCGAGTACCACGCGCGGCTGCCGCCGGCCGAGCAGCAGTTTGGCCCATTGTTTGACTTGCTAAAAGTCGATTTCCGCTTTTACGCAAACTATACGCTGGACCAAAAAGAGGCCTCGGACCTGGCGCTGGCGCTGGTCCCGGAACTGATGCCGTACTCGTCGATTTTGGAGCCCCTGCACGAATTGCAGGCCATGCTCATCAAGCCCGTGCAGCGCATCTGCAAGTACCCGCTGCTGCTACGGGAGCTGGTCAAGCAAACGCCGCAGAGCTGGCCCCATGCCGCCGGCCAAGTCGCGGGCATGGAGGTCATGGCCGAGCTTACGCAAAAGGTCAACGAGACCCAGCGCAAGGTCGAGAACCGCTATGTGTTTAGCGACCTGCGCGACCGCCTCAAGGACTGGCGTGGCCTCAACGTCGCGTCCGTGGGCGAGCTGCTGCTGTCGGGCGCCTACCCCGTCATGACCATGGACACGGTCGAAAGCGACTACCACCTGTACCTGTTTGAGCAGGTGCTCTTGTGTTGCCGTGACAGCATCCCGCAAAAGAAGGGCGGCCTCAAGATGCGAGCGGCGCGTCAGTCCAAGCGGTTCTCGCTGGACCTAAAGGGCCGCATCTACATTGCCTATGTAACGGCAGCAAATGTTGTGAAAACCGATACTGGGTCCTACATTCTCAGTATCTGCTGGGGCCGCGGCACTGCCGCCGAGACCGGCACGTTCGACATCCGGCTCGGCAACGAGGAGCAGGCGTCGCTATGGGAGCAGACGCTGCAGCGGCTGATCGCCCAAAGCTCGGAGCGGCGGCCTAGCGACCTGACCACCGCCTATGACAATAATGACGACGATCACATGGCCAAGTTCTACGACGACGCGCCCCCGCTGTCTCCGGCTGACTCGCTGGCCGCCCGCAAGCACTCGCAGTCGTCGTTTTCCACGCTGTCGGAAGCGGGCTCGCGCTCGCGCTCGACCTCCGAGGCCAACATCTGGCCGGCGGGACGCCAGTCGTCGTCGTCGTCGCAAGTAACAATGGTGTCGCCGCCGGTGCTGGTCCACCACCATTCCGAGTCCATGATCCCCACCGTAGGCGGGCCGTATAATCCAGCCCGTCGCCAGGGCTCAACATCATCGGGGCTGGAGGATGGCGTTTCCGGGCTGCACTTGCGGTCGCGCCCGCCGTCAAGCTCAGGGCACTTTGCCGTGCCTCCACAGGGCCCCGGCTACCAAGGACAACCGGGCCAGCCCGGGCCTGGCCAGCCAACCGCAAACAATGCATACGGGACAAACCCGGCCTATATGGATGGTCGCTTTGCATCGAACCCGGCCCTTGGGAGGTTCGGCCACTTGGCCCAGCTACAAACATCGCTGGGCCACTCGGCCCCCAGGGCGCAGAGCGCGCACCCGTCCATCAACTCGGACCCCAACCGTTTGTTGATCCGCATCCACCTCCAGGTCGAGTCGTACCTCATCCAGGTGGACGCGGACTCGACGTTTGTGGCCGTGCATAACCGCGTGGAGCGCAAGCTGCGCATGTGCGGCAAGCAGCTGGCCGCGCCGCTGCGCATGCGCTACCGCGATGAGGACAATGATTTTGTGACCCTGTCGTCCGACGACGACCTGGCCATGGCCATCGACTGCATGGGCGAAGAGCTCAACGTGTGGGTGGTGTGATGACCCTCATAGACTATATATCCGGGCTATGTAAATAGTCGATTTTGTGCATCTTAGGCTCAGCTTTTCCCCAATGGTACGCCAAAGGCAAGCATCTATAACTGAAATCGGTGATTGTGGTGGCTGAGCTTGCTTATAAATGTGGGGCAGCCGCCAGCACCCCTTTCCCTGTATGCAGTATATATTAATAGCTTTATTCTGGGGATTTCAGGATAATAACCAAATAAGTGTCTGTGGCATCCAATATAATATGAATTCAAGTCGCCATGCTTTTTTTGTGGTGCAGGATCCATGCCTTAACCTCTTGGCAGCTCATCGGCTATGGAGGCACACGTGCAGCGCCAAGACTTGAGGGTGCATAGTCCACACCGCCAGAGGTCATCCCCCATGCTTCCTACCGTGATTTTGGTGGCGGCCGGAGTTTATGCAGTTGCCGGCGAATCGAGCTCTAGCAGCTCTAGCAGCTCTAATAGCCTCAGCAGCTGGAGACCGTATGACAGCACTACCGAGTCGATCTACCTTCAGACCTCATTGATGTACCGCGTCGCTTCCGGAGCCTCAGTACTCAACCAGCTGCTCAGTCAAATGGGCACCAACATTTCCCCTCCAAGTTTCTCTCCCGAGGGGCTGCGGTGGCCCACTTCCAGCATGCAGATTATACTCAGCCATGCCTATGAACTGCAAGAGGTCTATGCATCGCCATATCAATATCAGCTGGTGCAGCTATCGCCGAGTTTCAACGCCATGTCTCTAGCGCTATCGTCTCTTCTCTGGAGGTTGTCGGAGGCTATCCGGGAAGGTGATGGTAATGACCCGTCGCCGACCCTCAGAGCGCTTCTTTATAACCTCGCCCAAGGCTACTACGACTATGCGAGTCTGTTGGCTCCCGCTCTAGACAACGCCGCCTGCTACCTCTACTCATCGTTTGGTCAAGCCGCTATCGATCCGGCCACTCGCGCTTTAGAGGCAGCAAGTGCCGCCCACGCCGATCCGGCCATCTGGACCTTTCCGTCTGTCCAGGCACAGCGCTGCACCCTTAGCGTCGCAACCATTGCCAGCTTTCCACAAGCCTCTACGACGCCGTCTTTGAGCGATGCTTTCGCCGCCGTGCGCACCAACTTTGACTCGTTCAGCGCCGAGCTCCAGCAACTGACTTCTACTTATAAGGCCCCTATAGCCACCACTACGGGCTATTTTACGACAACTTTTGGAGGCACAGTCAAGACCGTCGGACTTACCCCCTACATTACCACTACAACGCCAGTCCCGTGGATGCCGGTGGCCAGCTCGCTATCGCAAGCGCTTCACAATGCCCGAAACGCGGTGCCACAGTTCGATGCGGGTGCGTACAGCTCGTATTCTAGTGACTTTGGAAGTGTCGCCAGCGCCGCATTTGGGGCCCTTGAGATCGCCTACAACCAGCTACTGATTGAAGACATGCCAACGTTGAACTTGCAAATTTCCGTTATGCTCAGCGAGCTTAGCGGGATTGTCGCCAACCACAATAAGGCCGTCGAAAGTCTCGCGTGCGCGGACTTCCTGCCCTTGTACTCGACAGTGGACCTGTTTTCACAAGTGGGGAACGCATTCCGTGAGTACAACACTAATAAAGTGAACGGCTATGTTTACTTTCCTGTTCATCCCGGAGCCGCTCTCTACTGTCTTAACAGCTACACTCGACCGCAACTGAGCTGGACTAATGCGACACAGGTTGCTTCGGCAATGTCAATTCGCGGTACGTCGACAACACCCACTCAAACAATGCCGTCTTCCAGTTCCACTTTTTCTTTGCCTCCGGAAACCGGCCCCAAGGAGAGTGATGCCATTGACTTTGCCAAGCGTATTGCCATTGGCGTGGGCATTGGAACCCTTTTCTTTCTAGCAGGTATAATTTTCCTGATTGTAATGTGTTGCAAACGCAGAAGGCAGCGTGCTGCTGGGCCCCCGCTGTCACCACAGCCAGAGCCTGACCAGAAGCATTACCAGGTGCCTCAGAGTGGTAAACCATCCTTTGCAACAGAAGTGTCCGTGAGCGATGAGCAGCAACATCCTCCGAACGGTGCGCCACCGTCAAAGAAGTGACCGGCTAGTTTACAATGTATTTAAGATGTTTCCAGTAGTATGAAAGTACCTCTAAGTATCTACTCAACTGGTTGCGCCACACGGTCGTATGTAGCTGTCGTATCGTATGCATTATGAGAGCTTTGAGTAGGGATCCGTGAGCAACAGGGCCCTCCTCATCGCTTGCTGTACCCGGCTATTGCTATCGCTATCACCCTGCGCCTACTTTGCCAAGTGGGGCAGCCCGGACAGACGGGTCCGGTGCCCTTACCCTATATGCAGTCTATTTTAAGGGCTATATTCCGGGGAAGGGTATTTAATCACCGAAAACGAAAGGCTGTCGCATCACCCCAACACCAGCATACTTTTAAAACCGCTACCCGCACAATTTATGCATTCGCAGCCTCTCCGTCTGTATGTAGAGTCCAGCCTTCACGTGCAGCGCCAAGACTTGACGCTGCAAGGCATCGCGCCATTTATATAATGCACAGGCTCCCCCCTCATGCATAGATCGTCGATAAGCCATCCCCCATGATTCTGTCGCATATACTTTCAGTGGCAAGTCTCGCGGTAGTTGCTGCCACCGGGGGTCTTCCCACCACGATCTACTACTCGGACCAAACCACTACCCAATATGCCGTGCATCGCCAATCGGCGCTTTTGACCGACTTGGCCTTCTCTGCCAGCCGGCTGAGCACTGAGATTGTCAGCGCCTCATTCCCGTTCACCAGAGCGTCTACAAGTACACAATGGACGTCTTCGTTCGAGCAAGTGCTTTACAACCTCTTTGAATTGCAGGAGAACTACATCGACCTTACCCCGGGCGACCTCAACCTCCTCTCTCACCAGTTCGAGGATGCGGGGTCATCGGTAGCCGGGCTGCTAGCTGCCCTGGAAGGCATCGCTGAGGATGCAACCGAATATGGCTTTGCTCCGATTGCGGGGGCCTTTGCCAACAATGTTGCCGAAGGCTACAAGGGCTATGTCAGTCTGGTGTCTGGTCCAGCAGTCAGTAAGGCTAGCTGTCAGGACTATAGCATCTTTTTCCAGAATGCAGCAGAGCCAGCTTATCGAGTTCTTAGGGCCGCCAGCGTTTATAGCATCGATCCGGTGTTTCAAACGTTGCCGTCCACGAACCAGCAAGGCTGCACTGCCAACGGACAAACTCTCAACTCGCTGTCGACAGCTACGCCTACGGCGCCGCCGTTGGCCACTGCGCTCATCGAAATGAACAATTACTTTTCTACGCTAAATGACCAGCTGAAGCAGTACAGCGAGCCTGCGCCATCTTCGGCTGCCGAAGACGACGAGCCTACGCAGACGTCACGAATCAGCACCGGCAGCTTAGCGGGGCTCATTATCCACCCTACGACCAGCCCCTCCAATATGACGTTTATCCCGGGCGTGACCGAGCTGTCTCAGGCGATTCGCGACGCCAAGAACGCGCTGCTGCAGCTAGACACGGCCAGCATCGACTCGTATGCCACTGAATTCGGCAGCGTGGCGGGCAATGGCTTGGACACCCTCGAAGTGTACTACAACAAGGCGCGGATCGAGGATATGTGGGCTCTGTCGCAGCAGATCTCCGTCATTCTAGCCGAGCTCAGCGCGTTTGTGGGCACCCATAACCGGGCCGTCGAGGGCGTCGACTGCTCTGTGTTTGCGTCGATGTACTCCACCGTTGACCTGTTCTCGCAAGCAGGCGCGGCGCTGCGCGCGCCTGGCCAGAGCAGTCACAAGGGATTTATTCAGTTCCCGTTCTATCCGGGCTCAGCGGTTACCTGCCTTTCCGACTATTCTCGTCCCCAGCTCAGCTGGACCGACGTGTACAGCATTGGTTCGACGCTGCAATTTGCCGCCCTCACCTCGTCTTCCTCGAGCCCGTCCTCGTCATCCTCGTCCTCATCCTCGTCTTCATCCTCATTTTCATCCTCCTCGTCCTCCTCGTCCTCCGCTGGCTCCTCCACTGGCTCGGCTTCTTCCGCCACTACATCACCGGCTGCGTCCACTGCCGCTGGCACCGAATCGGGCCTTTCCACTGGCGCCAAAATCGGGATCGGCGTGGGTGTGGGTGTTGGCGGTCTCGGCATTCTGCTGGCCCTGCTGGCCCTCTTAATTGTGCTCCGGCACAAGAAGCAGCCGCCCGCAGCGCCCGCTACCGAGCCGAACACGCAGCCCCCGCCGCCCTCCAAGGCAGCACCGCAGCCCAACCTTGCTCTTGCCGACAAGCAGCAACCGGCACCCAACTTTCCCCCGCCTACTTACCAGGAAGTACATCAGGAAGCCAACCAAATCCACCAAGCCAATTGAGGCGCCCGACCTCTACATGGTTTATTTATTCCCAGCCTCTAGTGTACTTTTGACTTTGTAGCAACTTTAACCCCCGACGGTTCCGGCTGCACCATGCACAACGGCGATCGCCGCTGTACATTCATTTGGCCTTGTTGCAGGCTGCGTCTGCAGGCTTGGCATTGTCGCTTCCATGCAAATGTGTGGTGCCGGGCATTCGAATGAGCAGGCTTCAGCTCCTTATTTTAACCGCATTTGCTTCTTCATTTTTAGAACTGTCATTTATGATCCCCATTGACAATCCCCGCTATCGCTGAGTATTGGTTCGGCTGCCGCATCCCCAAGTGTTACTCATCTGCAGAACCAGCCGCTTATCTACAAATCTGAGATTGGTTGAGGATTTGGTGATCAGTGAGCATTTCAAACCTGGAGGTTTTTGGCAGCGCTGAGTTGTACAGTTAGCGCCGAAAAAAAGGATTCAATGACTGAACAAACTATTGCCGGCCGGAACGGTCAGAACGGCAGGATCTCGGGGTTTTCCGACTCGCAGATTCTTATCTAACCCATGCAGGGGCAAGGGCTTTGGTATAATCTGCAGAAAATCTATTTAACTGCCCCACCCTGACTCACGCACTTAAATGACTATGTCTCTTGGAGCCGCTGCTGCTGCGCTGCTGCTTCTGTCGGGTGCTCAGGCCGAAACCGTTCTCGGTTCCTTCATCTTTGCTCGCCATGGTGACCGTCTCACCAAGCCTACAGTGTACCTGTCGCCGATTGGTGCCGACGAGGTGCTTGATGCCGGTGCGTTTTTCCACGACCGCTACTTCACCAACTCGTCGACGACCATGAAGGATCTGAACGCCGTGTACGACCCCACCCAGATCTATGTTTCGGTGCCTGGCAGCGATGTGCTTGCCAAGAGCTCGCAGGCATTCATGCAGGGCTTTTACCCTGCCGTCAGTGACGAGCAGGAGTCCAGCGTCAAGGGTTCGTCGCTGTCCAACGGTACTGTTGACGAGGCTCCCTTTGATGGCTACCAGTATGTGTTCATTGATGGTATCGATGAGACCAGCGAGGACTACTGGAAGATCAAGGGTGACGAGAACTGCCCTGCGTATACCAACGCTACTAATGCCTACCTTAAGAGCGACGAGTTCAAGAGCCTGAACGCCTCGACGTTTGACTTTTACCAGGGCCTGACCAAGTACATTGGCGGCGCCATCAAGAAGAGCAAGCTCAACTACGGCAACGCCTTTACTGTGTTTGATTACTTTTTGGTCAACCACGTCCACAACGAGACCTTCCTGGAGGCCATCAACGGCACCGACGCCTACGACCAGGTGCGGTTCCTGCAGGACCAGTACTCCAAGAACCTGAACTGGAACACCAGCCAGTCGGCCATCACCGTTGGTGGTGCTACTTTGCTGGGCCAGGTCAACGAGTTCCTGGACACTGCCAAGAACACCTCGCAGCCCCAGAAGATGGAGGTGATGTTTGGTTCGTACGACCAGTTCTACCAGGCCTTTGGTCTTATGGGCTGGTTCGATGTTGATGATGCCAAGTTCACCGGTATTGTCGACTATGCCTCTGCGCTTGTTTTCGAGCTTGTCGAGGACAACGGCAACCAGTTTGTGCGCACTGGTCTGCGCAACGGTACCGACATCTCGCAGCCCACTGCGGACCTGGAGTTCTTCCCCACCTTTGGCAAGTCGGACGTGCTGGTGAGCCTGTCTGATTTCCAGAGCGCGGTGTCGAGCAAGGCTATTTCCGACGTCTACAGCTGGTGCTCTGCCTGCTCCACCTCGATCAACCAGTGCGAGATCAAGTCGCTCCAGGAGGAGGTCGACGGCCTCAAGAGCAGCAAGTCCAACAAGTCCAAGCTTACTCTGGCTGATGCCGGTGGCATTGGCGCTGGTGTGACCATCGGCGTGTTTTTGATTCTGGGTGCGGCCGCGTTCCTGCTTTACCGCATGCGCTCCAAGTCCTCGTCGTCTCGTCATGTTACCGAGACCAAGGGCTCGGACGAGTCGGTTTCCACTGCCGCCACCCACGTCTAGACTTTTTTTAACCGTAATCGTAATCCTGACCATAATCACACCCTGAACATAATTGTATTTCTAAACATATCCCTGCTTTCTTCAACCCCTTGCTTGTCCTTGTCGGGGTAATAATAATGCATCATGCATAGTGCCCTAGCCCTAGATAAGCTCCATCGGCACGTCTCCTTGTTTTATAGATCGGTGCGGCATTCTTGACCAAACCATTTCAGCTCTTTATACCATCTCTCTACATACCTCGCAACCCTCCCCATTTCTTACCGTCTATGAGCCCTTCCATCACTGTTCCGGCCCGATCGTGATGGACCCACCCATCTTACCAAGCTCCCCTTTGTGTGTGTGCAAGGGCATATGCACTGTGGTTAGATAAAAAACATCAACACAAATGGATCCATTCCGCGAAGGCCCCTTTGGGCGAGCATGGGATCCGCCATCCAGCAAATGTCTGGTAACTGTGCGCCGGCTTGTTGGGTCGCCGGAGTTGGTCCTGCTAGCGTCGCCAGGCACCTTTGTGGCCGTGACCCCGGACTCGGTAATTATCGGCGGCCGCATCCGAAATCTTCCGTCGACGGTAGTGAAAGCATGCATTGCCGGGCAGCTGATTGCGCTGCTGCTGCGCACGGGCGAGCTGCATCTCATCGATAAAACTGGCGCGACGGTTGTCGGCCGCGCGGTAGCGGTGCCGGCGGAGATCGGCGACCAGGTGATTCTGACCGCAGACAAGGCCGGCAACTACATTGGCATTGGTCTCAGCAACGACTTCATTGTGTACCGCAAGCACTGTGAGGATGGCCAGCTGTCGCTGAAAGTCAAAACGACGCTTCGGTTTGCTCTCCGCACCCAGCTGGTGCAGCTGTTTGCCCACCGCGACGAGTGCCTGATCTGGAGCTACGTGCGACAGCCGCAGCCGCTGGTCCGGCTGGAAGGCCCGGCCGGTGAGGATGCGCATGCGTACCCTTTATCGTCGTCGCGCGAGGTGCTGGCGGTGGTGTCGTTCAATACTCTCGACGGCGGCTCCCTGCTGGTGTACAAGGACGGCCTAAACTATATCAGCAACGAGCGAATCCGGAACGGCCAGTCGCTGCCGTTTTATCCCTTGCCGGGCGTCACCTGCTCCACTGGTGGCGACAGCGAGGCGTATGTTGTTGCCAAGGGCGAGCTTTTCCGGGTGAAGGTGCGGGACGGCCATTTCGACATCGAAACAATCTGCTTGCTTGAGTCGGTTGCAGCCGGATCAAGCAAGCTGACGCTTTTCACTGTACGCAAAGAAATGGGCAACTATGTCGTTCACTGGGCCGGCGCCGGTCGCCGGGGCCGGTTCACCGTTGATGCTCAGCAAGACCGCCAAACCATGGACATCCAGAGCCACGAGGGCATCGACTACGCCAGCAAGGACTTTGAGGTGCTCAGCAGCGCCGAGGGCACGAGCCTGCTGGCCATGTCGGCGGCGCCGTCGCCGCCGAAGATGATGCTCATCAAGCGCGCAGTGCCGTCCAATCTCGTGAGCGACTTCACGCCCATTGCCGCGGCGCCAGTAACCGACCTGTTTTGGGCCGCTGGCCACTTGTTTGTGGTCGGCTCGTCGTCGACAATGGTCTACACGTTCCGGAACTCGCAGTGCCGGTTTGTTCGCAAACTGCCCCAGTGCTTTGCGGTGGGTATACACGACGACGTTATCATCACCGCGCAGCCCGAGGGTATTATCGCATACACCACTGCCTTGGAAGAGTACCATCGGCACAGCATGCGAGTAGGCTCGGGTCACATTGCCCACGGCCAGGTCGCAGTCAACGGCGATGGCGTGTGGGTTGGCCACGGATGGAACCCGCCACGGCAGGTGCTGGAAATCGACCCCTCGGTGCGCGGCGAGTGGATCAATTTCACTAAAATCATTGATCAAGATACCATGATGGTGGGAACCAGCAACGGCCTCAAGTTCTACAACACGCATACGGGCGAGCTGCTGCGGGAAGAGCCGCATGTCGTCACCGACTACATCCAGGCGCCATGGGGCCCCGTCATGGCCACGCGCGGCGGCATTGTCACCAGTAACGGCCAACGGCACGTGCTAGGGTCGATTCCGCTCTATTTCGCCGGCATTATTGGCGACTATGTCGTGGCACATGGGCAAGGTCTGTGGCTGGTGGGCCGCGAAGAAGCCCGCAGTATTGCTCTTCCGGGGAAGTACAGCCCGCTGGCCACGCACGCTGTGCTTTGGGCGACGGTGGGGGTATTTGACGACCCCGGAACCGTTCTTGTTGCTTTCAAGGAGAGCATGATCAGCGTGCGGCCTCATACCGGGGTTCCGGACGCGCTGTCGACGCTGGCGTTGTCACCGCACATCGACGACAAGCCGCTGGCGCGCGAGCCGACGGCGATGTTGCAGTTGCCCACACATCGCGCCATAATTGTAGCTGCGGGGCGGCATTTCGAGGCGTTTGACCTCAAGGACAATGCGCGGCTGGACGTGGACTCGGACGTGCCCAAGGCCGCGATAACGGCGCTAGGGGTGTGGAACATCGAGGTCGGCGACCAGCGCTACGAGTATCTTGCAGCAGGCACAGTCGAGGGAGACAAGCATTTCATCCGGCTGCTGGATGTCCGGCGCAAAAGGACCAAGGTTACCGTCCGCAAGCGCATCAAGGTAGCTGTAGCGGGACCCGTTATCCGCATTGTCGAGAGCGGCGACCTGTTCTACGCCGTAGGCACCACAGTCACTGCTCTGGCACTTCAGCTGTCCGAGGAGGGCCGGTCCCTCAAGATCGAAGTGGGCGCGTCGGCAACCTACCCGGCAGTTGTCGCCGATATCGATGCCGGCACCGACGAGATCTTCGTGGCCACGCAGATGGGCGTGTACGTGACGGCCAAAGAGGGCATGCGGGTGCTGAATGCGCTCGACGAGCTGGAAAACCGGATGCGCCACTGTGCATGTATCAAGCGGGTAATGCTGGGGCCGCACCCGCTAATTCTGGTTGGCGATCAAACCCGCTACATCAGCGTGCTGAAACACTTGAACGGCAAGCTCGAGCAAGTCACGCAAGTACCAGTGCTGTCGCCGGCGCGGCGCCTGCGGTTCTGCCATGCGCACGAGCATGCGGTGGCGGCTGTGGCGTTGCTACAAAACGGCAGCTTTGTCGAGTGTGCCCTCGCAAACGACGAGGGCTACGGCATCTCTGAGATTGCCTAGGCTGCCTCCATCATACTCATTGTATATTCGTATTATTCGTATTATTCGCATTCTAATCGTATTATTCTATTTGCATCCAATTCGCATTGTATTATTCGCATTCGTTTACTCATTCTCTGATATAGTTCCTAGAGTTACTGGTTCTGGATCTTGTCCAGCAACAGGCCCACGCGAGCCCCGAGCTTGGGCTGGCCTTTGGATGTGCGCTTCTCAATAGTCTTGTGGGTTTTTGCCCGCTTGCGATCGCTGCGGTCGCGAGCCTCCTCCCGCTCTTTGAGGATATGGTACTTTTCCTGCCGCCGCTGCTTGGAGAGCTGTTTCTTTGTGAGTCTTCTGGTGTCGGCTTTAGGGTCTTTAGCGCTCTTGGCTACACTCTTCGTTCTCTTCGACGACGGTTTGGAGTCGGTGGCAGTTGCTTCGGGCTCCTCTTCGCTATCAATTGCGTCGCTAAGATCAATCTCTTCATTGTCGTTGATTTCATGGCCGGTCTTGGCCGGCTTCTCATGGCCTTCTTCCTCCAGCAGCTTGAAGTATGCCTTGCGCATACGTGCTCGCCGCACGAGACTTCGCTTGATTTCTCTGGCTTTGTTAGTTTGGTTCACTTGAATTTTTTTTCCTCTGGTTTCCAGCGGTACCTACATTTTTCTTCGTAGTTATGCATGCAAATAAGCTTACACTGCTCCCACACTGGTATTTGGGTGTGGCTCGGATGACTTTGGCTTTAAGCTAATAAGCTGGGATCGACCAGTTTGTTTTACCAACTTGGTTACCCTGGTTTCCTTGCATGATACGAAGTCGGCTTCGGCCAAGAGGTCTTTTAAGGCCAATACGAGGCTTGACTGGCTTCATAGCGCCATGCCAAGGCGTCCGTCTTTTAAGTTATAGACCAAAAGACCAAGACCCAGAAACCACCGGCCCAAGTGAAGAGGCTCTGAGGATAGACCTGGAAATGGTTGGCAGCCAGGACCTGGACAAAGCGCGGACCGAACCGAACCAATCGGAAATTGCAAAAGCGTTGGCAAACGAGTCGGCAGATGTGTTTGAGCTGTGGAACAAGGCCGTCAAAGATCCAAAGTCTCTGGCACAGGCTCTGGACCTCCGGTTCGATATTTATGATCTGAGCAGAAAACTCGGGAAAGCTGGTCAGTGGGACCTCGATGCTTTATCCTACTTACAATCCCCGCTACTGCCGGACTACTATTATGCCGCAGAGACCTTTTTGGCCCAAGGCGACTGGCCGCTGTTGCAGGACCTGCTGGTGAAATTGGCACCCGCCCAGCCCACCTATGTTGAGGTGTTGTTGCATGATCTGGTCGGCAAAGCCAAAGCAAGCGGCCACCATTTGGATATTTTGAAGATCATTGTCTCGGTATTGTTGGCGTTGGACCGCCCGCTGGCCGATCTCCACCGCTATTCGGACATCCCCTATCTTAATATGCTGCGCGAGCTGGCAAGCGACCAGCTCGCCTTTAATGCTGCTCTCAAGGAGTATATCCGCACCAACTCGCTGGTGGGTCTCAGTCTTGCCACGACGATGCTGGACGTGTCTTTGAAGCTGCCCAAGGTCGAGGGCTGCGATATTACTGAAACTATCTTTGACTTTAAGCACCGCATGCAGGCCGCTCGGCCCGAGGACCTCCATCGCATCATGCTGCGGCGGATTTTAGTTCACAACGCAAAGGGGGCGCTGCAAGTCTACAAGGAGAACCCGGAGCTCCACTCGCCTGTTCAGGCTGATGCATTACTGCTAGCGGGTGCCCAGCTCCAGGATTGGGCGCTGCTGCAGTCGACATTCAAGCAGCTTGAGTCATTCAAAGACCGCGCCGTGCTTGGAACAAAGCATTATGCCATTGTACTGCGAGCATTGGGCCACCTGGGCGGCCCCGAGCTGCTGGATTCGCTGTACAATAGCTTTGTTGAGCGCGAGCTGAAGCCGTCGCGCGGCGTGCTGCACGCCATCATGGCCAGTTTCTGCTTGATCGGTAATGTGGACCGCGCCCGATTCTACTTTGACCTAATGCTTCAGCAGGGCCTCGAGCCGGTGCGGTCCAGTTTCCTTATTTTGCTGGGCGGCTACCGAGACGCCAAAAACCTTAATGCAGCGCTGGAGCTTGTGGGCAAGCAGGTGGCAGAGTACCAGATCCCGTTGTCCAACCGCGAGTTGACGGTATTGTTGTCGCTGTGTGCCCAGCGTCGCGACTATGAGTCTGCGGAGCGGATCTTTTCGTGGGGCACCGACTTGCTGGGCGAGAAACTTGACAAAATCACTTATAATGCGTACTTGCAGTGCCTCGTGGAGACAAACCACAGCACAAGGGCCTTTGAGGTCTATAAGGAGCTGCCTGTACAGCCGGGACTGGATACGCTCACCACCTTGCTTGCCGGTGCCGCGCGGTGGGCTAACAAAAGCGACTTTGATTTCCTGGTAGAGGAACGCAAGCGAC
Source organism: Wickerhamiella sergipiensis (assembly GCA_030563925.1). Classification (NCBI taxonomy): domain Eukaryota; kingdom Fungi; phylum Ascomycota; class Dipodascomycetes; order Dipodascales; family Trichomonascaceae; genus Wickerhamiella; species Wickerhamiella sergipiensis. The sequence goes on from JAJMKN010000002.1 coordinate 478,558, forward strand.
TGCAGCTTCCCAGAGATGCCAAGTGGTATGGCGCGGAGATGATGTACTATGCGCAGTCCAATAACAAGGACGCGCTACTGCAAACGTTTGCAGCCATGAAGGCTGCTGGGCTGCAGCCGCAGGGCGGCCATCTCGGCATTTTGCTCAACTACTATGCGCGCACGCGCGAACTTGCTGCTGGCCAGCAGGCCGCTCAGGATTTCATGCAGGACAAGGCGCTGCCGACGTTTGAGTTCTACAAGCAGTGGCTGCGGTTGCTCACCATGCCCGGCTCGACGCTGTCGCAGCGGGCGCTGGCCAATAAAACGGTGTCGGGGATGCTGTCGAAGGGCGTGTTTGATATCACGTCCAAAACCACGCCGCGCACATCTATTGGCCCCGACCTGCTCAAGCGGCTGGTGCGGCGGCTCATCAAGTCCAAGGACTATACGCGAGCGCAGAAGCTGCTCAACTCGGCCACCACGCGGCAGAGCGCCGGTGTACCTGAGAAATGGCGGTTTATGGGTCTCTACTTGGAGCTGGCGCGTGCTCGTGGCATGCTGCATTTGCTCGACAGCATGTGGATCAAGTTTGTGGGCGAGCTGCGGCAGACATTTGTGCCCTGCACGCTGCCCGACGGCCGCATCGAGCTGCGACTGCCGCCGCGGTACCGCTTTGACTATGACCACGAGCTGGAGATCCGGATCGGCGATCTTGCTGCCAACGATCGGCTGCGCGACCTCATGGAGTTCCCGCAAACCTGCGAGAAGCTGGGGCTGTCGCTGTCGTCCCGTAACCTCAACCAGCTGGTGCGAGCGCTTGTGTCGCCCATTGGTACGACGCGGTCGCAGCTGATGGCGTTTGAGATCGCGGATAAAACACTTGCCAAGGGCTTTTTAATGAATGCACGCAACCGCGCCAGCAAGCTGCACGGCAAGCCGGTCGACATGTCCAAACATTTCGCGCTGTCCAATAGCTCTGTTGCTGCGCTGGCGGCCACAATCACTCCTTTGACACTGGCTATTTCAAAGGCTCGCCATGTGACTGTTCTGCAAGGAGGAGACGTGCTGGAACACCGGTTTCCTACCTTGATGAAGGTTCTCAATGACCATCTGAAACGGCGTGCCGATTATATCGCATCCCCGCGAGCACCGAAAAGGAACCCTTCAGGCGCGGCTGCTGTCGAGGCCGCTACCTCAGACTCAGCGCAAAAACGTACCAACAAGCAAAACTCTCCCAGGAAAGCCCCAGGAACCCCTGGAACTGGAGCCCCTGGCACCCCCGCAACTCTCGGGGAAAAAGCTAGCCCGGAACAACCGTCTCGGTCACCGGCCAAAGACTAGCAATGTACATAAATGATCTGCATCGTTTACTAAAACTTAAATTACGCTTTTTTGGGCTTTTCCTCGGGCACGTCTGGGAACACAAACCACTGCCGGCCCTTGTCGCGTGTAGGAGCCTCGCCATGAACAAGGAAGCCCACATGCGGCTGGACGTTCCACCGCAGATGAATAGTGGCATTGCGGCCGTCAAACGAATCGGTGGTGTCCCAGACAGAGTACTTTCCGCGCTCGTTTTTGAGGTGCAGCACTGCGTCTTCGGGCGAGGTGATGATCTTATCCCAAAACGTCACGACATTCGAGATGTCGTCGCGCTTTCCGCCGTAATCGGCCGTCAAATAAACAAACACCTGCTTGGTATTCCAGTTGAAGAGCGGGCTGAGGTCGGCGTCGAGGTCGAATTTCACCCGCGTGTTCTCCTTGGGCTTGCCAACTGCACCAAACCGCCGAGTGGTTCGCAGACTAAGGCTCGGCTCAATGGACGGCAGTGTTGCCGAAATCGAAAACGCTCCCTGGAAATAGAGCTGCGCTACTGCCAGAACCGCAATCACAAGACTGCCTACAGCCACGATCGTGGAAAACGTTCCACTCGTCTGCTGCACTCGGTTCAGGAAGCTGTGCATTACGTGGATAGCCTCTGGGCCCTCCAGGTTGTTTACCTGCGCGAGACTCTGGTCGCTTTGCTTGCGTATTGAATTGTATACATATACTTATGCATATATTTATCAGGTATTCATCAAACAATTCTCTTTAAAAACGTTCGTGAATGTCGAAAAATACCAATCAGTGAGCCATCAATAAGTATTGATCGATGACTGCCTATCAGGGATCTATATGAAGTCGTGTCTAGACGCAAAACCTGACTCTCAGTCTCTAGAATCACCCAAATATATAAGGGATGTCATTTCTTTAGACAAACGTGAAGTGCAGATTTGCAAGATATGGTGAAATTATGGTGGATAATGCTCATGCATGCGGCCGCATGGTGGGGTTCCGTTATGGTATCCGAAGAGTATATATACTCTTCACCCCGGCATAACCCACTATGGATAAAAGTCCGTTATCACCCCAGGACTCTGGTCCGCGCTATACTTCGTCCATTTCCAAATTCCAATCTGTAGTGACATGGATCACTTTGTTTGAGCTCGGGCTCCTTTGCGGCCTTGAAGCCGTGTTTGTGGCTGTCTTTTCCTCGTCCATTTCGTTTGACCACAGCTACCAGCATCCAAAAGCTCTTCAGCAAGGAATTCTTACCGCGGCGTATCCATTGAGCGCGGCAATTGGCGCGCTGCTGGTGCTCTGGATCAGCCGATACCTTCTTAACAAGACGTTGTTGGTACTGTCGACATATATCTGGCTGGCTGGATACATTGTCGCAGTCATTGCCATCAGCTTCAGTGGCCTACTGGCTGCGCGGCTGCTCAAAGGACTGGCGATTGGCATCATTACTTCTGTGATTCCATTGTATGTCGAACGGGTCTTCAACCCCAAACAAGCAAGCTTGATTCTAACTGCAGTTCAAGGAGCCGCTCCCCTGGGCATCTTGCTGATGTCGCTACTCAGCACCTTTATTCACGGCAATAAACCTGACCCGGTTCCTTTCAACCAGGTATGGGCGTTGGCCGGAATCCCTGCCTTCCCCGCTGTGGTGCTGATCATGTTCATACCTCCCGAAGATGCCACTCGGCACGTAGGAATGGCCGAGATCACGGCCGTAGACCAGCCGCGGCGCATTTATACCATCACCGATGTGATCCTGAGGTTCTTTGGCCAGCGGGCGCATCCTGTTTATGCGTCGCAAGGGTCGCTGCCCCTAATCTCCGCAGTGCGAGACATCCGGGCCATCTTCAACAACGACCGCTTGCGCCAACAGCTTTGTGTGGCTGCGTTTGTGCAAGTGACTGTCCAGTTCACGGGAATCAATGTGGTGCTGTACTATCTGGGTCCCATTTGCCGACTGATCGGACTCACCGATATTGAGGCTGCGGGGTCGGCGCTCGGGGTCTATGCCGTGAATCTGCTCGGCACGCTTGCAAGCATGGTGACGGTGGCAAGAATGCCGCGCATATCGTCGCTGCAGTATTCGGGCATGGCCATGGGCGTGGTGCATCTTATTGCCTACATGCTGCTGTTGGTAGGCGGGCAGTCTGACGGCACCCTTGATACCACCATGGGCCGTGCAGCTCTAGCGCTATGTTTTCTGTTTGTTCTTGTGTTTGCGTTTTTCTACTCGGGAATGTCCTACATCTATACCAGTGAAGTCGTTCCTCGACAGTACCGAACAACGTCGCTTGGCATAGCCATTGCGGCCGGCTGGCTGGCCAATACCATTCTATCAGTGATTGCCCCAACAATCATGGGTACTATAGGCATCACCATCTTCTTTGTGTTCTTTTACTTCTGCATGTGCATCTTCATGTGGCTGGGCAGCATTGACCCTGAAATCTCGCCTCGCAATAATGAAAAGAACCCCAAGAGTCGTTGATAGTGTAGATATGTCGTAAGTATTAAAATGAATGCAGAAAAGTAGTCGCCTGTTTAAAAGGAACCGGGTCAGGCTTGTTGCCGTTGATTAAGGTCTCGCCTGCCCCAAGCCTCATTTGGTAGCGGCTGTGACTGGGAGTTGCATGGCTGACCGAGTGGAGCCTGATCGACCAACAAGCCCGCTATTCGAGGCGCCCGACGCTCGCTTGGAGAGCGATCCCCCGCGCGAGCCGCCCCGCAATCCGCCTCAATCGGCCCGGCCCTCCGATGTTTCGGGCCAGATGGGTACCCCCGCCACCCACACGGGCTGGCTGGGGTGGCTGTATCGACTTTTCGATGTGGACACCGACGAGGTGCGCAATCGCGTGGTTGTTGCCGTGAACCCCAAGGCGCCTGTGTTTCTGAGCATGGGGCTTGAATCTGCGCCGGGCGTGCTGGGCAAGCAGCCCGATCTGTGGGGTCCAATTTGGATCTACCAAACGGCCGTTTTTTCGATGTTTTTCGCTACCACCGCCGCCGGCATGCTGTTTGCGGGCTGGAGAGGTCTTCGCTACGAGTACTCGATCGAGACGCTGACCACTGCGGCGTTTGGGGTCGGGCTGTTGACGTTTGCGGCCCCCGCCGGACTGTGGTTCATCATTCAGTTCTGGAACCTGGCTCCTGGACTTGCGCTGGCGCAAATCCTGTGCCTGTTTGGCTACGCCAACACGATCTGGGTATTCGTAGCCTTGCTAGAGGGCGCAGTGTTTCCTCCCCTGGTTGGTGGAGAGACGGTGGCTGCTGCAATTCGTTGGTTCCTGGCAGCAGTTGGGATGGGCATTTCGGGCTGGTTTGTATTCCGCAATCTCCACGAGGTGCTTCTCAGCAGCCAGTCGGCGACGGTGGATGTGCCGAAACCCAAGCGGATCATGGTCTTGGGCGGTGCGGTAGTGATTGAGGTTGCGTTGGGGGCCATTATGGTGGCCTCGCTATCGTCGGCCTCCAGCTATGGCGAGTCGACATGATCCGGGGACGACTATAGGGTCAATCTATAGGGTCAATCTATAGGGGCAACGACCTTCTAAGAAGAAGGTGACCCGAGGAATGCAATTAGCAACGCTATATATTCTTTCTAACTAAAAGTTGGGATGCGCAATCTCGCCGGCTTGAACAGGAACAGAACCCGCATAAACATACCAGGAACCGGTAACTTCAGGTTTATATATTCAAACTACTGCAAGTGCTGGTCGGGATCACCTGAGCCTTGGTTGCCCACCGCAACCCGCTTATATTCCCCTCTCGGTTATTGGTCATGAATCTCATGTTCCACCTTCGGCCGGCGCTGCTGCGAGCCTCGGCAAGAGCAGCTTGTGTTGCTCGCACAACCCCGCGGATCACGCGACCGCTTCAGAGCGTGCGGCTTGTTCGATCCCCGCGCCTTTTGCGCGCATATTCCAGCACGCCCGACGAGAGCGCGGCCGAGGACTCGACCGTCGATCTTGGGCCCCGCGAAAGCGACGAGGTCGATCTCGTTATTGTGGGCGGCGGTCCCGCCGGTTTGGCGGCTGCCATTCGGTACAAGCAGCTGGACAACGAGGCTGGCGGCGAGCGACGAGTGGTTTTGCTGGAAAAGGGCGCCGATATGGGCGCGCATATTGTTTCGGGAGCCGTTTTGGAGCCCCGGGCGTTGGACGAGCTGCTGCCCGACTGGCGCGAGAATATGCCCGAGCTGACGACGCTGGTGGAGCAAGACCATATGAAGTTCTTGACCGATAAGTACTCAATACCGCTGCCGGAGCCGCCGCAGATGAAAAACGCCGGCAAAAACTACATTGTCAGTTTGTCGGCGGTGGTGCGCTGGCTGGCCGAGCGCGCCGAGGAGGTCGGCGTCGAGGTGTACCCGGGCTTCTCGGTGTCTGAGCTGCTGTACAATGAGGACGGCAGCCTCAAGGGCATTGCGACTGAGGACCAGGGCCTGGACCGCCAGGGCAAGCCCAAGGAGTCGTTTGCGCGCGGCATGGAGTTCCATGCCCCGGTGACTCTGCTTGCCGAGGGCTGCCATGGCTCGCTGAGCAAGATTGCAATGAAGAAGTTTGATCTGCGCAAAGACGCCGATCCGCAGACATACGGTCTGGGCATCAAAGAGGTGTGGGAGGTTCCTGCCGAGAATTTCAAAAAGGGCTACGTTGGCCACAGCGTGGGCTACCCGCTGAGCGCGGATGTCTACGGCGGTGGTTTCCAGTACCACTTTGGCGAGAACCTCGTGAGCGTTGGTATTGTTGTTGGCCTCGACTACAAGAACCCTTACATTTCGCCGTACCAGGAGTTCCAGAAGATGAAGCATCATCCGTACTATGCCGACGTTCTCAAGGGCGGCAAGCCCATTGCCTATGCTGCGCGGGCTCTCAACGAGGGCGGCTACCAGTCGATCCCCAAGCTGGTGTTCCCTGGCGGCGGCCTTATTGGCTGCTCTGCCGGCTTTGTGAACGTGCCCAAGATCAAGGGCAGCCACACCGCTATGAAATCGGGCATGCTTGCTGCCGAGGCCGCGTTTGCGGCTGCTGAGAGCAACGAGCCGGCCAAGTTCGAGACCTACGACCAGGCGTTGCGCGACTCGTGGGTCGGCGAGGAGCTGTATGCTGTGCGCAACATCCGCCCGTCGTTCCACAACCCGCTCAATCTTTGGGGCGGTCTGGCTTACTCTGGCCTGGACACTTTGTTCCTGCACGGCAAGGTGCCATGGACGTTCCATCACCGCATCACCGACGCTGCCATCACCGAGCCGGCCGCCGACTTTGAGCCAATCGAATACCCCAAGCCCGACGGCGTGCTTTCCTTTGATCTCATGACCTCCGTTTCGCGGACCGGAACCTACCATGACGAGGATGAGCCCTGCCATCTGCGGGTTCCTGACCAGGACCTCAAGGAGCACTGCGAAAAGTCGTGGCCCATCTACAAGGGCATCGAGCAGCGGTTCTGCCCGGCCGGTGTCTACGAGTACCTGCAGGACGACAAGGGCGACGTTGAGTTCAAGATCAACTCGCAGAACTGCATCCACTGCAAGACCTGCGACATCAAGGTGCCTACTCAGGACATCAACTGGACGGTGCCCGAGGGCGGCGACGGTCCCAAGTACAGCATCACTTAGGAGGGCCGTTGCTCGCATTGCTAGACATCATGGTGGTAGTTAGGAAATCTGTACATTCTATAGGCTATTATTTGCCCTGTTTCTTTTGGAAGGCGGCAATAAGCTCCTTCTGGAGGGGCACCGGCGCCTGGGCGTATGTCTTGAACTCAAGACTGAACTCGCCCTTGCCTTGGGTGGACGCCCGCAGCGTAGTGGCAAAGCCAAACATGCTGTTGAGCGAGCACTCGGCCGAGATGGTGAACTCGTCGGTGCCGATATCGGTGTCGTTAATCATGGCGCCATTCTTGTTCAGCAGACCAATCACCGCCGACTGGAACTCCACGGGCGCGGTGACGGTGACGTCCATGATGGGCTCGAGAATGACGGGCTGCGAGCGCATGAACGCGTCGTTGAATGCGCCGATCGTGGCGGTGCGGAACGCAAACTCCGACGAATCAACAACGTGCACGGCACCATCGTTGATTAGCATCTTGGTGCCCAGCACGCGGTGGCCGGAAAGCGGGCCCTTGAGAACCGCATCCTGGAATCCCTTGTCACAGGCAGCCAGGAACTTCTCGCTGATCTTGCCGCCCACAACCGCGGTCTCAAATACATTCACGTCAGGGTTCTCGGCAGGCTCCATCTCACCAATGACCTTGGCATACTGACCCGCACCACCGCTCTGGCGTTTGTGAGTGTAGTCGAAGCTGGCCGGAGCCGTGATGGTCTCACGGTAGGCGACCTGAGGCCGGCCGGTGGTGCACTCGACATTGTATTCACGCTTGATGCGCTCCACATAAATCTCGAGATGTAGCTCACCCATACCGGAAATGACGGTTTCCTTGGACTCGTCGTCGAACCGCACCCGGAAAGTCGGGTCCTCTTTCTGGAACCGATTGATAGCCTTGGAGAAGTTGGTGGTATCCTTGGACTTGGGCGTGATCGACAGCGAAATGACCGGCTCGGGCACAAACATAGACGACATGGCCAGCTTGGGGCCGGTGGTGAACGAGTCGCCCGACGAGCAGTCAATACCGAAAGTGGCACAGATCTCACCGGCACCAGCCTCGTCAATATCCTCCATATCGTTGGAATGCATGCGCACAAGACGAGCGAGCTTGGTCTTCTTGCCGGTGCGGGTGTTGACCATCATGGTGCCCTTCTTGAGCTTACCCTGGTAAACGCGAATGTAAGTGAGCTGGCCAAAGCGGCCCTCCTCGAGCTTGAAAGCGAGACCGAGGAATGGGTCGCTAGAGTCGGATTTGAGCACCAGCGGCTCCTCCTTGGCAGCATCAGTAACATCCAAACCAGTGTTGAGAACCTGCGTCGGGTCCGGCAGGTAGTCGCACACCGCATCCAGCACGGGCTGAATGCCGCGGTTGGCCAGGGCCGAGCCCATCAAAACAGGAGTGAACTGACGAGCAATTGTGGCGCGGCGAATAGCAGCAACAATCTGCTCGGGAGTGGGCTCCTGCTCCTCCAAGTAGATGGTGGCCATCTCCTCGTCGACATCGGCCAACGTCTCAATCAGAACCTGGCGCTTCTCGGCAACAAGCTCCTCCAAATCAGCAGGCACAGGGCCGACCTCGATGGTCTCACCCTGAGAGCCGCGGTTGTAAAGAGCCTGGTTGTTGATGATGTCGACAACACCCTCGAGCTGGTCCTCCTGGCCGATGGGCACCTGCACGGCGGCCGCGGCCATCTTCAGCTTGGAGCTGATCTGGTCAATGGCCCGCCACGGGTTGGCACCCATGCGGTCCATCTTGTTAATAAAAGTAATGCGAGGAACATTGTAACGACGCATCTGGCGATCCACAGTAACCGTCTGCGACTGCACACCGGAAACAGCACACACCACCAGCACCGCACCGTCCAGCACCCGCAACGCCCGCTCGACCTCGATAGTGAAATCAATATGGCCAGGCGTATCAATCAAGTTGAAATGATAGTCCCGAGTAGTACCGTCCTTTGTGTTGACTTTGTCCCAGGTGCAGTAAGTAGCGGCCGACTGGATGGTGATACCCTTTTCTCTTTCCAGAGCCATGGAGTCCATTTTTGCGCCCACGTTATCGCGGCCGCGGACCTCATGAATGGCCTTGATGCGGCCCGTGTAAAAAAGCACTCGCTCAGTAAAGGTTGTTTTGCCCGAGTCGATATGGGCGGAAATACCGATATTGCGCATGCGGTCATGGCGAGCCCGCTCGGCCTCGCCCATCTCGGCCCGCATTTTTTCCAAAACGGCCTTTTCCTCGGCATAAGTTGCCGGTAAGGTAGCATAGCCTCGTCCTTTAAAGGCACACAGGCCCTTGAAGGCCGACACCCCTGACCGAAGCCCGCGACTAAGCATGAAAAGTTTGGAGATCGGCAGCCAGGATTCTGGCTCGGGGGTTAGGGCGCGCTTTTCATTATCATCTCCCAGCCGGGGATCAGATGGAGAGATAAGATGGTTGTTGTGTGGGGGGTATCACCTTGATCTTATCTGCGGCAGTGGCCTGGATCAGTGGTCTGGATCAGCGTTCGGATGATCGGCTCGTGATCTCCTTGATCAAGCGGGCCTGGGATATTAGAGCATACTAGGCTTGAGGTAGCTATGTAAATCATGACTCGTTACGGGAGAATGGTTAGAGGTGGTTGGTAACCTCGTTGCCGTCCACAGGCTCGTCGAGAACGTGCTCGGCAGTCTCGGCAACAGTCTCGGGAGTGTCCGAGAGACCGTACCACACCAGGAAGCCCATTCCCACAAACGCGCAGATGCACGAAAACACCAGAGCGACGATACCACGGGCAGTGAAGCCATTAGGCAGCCAGTCAACCTGCTTGTTCTGGCCACTGAGGTTCATAAAGTCCTGGGTGTTGGCAGCCGCGTTACCCTCGTAGGGCAGGTCCGACAGCTTGCAGGCCTCGTACGACGAGTCGGGCACCTTGATGCGCTCGCGGATCTGGACGGGGGCCTCGATGAACTCCAGGGCAAGACCCTGAGTCAAATGCCAGTCAATGTGGCAGTGGAACAGCCACACACCGGGGTTGTCGGCAACCCACCGGATCACAAAGTGCGAGTACGGCTTGACAACGAGCACATCACGACGCATGGGCACCTCGGGGAACGTCACGTTCTGGGTCTCAGGGTCGTAAGGGTAGTAGTCGCTATCATCGTCGGCACCAATCGACTCGGCACGAACAAGCACCTGGAAGGTGTGGCCGTGGAGATGGAACGGATGCGAGCCGGCATCGAAGTTGTTGAGCACAATCTGCACAATGTTGTTGTGCTCCAGCACAAGCGGGTGAGTGTCAGTGCCGTAGATGGTGGCATCCAACGACGAGTTGTCAGAAGGAGCAGACAAAACAGTGTACAGCGAAGGCACCTTGGCGTGAGTCCAAGAGATGTCGTTGAAGAACGCATAGTTGACACCGTCCAGCAAGTTGGTCAACGAAACCTTGAGAGTGAACTCCTGGTCAGGGTCGGGCAGCAGAGGCATACCGTCGGAAGGAACCAGGGTGAAATCATCAAAGTAGTCGAGGTTGTCCGAGGTCAGCTCGTCCTCGGCAACCTCGCCATCGTCCTCGTTAACCAAACCGCTCTCAAAGATCTGGTGGTTGTCGATCTCAACACACTCGGCATCGTCGCTGGTCACCAGGAAACCGGTGCGGTTCAGCGTCAAGTCCGGAGGAATGACATCGTACAGCGACGAGTCGGCAACCTGCACCATCTGGTACGAGGTGTTGGTGTCGGGGCCGGTGGTGAACAGAATCGAGTAGCGCTGGGCGGCCGAGATGTAGATCGACGACGCCTCAGCAGCCTCGGTGTAGACACCATCAGCCTCGACAATCGTGAAGTTGTGGCCGGCAATGTAGAAAATGTAGGCCGAAAACGCACCGGTGTTAGCAATACGCAGACGGTAGGTGGTGTTGGGCTCAACCTTGAACTTGGGGTTCAGCGTGTCGTTGAACAACAGGCACTTGGGCACGGGCTCGGCACCAGTGGGGTTGTACAGCGACATGAAGTCCTCAGCAGCAATGACCTCGGTGAGCTCATGGTACCAGTCCGACAGCGAGAACGACAGCTCCTCGTCGTACTCATCCTCGAACCAGGGCTCATCGTCGTCAACAATCAGCATCTGACGGTAACCGTCAGGGTACAGGTTGTCGACGTGGGCATGGTACCAGTAGGTACCGTTCTGCTCCACGGTGAAGTTGTAGACAAAGTCAGTTTCGGGAGCATGAGGGCACTGGGTGACCCACGAGGGGCCATCCATGTCCGAGGTACCGTTCTGGAACAGACCGTGCCAGTGGATGGTCGAGTTGGTGCGGGGTTCAGTGAGGTTGTTGTGAACAGTAGCGACAATACGGTCACCCTTGGAGATACGCACCACGGGCAGAGGCCACTGGTCGTTGATAGCGACCACCTGACGGTCCTTGAGGCCGTCGGGGTTCACTGTCTTCCAGGTCAGCGTCCAGTCGAGCTCGAGAGTGTTTTCGGCAACTACCGTGGCCATCTGGCCAAGGGCAGCGACAACGGCCGCTCGGGAAAATAGCATGCTGGTGGTCCGGTGGCCCATCTCCCCTTACATACTTATATCCCAAAATTCGCTGCATGATGCACCCTGCAGGGCTTTGTCAGCGCCTGCGACGGGGTTAATCGGCCGTTGTGGGGGGAAGCCAGGGTTTGCTGCCCGACCACGCGGAGAATTGGGATTCTAGGCTTTGGAACAAGATCCATCAGCGTACATTGGACATTTTGAAGGTTGTTTGGTGGGGTGGTTGGCCGCGGGGGCCGGAATCCCATATGCATCAAGATCGAGATGCATTATATCGCCTTGGCAGTGCAACCCTGACTTCCGTCAAAATCCGAAGCCCTGCCGGAACCCTTGGGCGTCAAAAATAGTATAGGGCTTGTTTGTTTTTATATGCTAAATAAATGAACCCATATTTGAGTGTCCTGGAGCTTGAAACCAGTGTTTGGCGGCACTAATTATTAGACTAGGGCCCCAAAACAGGCGGCGCCGCAGATGAGGACGCGCAGGCAGTTACTAATCGGGGATGCATGACGATGACGCTCAGCTGCTGATGCAAAAGATAAAAATCTGTGCCGAGACCGGTCGAGCCCTAGCTATGCATTAAGAAACCGGCCAAATAGGGTCGAAAAAATTGGCCCGGGGAAAACAAAAAAATGAATTTAATAACCCGATACCCAAGATTTCTATAGTCCACGTTGTTTGTTGGCACACAGGCTTATCTCCCTCACCATCTGTGACAAGGACTGATTGGTCCGAACAAGGGTTTGGAGATCACTAAGCACACCCTGGCCCTGACGTCGCGATGATCAATCCTTGTGCGAACCCCCAGCGATGCGACATTTTCGTTCAAGGGAATTCGAAATGGTTTAGAGCCGTTGGTTTAGTATAACTTGGATATTTTAAAAGATCAAACCTCCAGGGACCCCCGGCCCGAGTTCTCTCGTCTTTTTCCTGCTCTTATAGCATGAAAAACACGACAATTCCGGGGCCCGATGCGTGACGAAAATATCTGATGATCGTGCAGGACCATACCCTGCATCCACGTCCTACTGCATGACGTCGCACCCCTAGCCCGTATATTAATACAGGGCACCCCCCCCAGGAATCTGACCCCATCAGCACAGTTTAACCGGCAAACATGGTGAACCCGTTTTTGCTTGATGTGTTTATCATCTGTATGCGTGAGTCGATTGAGGCCGCCGTCGTCATCTCGGTTCTGCTTTCGTTTGTGAAGCAGAGCTTTGGCGGCCCCAACATGGACCGTAAAGTCTACAAACGTCTCATTTGGCAGATTTGGATAGGCTCAGGTGTAGGTATCCTCATCTGTTTGATTATCGGTGGTGGCTTCATCGGTGCCTTTTACTCCCTGGACAAGGATATCTGGGGTTCTTCTGAAGACCTGTGGGAGGGTATTCTCTCCGTCATTGCAACTGTTATGATCACTATCATGGGCTTCGGTATGCTGCGGATCAACAAGATGAAGGCCAAGTGGCGGGTTAAGATTGCCCGTGCCATTCTTGAGGATGCCGGCGAGCTGGACCACGAGAAGAAGAACTTTGTCCAGAAGATCAAGGCCTTGAACCCGCTGACCTTCCGCTTCTCCAAGCTCGGCAAGTGGACCCGCAAGTACGCCATGTTCCTGCTGCCCTTTGTTACCACTCTTCGTGAGGGTATCGAGGCTGTTGTGTTCGTCGGTGGTGTCGGTGTCGGCCGCCCTGCTGCCTCGTTCCCTCTGTCTGTCATTCTTGGTCTGCTCGCCGGTTTCACTTTCGGCTACGTGCTTTACAAGTTCGGCAGTGTCATGTCGCTGCGCTACTTCCTAATTGCTTCGACCTGCCTGCTCTACTTGATTGCCTCTGGTCTGTTCTCCCGTTCGGTGTGGTACTTTGAGATGAATGACTTTGCCAAGAAGACCGGTGGTGATGTTGCCGAGAGCGGTGCTGGCCCTGGTTCCTACGATATCTCCAAGTCGGTGTGGCACGTCAACTGCTGCAACCCCGAGATGAACGATAACGGTTGGGGTGTGTTCAACGCTCTGTTTGGCTGGCAGAACAGTGCCAGCTACGGCTCGGTGATTTCCTACAACTGCTACTGGATCTTCATCATGGTGGTTATTTGCGTCATGATGTACGAGGAGAAGACTGGCCACCTGCCCTTCCTGGGCCGTGTCTGGACTCGCAAGCAGACCTCTCAGCAGGAGGCCGACGAGATGTACGCTCGTGCCCAGGCCATTACCCGCAGCAAGATCAACGCTACCGACGTGGATGGCGAGAAGGACGTTTCGTCTGCTTCCAACTCGTCGGTTGGCCAGGTTGAGAAGAAGGCTGCTACTGCCGAGGAGTCTCGTGTTGTTGTCTAAGGAACTAACAACGAACCGTCTAGCGTGCGCACCCATCGCCGCTTTTATGAGAAACGAAATACGATATAGCACATATTAATCGTTACCTTTGCTACTCTAGAGCTGATATCTGCTTGTTTTGAACCTAATATCTACTCTCACGAATTAAACTTAGGACCAGCTTGGTGCCGTACCGATCCGAGAGCCTTGATCTTAATGATCTTTCCCTGTTTGGGATGCGTGGCCGGGTTAGGGTGCAGCCGCGGTCTGGGCCTGTGACGTAATGCCGGGTAATGCCTTTGTGCATCCGAAAACAGGGGGACCCTGACATAATTGTATACCATTTCGGTACTTGCGAAAAACTTTGCCTGAGATAAGCATGCAGATCTGTGCATAGATCTTAAGATCTCTGGAGGACGACAAGATCAGCCAAGACTTGATGCGTCGCGCCACTCAAGGAACCACATATAACTGTACCTGCGTGTATTCGGTATATAGAGAGATTATTATTCTATGGTGAAATCTTACCAAGTCGTGGGAAGGAGCTCAATGGGCAACAGGCGCTACTCTTCGCGCAACCCAGAACATACAATCATAAATAAATTTGCCCAAAGAGTGTGGACTTGTGCAATAAGTGGCAGGGATACCTGTTTCCAAGCGCTCGATTTTCCAGCCATAGCTTGGAAGCAGTGCCAAGAGGTCTTCTGCAGTTAGCTCGAGCCCACCGGTGCGGCCATGGTCGTCGGTATCGACCTCTTCGTAATGCCACAACAGGGGGCCAAAGTTGATCCAAAGACCGTTGATGGGTACCGTGTTTGCAACCGATTGCAAGGTTTCATGGATATTCGCGGCCGTATCGAGAAAGAAGGCGGTTGCAACCACGTCGGCTAGTAACTGGCCAGAGCCGTAGGATTCCTCAAACGATCCTGCGGTCATAGACAACTGGCCCGCCTCCGGAATGCTGAGCACCTCGTTTGGCCACACATCAGGCACCTGAATGGCAAGCAGCTGATCTGCTGCGCTCGCATGATGCGAAAATGTATGGATGTAGGGGTGAATGATCCATGACTCTGCCTTGCAGCTGTCATTAAGGACCATATTAGAGCCAAACAACATTGCACAGGAAAACTCATTTCCCTGGGCATTGAAGCCAGCGCAGGCAAGGTCAAACGGCAGCCGGCCCAGTCCACAGCCGGGCACCACCACCCTCAAACCATTACGGACTGTTGGGTCTGGAAACCGGGCCCGGAGCTCGTCTATGATCTTCCCATAGCTCTGCTCTCGTTCCGGAGCACCCAATGAAGACCATTCTCTGGCAAATTGGCGCAGCGTAGACACGACCTTGTGATTGTCCAAGTTGGACGGCTGGCCAGAAGGGTCGTTTGAGTGCAGCAGCTGCAGGGCGTCTGGCGACAGCATCTGCATTCCAGAATGGTAAATAGCAGAAGTGAACTTTTCGTTTTGCTCAATGGCAGTTTCGAGTTTTGTCAAGTGCGCATTCAATCGGCTTTGAAGAGCATGCGCATGTGGGACTTCGTTTAGGCGATTGCGTCTGCGATAGATCACATTGGCTGTCGCCACTTGTTCATAGAGCTTAAAGGCAGCCAATGCTCTCACAAACACCAGTTCCTCCATGTTGGCTTCTTCGGAGCTCGAACTGTCTCCAGAGTCGACGTCTGAAGTCAAGCTGGAAATCGACTCTTGAAGCGAGCCACTTGGCCGGGGACTCGCAAACCTTTCAGAAGCATCTGAATCAATGGTTTTTGTAAATTTTGTAGCAGACATTCGCCCACAAACACAGATGCTAACACAGATGCAAATGCAAATGGCCACAGAGATAGCTTGATGAGCGGCTGAGTGAAATTTCAACCCTTTTCCTAGCACCCAGTGCACTCACCCTTGTAAATTAACTTCACTCGCACAGAACTGTCAGCGATTACAGGATAAAACTTAAGGGCACTCTTACAATCACGGTCCAGCCTGTTACTTGTCTGCAATTGTCTCAGGGTACAGAGATTGTAAAGACAGGCGTGGCAGTAAAAGATAGGGTATGTACTGTAAAAACTAGGGTACAGACTGTAAGCGGTGAGGCATGTGCTGTAAAAGACAGGGTATGTACCGTAAAGCAGGGTATATACGGTAAAGGAAAGGGTTAGGACTGTAGAAGACGGGGTTGTTATTCCGACCAGCAGAGGTGCTCGTCTTTGTTTCACGACTTGCAGAGATGTAGCAATGCCTTGGCATATACTTCACCGACGACCTGCTCAAATCATTGGCTTGGCGAAGAGCCCAGACTTCCAAAGGTCTCATCCAACGCATCTCGCTCCAGACTGCGAACGCGTCTAGGCGGGCCGACAAGGCCCGCTGGCCCCGACAGATGCCCAAGCTGGCGAGTTGTCTCCACTGTGCCAATATCTACACAAAATGAACTACCAATTGCTCGGAAACTCAGAACTATCCCTAGACCATGATCACAAGACGACGCCTTGAAGCACCCTCGCCCAGCCATCATAGCTAAGCTGGCCCGGCAGCTCCCAGCGACTAAAAACCGGCCCTTAGTAAACCAGCCAACCAGACTACCCCCAGAAACATGTCGTTGCAAGAGCAGCACAAACGGCTGGTGTCGAATCTGTACCGTCAATCTCTGCGGCTCACCAAGTCGTGGATCAGCAAGCGGCAGCTGTGGCGCGAAAAAGCGCTGGAAATCCGCGCGGAGTTCGACGCAAACAAGGACGTCACCGACAAGTATCGCATCGACTTTCTCGTCAACAAGGCCGAGAACTTTATCCAGAAATACTCGCACCCGGATCCTATTATTCCCCCGCAGCGGCCGGACGGTACCAAGTTCGAGCGTAACATCCCCACCGAGCCTCTGCTGTACAAGTACCGCGAGGGCGACAACACCCTTTAAGTATATAGATATGCCTGACGGTGTGCCTCTTTTTGTTTGACCGTCTGCACCTAACATCTTAATCTGTAAAGGTTGTAGACAAATTGGCCCACTGGCCGACACTTGAGGGATGCGAGCTTTGACGAGCCCTGGCCCGAGCGGAGAAAACAGCTTAATAGCTAGGGGGTGCTAAATTATAAGGCTTTAACTAGTTTTTCCAGTAGATCACAGCCCTTCATGGAGATCATCACTCCGCGAGCAAGCGGAGTGGCCTCAGGAACCATGCGCTTGGTAAAGTACTGCGTGATGGTCGCCGATGCCTGGGCGGCCTCGTTGGCCGTGACATAGATCACCAGACTGCCCCGCCAGTATCGGAAGTTGATATCCAGCTGAGGCGCGTTGGCGTCTAGTGTTTTGCGCACAAACACGTCGGTGGCTCCGCGCGGGATCACCAGCGCGCCGCTGCCGCTGAGAGTCTCAAAGGCAGGGTATGTTGCCAGCAGGAACCCCATCACCGAGCCGAGTCCTGTCTGGGCCAGCACGGCCGGCAGGAACGGTGCCAGCAGCCGCTGCGGGTTTTCGGGCGAGAACTCGATTTTGCCGTCGCGGATTGTCAGGACGGCCGCCGGCTTGTTGGCGTAGCCAAACTCCAGCGCCGTGGGCGATGCCGACCGTACGTCGAGCTTGAGCTGTCGCGCCAGTCCCAGTGCCGCGGCAATGCGGTCGAGCCGGGTTAATGCCGCCGACACCGACGGCAAAATCGCATCAGGATCGAGCTTGCCCACGTCAATAGTGATGGTAAACTCGCCCGACCCGTTGACCTCTAGATCGCCTTCTTTGACGGAACCGAGAGCAGACAGCCGGCCGGCCCGGGCACGACCCTTGACAATCAGCTCGTTGCTGGCTCCGTCGCCGGACCCGTTGGCCACGAGCTCGAACACCAGCGCCGAGCACGCCCATTTGGCGGCCGGGCGCAGTCCGCGCAGGTCGGCCACAAGCTGCAGCCGCTTGCTGCCGGGCGCGTGGCGCACGTTAGCACGGTCCAGCTCGCGGCATAGCTCGTAGAGCGCAAACTGCGATGTGCACAGCACGCCGAGCCGCGCAAACAGCGCATAGTCGGCTTCGCCCTCGGGCACGGCAATGTGGTGCAGGTTCTCGACATGCCAGCGCCGCTGCTGCGCCGTCATCTGCGCGGCCGCCCATGTGCTGGTGCCGTCGCCGGCCACGGCCACGGTGACGTACCAGCTAGACGGCCAGGCCGGCAGCCTTAGCGCCAGTACGGCCTCGGTCTGTTTGCCAAACTTTTCGAGCTCGCCTGCCGCCAGCCGGATGCCCGGCCGGGCTAGCCAGTTGGCAGCCACCGCGCGCTGCGCAGTGGTCTCCATCTGCACCGACACCCGCAGATGGCTAAGGATGCCAATGGCGTGGACCTCGCTGTCGTCGAGCATATCACCGTCGTCGGCCAGCGAGTTGAGCTGCCGCTCGGCCTCGGCCACTAGCGGACCGTCGGCCTGGCACGAGTATTTACCGGAGCTAGCATCGATATGCACGCGCGTGGACCGCGTGGCGCTGAGCTGCACCATGACCGTTTTTTCGTCCAGCTGCTCAATGCCCGGCCCCGTGAGCGTGGCGGCCAGTTTCTTGGCGTGGAAGTCGGTGAGCCGGCGCAGCAGCTTCTCGACATCCAGATCCTGGCCGCCAAAGTCCTTGAGCACGTCGTCGCTCAACAACTGCGGCTTGGCGCCCACTAGCCATTTCACGGCCAGGGCCTGCGCAGCAGTCACAGTGACTATAAGCTGGTACAGCCCGGGCTTGGTGGTCCAGTAGTTGATGAGCAGGGTTCCCTTTTGCGGCGTAAAGCGGTGGCTCAGCACCTTGCTCCACACGCCCTTTTGTATTTTGGCCAGCTGGCGAGCAACAAGCGACAGTTTATAGTTGGATGCGAACATGAGGGCCCAGTCCAGGGCCACCGGCAACGGGTGCGTGGCCAGCCGCTCGTTGATGGCCGCCTCTAAACCGGCACGGACATTGGCGTTCATTGCTTTGGCGGTGCTGCCCTTGACATTAAAGCCGAAATCCACAAAAAAGAACCGGGCGTCCACGGCATCGTCCGCGACACCCAGGTCGACCCAAAACGCTCCATTGACCTGGAACCGTACACGGCCGTCGTGAATCTCGTAGTTGCGGTAGATGCGCGGCAGTTTCTCGGCCAGGGCCAGCCGCACCGCCAAAAGAACGTCGAGGTTCCGCAGCGTGGATAGAATGGCCTTGGCAGTCAGCGGCGGCGGCGTCACAAAGCCGTATGTTGTGTGGGGCGGTCCACCGAACTTGAGCACCTGCAGCGCACTCTCGATATCGGCATGCTGCAGCTGCGCGGCGGCCATGTTCTGCTGAAGATGGAAAAGAGCGCCGACGACGTTGGAGAAGCAGTTGTGCTGGCCGCGCAGCCAAGCAGCCACGTCAATACATCGCGAGATATCCTCGCCAACAACCGCCCATTTGCACAGCACATACAGCTTCACAAACTCCTGGCGGGCGGCTACCAGCACCGCCAGCAGAGTGCGTTTGCGGGCGACGTCGCTCTGAATGCCGGGCAGCGTCCGCAGCACTCCTTGCAGCTCCAAGTACGTTCTGTTGACAAGAGCCTGCACTACATGTTTTAATGAGACATAACCCTCTGTGATGTGGGGGATCGGCGGAGCGTCGGGGGCTCCTCGCACCATCACTGGAGCTGCCGTCGCCATGACGTAAAGAGGTCGGGGCCGGGCCTGGTCATCACATCAGCTCACCATAGACATAAGAGAACATACAAGCTTGCCAATAGAAGCAAAAGTAGCGGAGCTAAAATTAAATGCCAAAATAGCTACTTGACCCTACTTGACCCTACTAACCCTACTAGACCAGGGCTTCCTGCAAATGCAGACATCCTGCATGGGCAGCTAGTCCCAGCCGGTAGGGTCCCAGTCGGTAACCAGATAGGCGTCCGGGTCACCCAGGTCCTCGACCTCGGACTCGGTCAATTCAAAGTCAAACACGTCCAAGTTCTCCCGTTGGTGCGCACTGCTGCTGGATTTCACGACAGGAATAAAGCCCTTCTGGGTGGACCACCGCAGCAGGATCTGAGCAGGCGACTTGCCGTATTTCTCAGATAATGCCACCAGCTCAGGGTCCTCGAACATCTCGCCAACCGTCAACGGAGCATAGGCAATCACATCGATTTTGTTGCGACGACAGGCATCAACAATTGGCCGTTGCTGCAGCCACGGACTCACCTCGATCTGGTTGACGGTGGGAGGCACCTTGAGACCCGGCCACGCCAGCAGCTGCGCAATATGCTTCTCGCTCCAATTAGAGACTCCAATGTGCCTGATCTTGCCCTCCTGCACTGCCTCTTGCAACGCCCGGTACGTCTGCAACCGCGTCTCCTTGCCTCCCGCAGGTGAATGCATGAGATACATATCAATGTACCCGAGCTCCGACACCTTGTCAAGCGCCTTGTCAATGGCAGCTTTGGCTTTGGCGTACCCGAAATCGGTCTGCCACAGCTTGGATAGGTAAAAGACGTCCTTTCGTGGAATACCACTGTTTACCAGAAAGCTTGCTATACCAGCTCCCGCCTCGGCTTCGTTGTCGTAGTCGGACGCAGAGTCAATATACCTATAGCCGTTTTCCAGGGCCTTCTCCACAACTCGCTTGGTGGACCGCGGAGACACGCGGTACACACCGAAGCCTATAACGGGGATGCGTCCGCCGTCTCGAAGTGGCCGAGTGAGAGTTGTCATGGTTTGAGGGACTGTATGCAGAGCCGTTTGCTAATATGCAATGCATGCTGATGGGCCGCGTCTTGAGTGCACGTGACGCCGGCGAGCAGGGCCCGCTCAGGCTCTAACCACCCTCTTATACACAAAAAATTTGACTTTCTTAAGGCTAGTAGTTTACAATTGAATGGCAGTGCCAGCCACACTCGGTGTAGAGCCACCTCAGCCCAAAACCACCCACCTGTCACTGGCAACGCCAACCTGTCATATCTAAACGGTTGTTAGCATACCCTAGTCATTCTTTGCGTTCTTTTTACCCTTGGCTGAGTCCTCGGCTCCAGCAGCCTCCTTAGGGGCAGCAGCAGCAGCAGGATCGTTGGCTTCTTCCGCTGCCTTTTTGGTCTTTTCAGGCGACGCAGCTGGCTCGCCTTCAGTGTAGCAACGCACAAAAACCGACCCCTGAATTGGTTTCTGGAGCGATCTCCGCACCGAAATCGACGTAGATGGTCGCAAAACTTGAGTGATTGTTCGCAGCATTTAGCAAGCTTGGTCTATGTCACCCTGCTAGTTTATATAGTCCCCTGCCCAAGTCGGGTATTCAGCAACTGTCAGCTTGCGCATACATCGATCTGGGCCTAACTAGAGCCTTGAGGTGTTGGCTTTCCAAGTCTAGATTTCCCCAACGGCGATGGCCACTGGCATCGGCTCAAGCTGATCGGAGATTCGTGTTCACCTCATAATTATGCTTTAAAAGTATAGTGTAGGATGGCGCTGATAGCAATACTAGTGCCGGAAAAATAATCGCAACTGCTACCTGTCATTTACCCATGCATCTGGGAAGTAGCTTCCATGAGCAACCTCGTAAATGTGGGGAACTGCATACCAGGTTAGGGGTGTCCGGCAATGATTCGCCACGAGAAGACGCCATTGCGTGAATTCACCAGGTCTGAATCATTGAAAACTGCTCCATGCATGGCAAATGGCCGAGCATTTTTGTCCACAGATGATCTTCACCTGCGTTGTGACCGTGTTTGTCACATGCGAGTGACCGCAGCACTGCAAACCCCACACCGCAACCATCTCGAGCATCGAAGCCAGCGGGAATTTTGGGCCTGAATCTTGAAATTGTCGTCTCAATCTGGTTTTAATAAGAGCAAAAGATCCATCGCTCGTATTTTTTTGATGGCAAAAGGGGTAATTTTGAGTACCCTATCTTAATTCATATAAAACGCCGCCGCACGTTGCCCTAGCCCTGCCTAGCACAGGCCAATATATTTTGGCTTAGCTTTTTGGTGTCTTTGAGGTAGCTTGGTATTCTAAGAACACCTTTCCATAAATATTCTAGGTTTCAAAATGCCAGAAAAAGAACTTTTACGTCGAATCCTTATCGCTACCAGTGGCGTGCATGGTGCCAAGCCTTCTGGTTACGTGAACGCCAGATGCAGCACAGGACAGATAGCTAAGCCTGGTTCTTTTAGCACTTGACGTCTACGGCATCGCCTTTGTTCCTCGTAGGAAAAACCTCATATCAATGTTGGAACGTCGCTACTATTCAAGATACTGCTACTATGGAAATTGTAACACCGGCTGGAGCAACTGGGGCCGCTGGGTTCTTTTAGGTGTCATTATTTTTGTCGCCATCCTTGCTATTCTATCTGTGCGCTTTTACTCCGCTAAACGGGTTCGCCACGGCGCCTCTGCAGTACCGGGAACCGCATGGATGCTTCCCAGCTACCATCAGAGCCAGCAGCACTACAACAACCCTCCGAATGCTGCCCCTGTTTATAACGAGGGAGTGGGTCGGCACGACGCTGGCTATTACGACAACAATGGCAATTTTGTGTCAAAGTACGATGAAGAGGCTTTCCCCCAGGCCCATACGCGCCCCGATAACAACAGTAATGAAAGCTACTACCGCCCTCCTGAGGGGCCTCCCCCGAACCACAATGGCAGTACCTACAACACCGCCAACACCCACAATGCTTCTGGAGGCTCGGGCGTAGGCAACTCCACTAGCGGGTATGTTGACGCGCATGATGATTTTGCTCCGCCCGAGGGCCCCCCTCCTTCGGCCGGCGCCAACACCGACTATTATCGTCCTCCCGAGGGCCCTCCTCCGGCTGCCAAAAAGTAGCCGTGGCCGGGTTCTAGCCGACGACTATAAATGCCATATACTTTTATTCCTCTTTCCCCTTCGTTTTTCTTACTAGTAGCATAAGAAGCGGGCAGGTGCTAGCAATTGGCCGGCACTAGCGGCTGCTGCGGCTGCACGTGCATTTGGTGCGGGCTACGGAGAGTGCGGGCAATACGGAGTGCGGGCTATGTGGAGTGCGGGCTATGTGGAGTGCGGGCTATGCGGAATGCATACTAGGAGCGTTATCTAGTGATGTCATTACGCATGTGGTATGGGCAGGACGCTTAGATGACGCACGTTGACAACGAGATCAGATGTCACTACTTGGCATTTCTATGCAGGTTTACTTGCACTTGTCAACGGTATCATCCTGGTTATCAATAGTTGACTAGCTTTTCGAATTATGACACGAAGGGGTCAATACATACCAACCATCTATACTCTGCACATGCCATATTCGATGATGGCTCGGTGCATCTACAAGGGTTTCCCAAAGTGGGGAGCGCACTTGCATTGCTTTCGTGATCAGGATCGGGGCTTGGTGCAGATCCACGGGCTTGGTATAGATCCACTTAGTTGTGGGTCTGCCTCGAAAGCGGGGTGTGATGGCTCCATGTGGAAACCGCCCCCAATTCTCCGGATATGCAGAGTGGCAACGTACATTCTAGTGCCATGGTACTGAGACATATAAACATGTTTATGGCCATAGCACTGCATGCACTAGACCCTTGTCAAAATGCCTCAGCTGAAACCGTACCCATAGGGTATGAGGTGTAGGGCATGGGTGCGGTTGCAGATATAAAGTTACGCGAGGACGTGTCGATCACCTCCATCAATGGCCCCCATTCTCTCTGAAATCAGAGCTCCACTCCACAAGCGATACTACTATTACTACTACTATTACCGCCCTTCTGCCTGGATCCGCTACGGTCGCTGGATCTTCCTCTCGTTTGTGCTGATCTTTATCGCGTTGGCAGTGTTCTTCTTGTGGCTCAGGTATGTCCGCCAGGTCAGGGACCGTAAAATCGTCCCCGGCCCCAACATGATGTGGGCTGTGCCAAACAAGTATTTGCCTGCGGATAATGGGTCCTATCCTCAGACCCAGCAGGCAACCGACTACCAGGCCCACGAGTTCTACAAGCAAGAACCTTCCCCGGATGACTATGGAAAGGGCCCGTACGTGGCGCACACAGTTGAACCAGGCTCTGTCGACCACCACACTCAGTCGGGATACGTTGACAGTTCTCAGAACTACTCGGGTGGCAATCCCAGTGGACCTACCAGTCCTGGTGGCTATGCTGGCCAAGCACAAGCGACGTCACCTTACTACAATGCCCAAGCTCCGTCCTCTCCTCCTCCTCAACAGAACTCACCTATCAATGGCCCTCCCTACCAGAATGCCTCGTTCAGTCATGTCAATCCCCAGTACGCCCCTCCTGCTTCATATTCTGGACCCACTGCGCCTGAAAACGCTTACGCGCGGCACTAAATAGTCAAATATATTCCATGTTACTGCCAAGTTGGGTTGACTGGCAGAGCTAGAAGGGTCGATGCTGAGGATGTTTCTAAAGATGGAACCCTAGTGTCGAATTACACGTGCAGCCGTTGACGCACCCCAACCCAACGCCGATGCCTCGAAAAGGCCACGGATACAATCAATTGTATCTGGTGCCGAGATATCGATTGAAATATGTCTTAATCTCATTTGCAGTGCTTAAATTCACACGTAGGCAGTAATGGAATAATTTTAGGGCTCAATGGCTTCCTGTCGACTCAGCCACACTTTTGTCATGATCTCTCGATCCGATCCAGTCGGTGGGCATCCTAAGGGGGTTTCCGCCATCTTCCCCTGAAAACATACAAGCTTTAGCTCTAGAAACAGGTTTTATCGGCACGTATCTGTCTTTTCCTAGCGTAAACCCTGGCAGATCCAATACTCTAACATGCTTTCTGCGTGACATCTGTCTAATGCATACGGGGTAAGGTACAAAGGAGTACTTAACCAAACGGCCGTCATAGGTCAACAATGGCACCACCTCATCCCCCGAGGAGGGGATATAGCCATTTTGTTCGTTCCGCACCTCATGTGGAGCCTAGGAATGCCCATAAGCTGATGTGGAGTCGTTGTGTTATCACTGCAGCCACCATGGGGTTTATTGGCTTCCTTGTCGTAGTATTTTTCGTGCTGTACTATTTTTGCCGGAAATGCAATTGCGACAAGAACTGCGAGAGTAAAACAGAAAGGAGGTTTACTTTCTATCCCTCTCCGCCTGAAGATATTCAGCCTCCCCCGTTGGCCAAGCACCCCCCGCGTCCGGCCGCCATCTAGTGGGGTAATGTCCCGCCCGCCAACCCTTGTATCAAATGGCGCAGCCAAGCCTGCTAAGCCTTGCATCCGGCTATTCCGACATTGTCCACCATACAACACATTTGCATTTTCACGTCACAACCTTCATCATTCCATTGCATCTTCAGCATTCAACTGCATCGCATTTAACCGCATCTTGCATGCATCTGCACATTCAGCACTCGCATTAACCATATTCTATCATATATATAGCATTTTTTACTCAAGCATTCTAACTTCACTCAGCCTTAGATTCAGCAGCAGTCTCGGCAGCAGCTTCAGCCGGAGTCTCAGTACCCGTCTCAGCCAGGGTCTCAGTGGCCGTCTCAGTAGCAGTCTCGGCATCAGTCACAGGGGCATCCGATTGGGGAGCACTGTCACTCTTTTGTTGCGTGTTACCCGAAGGAGTTTTCGTTTGCACGATATCAAACAGACGAAGCAACAGCTCCTCAGTGTACTCCTTGGAAACCATGATATTAATAGAGGCGCGGCCACGCCAGAGCGGGTACACAACCCCACCGACCTCGAAGAAGCAGCAGCCTTCGCCAAGAGGAGCGACCTGCTCATACAGCTTGGGGTCGCGCTCCTTGATAGAGTCAAAGCGAGGGAACGCCTCCTGGCAAAGGAAACGCAAAGTGTCCATATCGTCGGATTTCACCACGCGCTTAGGGCCAGCAAAAGGGTATGCCATCGCGATACCCTCGCTCTGGACACGCCACTTACAGTCGCCAGCGTTCTTCTGCTGGGCAAAAAGCTTGATACCAGTGTGAATGAACTTGACCTTGTCCTCGTTCAGCTCCAGAATGGGGCGCACCGAGGGAGCAACATAATAGATGGTCCGCACGGGCTCACCAGTCTGGTTGCGCACAACCAACGTATTACGAGGGAAGTCGTTGTTAAAGTCGTAAAACTTCCAGCACGACTCAACCTCTGGGTGGTCGGGCGCAAGGAAATGGAACGGCTCTTCCATAGCATCACGGGGCATACGTGTGGGCTTTTCTTGAGCTTTCTGAGAACCGTCACCAGCAGGAGCAGCGCCCTGAATGGTTTCGCTAGGTTCAGGAGTAGGCTCGATCGAAGCCTGTTCAACCTTTTGACGCTTAGCCGACGGCTCCTGCGTCTCCTTCGCCTCGGTTTCCTTGGTCTCGGTCTCCTGGGACTCCTCGTAGCCTTCCGGAATCGCCTTCTCCAGCACGGCGATGAAGAAGCCGCCGGTGTCCTGCTGGTGCGGGTATACGCGAATAGAGCGGTCGAGATTGAAGGACTTGGCCTCCTCTTCCGTAGGGGCAAAGAAGCTGCGAGCCATTCCCGAGTCGCCAAGCTCGTGCCAGGACTTGTCTTTGGCCTGCACCTTCCAGTGCGAGACACCAGGGGAGCGCTTAAGACCAGGAAGCTGGTCGGAGACATCAACAAGCTTCATGTCAGGGAACTGGCGCAGGATCTGAGCAACCACCGCCTCATCTTCAATAGGGTTCAGCGAGCAGGTGGAATAAACAAGACGGCCACCAGGCTTGAGCATCTGGACACCACGGACGGTGATATTCAGCTGGAGCTGGTGCAGGCCGAGGCCGTTGCCAACGGTCCAGTCCTTCCAAACATTGACGTTTTTACGCATAGTGGCATCGCCCGAGCAGGGCACGTCGCACAGAATGCGGTCAAACTTCAGGTACTTGTTGGGGCCGGTCTTGATCTTAGGGAACATCTGGGCGTCGTGGTTGACAACAAGCACGTTGGCACTGTTCAGCCGCTTGATCTGGTGGGTCAACATGTGCGAACGCTTGTAGTCGGCATCGTTGGCAATTACAAGACCAGTGGGACGGTCGCCATTCTGGTGAAGGGCCTCAATCAGCTGCACGGTCTTGGAGCCGGGCGAGGCACAAGTATCCAAAACAGTGTGATGGGGCTGGACATCCAGCAGCAGCGGCGGAATCATCGACACTGCTTCTTGACGGGAGATGTTACCGACCGCGGTTTCGGCTACCAGAAAGCGCTGGAATTGAGCAAACGGCTTGTTTTTCCGAATCACCTGCTTGCCCACAGACACCTGCCATCCAAGGTTATCGGGGTAAAACGAAAGAGGCTGAGGAGGAGGCAGGACTTGGCCATCCCATTCAATACCCTTGAGAGTAGGCAGATACTTCTGCTCCATCATATTGCGCACGTCGATGGCATGCTGGCGAGTGCCAGTGACCCGGAACGTGAGCGGCAGGTCCTTTTGGAACGAGGCCTTAAAAGCAGCGAACTCGTCGGCAGCGACGAGATTCTGAGCCTTGTAATAATTCTCCCATTGCTCGTTTTCGCGGACGACTTGGGTCCAACTAGCACGGGCCCGATGAGGTCCCTTTCGTTTGAATCCCATTACCAAATTTTTTCCAGGGTTGGATTTTTCAGTCTCAGCACCTCTTTCGGGGTCCCAAACACTAGGAAGTTGTGCTTATTCATCACTAACTTTGTGATGACTACATTGAACCATGATTAAGCTGTTACTAATAAACAGCGGGTTACTAATGTCGAGCTCGCGTGAGCTTCTACTGATCTGACTAAGCTAAGAAGAACCTTCAATGAGGTTGAGCTCAGCCTCACTGCACTGTACTGCACGAAGAAAAAAAAAAACGTAAAAAAATTTAAAAAAAATTGGGGCAAGAAGCGGGGTAGGCAGGAACAGGAATGTGAAAAATTGAAGCATATTTTATAAGGAGGATGCTAATTGTAATAAAAAAAAAAACAAAGAGCGGATACTTTAGTGCGAAGAAAGTTCTTTATTTTTTCCTTGATCAGTGATGGGCTCCCCAGCTTAAAAGTTGGGCCCAACATGATCCAGCAGAGAGTCCAAGTAGCAAGACAACGTCCAACCTTGTCATTAGAAAGAAAAATCCGGTAGACCAGTATAAAAAAATAGGATTTTGCAAAGAAGGACCACGTCTATAAGTCTTCTGCTTCTTGTTTGATGCTCTCGCCGATTTGGAGATTGTCTTCATAAGGAACGCCATGGTTGGCGAGCGATTGCTGCAAGGACTTGACGGTATCGCGTAGCATGCCTACTTCATAGCGCAGGCACATGTTGTCGGTGGTCAATCGCTCGTATTTTGCTTGTAGGTTGGCCATCCGGCTGGTTTGGCGGGCTCGCGATCGTCGCGCACTCTCCGCGTTACGAGCCCGTTTCAGCGTCGGATCAACAGTTGAGGGGCCCGTAACAGTGTGACGAGTGATTGGCACCCGCGACATCATGGGCATTGCGCTCGGGTCTAGCGGGTTCACGGGCTCGGGAAGGAATTCGGGCTGAGAAGCTTCCATGGCAAAGTGCTGCATGGGAGCAGGCTCGTAGCTCCCCGAGGATGAGTAGACCTTTTCCTGGTAGTACTCTTCATTGGCAGCCGGGGACTGCCACTCGCCCGACGAGGCACTATGCGAGGGATACAAGCCGCAGTCCTGGTCCAGTTCGGCCATGTCAGGGCAAAGTTTAACCCCCGGGAAGGGCACAGGTTCTGAGCAGGTTGTCTGCCATGATAAGACCTGATCCTCGCGATCTGCGCTATGGCGGCGCGCAGAAACAACAGCCATTTTCTCTCTGGTGAATTTTATCTTGAATGGCGATCGTCTCGGTTAATCGGAACGGTGGACTCTGAGGTGGGGTCTAGAACTCTTGGCTGAACCCTAAATCACACCGATTTACCTCGAGGCTGCGTCAAAAAACGGTTATTTATGTAAGGGCTGTTTATTTTTCACCCCCGCTCCAGCCTCGCCTGCAGCCCTAAACTTGCGTTTGCTCGGGTCAGAAAAAGCCACCGCAACCATGCACAACTAGTACTACGGCCGATGAGCCACTATAACCGGCCCGGGTCAGTGCATGGTGGCTAAAAATAGCTGAACTAGAAATATATTTTTGAGTTTGAATCTTCGGCTATCGTCGCTGTTGGGGGTTATCCACGGGCATCGGCGGCCTTTGTGAGCCAACGGATGATCATTCCCGATTTCCCCGGCTAGACCCCCTGTCATCTCCGGAATGTGCCCTAACCCGGCGACGATCGCTGCAAGGGCCTCCCCCTTGCTGTAACAACTGCCTAGGCAGTACCTGCCGATGTACACACCGATAGATCAAGCAAATGCTATTATTTACAAGCTAGCCAGAAGTAGTTGTCGGAGAGGCTCGACGTCTCCAAGCGCAGTGATAACGTCCATGAGCTGGGCTTTGGAGCTGATCCGTCGTAGCCCATACTCGTCGCGGTAACCTTCGGTGCCGCGAGATGCCGACGCTCCTCCACCTCCGCGGGATATGCGGCCGGTCCCAGCAGGGCCGAGACCCTTTTTACAGCACATTCCCAGAACATTCACCAACCCTGTAGCTTCCAGAGCCGCAATGACCTGAAGGAATTCCGAGAATAATAACGACGACAATGCAGATTCCTTTGTGCACCGTTCGCTGTAATGCTCAAAGACCGCATTGACCGTCAAGTTGGCGGCCGGTCCCGTCAGCGACCGCTCGGCCGACATGACAATTACCAGGACCGCCTTTTGCTGGAGATTCAGCTCCTTGACCCGAGAAGCAGTGCTGACGCCGCCAAATGCCTCGACGCAGACCCGGGAAATATGAGGAACATTGACTTTTGGAGCAGCGGCAATATCAAACTGAGACACTCTCTCGCCTCTACCCAAACACTCCTCTTCGATCACCTCAATGGCCCGGCGACAAATATCAAATGCCTTGCGCAAATCCCCGGAATTGGCGGCGGTTTTTTTCGCACACATGCGCACCGCCGCCGGGTGCATAAGCGGCAATTGATCGTCATGGGGCCGCAGCGTTCGAAGCCGGGCTTCGATAATCTCAGCAATATCGTCAGCACTGTAGGGTCGGAACGCAATAACCTGGGGTGTAAGTTTGTGGGCCTGCAGCCGGGGCAGGAACCGGTCGGTAAGGTCGATGGCATTGGCGATGCCTACCATGACCAAATTAGACTGCTCTTGGCAGGCCCATTCGAAGATTTTGAACAGCACTTCCTGGTCGCTGGTCATGAGATGATCCAGCTCGTCCAGCACAAGCACATGGCTGTCTTTTGGGTTCGTGAACCGTTGGTTTAATAGCTCAATGGCCTTTTCCTTGTGAAGAGCGGCCCGACGGTCCACAAAGCCAAACTCTTTGGCGATCAAACCAAACACCTGTTCAGGACGATCCAGCGTCATGCAATTAATGGTGGCAGTATACGCCTTGATGTGAGGCAGGATGTCGGTAACCAACGCAGTCTTGCCGGTTCCTGGCAGACCTGACAAGTACAGAGCACCGCTCTTGTGGGAAGTAACTCGGTCTTTTAAAAACCTCTGTACTTGTAGTCTTTCGCTTTTCCGACCCACGACATCTCTCGTTTGTGAGCCACGCTGGAACAGTGCTTTTCCTAGCAAAAACGCACTGGGAGTGGTGGGCGGGGTGGCTAGTTCCATGTCCTCCATTTCGCTAGCCTTCCGTTTCCTAGGAGTAGTAGGAGCGTCTTCGCTCTCTTGCTTGATTTGCACAGACTCGCTTTTTATCGCGGTGGGTTCTGTCCTTTCCGGTGATGGTGAAACAGGTTCAGCCGTTAGTCGGATGGGTTCCCTCCTCTTCACTCGTCGGATAGGAGTGGGCATGAGAACTAATTAACGTGCAGGAATAGGTGGATTATGTAGTACGCGTAAGAGAACCAGCCACCCGGGAGGTCAGCTCACGTGTTGTATAGACAAGCCTGGTTTAAAGTCATGAAACGCGTCGGGCCCGAACGATTTTACCTGCACCACAAAAGGTTAAACCAAGACCATTACCCCAGATCTGTGCGTAAAAGAGTTGCATGGATGTCAAGCGTCGGGTGCGGGTCGGCCTAACCCTATTATTCATTGACATTGGAGATGCCCATTACCAAGCCTGGGTCCTTACCCTATTATACATGGCCGCTTCCTGCATAACCGTTAGCATAACCCCCCCTCATATATTGACTAAAGAACCTCTCGGAAAACCATCGTTAGGAGTATCATGTCGATGCGAGCAATTGGAATTAAGAACGGTCATGGCCCACCCAGCGCCATGTTTGTGGACTCCATCAAGGCGCCCAGTCTGGAAACCGGTAAGGCCTTGATCAAGGTGTATGCAGCCGGTGTCAATCGCATGGATCTGCTGCAGCGCAGCTCCGCCTATCCTTTGCCGGCGGGCGCTTCGCCTGTTCTCGGCGTCGAGTTTGCGGGCGTGATTTCTCAAGTGGGTCCCGAGGCTGCTACGGCCCCCAATGGCACCAGCAAGCCCGGGTTCAAGGTCGGTGATAAAGTGTTTGGACTGGCGCCGGGCGGAGCCTATGCCGACGTTATTTCCTGTGATCTGCGCACGCTGATGCTGATGCCTCGCGGGCTCTCGTTCAACCAGGCAGCTGCTTTGCCCGAGACCTGGTTCACTGCCATCCAAGTGCTCAAGTTTGTGGGCGAGTTCAAGAAGCGCGACAAGGTGCTGATCCACGCCGGTGCGTCGGGCATTGGCGTAGCGGTTGTGCAGCTGGCGCAGACGCTGGGCTGCCGCCGGGTATTTGCGACCGTGAGCAGCCAGGCTAAGGTCGACTTTGTGAAGAATCAATTGACTCTAAAGACTGCCCTGGGCGACGAGGTTGTACCCATCAACTACAAGGAAGACGATTATGTTGAGCAGATCAAGAAGTACGACCCCGAAGGAGTCAATGTGATCATCGACCCGGTCGGCGGCGAGTATGTGCAGCGCGATATCGAGGCATTGGCTCCGGACGGTCGCCTGGTGCTCATGGGCCTGCTGTCGGGCCAGGTGACGTCGCAGGTGAATGTTGCCAACATCATCTACAAGCGATTGCGGCTGCACGGCTCGACGCTACGGTCGCAGAGCCCCGCGTACCAGCAGCAGCTCCGGGATTTTTTTGTGGAGCATCTGCTGCCGCGCTTTGAGACCGGCAAGCTCAGCATCCATATCGACAGCACCTATCCGCTGAGCAAGGCGAGCGAGGCTCACGAGCGCATGGCGTCGAACTCCAACCATGGCAAGATCATCATTACCGTAAACGACCAGCCTTTCGATGGAGAAGCCAGTGGGTAGCACTATATAGTAAGTTGTTCAGCTAGTCAGTAGGAGCCTGGCATGAGTCCTCGCCGAGCCTCGCCCAGTCTTGCCCAACACCAGTGCCTGCTACCCGGGTCGCGACGCACGTGCCAAGATTGCCGACTATTGCTATAGCCCCAGCAGCAGAGATCACGCTTCTATGACGTCGTTGGGCGTTAGGGTTGCTGGCTATTTTTGTGTCTGCATGGAACACTGCAGGCCGGCTGTTCGGGCTCTTCGGCGCGAAGCGGGGGAGCTGGTCACGAGAATATGGTAAAAATAAACCTAATTGAGGGTGCAAAATATCCAAAACCTGGTACTTGCGGCCTTATTATCGAAAATTTCGAAGGAAGCCAGAAATCGGGGCATGCAGACTGATGCCGCACCAATGTAGAGCTTGTTTTCGATGCAGCCGATAGCACCGCCAGCAAAGTACTTTGGGGACTTTATCCATTGACATAAAGTACGTTTAAGCTTGAAATAAATTCCCATGGTGCTGCTGTCAATTTGCGCCCGCGAGGCTTAGAGGACCGAGTCAAGGAAAAAGCGGCAAGCCCCGAGGGTACGGGCATGCATGTTTGCTGCGACGGCGCTAAACCTAAATATGGCACATGCTGCAAGTCGAAAGTAACTGCGGTTTGAACCGGGTCAAAAATTGGCAGGCAGCTAGCGACTAAACGAGCGCCCGAGCGGACCTTTTATTTCTGGGCCAACGTGCTTGTCTTCCTCGAAAAGTTATAATTAGGAGATGACGTCACGGTGCAGCCGCATCGTTTATTGAAGGATATAAGGACTGGAGAAATGCGGAGATCTCCAGCATTGATATGAAGCTCTCCACCACAATTGTTACTGCCACTTCTCTCCTCTCGTCCGCACTTGCTGTGGACGGTAAGTACGGGTTCATTGCCGTGCATTCTGGCGACCCCGATGTGCATCAGCGGGAGTTTTTCATTAATGAGAATAAGGAGATTGGTCTCAAGGGCGGCTGTCCATTTGAGATTGATCTTGCCCTCGGCGAGCTCAAGACAGAGTACGGCTACGTCTATGTCAAGGACAATGGCGTGCTGGCCCTCAAGGATGAGGGCACCTGCTGCTGGAACACCTCGAACCACGAGCCACTGGAATACTGGGGTTTCCAGGATTTCCGGGTCTGCAAAGACAACGACGAGCTGCTTTTGCAGTACGGACTTTCGTCAGTTTGCGACAATTCGGTGGGCGTGGCTGTGATCGCCATTGAGGACCAGGCTTAGTTGCTGCATGCTCCCGGATTCACCCCGGATTCACTCCGCGGATCCACGGCCGGATCCGCGGCCGGATCCTAGCGGGATTAACTGGCACGGCGATATTAACCACCTGCATCCACCGCAAACTCTACGCTGTAACATGCGCTTGTATTATTCCACGATCTTTATTTAACTGTAGTATAGCCGATTCCCCATTACAACGGTAAAGACGATAGCCGGAACCTCTGCAGACGCATTCGCTTAAGGCTGTGCCGCGGAAGCTAATCACCTGAGCATGCACGAATAAAATTTTGGGAACATAAGCCCGATAGTCAGACCCGTGGGCGAAAACAGGGCGGAACGATGGGTGGCGATAAATCGCTCAATGGCCGGGCTCAACTAACATACTCAACGCTCAACGCTTATCGGCCATATCGACTGGTCGATTTCGCGGATCGAGGGCCCAAACGGGCACGTAAGCGGGCGGTCAGATCAACTTAGTAACCTGCTGCCATGGAGGAGGGGTCGTCGCTGTTCGACCACCTGGATGAAAATTTCCATCCCGAGGTCGATAACGACCTGATGAGCTACCTAGATATGGATGCGGGGAACGGGGCGGCTCGATTGGATATCGAGGGCTACGATTTGTCGGAAGACGGGTCTGTCAAGAGCGAATACAGCAGCCATGCGTCGCCTTTTGAAGTCAAGCACGAGAGCCCTGGCATGTGGCACGTTGGCGATGCTGGCGGCCTGAATATGGCCGACTATACTGGCCTTGCTCCTTTTACGCCACAGACGCCACAGACGCCACAGAACGTTCCTGCGTTTATGAACATGGCGTCGATTTTGCCGCAGTCGGATGTTTTGCACGGACTCAACGGACAGGGCGGGCATGTGCCGAATACGCAGGGCGGTCAGGGTGCTCAAGCGAACGCGCATCCGAGCGCCCAAGGGAGTGCTCAGGCGAGTGCGCAGTCGAGCGCTCAGTCGAGTGCTCAGCACACCCCTCACGCGGGGGGCCAGAGCGGCCCTCAACTCAGACACGACCAAGGCCCGCTGTTGTGGAAGCCGCCGGCAGACTTTAACGACGCCTATCAAAAGGCGCAGGTGATGCTTCAGGAGGCGCAGTTTGGCCGGACCGAAGATAGCCCCGAGGTGCCGCCGCTGGCCACCCACTTGAGCGACGAGTACGCACACATTGTGAATGCCGGGCCGGGCCCCCATCCTTACAAGTACCAGCTGTTTCTGGGCGAGCTGCCGCACCGGTCGCGCGTAGAGACGCAGATCACATGCAGCATCATGCTGTCGCCGCCGCCCGAAGAGCACCTGCTGCACTTGCCAACCGACACGATTGCCCGCCCGCGGTTCCAGCTGCGAGACAACTACGAGCCGAGCCCGCAGGTGCTGAGCCTGGAGGTGGATGCGGTGGTGCAGAGCGAGCCGCAGAAGCCGATTTTCATGTGCAGCAAGTGCATTTCGCGCGAAAAGAAGCGCGCGTTCCGCAAAAAGACCCTGGACCAGAACGAGGAGCACCACTGGAACGAGAACAAGTCGCGCAGTCTCGTGATTTTCAACTGCCGCGAGCTTGTATCCATCCCGCTGCCCAAGCGCGTGGAGCTTCCGACCGGCGAGGTTGCCGAGGGCCGCGAGGTCGAGCTGCCGCTGCGGCTGGCCTGCTACTGCCGCCACCACGCCGCCAAGGATGGCTACAAGTTGGTTGTTACTGTGCGCGACTGGCAAAACAACATTGTCGCGCGCGCCGTCAGCGACACCATTTTCATTACCGACAATCACAAGGAGCCACGGCCGGCCGGCGCTGCCACGTCGGCGGGCACTACGCCAGGCAATACCGCCGGGTCCACGCCCACATCTAGCCTGCCGTCACGAGCGTCCACGGTCGCGCCGCCCGAGTCGCCGGCCCAGTCCATGTACGCGATCGACAGCGGCAGCGACTACAACACGTCGGCGTCCGCGCACTCGTCGGCGTCGGTGTCGCGCGGCGGCGGCCGGCGCTCGTCCGCGTACCATCCTTATGCGCGGCCGGGTCGGTTCACGTCGTCGCGGCGCTCGAGCTCGATTTCCAGCTCGGGAATGAGCCCCGTCAGCCCGGGGCCCACGCCGGTCTCTGGGCCGGGCTCTGTTGCCGCAGGCGGCATGCAGGGCATTGGTCTGGCGGCGTCGGCAATGCACGCCGGCAGTGGTGCGGGTGTGCCGGGCGGAGCCTCCTCAGGCGGCATGGGAGCCGGCCACGGGGCGAGCCACGGGACCAGCCACGGCGGCGCCAACGCTGGCTCGGCCCACGGCGGTGTGCAGGCGTTGGTGCAGCGCGCGATCCCCAACCAGGGAAGCGTGCGGGGTGGCGTGGAGATCACGCTGCTGGGCCAGGGCTTTCATCCGGGACTGGTGGCCATGTTTGGAGACGTGCCGGCCATCACCACGCAGTGCTGGTCCGATAGCACGCTGATTGCACATCTACCGCCGTCCAACGTTGCCGGCACTGTGCCGGTATCATTCCAGGGCCACGAACCGACGCCGCAGTCGGCGCTGTTCACCTATATCAACGACAGCGGGTCCAAGCTCGTAGAGCTGGCGCTGCAGGTGGTGGGCTTCAAGCTGTCGGGCAAGGTCGAGGACCCCAACGAGATTGCGAACCGGATCGTCAAGAGCGACGGCACGTTCGACAGCCGAGGGTTCGAGGGCGGTGCTGGAGGCGCCAGCGACAATGGCGGCAGCGGCAATAGCAGCGGCACCAGCGCTTTGGCGCAGTCGTTCACCACCCAAGACCCCGAGAAAATCGCCCTGCGGTGCCTCGAGTACGTGCGGGTGCTGTCGGGCCGATTTGTGAACGTGAACATCCGCAACACCGAGGGCCAGACCATGATGCATCTGGCGTCGATTCTCGGCTACTTCGACGTGGTGGTGGCGCTGCTGGCGCAGGGCGCGCACGTCGACATGCAGGACGTGAGCGGCATGTCGCCGCTGCACTTTGCCGCCATGTTTGGCCAGCGCGCGGTCACGCGGCAGCTGCTGGCGGCGCACGCGGACCCGTTCCACCGCAACTGCCTGGGCAAGACGGTGATCGAGGCTGCCGATTCGACGGTGGCCGACCTGCTGCCGGCGGACCAGCGGTCGTACTACATGGAGCTCAACTCGCGTACGTCGTCGTCGTCGACGCTGGCGTCGATCATGTCGCGCGAGGACCTGCTGCCGCACTTTGCCGCGTCCCACGACGACACGCTGGACCTGGGTACTCCGCCGCCCGAGGGATTTAGCGACAGCGACGACGAGAGCGAGGACGACTTTCTGGCGTCGGTACGCCGGCTGCATCTCGAGCAGCAGAAGCGGCCGCTGTCGTCGCGGCGCCAGCGCACGCTCATGCGCTATTTGCAGGGCATGTGGCGCGCGGTGCGCGAGCCGCAGATGCTGTCGCGGTCGTTGTCTAACGGCAGGGGCAATGGCAGCCAAACAGGCAATCGCAATGGCAGCAGCGGCAACGGCAGCCGCGGCCGCACTATGCGGCTGCCCACGCCCGAGAGCAGCGGCGACGAGCGCCTGAGCTCCGTGGAGCCCAGCGAGGCCAGCACGGCCGACATGCGGGCCACGCCGCACTTTTTGCAGCCGTTTACGTCGGCGTCGACCGTCGACGAAGACACGGACCTGCGCGAGTTCCCCGTGTGCCGGCCCGGCGGCGATAAGCTGCCGCCGTCGCCGCTGCGAACCGAGCTGGACCGTCGCGACCGGGCCAGCCGGTCGCCGCCGCGATACTGCGACATCTATCCGCAGGCCAACGAAAAGTACCGGTCCGAGGTGATTGAGATCGCGCTGAGCGATAGCGGCGCCAGCGACGGCGACAGCGACGACGGCGAGATGCCGCCGTCCGATGAGCAGGTGTTCCGGTCCTGGCAGGAGAGTCCGCTCAAGGAGGTCCGCAACGACCGCATGCTGTTTACGTTCTGGCTCCCGCTCATGCTTATTGCCACCGCCTACCTGGCGGCCCGGGTTGTGCCGTGGGGGTCGCTGCCGTGGAAAACGGCGGGACTGCCGGCGCCCACACCTTCCTGGCCGGACTTGAGCCCGCAGCGCGTGGCCTCGGCCGCCCGGGCCCGTCTAGGGAACCGGGGGTTTCCGTCTGGGTAGGTCGTTAACTTTGTGCTAATGTATATGTAGTTTACTGCCGTAGTGTTCTCTACTGAGTCTACTGAGTCTACTGAGTCTACTGAGTCTACTGAGTCTACTGAGTCTGTTGGTTTACAGGGGCTACTGGTCTACTGAGTCTGGTGGTCTACTGTAGTGTTTAATTATTAGGCTACGAACTAATGAGTGAGCACGCGGCCGAGGATGATGGCCCCCACAAACGAAAACACCGTGAAGATGTAGAACACGGGCGGCCCGAGAATGCGGTCTAGAGGCGGGAAGAACGCGCTGATGGCAAACGTCGCGATCCAGTTGAAGGTGGTGCCGGCGCTTTGGGCGGCCCCCACCGCCTGCGGCGGCGTCAGCTCGCTGATGATCAGGAACGGGATCGGCCCCAGTCCAATCGCAAAGAACGCCACCACCAGCACGGCGGCAATGCAGGCCACGAGGCTGTTGTGCGCCGAAAGCCCGACCGCCAGCAGCGCGGTGCCCACGGCAGAGCCAAAGCAGCTGATGATCAGCAGCCGGCGGCGGCCAAAGCCGTCGATCAGCGCCGCCGACACCAGCGTGATGCTCAGGTTGATCAGCGACAGCATAAGATTGACAAGCCCGGCCGCGTCCGGAAGCGCTGCCTGCAGAATCGGCACACCATAAAACACAATCGCATTGATGCCCGACATCTGCTGCAGAATCATGATGCCGCCAGCCGTCAAAAGACTGGCCCGATAGATGGGCTGCAGCAGGTACTCCTTCATGGGCACGGTGGCCCGCGAGCCACTCTCGTCGTAGTCCTGCGACTCGACGTCCAGCTCGGGGCACAGGAACGCGCGGGTCTCGCCTGCTTCGGCGGACCGGCCCTTGTATTTGAGCCACTGCGGGCTCTCGACGCACCACAGCAGCGCAACAAGAAATAGCACGGCAACCACCACGCCCAGCCCGAGCACGCGCCGCCAGTAGTACTCGCCCCAGAACGCGCCGGCAAACTGGGTGAGCGCAATGCCGATATTCACGGCGATCTGGGCCACCACACCGAGGCGGCCCCGCCATTTCGGTGGTGCCATCTCGCTCACGTACATGGGGCTCACGACAATGCACTCGCCGGCGCAGATGCCGACCACAAACCGGCCAGCCACCAGCCAGCCAATGGAGCCGGCCAGCGCGATCATCAGCGAGCCGCACACAAAGCCGACGCCGGCGCCGACCAGCGCACGCTTGCGGCCGAACCGGTCGGCTATTGGGCCGGCCACCGCCGACCCAATTAGGCCGCCCACAGCATAGATTGACGACGGCACTGCGCCCGAACCCGACCCGACTATACAGTCCTTGTGCCGGCGGCCAACATGCGGGTCGCAGTCCATGTAGGGAAGCAAAGCATTAAGTTCGGCCATGTGCAGACCGAACTGGAGAGGGCCCAGCGCGACAATGGCGGTCTGCAGAATCAAAGCACGACTGATCATTGGAGACGCTTAGGGAAAAGGGAAAATAAAGAAAAAAAAAAAGAATACGACTGGGATCTGGGGAAACCGAGCAAATGGGAACTGAACTTGAAAACGACGTCCGAGGATTCTCCAGTGCGACTCGAACCACCAATTCAGTAAAACGAGGTTTTTTGTGGGGTAGGAAAGACAGAGACGTCGGTTGGATGAGGTTTGGGATAAAGCCACCCCGCGACCAGCCGCAACCCTGGCCAGATCGAGACCGCATGCCTGCGCGTCTTGCTTGCTCGCAGATTCGGGGTGTCAGGTATTTATAGAATTATGGCGATTATAATTGAGTGGTGCTTTGAGTCTTGTTGCTTTTAGTGGTCGGTGATGCGGATTGCAGTGGTGTGTGATATGCTGCTGATCAGTTGTGCTGCTGATCAGATGTGCTACTGGTGGTGGTAGTGGCTGTGGTAGCGCTAGTGGTGTAGCAATGGTGTAGGAGCAGTAGTGATAGTGGTAACGGTAGTGGTGGCTGTGGTAGTGGTACAAGCGATAGAGATAATGACAGCAGTAGCAGTAGTAGCGGTAGTTATTCTAAAGTGGTTGGAGTATTTGGCTAGTGATTGAGCTGCAGCTTAGTGGTGTGACCTAATGGATCAGACCGATCAGTCCGACCAGACCAACCGCAAAACCGGCCGGCTCCATTTAACTTCAGAGGAAAGAATCCTTTTAGGAACTTTGCTGGCAACCAGTTATGGTCTTTTTCACGGCATTGTGAGAGGAGCCAAGCGAGCTAGTCTGCGGTACCTTGCTGAAAACGCCCATCGACTCCCGCGAACAAAGGGTACCTGGTACTTTTTCCATAAACGCAAAAACTATGTGATTCTCAAAGACGGTTTTAATTTGGGCGTGAAAACAGGCCTGAAATTCGGCTCGGCCGCTCTTTTGTTTCTGGGGACAGAATCGGCTATTGACAATGCCCGCGGCAGAATCGATCTGGCGGGCACTACCGGTGCGGCCGCTACTGTCGGCGTAGCCGTGGCTCTTGTTAACCGGCTTAGTTTACGTCAAACCCTCCGATCCAGTGCTGGTTTCGCTTTGGTGGGGTTGATTGTTGGTGGACTAGAGGACGTCACTCGGTGGGGACAGGAGCTAGCTGAGGAGAGCTCGCCCCAGGAGCTTATTGCCGTCACCGAGAGTATGGACGATATGTAGTTTTCTTTTATCGGCTGTGCTCTTCATGTCCAAGCTCTGTTCTTTGTCTAAGCTCTGCTCTTCTTCTAACTCTGCTCTTCCTTAAGCTGTATATACAATAATAGCAGTTACAGCAGCAGCTATTCGATCTCCTCTAACTCGGGCATAGGATAAAATGTGATGCAGGCAACGCCCGTGACGCTGTCAAGCTGCTCGCCGCTCGAATGGAAGCCGCTGAAAACAAGGACCTCCTTGCCGGCGTCCTTGACCGCCTCGGTCATACGGATATATCTCCGGCGTTCCTGGATGTCGTTGCTGCGGAATAGCGTATCGGTGAGCATCAATGTCTCCACGCCGCCCGCCTCAATGGCCGCCTCGACCTGCGCGGCACCATACCATGCGCGGCCGTCGTCCTCATTAAGCGCCTTGAAGAACTTGTCCATGACAATCGACTCGCGGCCGTACCGGGTATCTGCCAGCTGCTTCTGCACGCTCTGCTGATTGAGGGCCTCGTCCAGCGCATGCAGATGACCCGACGAGGCGTGAATCACCAGGAACTTGGACTTGGCCTTGAGAATCGTTTGGTTGCCGCTATTAATTGCCGTTTTGATGATATGGTTGTGCAGGTCCTCGGCAAGGTTCCCCGGGGCCGCCAGTAGAACCACCTTGATTTTGTCGAGATTGATGTTGCGCTCAATGCCTTGGGCCACGTCGTCGAGAAACTTGGCCAGTGCCTTGTCCTGGCCGGAATTGTCGCCTCGGCGTTTGCGAGGAATCGATTTTTCGATCTTTAGCCGCAGCACCGTCATGGCCTCGGTAATTAAGCAGATATGGGCCAGCCCGGGCTGCAGGACCACCGCGGCAATCTCGCTGCGGTTCTCGATGTTTGTAGACTCTTTGGCGGTCTGCAGAGCGTACGAATCCCACTCATCTTTGTAGAGATCGAACTTGCGCTGCTCCTCGATCTGGATGGTGTGAAAGGTGCCTGCCGGGACCTCGTCGTGATCCACGGCGGTGGGGCCGTTTAACCGCAGAATGCTTCCTTCCGGATCGAACTCGATCTTGAGAATGCGCACCCGCAGCTTCAGCAGCTTGCGCTGGCCGCCGCCCGTCGGAGTGCCGTCTTTGCCTAAAGGGACGATTTTTCGGGAAGTAAGCGTTTCGACCTCGTCGCCTTCTTGCACGAGATTGTAAATGTACCACATATCCTCGCCATCCTCTGGAATCAGCGTCAACGTGCCGCTTTGGTCTTTTTCCAGCGCCTGTCGCAGCAGCTTCATGTCAGCGAATTGGCTTGGCTGTGAGAGGTCTGATGGTGATGTGGGTCACTGAGAAGTCAAAGGAACCTGTACATTCTAGCATTTATTCACTTTATCTAAAGGACTAAGAGCAGACTAGCAGACTAGCAGACTAGAGCAGAGAAGACCAGCAGACTAGAGCAGTATAGCAGAGCAAACTAGAGCAGCGGAGCAGCCTAGCTGACATTGGCATCAACAAGAGTAGAGCACTTGAGCACCTCGCCCTTCTCGTTGACAAGCTTGTGCTCGCCAGCATCATCCTTGTAGATGATCTCAAAGTCCTTGGTGGACGACAGCTTGGGCTGGATCTGCTCGAAGATCTTCTTTTTCGGGTTCAGCACCGCCTCGGGCTCCTCGTCAAAGCCCTGGAAGTGAAGCCGGTCGCCAGCCTTGCTGTCGGCCGGCGGGTTCACAAACTCCACCACGCCGTCGTCCTTGTTGCTGGCGCAAAGAACCATGCCGTTGGACACCACGCCGCGCATCTTCACGGGCTTGAGGTTCGCAAACACAACAACATGCCGCTGCTGCATCTTCTCGATAGGAACGTAGTTCACCAGACCGCTGCAGATCGTGCGAGGCTCGTCCTCGCCAACATCGATAGTGGAAACGTAGAGACTGTCGGCATCGGGGTGCTTGACCGCCTTTTGAATAAAGCCAACCCGCAGGTTGATCATGCCGGGCGAAACAGCACGAGCGGGAGCCGGAGGAGCTTTTGCCTTCTTGGCCTTTTCTTTCTTCTCAGTTTTGGCTTCCTTGGCCTCCTTGCCAGCCTCCTTTCCTTCGGGCTTGGCCTCTTTGCCGGCAGCGGCCTCCTTGGTCTCCTTAGGCTCGGCCTTGGCATCCTTGGCCTTGGCCTCCGCCTTGGGCTTGGGCTGAGCTTCGCCCTTGGTCTCCTTGACAGGCTTCTTCTTGATCTCGCGAGGGGCCTCCTTGGAAACGTCCACAGGCACCTTGTCGCTAAGATTCAGCACGTTCTGGACAAGATCAACCCACCGCACGACATGGCGGTTGGCGACGATCTCGTCGGACGACCACTTGCGCACAAATGGCTCGGCGCGGGCCAGCACGACCGAGTCGATGGCCGTAGGCTCCTGAGAGCCCAGCAGGTAGGTCGAGGCCCGCAGGGCGTCGTTGAGATCACCAAACGTGTCGGGAAACCGGCCCGACAGGGTGACCCACTGGCGGATCTGCGCCTGCTGCAGCTCCGGGTACTTGTCGAGCTTGATATCCTCGATCACCTGCTCATTGGAGGGAGCGAGTTTCAGGACCTTGGCAAACTGTTCTGACAGGGCAGCGACGGACATTCGAGGTAAGTGAAAGAGTCTGAGCATGAGTCATGGGCCTTGGTGTGCTGAAGGTTGAATGGGAACTGTGAAGTGGGAATGAGTGGCACGAGCGACTGAGTCTTTCAGGCGCTAGAGGGTGAGATTATAGTGGAAGCCTGCCTTGTGCGAGTCTTTTTGGGGTTGTGTATAGATATGTTATTGAGTATCTTTTGAGTGACTTTGAGTGTCTAATGTCCTTTGAGTATCAGTTTTGAGTGTTCATCTTGAGTATTAGTCTCATGTCTTGAGTTAGGCTTGAGTGCAAGCGGTGACTAGTGGTTCATAGTTATAGTGGTGTAGCGGTGTGGTGGTTAGTCTACCTAGTGAAATTAAACCTGAGGTTAGGTGAGTCACCCCGCATTATGATCCACCGCCCAGAGGTGAAACAAGACTTGTCTGCCGAGGCACCACCAACGCCAATAGAGATCTCCAAACGCACCGGCAGGCCAAAACGCCGCAAAGCAACTCGCGCCTGTGGCCACTGCCAGCGCCTGCACCTAACGTGCGAGAACAAACGGCCCTGCGAGCGCTGCATATCCCGAGGCGACGCGGATACGTGCTCGGACGGCGTGCGCAAGAAAGCAAAGTACCTGCGGGCCGACGAGCTCACGGCAAAGATGGCGGCCGAGCAAGGCTCTCGCGAACCAAGCCTAGCGGCCGCCACTGCCGCCAATCGTCAAAAGGAGGCTCCGCGGCAGGTGCCGCTGCCGCTGCAGATGGCCTACCCGCCGGACCAGAAGTTCCAAAGCCATGCCACGGATCTCGAGTACAATGTCTTGGGCCATATCCTGCACCCGGACCACTCTGACTCGAGCCCGTCGTTCAGCGACGATGCTGGGCCCATTGTGAACATCAACAACTACTCGCTGCAAAACACAAACCTCTCGGATCTCATGGCCCAGTACCAGCCCGTCAACGACGACTGGATGGCGCCGCGGCAGCCGCCGATCTCGCTAACTGTCAACGACCCTGATTTTCTGTGGGAACGGCCGCTGCACAGCCAGCTGCCGCAGTCTCAGCTGCTGGCTCAGCCTCGGCAGTACCAGCCACAAGGCCCTCAAGGACTGCAGGGGCCTAACGAGCTTCAAGGCGTGCAGAACCGGCCGCACCAGCTGGACGGTAGCAGCGGCAGCAGCAACGGCGGCCTGCAGATGCTGCCGAGGGTGCCGTCGTCAACTGCCATTCCTGCTGTGCAGGCCCGCCAGCAGCGAGCCCCGCGCGAGATCTACCGCTCGGTCACGCGAGCGTTCCCCTACACGCCTGGGTTCCATGCGTTGCTGCGGTACATCAAGAGCCGGTTCCACAAATCGGACTTGATGGCCATTGTGCGGTCCATGGCCAGCTACCGGCCGTCATTTATTGCCTGCACCAACTCGTTGACCGAGGACGATCTGGTGTTTATGGAACAGTGCTTCCAGCGCACGCTGCTCGAGTACGAAAAGTATTTTATTTATGTGGGGACCCCCACCCTAATCTGGCGGCGCACGGGCCAGATTGCCGCGGTTGGGCCCGAGTTCTGTATGCTTTCGGGGTGGTCGCGCGACTCGCTGGTGCCCGATAGCACGCCGCAAACCAGCGAGCCCGGCAGCCAGCTGCCGAGCCGGGCGGCAAGCACCACCTCGCTGCCAAATGCCGGAGCAGGCCGGTTTGTCGTTGAGTTGATGGACGACCAGTCCGCCGTCAACTACTTCAAGATGTTTAGCGAGATTTCGTTCAACGACTCGCGCGGCGCCGTCATGTCGCGGTGCACGCTGATCACGCCGCAAGGCTCGCCCGTGCGCACGAGCTCGGTGCTGACCCTGCGCCGCGACATGTTTGGTATTCCCATGATGATTGTAGGAAGTTTTCTGCCGATCCTGGCTTGACCTCTGACAGACTGGCACTTCCGTGAATGTAAAGTAGAATGGATATCGCTAACTAGTTAAAAATCGACTACAAGCCTAGTGGGCCTACTGGGCAAGAATGGTC
Organism: Wickerhamiella sergipiensis; assembly: GCA_030563925.1. Lineage (NCBI taxonomy): Eukaryota > Fungi > Ascomycota > Dipodascomycetes > Dipodascales > Trichomonascaceae > Wickerhamiella > Wickerhamiella sergipiensis. The sequence goes on from JAJMKN010000002.1 coordinate 523,086, forward strand.
TTGACAAACTCGGTGTAGTTGACGTTGCCGTCGGAAGTGACATTCACGCCCTTGAGAAGCTCGTCCACCTCGCTATCGGAAAGCTTCTCGCCCAGCGACGTGAGAATGTAGCGCAGCTCGCCCACGCCAATCTCGCCAGTACCATCCTTGTCAAAGACCTGGAAGCCGCGGATGTAGTCCTCGGGCTGGCCAAGGCTCTTGAAGCCGTCCTGGCGGTTGGCGATCTTCACAAACGTGTCAAAGTCAAACGTGTCGCCCTTGATGCCGCTCTCGAGCTCGCGGATCTCCGCCAGGGTGGGGTTCTGGCCCACAGCGCGCAGCATATCGCCCAGCTGCTCAGTGGGGATCTTTCCGGAACCTTTCTTGTCGAAAAGGGCAAACGCGTCCTTGAATGTTTTGGTGTCGACCATTGTTTACTTTCAGTCAGCATGGCGGTCAAATAGCGGAACCCTTACCCTTGTCCTCGGCCCCAGTACACCAGCTTAAGGTTAGCTCTAGAGAGCTTTTAGTTGAATTAGTCTAGTATATCGTGGATAGTCGTGGAGCTCTCGATGGCGAATGGTTGTGGACGGCGTGAATGGTGGATCGCTGTGATATTAATCGTGGTGGGTATGTTGATTAGCGGTCTAAGGTGAAATCATGCTTTCCACCCTCTTTTTCCACTACTTGGATCCCCTCAAGTACCATGTGCCTGTCCACTGCCTTGCACATATCATAAATAGTGTTTAAAGTTAGCGTGGCCCCCATCAGAGCTTCCATCTCCACGCCGGTCTTGCCCTCGCATTCAACGGTACAGGAAACGTTCACAGCGTTTTTTGCAGAATCAACTTTCAAGTTGTTTTTGATTTTCGTGATTTGAAGCGGATGGCAGAGCGGAATCAGGTTCGATGTTTGTTTAACCCCCATAATGCCGGCCACGCGAGCCACGCCGAGCACGTCGCCTTTTTTGAGGGAATTGGCATTGATTAGCCCCGCAACCTCGGCATTAGAGAACCTGATAGTGCCAATAGCAGTGGCTTTTCGTTTTGTCACTGCTTTTGAGCCCACATCCACCATAGATGCTGCTCCTTGTTCGTCCACATGTGTAAGGCCTTTTGGTTCGAATGGCTTCAATGGCTTTTGCCGATCAGAGAAAGATCTCAGTTGGGACCGTTTTAGCCCTTCCAGAATCGTCAACCCCCGAATGGATGGTCTTGGCAGAGGCAGCGAACGTAGTGATTGTAGATACACTGGTTTTCCGTATCTATACATGATGTAATAAATATTAGCGAGCAGTCGAGCAGAGCCATCAAGCAGTCGAGTATCCTCTGAGGCCTTACCCCCCAATAAGAATCATTGGCCTGTTTTTCATGTCCTTGAGCTCGGTCATTCCCGCATGCTCTTTCTTTTTTCCCTGAACAGCCGTGCCGATGACTTTCAGCAGCTCTTCGTCAGTAGCTCCGGCTCGAACCATGTCTCTTAGAGACACTTCCTCGTTGCCAAACAAACACACCTTCAGGTTGCCGTCGGCAGTCATCCGCAGCCGGTTGCAGCTGCTGCAGAAACTCGAGGTCATGGATGTAATGAAGCCAATGGTGCCTTTGTGCCCTTCAACCGAGAAATTCCGCGACGTCTCGCCTGGTTTGTGCACAATGGGCTCCAGGTTGTACTTTTGGGCAAGCAGCTCGCGCATCTCAATGTAGCTAAACATCTTCCGCTTGGACCACTTGTTGCCGTCAAACGGCATGTACTCAATAAACCGCACCTGCACAGGCAGATCCTTGGTCAATGCTGCGAAATCCAGGAGCTCGTCTTCGTTCTGGCCTCGCATCACCACCGTGTTGATCTTGACTTTGTCTATGCCCACATCCAGGGCCCCGTAAATAGAGTCCATTACTTTGGACAGCCCCTGCCGGCGAGTAAAGAAATTGTACTTTGCTTCCACCAGCGAGTCCAGCGAAATGTTCACCGCAGTCAAGCCCGCCGCTTTGAGAGCAGGAAGCTTGCGGTGCAGAGCAATGCCGTTGGTAGTAATAGCCAGGTCCTTGAGCCCTGGCATCGCTCCAAGCTGCTCCACAATAGAAAGAAAGTCTTTGCGAACTGTAGGCTCACCGCCCGTCAGCCTAATTTTGTCCACTCCTTGGTCTACAAATAGCTTGGCCACTTTCACGATTTCCGAGCTGCTCATGATCTTGGAGTCGGGCTGCAGCGGCACTCCTTCCTCGGGCATGCAGTAGAGACATCGCAGGTTGCACCGCTCGGTCAAAGAAATGCGCAAGTAGTTGTGGTGGCGATTGAATGTATCTGTTAATACCTTCTTTGCGCTGGCCATTGCGATCTAAAAAAAATCACAGTCGCCGCCGGGGTTATCCGTGAAAAATGCAGATGCACGCTTGATAAGACAGCTTAGTGTGCAGTAAAGATAATGCAGCCCTTGTCTATAGCCAAGAAGACATTGGCCGATCTGCCTCCTTGCGCATTAATATATCTCAAGGGCTATGTGCTAATTGGAACCTATAAACTGGAAGAAGAGTCAGGCCGTCGCCATGGCTCCCTGGACGTCTATACCCCGGATCTCGTAAAAGTTTTGTCGGTGACGACGAAATCGGCGATCTTGGACCTTCGCTCGGCAAATGACCGGGTTTATACTGCTCACAGCACTGGCGAGGTTCTTGTGTGGTCTTTCGAGGATGGCCGGCCCGAGCAGATCCAGGAAATCATGATTGATAGCGAAGAGAATCTCGTGCTGCAGATCGCCGTCCAAGATACTTTGCTGGCGGCGACGCTATCTACCGGCGAAGTGTGTGTTTGGGATCTTTCATCGGCAACTGAACTATGGCGGGTCCAAAGCCATAGCCTCGAGGCATGGTGCTGTTCATTCACGGAGAACTGCCTGTACAGCGGCGGAGACGATATGCTGTTTTTCTGCCACGATCTCCGTACCGGCACCGCCCAATGGCGGCTGCGGCATCACGATGCCGGTGTGACGTCTATTTTGCCCCGGGGAGACGACTGTTTATGGACCGGCGGCTACGACGACCATCTGCGCATTCTCGACCCGAGATTAAGACGTCAATTGGACTATACAAACCTTGGTGGAGGTGTTTGGCGACTGATTCCTGAAGGCCCCGAGAACCAGATCATTGCCTGCTGCATGTATGGCGGTTTACGCACGCTTAAACCTGTAAATGAGGTGCATGGTCTGCCCACAATCACAGGCACTCTGGACAACCATGAGAGCATGGTCTATGGTGCCGACTGGGGCGAAAAGCAAGCGTTCAGCTGTAGCTTCTACGACAAACTCGTCCAATCATGGGAGCCAAATCTCAGTTGACTCTAGTGATTATTTACATACCAACTAGGACTCTCTGCAGGCAATGCACACAGCATAATCATCGGCGGACATCCTTCACTTCGGTGATCTGAAGACCCTCGCTCATGGGCCGGTAGCCGTCTGCCTCGAGCTGCTGGATGCGTTGCTGGCGAAGCAGGTCTGCTGCCCGCTTTTGCTTAAAGTAGTCGACCCAAGTAGCAATGCAAGCGTCCTCGAAGGACTTGAGCTCGGTTGGGCAGGCTTTGCGGGCTTCCTTGTCACGCTTGACAGGATCGTCGATCTGGTGGGCGTCCAAGCACTGGAAAAAAAGGTCTCGCGAGGCCCAGCACTTACGACGTTCGCTGGTATGCACCACTTTGGGCTCCTCCTCCTTGCTGAACCAGCCCATTTGTCAGGTCCGCGTGCCCAAGAGGGTCTATATCGCCAGCCACTATGAGTAGAATAACTACAAAAAAGTATCTACGAGCACATAACAAGTACGAGTCTATATCTAGGAGCGAGTCAATCGATAGTGTTGATCCATTTGGTCAGTTTCTCTTCGAGATTGTCTCCATTGTCGGGAGAAAACCGAGCAATCGGGTATCCTCCACGCAGAGCAACAATTGTGGGAATCTTGTTGACAAGGTAGCGCTGGGGCAACTCCTGCACAGCCGGCTCGTCAATTTCCACATCCACGCAGCTCAGGGGGATTTTTGTCTCCGAGTTTACCACCTTTTTTAAGGTTTTGGACAGCTGAAGCGAAAGAGGATCGCTGTACATGCAAAAGTTTGCCAGCAAGGGATTGGGCAAGCTCAGCAGCGGCTCGAACTCCATCTCCTTGCGCACAGAAACATACACGCGGTTGTTTGTAGAAAGCGGGCGCGCAAGGAATCCGCCTGCCGCGACGGTGCCGAGCGTGCCGCCTACCAAAGCCCAGGTTCGAGGCGTCATCAGGTAATTAGTGGTTAGGGGTGTGCTCGAGATGATCAATAATCATGCAGCGGGGCGTGGTCGAGGCCAGCAAATGCACAGCTGGGAGGAATACTAGGGGCGTTGGTGTAGATCACAAGCAGACAACGGCCCCGGTTAGCGGCGGTGGTGCTCTTGAGCTTATCGAGAAATTACCGATAAGATATGGCCCGGCGTATCGGTGATAAGCTTCCATGTGATTTTTCACGCGGATTACGCGATTTAAGATTGACTTGGGCCGCTGGCTGCACGGAGTTCCGCTGGGATAGACAAACCATGCAGCTACTTGCATGGACAACGGGGTGGTTTGCCCTCGGCAGGGGGCGATCCGGTGGGTGTCTTTACGGCAAACCCCATTTATTCAAGCCATAAATTGATGATCAAATATCTATTTGCAAACCTAGATCAACCAGCAGTCTCGCAGCCGGAAATAAACGCGCATAGCCTGGATGCAATGTGGTTCTGCAAGCTCGAGGGGGCGGATGGCTAATCAAACTCTGTGCATGAGCATAGGGATAAGCGTGCTTATCATTCACCGGTATGCACTATATAATGCTTGGCGAAAACGGGCTCTCGATCGGTTCGGCCAGGTCCACTTGAGCGTCCATTTAAGTGTCTATCTTATTGTCTATCTCCAGTGCCTTAACTCAGTGTCTGTTGCATGTCTCAATTTCTATCTGATCTTACTGCCGTGGGGGCTCTGCCTAGCCCGCATGACAGCTACTCCAAGCCGAAGGACTCGCCCCATTTTGACTTTGGCTTTGATGTAGACTTCGACTTGGGCCTCGGCAAGCTCAACGAATTCAATGGCCCGGCCAACCCTCGAGGCATGGCGGGCCAGCCCCGGCACCCCGCCGAGGCAAGTCATCATCATCATCATCAGCCCAGGAGCTTCCCCGGACATTTAGTAATGGACATGGATCGGGTTTCCGAAGCAGGCACGCCCGAGCCGTCTCTGGGCTCCACGCCGCCGCCCACCGTGCTGGACAAAATGAGTATGGTGTCGCCACCGTTCAGTCCCACCGACTCGCAGGTGGACTTGGTGCGCCGGTTTGGCACCTCGACGGTCCCCGCCCGTGAGGTACCGACGCTGCGCCAAGCGCCTGCCACCGACGTCCGAGCCACTCGCCGGGTCCGCGGCGAGCTCGACGACGAGCTTCCGGTAGTTGTTTGCGAGAGCAGAGCCCGGATCCCCACCACAAACGGCACCGAGATCTTTTTGCATGTCTACCGGAACAACGTCGACAACAAGGAGCACCTGGCGATTGTTTTTGGCGCCGATATCCACTCGAAATCACTGTTTGCCGTGCGCCCGGGCGAAACTGAACAAGACAGAATGACCCGTGGAGCCTACGTCGGACGTTTATATCCGGGACGTCAGTCGTCTGCCGAGCCTCAGCTCGAAGAGGCCTCTACTTCTGCTTCTACTTCTGCTTCTGCTTCTGCTCCGGGATCTGTCCCGGACTACGCTTCTCCTGCTCCGGCAACGCCCGATACGCTTGTGCGGATCCATTCGGAATGTTACACTGGCGAGACGGCATGGTCGGCGCGGTGCGACTGCGGCGAGCAGCTCGACGAGGCCGCGCGCCTGATGGCCATCGAGGGCCGCGGCTGCATTGTGTATCTGCGCCAGGAAGGCCGTGGCATTGGTCTGGGCGAGAAACTCAAGGCCTATAACCTGCAGGATCTGGGCGCCGATACAGTCCAGGCAAACCTGATGCTGCGGCACCCTGCCGATGCACGCTCGTTTGGCCTGGCCACCGCCATTCTGCTGGATCTCGGCCTCGAAGATATCCGCCTGCTCACAAATAACCCCGACAAGATTGCTGCTGTCGAGGGCAAGCACAAGGAGGTGCACGTCACCCAGGTCGTGCCCATGGTGCCACTATCGTGGCAGAACAAGGGCGGCTTCCGCAGCGACGAGGTCGACAAGTACCTGGCCACAAAAGTCCAGCGCATGGGGCACCTTTTGGACCTAACGGGTCACCCGCAACAACACACACATGCGCATGCTCATCCCCATTAAGCGATCAGCACCGCCCATTTCAATTTAGCTGCCTGCACCCTGCAGCTGATGACACTGCATGCCTTTAAACCGAGAAAAAAAAGCTATTTAACTGTTATGCCATTCTTACTGTTTATCGCTTTTGAGCGCCGTCTGCCATTTGCGCCCTCTACTCGAGCGTTTGCGCGCCCTCTGCTCGAGCGTTTGGCGCGACGTGGCGAGCGCTTCGTCCAACAAGCGCGCCCAAGAATAGCGCCCTTCTTGGAAGCCGTAGCCAAGTTAGACTATAAAGAACATATCAATATTCCTCCATGCTGCAGGGCGGTATTATGATCGCGGCATGCATATATGCATGTACATCAACCCTACCTGCACTATAAACAACCCATCCCATCCTCACCTACAGAGCCTCACCATGTCTGAGTTTGTAGAAGACGAGGACTATGACGACAGTAGCTTTAGCGCCTCCGAATCGGAGGATGCCTGGGATATGCCGTCGTCGCCCCGGCGCCCGGCGCCCAAGCAACCCCAGCGCGCGCGCGCAATTAGCTCCCACCCGTCCGCCAGAGTCCCCGCGTTTGAGCCAGTGCTTCCTGTGCAAGCGGGCTACTACTGGGGCCCGGCGTACCCAATGGGTCAGTCTGATGACCCGGCGCTTGCCAATTACTGGGCGCGCAACCCCCCGACCGCCTATCAACAGGTGATCACCAGCGCGCCGCCGTCGGCGTTCTTTTTGCAGCCTATGACCGCGGAGAGCCATCGCCTGCCCTCGGCGTATGGGTACCATTCGCACCCAATGCTTCGCTCGGAGCCGCCGCGGATGGTTCCGCTGCCCGCCACGGCCATCCCCGACAGCTACATGTACGACTATACTGTCCAAGGATGCGGCCAGTACGACCCGCTGCAAAGCCCGTACATCGACGACCAGCATTTCCAAACACTGGATATGCATCCCGTGGAGGTGCCGCTGCCCGACTCGTTCGATAACGAGCCTCCGTCGGGACGATTCACCGCCGGCTCGTTCGCCGACAACGACCTGCTCACTCCCGAGGAAACTCCTGAGCTGGCATCCACCCAAGCGTGTCCGCCGTCAATTGCTCCGGATCTTTGCTCTGAGCAAGGGGACATGCTTGTTGTGATGCGCTCGCCTCCTGTGGCTGAGTGCACCAAGTGGTCTCTCGCCCAGTCGCAAAGCTACGCGGCTGGTTTTCACGAGACCAAGGACAGCGTCAGTACTAGCCCTTCCATTGAGCTGAAGGGCCAGACCACCGCCCAAACGGCGGCGGTATCTGATGGCGCTGGTGCAAGTGCGATGCCTGAGGCAGGGACTGCTGCCACTGGCGATGCGACGTTTTCCCCTACCGCTGAGGAGGTCGCTGCGTTGACCGCCAAGGGTAGTGTCAACAACATCACCAAGGGTCCTAGCTACCTGCCTCCCAGTGATGGCAACCTCAACTGGGTACTTCTGGGAGCCACCGAGCACGCGCGCCGGCTGCGAGCTTTGCGGGTGCTTCTGCGACCCGACTGCTCCTTGGACGAGGTCGGCGATCTGTTGGCGGTGGGCGACGTTCCGCCCAGTCTGCTGCTGCCCCGAGCGCTGTTTCCCGGCATGTCGGTTATGCAGTTTTTCCCGTTCAAGCCCGCGCCCGAGCCCATCGGTTACGTGCCGTTGAGTCGCAAGCCCGCCAACTCGCAGGCACCTGAGCTGTACGTGTCGTGGCCACGCGAGCACAAGGAGCCGGCTGCCAAGGGCCCGCGGATCCGCAAAGCTGTTGTGCCGTCGCTCGACTTTGTGCCGCCCGAAGGACTGGAGCCCGCTGTCAACATGGAGGCGCACTTGGTGCGGGTGATTTCCACGGGGTCGATGCCGTGGGATCCCAGCCATATCATGTACCCGCTGGGGTTTATTCGCTATAGCGAATGGATGCCGGTGACGGCGCTGCCTGCGTCGTTGCTTCCCGAGTGGGACGAGGAAAAGTTCTTTAACATCCCTGAGCAGAAAGATTCCGAGCATCGACCCACCGTGTTTTCGGAGGAGGTTGACGGCGACATGGAGCTGAACATGTACAACCCTCCGTACTCGCGCCGGACCGGTCCCAAGGATAACGAATGCTACTGCGGGATGTGCGACAGCTGGCACCGGCGGAACTCGTCGCACTGGCTGCACCACATGAAAACGGTGCATGGGATCCGGGCCAGCACTAAGCTGCCGTACCAGTTGCCGCACCTTGTTGCGAACCGGCCGGACCGGCCACGCAAGAGCGGTTTCTTTATTGGGTTCTGCGACGCATGTCAGTCGTGGCAGGGCCTGAACTGCAGCAACAACCGGACCGGGCTTGCGTCGTGGTTTCTGCACCAAGCCGCGCACGATGTGTCGCGCAACAAGGATCGTCAGAAGACGTACAAGCGCAGTGGGGCTGACATGGTTCCGGTTGCTCAGTACACGTCGCTGCTGTACAGTTTCTATGAGCGGCGGCGGACGGTGCTGAACATGCAGCGGATCATCAGCGACGAAATCAAGGAAAACGGGGACGTGGGCCAGTTTGGCGGGGCCGTGTTCCAGATGCCGTACTATCTACGGGCGATGGGGTCCCTGCAGGACATCGACCCAAGCATGGAAGAGGGCGAGGCCAGCAGTGTGCCTGGGGCACACGCGCGGGCGATGGACTGCATCGACAAGGCGTCGTGCTTGGTATTTGAGCGGAATGCGGCCGCTGCTCAAAGCCGGAAGACGCGGGCCAAGCCAAAGCCCAAGGCTGGGGCTAATTCCAAGGCCAAGACCGGGGACGAGACGGACACGGAGTCCGACTCGACGGAGCCCTCGCCCGACTCGCCCGACTCGCCCGACTCGCCCGGCTCGCCCAACTCGGAGCATGACACCGAGCACGACTCGTCGGAAACCGACTCCCAGACGGAGACCAAGACGGAGAAGTGCGCTGAGGGCGGAGCGGCCGAGCCCAAGGCTACGGCCACGGCCAAGCCCAAGGCTAAGCCTGCATCCAAGCCCAAGTCCAAGACTGAGGCCTCAGCTAGAGCCCCGGCTGAGCCCGCCAAGCCCAAGGCCAAGGCCAAGGCCCCTGCCAAAGCAGCCAAACCCAACGCCAAGCTCAAGGGGTTTCGGATCCAGTGCTTTGACGGGTACTCGACGCAGTTCAAGACCCAGTATGCCGAGGCGCAGAAGGCGTTGAAGGCGCAGCAGGGGAAGACGAAGCGGGGTCGTCCCAAGAAGAAGAAGAAGGAGCTCGATGGCGAGTTCACTGGCTAGTGCTATAGATAAATTTCAGATCACGAGCATCCTCCATTTTCACACGAGGGGCCAGCACCAGAAGCACCGGAAGCACCGGCAGCAGAAGCAGAGTCAGAAGCAGTACCAGCAACCAATCCGCCGCTCTTATCAGAGTGACCTAACGACCGGTCTGGCTCAATAACGTCCCGCACCAGCTGCTTCAATTCCTTGGAATCAGGGAACCCGCCGCGCTGTTTGCGGTCCCACAACTCAATTGGCGGCGCATCAGCGTCCACGACGATGGAAACTTTGAACACGCCGCTATCGCCGGGCTGCAGAGCGACCTCGCCCAGCGCGGCGCCAAACGTCGACAGCAGCTCCTGCAGGTACCACGCTGCCCGCAGATTCCACTTGCAGCGGGTGCAGAAAACTATCACCACTCGCGGGTACGCCAACGACATGGATCAGGGTTCAGGCAGGTTCAGGTTCAGGTTCAGGTTCAGGTTCAGGGTGGGGCCCGCATCTTGGCCGCATCTTGGGCGCATGTTGGCGGGGTTTACTAAAGCCCACCCAGAATGTCGTTTGTGGAGAGTTTCTGGTCGCCAGGATACACCGGCGGGCTGGATGCGCTGTTTGGCAAGCTGCAGCAAGGCATTGTGGAGAATGCAGAGGTCATTGCGCTGGCGGGCGCCCGCGCCGATATCGAGGAGGCCTACGGGCAGCGGCTGGCGGAGCTGCCGGCGCAGCTGGCGCCGAAAAAGACAGGCTTTGCACGCGACGACGGCGCCACGTTGCGCACGACGTTCGAGGGCGTCGTCGGCGAAATGGGCCATGAGGGTAGCCATCATCTCCAGGTCGCCGACAACATCCGCGTGATGGTGGTGGAGCCGTTTGGGCGGTGGGCCGAGGAGCACAAGGCGCGGGTCAACTACTCGCAGGGCGCGCTCAAGAAAAAGGTCAAGCAATACGAGCGCGAGCTGGCCGAGGTGCACAAAGCGCAGAAACGCTACTTCAACAAGTGCCGGCTGCTGGAGGATTTCAAGGACTCGACGCCCGATGGCGATAGCGACAGTCTTGGCAGTGCTTCCGGCGCTGCGGGCGGTGCGCTGGACGGACGCGGGCGCTCCGATAGCGCCGCCAGCGGCGTCAGTGCCGCTTCAGCGCCTGGCGCGATGCCATTGAGCGGATCGTCGCGCGGCGGCAGCGCCGGGCCCTCGCGGGTGGCCAGCGCTACGCCGTCCCGGCATGCCAGCACGCGCAGTGCGCCGCCGGGTGCCGCGGGATCGCGCACCGTCTCGGGCACCGGCTCGGTGAGCGGCCCGCTGGGTGCCGACGCGCTGGCCGCAGACCTCACAAGCGAAGAGCTGGTTCTCGACTCGCAAGTATACGACGCCGAGGTCGCTCAGAAGCTGGTGGCCCGCATGCTCCACGAAATTGCGCAGGGGCCTGTGCGGGTCTCGATCCTCGGCACCTACGAGCACGTGAGTACCGGTAGCGCCATCACCGAGTGGCTGCTGGCGAATCTGCCGGCGGGTAGCGCCGGTTCTGGCAGCGGCAGCGGGGTCGGCGTGGGCGCGGCCGAGCGCGTGGGCCAGGATCTCGTCCACCAGGGCTTTCTGCGGCTGGTCGGCCAGGTCGGCTCCAAGTTCGCCAACTCGTCGGTGATGCTGTACCAATGGCGTCCCCGCGCATGGGAGTTTGCCGGCATCTCGCACGGCAGTGACGGCAGCGGCGGCGGCGCGCTCGACTCGCTCACCGCGGCCGTGCCCGAGAGCTGGAGCGAGACGGTGAGCGGCTACTGGCGGCGGGGCGGCGGCGGCGGCAACGGCGACGACGGCGACGACGGCGACCGGCTGGCCCGCGAGGTGCGCGAGCTCGACCAAAAGTACCGCAAAAACGTGTCGATTCTCGACAACGTGCGCTGCGAGCTCGAGGAAATGCTCGTCGACCACCTCAAGTTCATGGAGCGCTGCGAGCTCGACCGCCTAAAGGCTGTAAAGGCCGTGGTCCTGGACTTTGTCGCCGCAGTGTCCAATGCCGTACCCTACATCCAGGCCAGCGTCGACAAGCTGCTGCTGTTCCAGGAAACCGCCAACCCGGTAAACGACTTGCGCTACATTGCCGAGAGCTACCGCACCGGCTCGTTTGCGCCCAAGGTCACTGTCTACGACAACTACTACTCGTCGGCCGACGGCAACATCTTTGGCATGGACCTCGAGCTAAGGTGCCGCGGCGACCGCCGCCACGTGCCGTACGTCATGGCGGCCATTTTGTCATATTTGGACGCCACCTATCCTTTGCTCGACAACGACGAGGTGCGGCTGGGGCTCTGGACCGTGGACGTGCCGCTCAAGACCGCCCACGCCCTGCGGCGCCAGATCAACACCTCGTCGCCGTTTGACCGCAAGATCCTCGCCCAGTACGACCCGCCCGTGGCGGTGGCCGTGCTCAAGCTGTACCTGCTGGAGCTGCCGGACTCGCTGGTGCCCGCGCAGTACTACGAGGTGATCAAGGCCATTGAGAGCGACGGCCTCGCCGGCTCCGCCGACAGCAGGTACATGGCGATCCAGAACACGTTTGGCCAGCTGCGGGTGAGCAACATCGCCACCCTGGACGCGCTCACCGCCCACCTCAAGCGCCTGACCACCATCGCGGATGCCGCACCCGCCGACGTCGACAAGATCGCCCGCGAAGTCGGCGGCTGCATTCTGCGGCCCAAACAGCAGACGCCGCTCACTCTCGGCGACACCTTCCCGGCCCAGCTCGTCAAGGACCTGCTCCAGGACCGCGACCGGCTGTTTGCCGAGCTCAAGCGCCAGGCCCAGCCCGCCCGGGAGAGCGAGGACGTGCGCCGGCGCGAGAGCGTCGAGCGCCGCCTGTCGCACATCACCACCCGCCTCAAGAGCCGCCTGCTCGACGGCGCAGCCGGCTCCCCACCTGCTTCGGGCGGCCCCGACGGTTCTCCGGCCAACGGCAGTGCGGTCGAGGACCGCGACACGCCGGAATTCGCCGACGCCCCGAGCGGCAGCACGCCGCTGACCGCCAAGTTCGTGCCGGAAACGCTGCCGCCGGCGATGCGGGACGGGCCCAGCGAGCGGATCACCGAGTCGGCATCGCCCTCGGCGTCGCCCTCGGAGCCGTCGCTACAACCGTCCCAGCAGCCGTCGCAGCAGGGCTCGCCGGCACCGTAGGCAAATGTTACATTACTTCGAATAACTACTTAAATATCGTGTGCCCGCACACGGGTCTATTATCTGGCGGTCCGGCCTGCCTGCTCTACGAGCTGTCGTGGTCAGTTTCGTCCTCGGAATCCGTGGTCGGCGCGCCCAGCTCGGCCGCAAACAGCCGCACCGGCCGCAGCGGCTCCTCGTCGCGCTCAAACGGCCGGAATATCTTTTTGCCCCGGAACACGTACCACATGCCGGTCTTTCCGGGCTTGTCGTCTGGCGCGCTGCGGTGCGATGTATACACTGCCGGCTCCGAGTCGTTGCGGGCAGCATGGGCGCTTGCATTGGCAGCTGCATCGGCCCGGGGACTGGCGCCGGCAGCGGCGCGCAGCGCAAACTCGAGATTCGCGGGCGTGCGCGGCGCACGCGGGGTCTGCGGCGTGGTAGGCGCATGTGGGGTCTGCGGTGCCTGGTCGCGCCGGCGCGGAGTGCGCGCCGGCGTCTGCAGCCCGCGCGGGATCGGAATTGTCTCGGCGCTAGCCCGCGACGACATCAGCTGCGTCTTGCGGCCCTGGCGCCCGGACCCTCGCACCGGTGTGGTCGGCGGGAACAGAACGCGCCGGCGCGGAGTGGTCCCTGGGGTCATAAGAACATGGCGCGCCCGAGGGGTGCGCGCCGGCGACTGCACCGACGATTGCACCGGCGCCTTGCCTCGCAGCTGGTCAACATCAAAGGCATCCTGGTGATCCCGCTGCGGCGTCGAGGGCGTCGCCAAGAACTCATGTTCAGGCGGAGTTGATGGACCCATGGTGACAAGATACGCTTGGGGATTACTCTACATTATGGTCCCTACAAACCAGCCACAGGAGGCTGGCTTAGGGGCAGGGGTTGCTGAGGAGTATCAGCCCCTCAACCAACTGGGTTTAGCAAAAAGAGTCTTCACATTACCTATTCCATACAATTTATGAAATTTAGGCTGCAAAACAAAGGCACGAAAGGCCACCAGTCGAGGCAAAACGCGAAAAAAGTGATCGTGCTCAACATGAAACTAATTAGTGGTTAGGGTAAAAGGGTAGGGGTATAATGTACCACAAGAAGGGGTTTGGCGAGGTCTTTGGGCGCATGTGAAGACTGTAGGCCCGCAAGGGCCTGGGCCGTTGTAAATACTTCTGGTCTGTTAAAATTATTAGTTAACAATCTGCTATTCTTCTGAATACCAAGCCTCGGGAGCAGTGCGAAGAGGCTTAGGCCCATTTGGCGGCTATGACCCCGTTGTCCCATAGTCTGCGCCGTACTCTTTACCAAAGGGCTATCGATGATCGGCGACGACGAGACTGTTACAGCTGCGTAATATTGAGGTTCCGTTCTGGTCGTGGGACTCTCTGGGAACGGGTATTATACCAGCGCCCCCGCTCCGTAGGCACCGCGAGAGCTTCCGCTTGCTCTTCGGGCGCTTGATTTTCGGGCGCACTAGCAGGCTCGCAATCTACCGGATCTTGCGGTTCATTGGCACGTGGGGGTATCTGGCTGTTGTACAGGCGCACTCGCAGGCTCGAGATCTACCGTACCTTGCGGTTCATCAAGTGCGGGCACGCAACCTGGCCGTTATTGCGGTTCACTGGCACGAAGAAAGTCGGGTTCTTCTTGCTGCATACCTGCGGCTCGTTCGCGGTAGGGGTCTGGTTTGGCAACCAAGCAGACCAGCACGGGCTGCCGGCCTCATTATCAGCGTTGTAAACCTGGTGCAGTTCCCTATAAGTCGGCCACTCTTATCTGTGGCCGCTTCAACTGCCTCCACTGCGTCTTGAAGTTTTGTATCTGCATCCGAAAGCTTTTTTTTTTTCGCTTCCCCGAGCTCCGTGGCAGGTCGCTCCACCTTGCTCTTCTGATTGTTATACCTTGTGCGCCAAGCACAAGTGTATCCATGTGAGGTCACCATTTCTACCATTTCCCACTACTAGATGAGCTAGTTAAACTTTAGGAACCCAAAAAAGTTGATGGGAACCTAATATCGAAGCACTTTCGCAGTGTACACTTGTAGGAGTTTGCTGCTACAGAAGCCGCGAGGTGACTAGCGCAGTCGGCTGGTCACCTTGTAAGCTATCTCCAACACCTACACTACACCTTCCTATAAAAGCTAGCATAACTTGACATTAATTGGCCACGCAGCAACCAACTTTAATCTTGACCACGATTTATATTCGGACCTCAAGGCAATATCAAGCTCACCATGGTGCAGGAACTTCAAGGGAGGATTAAAGAGGAACCTATTGAAGTAGTGGTCTTCGAAAAAGATGTAACCATGGGAGAGGCCATGGTTTTTGAAAGAGACTGGACCGGTTCTATCGAGCCCGAGGGGCCAAATTCTGCCTCCCTGAGGGACTTTGAAGCAGCTAACACATCTGAAGCACTTACGCAACTAGAGTCAGATATGAACGCCGTTTCCATCGGGGATGAGCCCGTTATGGAGGCGCTTCGTACGATGGTGTTGGCAAGGGAATCAGAATTGAAATGTCAACACATCAGTAAACGCGAGGTTTCATACGGTAGAGAAGGTACGCTGTACACTGCGGAGCTTTCGGGTCTCCAGTGTACTCACTTTCCAAGGATGGTTGTTTTCCAGCATATTGTGCTCAAAGAAGATGGTGCTAATAACGAAATGGTCCACGCTGTCACAATGATGCGTGATGTTCGGCATCCCAACTTGGTCCCTATTTACGAGATCTATTTGCCAAACGAAAATAATCTCTGGATCATGTATCCGAATCTGCTTGGGGCCTCTGTATACTGGCTGGCTACTTATTATCGGATCTCAACAGAAGAGATTGCCAACATTTGCCAGGCAATTTGCTTGAGTCTCCAGTATCTGCACAGAGACTCTATCGTTCACCGGGGAGTAATTAGTGAAAACATTATCCTAACTCCGGAAGGAAACGTCAAGATGTTTGAGAACATGGGATGCATCAAGTTACCCAGCCCGACGGGCCGATGCTATACGAAGTTTGGTGCAGAGCCATGGATGGCACCAGAAATGGCTGCTGGCAAAGGTTACACTACCAAGGCCGATATTTGGTCGCTAGGTATTACCATTCTGGAACTGTCCATGGTATCCGATCCGCATTTTGCGAGGAGGGAGCCTAGAGATGGGGGCGAGTATATTTTGAAATATGGCATAAACATTCTGGATCCCCAACAAGCAAGTCCCGAGCTCAGACACTTTTTATCGCGTTGTCTGTGTGTGGATGAAAATGAGAGAGCTAGTGTCTCTGAGTTGCTCGAACATGATTTTCTTAAAATGGCCTGCGGTGTGCATTATATGAGAGTCGTAATGGTGATGAAGGCTATTTGTGAAGGGCACAAGAAGAATGGCTCGCGGTCTAAAGCCGCTTAACTCAGTTTTTAAGATATAACTTCTATTTGTGCACGCTAAGAGGCGGCTCCGAAGACTAGACAGGGAATATCAGATAGCTGGCATCCGGAAGGGAGCTGGGGCATGAAAGGGGTAGTGGGACCAAAGCTGGGGCGCCAACCCGGGCTAGGGTGGTGTGTCAATCCAAGATCCGACAAGATATACAAATGCGGGCGCGCATTAGCTATATTGTCGATGACGTTGAGAACGTGCCGGCGCGTTCATACGATAACGGCGCGCGCATCGAAATCGACCATTTAGTGGCCGCAAAACATGTTCGCGTGGTGGTTCCCAATGGGCGCCCGGTGCCTCAAGACAGCACCGACGGCGTGCACATTTCCTGGGTCCAAGACCGGCCCGTTAACGCTCCTTTTGATTTTCCTATTGAGCGTGGCCTGCATGTCGATGCGCGCCCGGGAACCGATTGGACCGCGCTGGCGCGATGGCTTGCCGAGTGCGGCATCGGGCTGGACCCGGCCAAAGTCGTGAGCGCTGCCAACTGGGAGTCGTTTGTGAGTTCTTCGAAGCCGTCGTTTGCTTGCTTGACATCGGTGGCCGTCGATCCCTCGGCTCCCAATCTGCGCCTGTCGTTTGGCTACTCGGACCGCATCCCCGGCACCTCGCCCGAGGATCTTGTCGTAGAGGCCTGGTACCCCCCGGCAGAGCGCACAGAGACTGTCACCAAGATTGGCAACAAGACAGAGGTCGGCATTCTTGCTGTGGACGCGGCTGACGACCCCGCAGACTTTACGGTTTTCGGCTGGGTCCGCAATCTCGATGTCGACCATGCCGGCACTCGCCTGCTGTTCCACCATGTGCCGGTGATCCGCGCTATCAATGCGACTGCTCATGGCAGGTTCGTCACTCCGTATGGCCTTCACCCTCACTATGCGCTGCAAGTCTCGTTGCCTGAGTACGACGAGCCGCCGTACGGGTGCGCTCTTTACGCCAAGCTCGATCTGCCCGAATCGTTGTTTGCCGACCAGTACCAGCTCGAGGATCTGCCTCGCATGGACCCTCCTTCGGAACTGCTCGGTGTGTGGGGCGAGACCGATTTGGAGGCGCCAGTTTGGCAGGTCACCCAGGGCTCGATCGTGCTGCTGAGACTGGACGGCCAAGTCAACGACACCTACCATATTCCCCTGCATTTCCGCTACGAGGGACCTACGGCCGAGGGAGTCGTGCACCATGAAATGCCGGCCCCGCTGGTCTACTGGGCGTGCCAAGCGGACCTGCCGTTGGAGCATGTTCCCGGCTTGGGTTTTGAGTCCATCTACCCCGACGACACGGCATTTTATGTCGCCGACTCGGGGCCGACCACTTACCGCATTCCGGCCATCACGCCGTGGAGCGTGGACTTGTCGGTGACAGTGACGTCGATCGCCGTTCTGCTGGGTGCGTTGTTTATCCTCGCCAGCATCATCCGGCGGGTTTTGGCGCCGGCGCCAAAACTGAAAAAGGACTAGCCTCTTGTAGCTTCGTTTCCATGACATGTGATAACTATAAATTATAAAGAACCGAACAGCTCTTGGAGATTCTTTTCTCCTACCAACCCTCCAAGCCCGCTGATGGCGCTCGTCTGCAGCGACTTGGATAGCCGCTGCAGGCCCTGCCGCCGCCGAGCAGACTTGTCACCCATGTGCCGCCCCAGTTTGCCGAGCTGCGTCGACAGCTCCGACAGCTTGGCCAGCTCGTAGGCACTGTTTTCGTGGCTCGTTTCTACTAGCAGCTCGGTCCAGTACCGGTTCCAAACAAGGTCAAACACAGGCTCGTCCAGCGAGGTGCTAAAGTACGACACCTTGAGCGGATAGTAGCGGTCCCAGTACGGGCCGTATAGATCCTGTAGCTGGTCTCGTTCAACATCGGTCAGGCTCACAGGGTTCTTGTAGCCTTGCGGGTAGGTGCGAAACGCCCCGATCTCTACAGTGCCCGACGACTGCGTGCGCATAGGGTCAACCACAATGGCCAGAAATGGGTCCTGGAAGGCCTGGTTCTGTTCCTGCGTGCCCACATCAATCCGCGACAACCAGCACCCATAGTTGGGGTGCGAGTGGTACCACCCGCAGATGTTGTCTGCGCGGCCAACCGCCTGCTGGCTCTCCAGGTACTGGACCATGTATTCATAGGCCTCGCCCATGGCATTGACTCTTGTTTCGGTGGCCTCTACAGGCAATCCATAACAATCGAGCACAATGAACGCTCTGCCGACAATTTTTCCTGTCAACACGCCCATAATCTCCTGCTGGCCGCCCTGCTGAGCATGCAGCGCCATTCGGGTGAGCGCCAATGACGAAATGCGCACCTCCTGGAAGAAGTTGGGGTCTTTCTTCCAAGGAGCCTTGGCCAGAAGCTCTTTTTGGGTCTCTTTCTCATTCGAGTATAGCGAGTCTGTGGGCTCTACTGGGTCTTCCATCGTCGTGTCTTGCATTTTGGACACTTAATAAGGGCGGGGGGACGTAGAGCTAATAGCGACCGTTTATATGATTCTTTTATTGTTAATGACATTGACTCGCAGCGCTTACTTGTTGTCGTCGAATCTTATGGACCGGCGCCAGCTCATGCCAAACCTTGCTCCCGCACCGAGTCCTGCTCCAGCACTTGCTCCGTCCCCGTGTGCTTCTGCTCCATCATAAACCCTAGCCCAACAGCTCGCAACGCTTAAACCCCCGTTCCTCGGACCCAAAGACCTAACCCAAGTACCTTTGTGGTCATTCGTTCCATATCTCTGGCCAAAAAAGAGCTCTAGAGAAACCAAAGGTCTTCTGAGGTCGTTCCCGCCTTTGACTATAGATATGGAAGCTCCCAGTGCCCGGCCGGGCCGTGTCGCACCAGGAAGCGACCTGCGAATTCCCCCTATGCGCAGACAACCCACCCTCACTGCCGACGCATGGGGCCTGCGCTCGGTGCCCGGTGTGCTTTCCGATTTCCAAAGACACACTTCTCACACCGTCCATCCAGTACAGACAAACCCGGTTAAGGAGGGTCCCCTTTCTTATCTGCGCACAATCCCTGCCTTGGTGGCTTTGCCGACTGCTCTGTCGGCGGCTCAGCACCTGGCAGTCGCGGTTGGTCCGTTGCTGGCCGGACTGCTTGTTATGGGCGGCGTTCTTACCGGGGCAGGGCCGGTAGCCATTCTAGACGGTAATGTCAAGACGGCTGGCGGCAGAACCAACACGCTAAAGTTGGCAGGCGGGGTCTTTGCCAGTGTAGTGGCCGCATGGTCGCTTCCTGCTTCGTGGGTCGTGGCCGCCGGCGTTGCAGCCAGCTCTCTACGACTGGTCAAGGAAAAGGCCTTCTTAGGAAGCTCAAAGTATATGTGGTATCTGTGGTTTACGTTGCTGGCGGCGTGGCAGTTTTTACAGGGGAAGGCTGCAGCCGCTCTGGGCTTGCCCTGCCTGTGTTACACGTTTTGGTGGCTGGCGGATATCGACTCTGACATTGACCCCATCGCGAGCTTGAGCGGCGGTGTGATTGCGCTAGTAGTTGCCTTTGTTGTGTTTTCCCCGCCCGTCCCTGCCGTTACTATCGCAGCCATTGCTGCTGCAGCATATGGTGTGTTCTTGCTTGTTCGCCGCGACATGTACCCTTCTCGACTCAATGCTAGCGCCGGCGGTGGTGCTACGTATGCCATTTTGCAGGCCTTTCATTTTGGTGCTGGTTCACCGCTGGCTCTGCTGGCGGTTGCGCCAACGCTGCTGATTCCGTTGGCCGAGGCCGACGATGCCAACGCGGCGGTTTCCGAAAAAGACGAGACCCCGCTGCCCAACACCGCCTCGGTTCTCGACTCTATCCTGGCCCACGAAGATACCCGCAACATCTTTTATTTCTTTTTATTGAACTTCAGCTTCATGCTGGTGCAGCTGCTGTACTCGATTCTGTCGCATTCGCTAGGCCTACTGTCGGACAGTATCCACATGTTTTTCGACTGTCTTGCGCTGCTAGTAGGCCTGGTAGCCTCGATTTTGGCTAAGCTACCACCATCGCCCCGTTTCCCTTATGGTTTGGCGCTCGTAGAGACCGTTTCAGGCTTTGCCAACGGCTGCCTGTTGCTGGCAATTTCTGTGGGCATTATCTTTGAAGCCATCGAGCGCCTGTACCACCCCGTGGAGATCGAAAAGGTCGCGGAGCTGATGATTGTTAGTATGCTCGGTTTGCTGGTCAACATGGTTGGTATCTTTGCGTTCAACCACGGCCATGCTCACGGCCACTCTCATGGCCATTCACATGCCCCGGCACCACCAGTTCCCACTCACAGCCATGGCCATGAGTATAGCCATGAGGACAGCCACTCGCACGGCCACTCCCACAGCTCGCACAGTCACGAGAGCTCACACAGTCACGAGAGCGACAACTTGCATGGCATTTTCCTGCATATCGTGGCGGACACTCTTGGGTCGGTTGGCGTGATCATCTCCACGGCGTTGACGTACTATTTCGGCTGGCCTGGGTTTGACGCGGTTGCATCGCTGATCATTGCAGTGCTGATTTTCGTGTCGGCATTGCCACTGGTGATTGGCTCTGCCAAGACGCTGCTGCTGGGGCTGAACCAGTCTCAAGAGTATGATCTCAGAGATACCCTAAATGACATCTCCACCACAAGCGGCGTCATCTCGTATACGGTGCCGAAGTTTTGGTCTGACGGCCAAGGCATTCGTGGGTCGTTGCATGTCCAGCTTGCTCCTGGCGTGAATAGTAAAAGCGTCCGCGAGAAGGTGGAGAGTAAGCTCAAAGAAGCTGGCATTGAGAAGCCGGTGATCCAGATGGAAGAGTGCTTTTAAAGTCGGGCCCCAAAAAAATAAACTTTTAGTTATTAGCTATTAATTCGCTTTAAATTTGCCGAACGTTGAGTTACTGACCAAAGATTGATTTACATTTTGAGGTGCTATATTTGGCACCATAGAGCCGAGGAAAGAAAAGCTGTTGATTGGTATCTGTCAGGTTACGGAGGCTGTAATTGCGAGTGTACGGACTTACAAGCAGGCTTGCAAAAGCAGACTGTAACTGCCAGGGTATGGACTTACAAGCAGGCGGGTGGAAGGACCCAGCATTATGTCAAGGGTCGGAGTGCTTGTGATGGGCCCGGCGGGCGTTGGAAAGTCCACGTTCTGCTCGAGCCTGATCTCGTATATCACTTCGCAGGGCCGCAAAGCGCATATCGTGAATCTGGATCCAGCGGCCAAGCCCAAAGACTATGAGTTTTCCGTAGATATCAAGGACCTGATCTCGCTGGACGATGTGATGGACGAGCTGGATTTGGGCCCCAACGGTGGCCTGATGTACTGCTTTGAGTTTCTGATGGAGAATTTGGACTGGTTTGACCAGGAGATTGGCGAGTACGACGAGGACTATTTAATTTTCGACTGCCCCGGCCAGATCGAGCTGTATACACATTTTGGCGCAGTGCCAACACTGATCAAGCACTTGCAGGATCAGCTCAATTTCCGGCTGTGCGCAGCGTACTTGCTCGAGGCACCATTTGTGATGGACCGAGCGAAATTTTTCTCGGGTGTGCTGTCGGCCATGAGTGCGATGATCTTGTTGGAGACTCCGCACATCAACATTCTCAGCAAGGTCGATCTGCTCAAGGACGTTCCCAAGCGCGAGCTCAAACGGTATCTGAGCAGCGACCCGTTATTGATGGCGGAAGAGGCCACGGACGAGATGAATCCCAAATACTTTGATCTGTCCAAGGCAATTGCCAACCTCACCGAGGAGTTTGGCATGGTTCAGTTTCTGCCGTTGTATGCGAGAAATACCGACAGCGTTGCCACGATTGTGAGCCATATCGACGATATCACGCAGTGGTCTGAGGGCCAAGAGCCCAAGGAACCTGATGATGAGATCGAGATCCCCGATGAGGCGATGTAATAGCATGCATTTTGGCCTGGAGATAGTCTTGTAGACTGCAAATAGTTTATCTGACTCTTGGCCCACAATAGGGTAAATCGACGGACTACAATTGATGTAGTATGAAAACAACAAAACCTAAACGAATCTTCTATGAATCTAGTAGTGTAGGGTGGTTCAAAGCCAAGCATTTGTCAAGCACTCCCGGGGATTACTAGAGAATCCAACAGAGGATTTCGAGTCAGCATGGTGGAAATCAGCGAAGTCAAGAGCACTGTGAGCACCGCCAGAGACCGGGCCGCTGCTCATACGCATATCAAGGGCCTCGGACTGGACGATGAAGGCGTTGCCAAGCAGATCGACGACGGATTCGTGGGCCAACAAGGGGCCCGCGAGGCATGCGGTGTTGTTGTGGACATGATCAAGGCCAAGAAGTTCAGTGGAAAAGCCCTGCTTCTGGCCGGCCCACCCGGCACCGGAAAGACCGCGCTTGCACTTGCAATCTCGCAGGAACTCGGCACCAAGGTCCCCTTCTGCCCGATTGTGGGCAGCGAGATCTACTCTGCCGAGGTCAAGAAAACCGAGGCCTTGATGGAGAACTTCCGCCGGGCCATTGGCATCCGTATCAAAGAGACCAAAGAGGTATATGAGGGCGAGGTGACCGAGCTGACGCCCGAGGAAACCGAGAACCCGCTGGGCGGTTACGGCAAGACGATTTCGCACGTTGTGGTGGGCCTGCGTACCGCCAAGGGCACCAAGCAGCTGCGCCTGGACCCGTCCATCTACGAGAGCATCCAGAAGGAGAAGATTGCCGTGGGCGACGTCATCTACATCGAGGCCAACACCGGAGCCGTGAAGCGGGTTGGCCGTTGCGATGTGTATGCGACTGAATTCGATCTCGAGGCCGAGGAGTACGTGCCTCTGCCCAAGGGCGATGTGCACAAAAAGAAGGAGATTGTGCAGGACGTTACGCTGCACGACTTGGACGTGGCAAATGCGCGGCCCCAGGGCGGCCAGGACATCATGTCGATGATGGGCCAGCTGATGAAGCCGAAAAAGACTGAGATTACCGACAAACTGCGACAGGAAATCAACAAGGTCGTGCAAAAGTACATTTCGCAGGGCATTGCCGAGCTGATTCCGGGTGTGCTGTTTATTGACGAGGTGCACATGCTGGATCTTGAGGCGTTCACCTACCTCAATCGCGCGCTGGAGTCGCCTATCTCGCCCATTGTTGTTTTGGCCACCAACCGCGGCATGACGGCGGTACGGGGTTCTGAGGATCTTGTGAGTGCGCATGGCATTCCGCCGGACTTGATCGACCGCCTTTTGATCATCCGCACGCTGCCGTACTCTCGCGAAGAGACGAAGCTGATCATTGAGCGGCGGGCCAAGATCGAGGCGTCGCCGCTCGAAGAGGGCGCACTCGACAAGCTCGCTGACACGGGCGTGGCCACGTCTATGCGCTACGCGCTGCAGCTTCTGGCCCCGTCGTTTATCCTGGCCGAGGCCAACGGCCGCACCACCATCAACGCCCAGGACCTGGATGAGGCCGGCGATCTGTTTTTGGACGCCAAGCGGTCGGCAAAGGCGCTGGAGGGAAACATGTCCTATCTGTAATGTTCGACTACTAGTTTATCAACGTACGAGTCTAATGTAATTTGTACACAGGCACCCGACCATGTCTACACTTGAGGAATGGCGGCACCGTCGCCGCGCGGGTCGCTGCCGGCATGATACACAAGCCGTCCCTTTTGCTCGGACTGCACAATCACCTGCCCTCGGCCGAATAGACCCCGCTTGGTGCCGGTAATCACGCGCACGATGTGGCCCTTTGCCTCGAGGGCCTTGACGACATCGTCACCAAACCCTTCCTCGAGGTTAACGAGAATGCGGTCCGACGCCGGAATCTCGCCGTCATCCGGGTACGGCGAGATGCAGACGCGGGGCGCATCCAGGGCCTGCTGGGCGTTGAGGCCAAACAGGCGCAGGTTCAGAGCCACCTGCACGTGCCCCTGCGGCTGCATGAAACCGCCCATGACGCCGTAGCTAGCATATAGCTCCTTGTTTTTCGTGAGCATGGCGGGGATGATGGTGTGGTAGGGCCGCTTGCTAGGAGCCAGAACATTGCGGGTGTTTTCGCGCAGGTAGAAGTTGCAGCCGCGGTTGTGGAGTGCAAAGCCGCAGCCCTTGGGCACAATGCCCGAGCCAAAGCCATGATAGACGCTGGCGATGATGGAGCAGGCGTTGCCCTGGTCGTCGGCGACCGTGAAGTACGATGTATCAGACGCATTAACTTCGCTTAGCACGCCATGCTCGTATTTTTCGTTGGCCCTGTCGGCGCTGTAAAGACTGGCGCGCGATTGCAGAAACTCGTCGCTCAGCAGTTTCTGGAGATCAAAGTCCACCTCGTGCGGGTCGCCAATGTAATGGTCCGCGTCCTTGAACGCAAACTTGAGCGCCTCCACAAGCACATGCACGTACTCTGCCGAGTTATGCTCAAGGGCGGCCAGGTCGACCTTTTTCTCGGCCGCCAGCCGGTTGATGATGCCCATGGCCAGCAGAGCCACCAGGCCGTGATTATTGGGCGGCAGCTCGTGCAGCTGAACCTCTTCATCAACGGCAATGGTCAGCGGATCGAGCCACAGGCTCTCGTGGCTCTCGAGGTCCTTATGGCTGAGCTTTCCGCCCGCCGCCTGCACCGTCTCGACAATGGCGTCGGCAACAGGGCCCTTGTAGAAGCCGTCGCGGCCGTGCTGAGCAACTTTCTCGTAGACGTTGGCCAACGCCTCGTTCACAAACAGCTGGCCCTCCTTTGGCGCCTCGCCGTCCACCAGCAGCTCCGAGCCGTACTGCGAGCCCTTGAGTTTGGGCACAAGCGACTTCCACATGGCCGCGCAGATCGCCGATACGCCGTAGCCGCCGCGAGCAAGGTCAATGGCCGGCTGAAGCACCTGCTGGCGAGTCAGTTTGCCGTTGCTCCACTTGTCGAGCATGTCGCACCAGCCTGCAGCCGCACCAGGAACCGTCACGCCCAGCGCAGACGTTGCCGGTAGATGGTCGCCATCAATGTCCTTCCAGTCGTCGGGGACGAGACCAGAAGCAGACTTGCCCGAGCCATTGAAGCCCTGCACGGTACCCGACTTGGCGTCAAAGTACAGACAGAACACATCTCCGCCGATACCGGTCATCATTGGCTCGGTGACGCCCATTGCCGCAGCCATTGCGACCGCCGCCATAGCGGCATTGCCGCCTTGTTCGAGGATCTTGACGGCCGCGGCCGCTGCCAGCGGCTGAGTTGCTGCCGCAACGCCTTTTGTGGAATGCACAACACTCCGCCGAGAGGGGAACCGAATTGTCTCCATGAGTAAGGTATTGCCAATGCGTCTCGAGATGTTTACCCCGCATCTCGCCATGCACTTTAAGGTACAGAGAAAACATTTACTTTGCTTTTAGTTTAGTTTCGTTTTTGATACCAAAGCTTGGCTGTTAGAACCGCCATTTTGGTCGGCCACGATATTACTACTCTCGATCATGCTCCGTGGCTCGGGAAACGAACATATGCTAGATCCAATGACCTACAATTGGAAACAATAAAGCATTAAATAGCTTCCAGAATTCCACTATGTACTTCCATTGAGCACTTTTGGGAAACCGTCCTAGGGCGCTCACTATCCAAAATTCGTTGAAATCTTGGGTTTGACCAAGGCACTCAAATTCAAGATGTATAGTCGTAGCTTTCACAGTTCCTATGTCCTAGCTTTTACAATTCCTGTGCCCTGGCCTTTACAGTCGAGCAGAACCAAAAAAAAATGGACAAAAACAATAAAGCATTAATTTATGACTTCGATTAACGTACTTCCACTAGTGAACTTCCCCAAGTGTACTTCCACTACGGGCGCCCATTTGTGGGACGAGGAATGATAGTCTTGAATCTCATCGTACATTCGTGAGCTCTCGCAGAATGGCTTCCGCATTGCCCTTGAATGGCTCCCGCATTGTTCTTTGGCCATTGGCCCATGCTAGTTGCATATCACGAATCATAGACAGCGCCTCTGAGAATTGGCCGTCAACGGTGACTGTCCTGTTTGGGCGAAGCACCCACTTTCACCATAAGAGGTGAACTGATGATGGCGTCGTTATGCTTAAAGACAAACTCCTTGGTGACCGCAAAGCCCACTTTCTCGTACAGTCGGCGCCCCAGTGGGCTCGCATAAAGACTGTACTTGACCGGGCCCTGCGAGTGCTTGTCGCCATCCCTGAACACAGGCTCCGCTACGTCCGCATGGCTCAATGCATACTCTAGCAGCTGGCGACCGTAGCCGCGGCCATGGTACTCGGGACGCACCGCCAAGCTGGTGCACCAGACCATAAACTGTCTGGGGTAAAGAGTGTCCTCGAGCTCTTTCCGCGACATGCCCGCGAGGTCCTGCTCCGACTGCAGCGGCGGCTCCATCCCTGTAGCCGCACTGCCCTCTGTCAGGAACTTAGCACCCTCAGGCGACTGGCCGGGGTAGTACGGTTCGTGCATGAACAGAAAGTACCGCTTGATCTGCCAGTACTTGCGATATACCCAGCTGGCTAGTCTATGCAGCCAGGGAGCGTGTGTACGCTTTGTCTGCATGGCGCAGTAGCCCACGACTCCATCCTTCTCCATCGTAAACCATTGGTACGTTGGATCTCGAATCTGCAGCCATAAGCGCCATGCATAGTCCCACCGCAGCCGCCGCCCCAGTGTTCCGTCCACGGTGTACCGCGGTCCCAGCATCAACCTATGCAGGTTGTCGTTGTGAAACGCCTTCAGACATGTATCGGCTATCTCTTCTGCCGTACTGAATGGCGTCGTGTATGGGCTAAGTTCATTTATCATGGATAGTGGGAGTGTGTCACTCGCTGTAGAGTAGAACAATTGTATGAGTCATATGCTGTGCAGGGACTCATGCAGTGAACCACTTAAGCTCCGAACTTCTCACGCTTTCCCGCGGGTTCTTCGCGGCAAGCATTTGGTTTATTCAACCTGCTGCAAACAAGCCCCCAAAGCCATGTCCGAACCCACCGTGGCCATTGGCGCGCCAGAGCATGCATGGGATACCCCGCTCGTGGTTATGCGATCCAAGGCGGATGGAGTAGCTGTGATAGATGAAGATGCCGGATCTAATAAGAAGTGTAAAGCTAAACATACAGGGCCATCGATGTAATAGTTGGCTCGTCACAGTGGCCCCGCTCGACGTAGCGGAAGACGCAGGGATCGCTATCAACTTTAAAGCCCGTATAGGTGTAGTCGTCGCCGAGCCAATACACAGAGCCGTCCCAATGATGGGCATAGCGGTCTCTGCGATTAGAGCCAATGGAGACACTGATAATTCCCTCCAATCCTTTGTATGCAGTAGCGAACGTAACCATGCCCGGCCCACCACAGGCCACAATGAGCCGGCCCTTTACAGTTAGGAGCCAAAAGCGACTATGTTCTCCTGTTTGTGTGGCTGCAATCGAATGGAGGGCATCATCCGGCTCAACCAGGTCTTCAATTAATCGACGCGGGTAAGTCTCGATCGATATTTCTTGCGGTACCAGCTCCGGGTCCCCTTCCAGGTCAAAGAAGCCCTCACTAACGGTGCCGTCAATGTGGATCATGAAGACTCTAAACCCGTATTCTTCCGTAACGCTAGCAAAGTCCTTGACAAATATGCCCCTGTCGTCGAGCATTTCGGTACGGAGGCCAATCTTTCCCCACACCCTGCCTTGGAACAAATAAAGAAAAACACTTGGATAACAGCCCAGGTCGAATTTGCTGCACCGCTGCTTCTTCATCATCCTAGAACCCAAGGACAAACTGTTGGAGCGCATATGCCCGCTATAGACGTATCCATCCTCATCAAGGGCAAATATATCATCCCCTTTGGCAGTCCGAATTTGCACATCGACAAATCTAGACCGGTTTCCTGGTGGACTTAGTCTCGTGTGCGCATTGTAACCACCGTTACGCATGACCCAGATCTCGCCCTCGATGGTCAGGATAGCAATGAACGTCTTCGATATTCTGGCAGTTTTAATGTGTAGCTCAGGAAATAAATGGACGTGCTCCCAGTCTGAAAACAGAGGATCCCGTTGGTCCAGCTCGTTCAAGTCCATCTCGTGGTTCCCCATAACAACATCCTCAGGCTCAGGCTCCTGCGGTTCAGGCTCCTCGGCCCTGCCAGCGAAACTCATACAGGTGGAGTCGTATAGCGACGCACTAGCCACGTAAACTTGGTCCAACCAGTTTTTATTGACGCGGGGGTCGATCTGCTCTACATCCAAACAGCGGGCATCCAAAATAGTACGGTCGGTCACGTCGACTCGCAGAAGTTTCGCCTTGCACCTTTTGAGAAACAGACTGGCCGCATTCGCCTGTGGAAAAGCCGGCGGGACGTTGAAAAGCTGGCACTACATCGTCTTCCACATCTTCCACTCATCTACTGCCGCCTTGTATTCTCGGGAAACCAGTCTCAAGCTGGCAAGGTCGCCAATTGAGAGGTACGGGAAGATCAGCTCCTCCAATACCCACTGGGGAAACATTTAGGCGGCGATACTTGAACGCCGTTGACGAGGTAACTGCCGGTTCCCAGAATTGAGTAATCCAAGGTCCGGTGCAGAGGTTATCTATAGACAAGAGGCCATAGAAAGAGGGCTCTGTAGAAAAAAAGTGAAAAAACTGTATAAAGTTATTTCGGTATTTGGGTTGGATGCCGCAAGCTCAACTGTGTCTTGTGTAGCCAAGCGCTACGCCAAGTCGAGGATAGGCTAGCACCGATCGGGCAAAACACCAGAGCTTGCAGATGCTGGGCGGCCTTGCCCAGTATCAAACGCGCCCAAATAATCTCTTGCATATGAGCGAACCCAAGATTTCGTGTGATGAGCGAACCCAAGATTTCGTGTGATGTGCGAACCCAAGATTTCGTGTGATGAACCAACCCAAGATTTCGTGTGATGAACGAACCCAAGATTTCGTGTGATTTCTTGGGCATGAGCGAACCCAAGATCTCATATGAAAATCCTGAATTGAGTGCCCTGTGTCTAATCCAAGATGCCAACGAATTCTTCAATTTGAGCGCCCTGAATCAAATCCAAGATTTCAACGAATTTTCAAGTTTGAGCGCCCTGTGTTAATCGGAGTTCAACGAATTCGCTTTCCCACTCTACGTTCCCACTCTGCGTTCCCACTCTGCGTTCCCACTCTGCATTCCCACTCTGCGTTCCCACTCTGCGTTCCCACTCTGCGTTCCCACTCTGCATTCCCACTCTGCGTTCCCACTCTGCGTTTCCACTCTGCGTTCCCACTCTACGTTCCCACTCTGCGTTCCCAGTTCATTTACTCGGTTTAAAATTACAAGCGGCACTCTACGTTCCCACTCTACGTTCCCACTCTGCATTCCCACTCTGCGTTCCCACTCTGCATTCCCACTCTGCGTTCCCACTCTGCGTTCCCACTCTGCGTTCCCACTCTGCGTTCCCACTTTACGTTCCCACTCTGCGTTCCCAGTTCATTTACTCGGTTTAAAATTACAAGCGGCACTCTACGTTCCCACTCTACGTTCCCACTCTACGTTCCCACTCTGCGTTCCCAGTTCATTTACTCGGTTTAAAATTACAAGCGGCACTCTACGTTCCCACTCTACGTTCCCACTCTACGTTCCCACTCTACGTTCCCACTCTGCGTTCCCACTCTGCGTTCCCACTCTGCGTTCCCACTCTGCATTCCCACTCTGCGTTCCCACTCTGCGTTCCCACTCTGCGTTCCCACTCTACGTTCCCACTCTGCGTTCCCACTCTGCGTTCCCACTCTGCATTCCCACTCTGCGTTCCCACTCTGCATTCCCACTCTGCGTTCCCACTCTACGTTCCCACTCTGCGTTCCCAGTTCATTTACTCGATTTAGAATTACAAGCGACAGAAATAGTAAACCATTAAGCTCCACGACTTCCACCTTACGTTCTCACTCTGCGCCCCCGCACATGCTCAGCGTAGGTGACTATGCTGGCATCCACGCCCCACGCTACAGCCTGCCTGACTTCACGCCGCGAGCATGAGATTATTTTCTAGCTAGGCGCTCTGTCCGTTGATACACGAGCCTGCTCAGGAACAGCCTCAAAGGTCATGAGCTGCGTGAAGCGGGCCAACGATGGAAATAGCACTTGATGGATACCTCAGGCGAAGGCATCTTGGGAAAGGTGCCTTATGAGTGTGCCCCTGTCTATAAAATCCTATCGTATTTGACGTAATTTTCGATTAATGGTAACTGCTCGCAACGTTGTTGTGTGCATTATGTAGATCTATACGGACCAGTACGTATAGCCATTTGCGAACTAAATGTTTGTGAGGTTAAATTCGGGAAAGCATGATAGGTAATTCACACGCTGTTCGTTGAGACCAGAGGTGAAGTAGATGGTGGTGGTAATATAACGAGAAACTTGTTAGTCTTAGATATATCTCAACCTAATTTGCATAGCTGTAGGTTGTTCAAGCCCGTGCATAGACGGATGGTGAACGGAAACGATTAAAGCTACATACTAGAGCATCTTCCCCAGCTCGGCGCACTCGCTCACAAACGCAGACGGTGACAGCAGACTGGTGGAGCCGTAGGTGACCTTTTTGCCCGGCGTCTTTGCGACCCAGTCCTGGACGTTTGCGTACTCAAAGTAGTTGCCGCCGCCCACCGTGAACAGAATGGCCTCGTTGTGGGAAACCTTTTTGGGCGGCCGCGTGAGCGACCCGCGCGACTCTTTGGGGTCAAAGCACAGGTAGTCGTCGGTGAGGCTGTTTGAGGCGGGCTCCAAGATGCTCTGGGTGATTTTCGTCAGCGGAAGGTCCTTGTTTTCCGGCAAAAAGTTCTTGACGCCCGAGATGATGGAGCCAAAGCCCTCTGTGATGGAGCCCTGGTTGAGTTTGTCGGTGAGGGCGCCGGTGATGCCGCTCACGCGCTTGAAGATGTCGCTCGAGTGGGATGCCGGCTGCTGGGGCGCAGCCGCCTGGGACGCCGACACCATGCTCATTTTCGAGATCTCCTTTGTGCGCTTGACAAACGCCAGCGCGGCCAGGTCGCAGCCCTGCTCGGCCAGCGCGGCCTCGAGCTCCTGCTGGTCGGCCAGCGACAGCTTGGTCGACACAATAAAGTAAACCAGATACAGCCGCAGCTTGTCCTCGGGATTTGTGAATTCCTTGTTCTGGATAAGCTCGAGAATCGCTTGCTTTGCCTGCCGCCCCGCCGTCTCCTCGGCCTCGAACAGCTGGGCCAGCCCGCGGTCGCCAATGGCCTTGAGCAGCACCGTGGCAATGTTCATGTGCATGTCGATGACCTGCTTGCGCTGGGTGAGCTCGGGCAGGGCTGTGAGCGCGCTCTTGAGGTGGGCTGCAGACGGCTCCAAGTCCGAGATGTCCGAGCTGCCGGTGACGCGCTGGGCGTCTTGCTTGTACTTTGTGAGGGCGGCATCGAGATGCTCGGCGACTTCAGGGAACGGCAGCCGCAGGTTCTCGCTCCAGAAGGTGTCTGCCGGGTCCAGGTCGTATGATTTGACGCCCTCATCGGTGGACACGGTGATGCTGTTGCGCTGGAACTTGCAAGCATCGTTGATGAGCGACTGGTAGGTCCACGAGTGCGAGAACATGGAAACCAGATCGACGTTGCGGTCCACAATCACCAGCACGGGCCGGCTGGCGTCGGCCAGCGCGGCTTTGGTCCGCGAGTTGGCCAGATGTGACCGCAGCCGCTCGTCGAGCCGCTGGGCGATCATCTCGGCCGCATTGCCGCGGGTCGCGCGGATGATCGGCACTGCTCCGTAGGTCATGAGCATGCTGAACAGTCCGGACACGATCTGCGACACAATGGCGTCGATCTGCTGCTCGGACGCCCGCGGGTTTGCCAAATCGCGGTACACGTCGGGCATTTCCAGCGAAAAGATGTCGGCTTCTAGCATGCTGAACGCCAAGTACTGGTCGTAGACCTGGTTGATACGGGCCGAAGTGTGCAAAGTCTTCGAGGCCAAGTCTTCCAGCAGCGGCCGGCTCAGCGGGCTCACAAAGTTGATGCTCCAGCTCTGGTAGAGGCCCTTTGCAACGTCCTTGCCAATAAGCGCGATGTTGTCTGCGGTTGGCGACACAAAGTAGATAGCCGGCACGTCCGGCAGCGGGTAGCGCTCGCTGTTGAGCAGCATGTGCAGGGTGATGCCGTTGCGGAACAGGTCGTTTACGCGGAGCACTGACGAGATGATGTCGCGGGCGAACTTGTCGAAAACAAGCACCTTCCAGGTTGCGGGAGCAATGGCGGCGGCGGAAGAGCCGTTTGCGGCACCATTTAGAGAGGCTGCCTTTGCGTCGGCAGAGCCTGCGGCGACGGCACCGGCCGCGCCGTTGAAATTGAGCATGCGCTCAAGAGCCACTACTTGGTGGTCCCGTAATGACATAACGGCTGCTGGGGTGGTAGCTGGAGGGTTTGGCTTAGTACGGGGTGTGCGTTGGAAGCTGGGTTGGGAGCCAGCTGGCGGTTGACTAACGTGGGGTGGTGACTGATGTAGTGGTGACTGAGGTAGTTAGTGGTGACTACATTGATGTAGGATGTGCGGTTAAGATGGCTGGTGCCAATTGGGCTAGCGTTAATGATTGTCAGTAGTACATATTAGCTATTTCCAACGTTAGCCTTTGTTGACGGCAACTGTTAGCGTTAGCAATGACTAGCTATAGGGATAACTGGCTACTGGACAGAGACTAGCCCAAACCATCTGCAGTCACTATGCATTTAGATAAGCAGCACCGCTCGCGCGGGTACATAATCGACCCTCCAGGGCAACCTTAAACCCAACCGGGATCGCCAGTTAACCTTCCCTACCCCCCATAGCCCCCAAATGAGCGCCAACAAAGTCCAACTCGTTTCCAGCGACGGCGTGACCTACGAGGTCGACGTCGAGGTAGCCCAGAAGTCGGGCATTCTCAAGAACCTGATGGAGGATCTGGGAGGCTTCGACGACGCCGGCGACGCCAGCGCCAGCCCCAGCATCCCGCTGCCCAACGTGCAGGCGAACGTGCTCAAGAAGGTGTTGGAATACTGCGAGCACCACCGCAAGGACCCCGAACACGTGGCCACCGACGAAGGCGTGGCTAAGGCAAAGGCCACCGATATCCCCGAGTGGGACCTCAAGTTCCTGCAGGTCGACCAGGAGATGCTGTTTGAGATCATTCTTGCCGCCAATTATCTGGATATCCGGCCGTTGTTGGAGGTGGGGTGCCGCTCGGTTGCCAATATGATCAAGAACAAGAGCCCGGAGGAGATCCGGCGCACGTTCAACATCCAGAACGACTTCACAAAGGAAGAGGAGGAGCAGATCCGCCGCGAGCACGAGTGGGCGCAGGATCGTTAGAGGTAATTATTTAGGTTATTTGTTTAGGCGGCTAGACTGACCTTTGCTTAAAGTCTTAGATGTCACCTGCGACTACATGTCACTATTCTACATCACCTACGAGTCGACGTTTAGTCGATGACTTCTAAGATTGTTATCAAGTCAGATTGCCTAATAGAGTGGATAAACAGTTGAGACTAAGTACCTACCCAACAGCTAACCCTTCAACGAACTACGGCCAGCCTTGAGCAGCTCGTCACACAAAAGCAGATTGCTGGCAATGCCAACACACGAACTCACAGAGTTCCGCACAACCCGGTACGAATCCCACACCCCCAGCTCCTTGGGGCTCTCGGGCTTGCCCGTGAGCAGGTTGATGCCCACGACCTTGCCCTCGGCAACCTCGTCCTGGGCGGCGGAAACCGTCTCCAGCACCTGCAGTCCCGCGTTGGCGCACAGCGTCTTGGGGATCACCAGCAGCGCCTCGGCAAACGCCTGGATACCCGCCCGCGACTTGCCCTTGGCAACGTTCTTGAGCAGGTACTCGTTGGCCGCCAGCTGGAACGCGCCCGCGCCGGGCACCAGCTTGCGATCGCCAATGGTGTTGCCCACTGCCCGCAGTCCGTCGCGCACCGCGTCCTGGATCTGCGTGAGGGTGTGCTGGTTGGGGCCCTTGATGAGGATGGTTGCCGACTTCGGGTTCTTGACATCCTCGACAAACGTGTACTTCTCCTCGCCAATCATCTGCTCATAGACCTTGCCAGCCCATCCCAGGTCCTCGGGGGTGGTATCCTCGACCGAGTTCTGGGCAATGCCGCCGGTGATGAGCTGCAGACGCTCCATGTTGCGGCGCTTTGCGCGGCGCAGGGCCATGATGCCGCTGTTGGAGAGCATTTCCAGCGAAAAGGGATCGATACCCTTTTGGTTGATCACCACAAACGACGAGCCGTCGGCGCACACCTTGTTTTTCAGGTCGATGATCTTCTGCACCTTTGCGTCCACAAACTTGCGCTCGCTGGCCACCAGCTTGTCGCGCTGCTCGGCCGACGAGTAGTAGAAGCCACTGTTGACCTCGGTTTTCTCGTACTCGAGCGACACATTCAGAATCAGAATGTGCGCGTTCTCCACATACCGCGGCATGTCGGGATGGCGGGGCCCGTGGTCCAGCACAAGGCCCTTGATGAGTCTTGTTTCAGTGGCCGCCTGGTACTGCATTTTCTGGATCTCCACCATGTGCAGATCGGGCCGCTCGCCGTCGCGCGCGCCGGGCGCCACCGTCAACACCGCATCGGTAACAATCGGCGCCAGATGCTCTGCCAGCGCCGGCCGCAGCTTGGTGGCCACCGAGTTGAGCGCCACCTCCAGCAGCAGCTCGCGCGTGATGTCCACGTCGACCTTGAACTCGTCGAGAAACTTAAGCGTGGCCCGGCGCGCCTCTTCAAACCCGTCGGTGAGCACGCGCGGGTGCAGCCCTTCCTCGATGAACCGGTGGGCCTCGCGCAGCAAAGCGCCCACATAAAGCACGACTGAGGTAGTTCCGTCGCCGGTGATCTCGTCCTGGGCAGTGGCGACCCGGGCAATCATCAGCGCGGTGGGGTTCTGGATCTGCATTTCCGACAACAACACTTTGCCGTCTTTGGTGAGCTTGATGTTGCCGCCGCCGTCCACCAGCATCTTGATGGTGCCTTTGGGGCCCAGATTCGACGCCAGCACGTTCTGGAGGCCCTGAGCAGCATTGATGTTCACTGCGAGCGCCTGGTTGCGGCGCAGCGACTCGGCTTTGGGATTCACCAGTTGAAGGCTCATTACAAAGATGGAACGTTGTGGGAGGTGGTAGTCACTCACAGTGGCTTATGTACCAGAGCTCAAGATATGTAAATGAGTTCATATAAATTCTAGTTGAGACTATGAGCAGTTCTGGTAGCTGTGGTAGGAATAAGTAAGGATAGTTATGGTAGTCGTGGTCGTAAAGGCAGGTAGTCAGGGCAGTCAGTCAGGCGGCCAGAAGTCAGGATAGTCGACACAATAGTAAACACAATAGTCAACAAAGTTAACATAGTTTACACAGTTAACAGTTCACACAGTTCACACAGTTCACAGTTCACACAGGTTACACAGTTAACATGCTTGAGCAACATAAAGAGATCTAACGAAGGATGCGGTGCGACTATGGACTATGGACTTCACAATGGACGTAATTAAGGGTACGGAACCAGATGGGCTAGTCGAAATCAAGCTCGTCTTCAAAAACATCGTAAACTGTCTGATTCCATTTAAATCCCTGCGATTCAGCAACCCAAAGCGCATACGTGGGCTCGCCGTTCCGATCAACGGCGCCCGTGGATTGCATGATCACCGTC
Organism: Wickerhamiella sergipiensis; assembly: GCA_030563925.1. Taxonomy (NCBI): domain Eukaryota; kingdom Fungi; phylum Ascomycota; class Dipodascomycetes; order Dipodascales; family Trichomonascaceae; genus Wickerhamiella; species Wickerhamiella sergipiensis. The sequence continues at coordinate 558,730 of JAJMKN010000002.1, forward strand.
TCCTTTTGCATGCACGCTGATAAGAACGACGACCGCCGCTGGCTGGGGCTGGCGCCGGTCCGCGATTTGCTGCGGCAATGGCTGCCGGTCTTTGTAACTCGGAAATGCGGCGGCGAACCGCTGCCGCTGCCGCTGCCATTGCTTTCTACGCTGGCGCCCATCACCGGCTGGCCGGGGTTGCGGGCAGCGCTCTGCACGGGCTTGGAAATCTCGCTACTGGATGAGAGCATTTGCAATTGTAATAATTAGATCCCCTCAACAAGCCTTGAGTGGCCAATTAGTTTATTTGGTGGGAGATTGGGGGGTGGAGAGAGTTCTAGTCAGGCGAGGGCTGATCAGGGGAGGGGGTGATTTCTGTGGCCGGTGGTGGGCGGATTTCCCAATTGCCGGGGGGCCCAGGGTGCTGTGGTCGACAGGGCAACGCGAGGGGTAGGGGTTCGCTCCCAGAGCCAGAACTGTATCTTCACACCACCACCGCTGCCGTAAGGTGAGGCTGTAGTGAGGGCATGGGCAGGGCGCGGGTAGGGCACGGGCAGTGTGCCCAAGCGGGCAAGGGTGGAGCCAGGCAGGCAGGGCGCGCGCCCTTGCCGAGGAATGTACATATAAAAAAAAAACGTCTAGTTTTCGCAATACAAGTCCAGCCATTCCTCTAGAACTCGTCGCTGGTAATAATCACAGGCCGCGCCGGTTTGGGCCGCCGCAGCTTGCCCAGCATGCCCCCACGCTGTTTCTGGTTGTGTATGCTGCGTTCTTCGCTAAAGTCATCGTAATTGGCATCGTCCAGAATACCCTCAGGCGACAGCGTCACCCGCAGCGTGCGCCGGTCGCCGGGGAATCCCATTGTCACCAGGCGGTTCAGCGACCGCTCGTCGGCCAGCAGTTCTAACTCTGAAACCACGGCAGGGTCTCTGTAAAAGCCGGGAGGTGCGCCCGCGGCCGACGGCGGCGCCTCTTCAGGCAGGGGTGGCGCTGGCCGCGCCGCCACGGGCGACTGCGGTGTTTTCGGGGACGACGGAGGGTTCTGCAGCCTTAATGAGCTCACATACAGCCCGTTGACTGGCCGCGCAGCCGTTGGCCTCGCGGATTCAGACATTTTGGGAAACGCTTACTGATGCATGATTGTCAGATTAAGCTTCTGCATCTGCGAGGCGCGTTCCCGCTCTGCATGGGGCTGAGAGCTATGTTCTTTATGTTTTAGGTTGTTGATGTTGTTGATGTTGTTTATGTTTCTTGGCTTTATAGTTTGGGAATTATGAGTTGGGGTTGATATGCTTTGTGTCTTTACGTTTTGAATTACAATGTCGATGTGTTCTAGATGTATATAGATGTATGTAGTCACTCCTTCTGATCGCGGAACGGGGCAAGAACCTTTTTCGGAACAGGTAGAGGCCCGCCCGGCGACCGCTTGTTGCGGGCAGTAAGCACCTCGCAGCCGTCCTCGGTAACCAAAAGCATATGTTCAAACTGCGCAGACCACTTACCGTCCTGCGTCACCGCCGTCCAGTTATCGGGCCAGATCTTATCCTTGTACCCGCCCAAGTTCAGCATAGGCTCAATCGTGAATACCATGCCTGGCTTGCAGATGCCAGCCGCCTTGTTGTTGGCATAATGAGGCGGGTACGGCGGAGCATGGAACAGCTCGCCGCAGCCGTGGCCGGTAAATGTGCGCACCACCGAAAGGCCATAGCTATCGGCGACCTTTTGGATCTCATCGCCAAACGACCGGATCAAGGCCCCGGGCTTGACCAGCGCAATCGCCGCGTCCAACGCTGCCCGCGTGCCCTCAACAAGCCGCAGGGCGTCGGGGTTGGCCCGCGCCTTGTCACCGACATAGTAGGTGTGGTTCATGTCCGCGTGCACGCCGTCCTTGTACAGCGTCACATCCACATTCACAATATCACCGTCTTCAAGCGGGCGTTTATCAGGAATGCCGTGGCACACCACCTCGTTCACAGACGTGCAGACGCTGCGAGGGAAGTTGTAATAATTAAGAGGAGACGGGTATGCATCGCGCTCCATGCAGGCGTCGTGGACGATCTTGTCGATGTCCTCAGTGGTCACGCCCGGCTTGATGGCCCGGCCGGCCGCATCAATGACCTCGCGAGCCAACCGCGACACTTGGCGGATTTTTTCAATCGTTTCCGGCGAGTTGACCCGGATGGCCGACCGCCGCTCGGCCTCCTCGGAAACAGGCCGGCCATCATCGGCATAATCAGGCTTCACAACTGTGTCCTTGATGGGCCGCCGAGGCGCTAGAGGGTACACGGCACGCACCTTACCAGTATAAACCTGGCTGGGGAACGGGTCGTATGTCTCACCCTCGGGCGACCGATGCATGATTTTGTGGCCGGCCCAATTGCGCTTAAAACACGTCTGCGAGCAGTACACACTCTCGATTTCGTCTTTCAAACAAACAGGGCACTTGAGGCTGCCGGCTTCGTTTTTGCAATCCACGCCGCTGCACACTGCCATTTTTCACTAATCCAGGTCCGTAGTGAAATTTCCAATGAAATATATCCCAAAGAAATGTCAGCCTTGCCAAACCCCCCGGGCCAAACCTACCCTTTGTTCATCGCTATACTTTATAACTGTAACTCATAACTATAAAAGATTTTCATTTTATTGGGCCAAGTCTCCACCCGGAAAGCTGCTGTTTCTACATGGAAAGCTTCTTCCTTTTCTCTTTTTTTTGGAATCTCTTCAAGCTTTCTCGTGGAAAGTTCCATCGGGGTAAGTTAAACGCTCGCGATTGTCCATCAAGGAATCAGGCCGAGTAAGTGTGGCCAAGTGAGTGCGGCCCAGAGAGTGCAGCAGCATCGCCGCAAACGTCCAGATTTGGTCCATAGGGTGTATCTTAGGGCTTGCATCCTGGTACTTTGAGTGAGCAGTAGAGACCGGCCGCCAAGGGAACTCGCCAGAGGTAATGCTCAAGGAAATGGTATCGCCCTAGAGACGGGAATTCAACACATGCAATATCAAAAGTATGAGAGTTCCACAAATCTAGCAATCGGAGCCATTGCTTTCTCGACCAAGTAACATATATGCACTCTCCCCGGGGTTCATGCAGCCCTCTGCGGCAGAACATTATATACCCTATTGTCGGCTCAGTGACTAGAAAACATGGCACTCACAGTCAATGAAAGCCTCAGTGATAATGAGCGCGCCAATGGCAGTCTCAGCATCAATGGGGATACCGCTGGAAGTTTCCAGCAACCAAACGATTGGCAAGGTCTAACTTTGCCCGATATAGTGCAATCTTTGAAGCACATTCAAACAACCCAGGCTGAATTATGTGCGAATTCTGTTAACTGACAAGGAAAATACCCTCAAAGAACGAATTGAGATAGGTATTCAGCAGAATATTTTCCGTGCCTGCAGCTTCCCAGAAAGGATCGGCACTGCTGCCTCTCAGCTGGACAAGATCCCAGAGAAATTACATTTGGAGCATCCGTGGGCGTCGAGCATAAGAAAGTTAGCAGAGGATGTTACCTACTTGCAGCAAGAATCTAAGACCGCCGCATTTTTAGTGGGGAACCAGCATTGCATTCTCAAAGCAGACTGTGACTGGATCTGCAGACATTACGAGTCTAAAATGCCGAGACTATCCTCTGCACAGGAGATGCATGAGGCCATTTTGGAGGACTTTCTCATTCCAGCAATCACCACACGCAGCAAGCATACGATTTTGTGCAAGCAGCACAGAGGACGCTGGAGCCGCTGGTGCAATCCCAATTCCAAAACCCGAAGCACCTAAAGCTAAAGTAAATATCAATTATCGTCTTATCAGTCGTTTATGCTCGTTTATCCGCGGCCATTTATTTTTTCCCCTGTTCAAGTCATATGCTCAGTGTATCGCTAGTCACGGTGGTAAACCCCAGCGATGACCAAGCATCCGCGAACAATGGGTAAGCCAAAATTCTCCATAGATCACCTCTGATTAAGCACAAAAATTTCAACCACCTGAAAAATGGCCGATTATATTCTTTTCGAAGAGGCCACCGGTTATGCCCTGTTTAAGGTCGATATCAAGCCCGAGGATATCGGTTCTCGCTTGAAGGAGGTCCAGGCTGCTGCCACTGACCTCGGCAAGTTCGGCAAAATGGTTGAGCTGGTGTCGTTTTCACCATTCAAGGGAGCCGCCCAGGCACTGGAAAACATCAACGATGTGTCCGAAGGAGTTGTCAATGACTATCTGAAAAATTTCCTGGAACTGAACCTGCCCAAGGGCTCGAAAAAGGCCAAGGTCTCGCTTGGTATTTCCGACAAGAACCTGGGCCAGTCCATCAAGGACGTGCTGCCCTACGTCGAGACGGTTTCCAACGAGCCTGTGCAGGATCTGCTGCGCGGCATCCGCAATTTCTTCCCCAAGCTGCTGCAGGGTCTGGAGGACGGCGATCTGGAGCGGGCACAATTGGGTCTGGGCCACGCCTACTCGCGCAGTAAGGTCAAGTTCTCGGTGACGAAAAACGACAACCACATCATCCAGGCGATTGCGCTGCTGGACCAGCTGGACAAGGACATCAACGTCTACGCCATGCGAGTCAAGGAGTGGTACGGCTGGCACTTCCCCGAGCTCAAGGCGATTGTCAACGACAACCACGATTTCGCGGCTCTGGTGTGCCTGATCCAGGACAAATCCACGTTGGACGAGGACAAGAAGCACGAGATTGCTGCTGTCGTCAACGACGATGAGGCCATTGCCGAGAACATCATCCATGCCGCCAAGATGTCCATGGGCCAGGATCTCAGCGAGACCGACATGGAGTGCGTTACCGAGTTTGCCGAGCGCGTGGTGGAGATCACCGAGTTCCGGGCCCAGCTCTACGCGTACTTGGCCAGCAAGATGAACACGGTTGCTCCCAACCTCACCGAGCTGATCGGCGAGATGGTCGGTGCGCGGCTGATTTCGCACGCCGGCTCGCTCATCAACCTGTCAAAGTACCCTGCGTCCACGGTGCAGATTCTCGGTGCCGAAAAGGCGCTTTTCCGCGCCCTCAAGACCAAGGGCAATACCCCCAAGTACGGCCTGATCTACCACTCGTCGTACATTGGCAAGGCCGCGCAAAAGAACAAGGGCCGCATCTCGCGGTTCTTGGCCAACAAGTGCTCGATTGCCTCGCGCCTCGACTCGTTTTCCGAGCAGCCCACCAACATCTTTGGCCAGGTCCTCAAGCAGCAGATGGAGGAGCGGTTGCAGTTCTTTGAGACCGGCAAGCCGCCCGTCAAGAACGTCGACGCCATGAACGAGGCGCTGAGCCGCGTCAAGGTCCAGATCGACGACGACGAGGACATGGAGGATGTCGACGACGAGCCTGCTGCGGACAAGTCTGACAAGTCTGACAAGTCTGAGAAGAAGGACAAGAAGGATAAGAAGGAGAAGAAGGACAAAAAGGACAAGAAGGAAAAGAAGGACAAGAAGGACAAGAAGCGCAAGTCCGAGGACGACGAGTCGCCCAAAAAGAAGAAGAGCAAGCACTAATGTATTAGATAGATCCGATTTACTGGACTTATGAGTAAATGCAGTAATTTTAAAGTGGCTACACATATAATGTGGACAGCTCCGATTAAATGGACTTATGAGTAGAATGAAGTGACTTTTAAAGTGACCTCTACACATATAATGTAGACAGCTCCGGCGACCGGTCCGTCTCGTAGCCCAGCGCTGTGTACAGAACCTGTCGTAGCACTTGAAAGTGTCCTGGCTGGATCGCCTCGTGATTCAAGGGCCCGTCGCTGCTCACGATATAGCCAATGGCCGGAATGTGTCGCTGCTGGGCCTGTGACAGCAATGCCGCTGCTGCTCCCTGCACAATCACCGGCGGCACTGGCGGCCCAAACTGTGGCACGCTGATCTCCGGGACCAGCGAGTCTGCCGTAGCGAGTGCCGTCACCGCCACATCATAAACAGTGCCCGGTGCCGCGACAACGAGTTTGTCTAGCCGCAATTGCGATAGCAGCTGCTTGGCGAAATACGCAGCCTCGGGCTCCGTCAACGGCGACAGTGCCAGCACATGGAAGCCCTGCGGCGCGGTATGAATGGCCATTGGCAGCTTGATTTCCGAGACCTGCGACTCGTCGAGCATGTCGTATCCCTCAAAGTCGGTGAACTGCGCGCCCTGCAGCGACCGGCTCACGCCCAGCGTCACCGTCGCCTGCGCGCTGCCGGCCACCTCGCCGCGCAGCCCAATCACCCGCGGCGCCACCACCAGCAGCTGGCGGATACTGTCTGTGTTTCCGGTGATAGTAAGGCTGTAATTCTCGGCAATCACGTTGACGTCGTCCTCGTCGTCGTCCAATGCATAGCGCGGAGGCGGCAGCTCCGAGCCTTCCTTGAACAACATGTCAGCAGTGCGAGCCCTTCTGGCGGCAATGTTGCCTAGTATGTAGTGAAATCCAGTCGTCCACCGAAATCGGTTTCATTTCGTTTTTTTCATCGTCTACTTTATTTACTATATTCGGGGCCCCCCAGTTCCTAAGGCCCTCTACTACTAGCTTCGATCTTGGGATTCTTCTAAGCAATGGAAGCTCTGGCAGCCGATTTGAATCAAACCCAGCAGGACCTCCAGAAACTGATTCTCGAGCGGCAGCGGCTCGAGACACAGCTGCACGAGTCCAAGATCGTGAAACTGGAGTTTGATCAGCTGGCTGACGACGCCAAGATCTACAAAATGATCGGTCCCGTGCTGGTGCCCCAGGATAAGGTCGAGGCAGACACAAACGTCTCGAAACGCCTGGAATTCATCGAGACCCAGATCAAGGGCGTCGAGGAAAAGCTCAATACTATGCAGGCGTCGCTGCAGAAGAAGCAGCAGGAGTTCCAAGCAAAGGCCCAGGCCGAGCAGGCCCAGGCCCAGGCCCAGGCGGCCTAGCTTTCTCCGGTCGAAGGCCAGTCTAGCAATAGTTAAATATTCCCTAAAGTACCTATACTGCTACAGTCTCAGTACACTTGTCTAAAGCTCGTCTACAGCAGCGAGAGCTCCCTACACCTCCAGTGCTACAGGTAGTCCTCGGCCCCAGTTAGCATCGGGTCGGTCCACCATGCTCCTCCGTCCATTGACCCTTGATTGGGATACGGTTCCATTCCGTCTAGCCATGCCTCCGGCGGTATGCCAGAGTCCTGGTAAAGCGGCAAAGTATCGATCATTGGAAGGTACTGCGCGGCCGGGATCGTGTAAAGGTGAGGCTGCAGCGGCCCCGGCCCAGTAAAGTTACCTGCACGGCTGATAACCTCGGCAGCAATGCTGGTATCGTTCTTGATGGTATCAGCGGGGCTAGAGTCGGTACTGACGTGAAAGTCCACAATATCCAATAGTCCCTCCTGCTGTTGCGGTACCGTAACCTCCATATCCATGATCACGTCGCGGGTGCTGTTCTCATAAATAGTGCCCATATTCACCCAAATGGTGGCAGGGGTATCGGGGGCAGCGTTGTCCAACGCAAAGAATGATGCCGCACCTTCGACGTTGCGAACGGTTGTCGTCCGGGCAGGTCGCACCACCATCCGCACCTGGCGATGGATGTATGATCGCTCGGTAACCGTAAGTTGGCCTAACTTGTAGCACGCATCAGCCACCGTTTGAGAGGTGGTGTACGTGCCACCGGTGCCATGGCAGTTGTTCTTGAGCGTGGCAAACGGCCGTCGCTTGCCCAGGCAGACGCCGTGCATCTTGGCCTCTCGTCCTGCGAGATAAGCGGGGATGAAGGTGCTGCCGCTGAACTGCACGGTTGAAACAAACAAAACCGTCTTATTTGTGGACTTGCGGTCACAATTGCGAGCGCCCACCATGGTGGCAGCAGCATTGACGGCCGCTCTGACGTGCTCGACATCCGGCGTTGCAACCTCAGCACCAAGCAACCGCATCCACGAATGGCCTTCCCATTCCACAGCAAGCGGGCCTCGTGATCGGAATGTCTTGACAGTCTTGTCCATGCCATAAATGACGAGGCCAAGCGTATCAAACATTCCCATCTTGGCCAGAACAGCGTCAATAAAGCCGGTGAAAGCCTCCTTGCCAACATCACTGAACTCATAGTGCGGCAGGCACAGAATGATATCGATAGGGCGTCGCTCAACTGACTCAAGCTTCGCTGCTGGCCGCAACATCCCGGCAACAGGTGCCTGCACAACAACATAGGGATTGTGCAGAGCAGTGAGCCAGTTATGCAGCAAGTCGCGGTTGCCAGTAGTCATGTGAAAAGTCCGCATGCCGTCGAAAGTGTCGTAAGTGAGCCGCAGAACATCTTTGAACTCGCCCACAAGGTCCACAGACCGCAGCTGGCCGTCTTCGAGATTGATATCCAGTAGGGTCTCGATCTCGCCGTCGAAGTTGAGGTGCTCGAGGTAGAAGTGCGACACCGTCAACAGAGGCATGGCTTCAAACCATAACGATCCTTCAATCATCGCCGACATATTCGATTGCATGCGGATAAAGGTCCGGTCGGTGACGGTTGCATTCAACAGTTCGAGCGACGAAGTGTTGAAAAGGCCTGCGCCAGTTTGGAACCTCACACTGCACTTTGCTTGCGTAGTGCGGATGATTTCGTTCACAAACACGGAGCTAGTGGCACTGGTGCTGATGCTCATAGGAATCTCGCCCTCGATTGTCTTGAAAGGAGTACACAGTACGGGGAGGAGAACATTGTCTTCGGGGGCCAACGCCAGCAGTTCAGGTTCGGGCGAGTCGAACATGTCAGAGTCAGGACTGCCAAAGCCCTTTTCCATGGATGCCAGATTCTCCGGAATCATTTGATGGATTGGCGTCGACGGCTCAGCCTGGCCAAGCCGACCAGGCAAGCCAGCCGGCAAACCAGCAGGCAAGCCGACAGACTGCCATTTATCCAGCGACAGGGTGGAACTACCCAAGAAGCTGTGGAAACTCAATCGGTCATTATCTCTGTTTTCAACCCGAATGTCGACTTGCTGGTCCTGGGCTGAGAACCCGAGGTAGGGAGAGCCGCGGGACGAGGTGGACTCCGGACTGTCTCCGTCGTGAAGGCCGGGAACTTGCAAAGCTGCGGGCGGAGTAGCCGGGGTAGGAGTTTGCGAGCCTGACATTTGGATTCAGGTGACTTTGATGAAAACAAGTGCCAAAGGGGGGTCCTGCGCGCATTACTTATAGGTAATTCACCTGCATGGCTTAGTCGATGTCATGCATGGGCTTGCATATGAGTGGGTCGTTACCGAAGATTACGGGCCTTTGAAATATATCCCTAGACACCGCACTGCGGTAAATATATATTATTTTTCCAGAGTATCTTTAGCATCAATGTACTTAACCATATAAGTAAAAATTCAGAACCGCGTGGTTTTTGCCTAAAAAATATATTCACCCCACTAGCCTCAAACGTTCCCTGCCCTAGTCGTGCAGGCACACAAAGGGGTATCGGGCGTACCCGACCAAACACTAAGTTTGGACTGGTTGGTGGTTGTTGAGAAATAAATTCTTCAGGTATGCCGTTACAGCGCTCATACTTGAAGAACCTTAACTGCCATTATTTGCGCTTGACCAAGCCGATTGTGGAGCGAATAAGGCCACCCACGGCTCCGCACATTTCCCAAAATGGACCCTCTGGAATAAGCCTGTGCTAACAAAGGATGTGTCATGCAGGCCTTTCGTGCATAACCACCCATTTCCTTGATAATATTGAGCCAAGATAAGCCAAAACAAAGGACTTTGGACCCGCACCAGTTTTTCCGTTGTTGTTTCATTGGTTTAATGGGTCTAAATTTAGAGAGGTCTAAAGAACCAGGTTTAAATATCTAGCTTTCTTTTTTCATTTTATCGTCCAAGATAAACAGTAATATATGTCCATGTATGCCAAGCTCGGGATTAGAGGAGCCAACTTCAGGCCAATAGGAGACTTGCTACCTGCGAATACAGATACGCAGCTCGATCGCAACCGAAAACACCATATCCGATAATCGCAGATAAATAAGGCAGCTTGGCATCATTGTTTAAGAAAAGTGAGTCGTTATGCAATCCCCTTCCCACGTGTTAGGGGCTGCATATGGCGGCATTTTAATGACGGAACGGAACAGACCGGGCGCTCCGACGAGCGCCAGACTGGCGACGGTCGCGTGGCCGCCCACGGGCTTCATCCATCCAGCTGGTTGGAAGAGACGACGGCTCAAAAACGGGGTTGGAGATCTCCCCGTCACTCTCGTCGTGAGATGCAGGGCTAGTCATCCGGCCCGAAAAGCCAGCCACAGCTGAGCAGGAGACGTGGACCGGAAGGCCATATTCCAGCTTAAGAGGGCTACCAGGAATAAATTCTTCGCAGATAGTGCATTTTGGCTTTTTTGTATCAGTTTTTTTGTTTTCAGAGGCGGTGCCAAGGACCAGCGATGGCAGACGTTTGTCTTGTTTGTGCAGGAGATTGTAGTATTCGTTCTGGAGGTCGTCCAGGTCAACTGGAGACACAGCCGTCATGTCGAACAGGTGGTTGGCAGGATATCCCATATGTGCCAGATACATAGAGAGATTTTAGGAGCGTGGGGTATGTCGATCTGGGGAACGCAGACCCATATTAATACCTCTGCGATGATAACCCATGTCAACCCCGCGCCAACTCACGCCAGGGCTAGGGTTTTGGTCGCAGAATTATCAACAAGCTGAATCAAGCCACTAAGATTATCGCGGAAGACTCGGAAGAAGGTGGTATGTAGAGCGGAAATTTTAAAACAAAATGATACCCCTACTTTGGGTTCAGGGACTCGCCGGGACGGTCCACAAGCTGCGTCTCCATAGCCAGCACACGATTGCGCAGGGGCTCTTATCTAAGTTCTATGCATATTCGTGCAGGGCCATGCGGGGTGTGATGGCCCCTCACTGGCTGTTTGACAGGCGATGAAAACTACGCTTGGCAGCCGAGCTCTCGCCATGTTTAAAATTCATTTCTGTTTTGATCGTGTTCTCTACTGTTTCTGAATAACATAGTCGTGCTCTGGCACCACTTTTGTCCACTAGATCAGCGCAATCGATGTCCTTGGCCCACTTTCCCATTTGTGCAGAAAGCGGATTAATAAACCCTGTACCTTTCCAAAAAAAGCTCATTCTTGTTGGGTATTGCTTCCTAGTCACCCCACAACCATAGAGTATAAATATAGCACGTTGAGTCACTGCTTTGAATGTCTTGCTCGGGGATTCTCACGTGAAAAAGCTTGTAATTTCATTGTTTCTAGCTAGATTCTACTGATTATATGGGGTATGGTCATGCGCAGATTTATCCGGCGGCTGACAACGCATGCAAGAGGAACACAAGCACATGGATATAGTGACCCAACCCGAAACAGGTAATATGCACGCTCTTGACAATATGGGCAGCACCACCACATCTGTTCGAGTATATTACTCCTGTTGTTGATAGTCCAGACCATTCTCTATTCAAGATTCGCCTCATTGACCCCCATGGCGGGTCCGGTCATGGCCCGGATTGGCCCAGAACTCAGACCGGCCGGATTGTAAAGGCTAGGGTTTCTACAACAGGGCCCTCTTAGCGGCGTTCGAGCTCTCACGTGCTGGACCTGACTAAGTGAGGCTGTGGGGTCGCTTGGCGCCAAGCTTACTGGTCGAGACTTTTAAGTCGCTTGGCGCCAAGCAGGCTGTGCCTGGGGTGACGAGCGGGGGGTTCGCAGATTTCCCTGCCCAGTTCGGTTGGCCGCGGATCAATTGGCTGTATTTTCGGACCCACCAAGAGGCCGGCTTGACATGATAGACACTTAATATTTGCATGTTGATGTGTAGCTTTTCGCAATAACATTGTATTATTCTTTTGTTACATTCATTTAAATATGAGATTGGCTTATAATTTTATATCTATTGTCAGAACTATCCATCATTAGAAACTAATTCATAATCAGATTCTCTCAAGAGATCCAGCAAGATAATCGTTCGTATTTCGTACTTATTATTAATATAGGACATCAATTTTAATTTTCTTTTATTATTGTTATAACTAATTAATCTAGGAAATTAGTCTCTAATTGATTTATCAACAAACAAAGGGCTTCCGCATCCTTATTCGACAAACATAGAACCACGACGTGCCAACGCTATAATAAAGCAGTATAAGTCAGTACAATGCCAGTGTGATAATACACTAACTCTGATCTAGGTACCCGACAAATTATTTGGGCCAAAACTAAGAGGCAACAGCTCTTCCAGTGTTTTAGTGGTGGTATCACCATCAACCGTAATCATATGAATCGGTGTTGTCAATGGAGCGAACTCGCGGATGAATTGACGACACACACCGCAGGGACTCACAAGTTGTTTTGAATCAGAGGTCACTGCAATCTCCTTGATTTTCAAGTCATGGCCCGTCATCATCGCCGTGAGAATTGCCGACCTCTCTGCACAGTTTCCGGCGGGGTAGCTCGCATTCTCGACATTACCACCCTGGACAATGGCGCCATCATCAAGTAGAACCGCTACACCAACTCGAAAGTTGGAGTACGGAGCGTAGGCCTTATCTTTTGCCTCGCGTGCTGCTTCCTGCAGAGTGGTCATCGGTATCAGTACTCTTAGTAAGCTCCGGCGAGGACCGAAATTCACCTAGATATGGATTAGTCACGGCCGCTCGAACCTGAACCGTGTTACAGGTTTGTAACATAGGTCGGGTAAGGGCCTTACTGTGCATGGCTGCATGCAGGTAGGCTAACGCCTGCCGCTTTCAAGCGAACCATTTATAGACTCGATCGTCTAATATCGAAGTATTTACGAGTGGCCAACATGATCTTTCCTTTGTCTCGCTGTCTGCCTGCAAAATTTTACTTGCCGGTGACGTATTGCAAAGACTTGGCAGCCGCTTCGGTTCTATTGCCGGTGCTAAGCCGTTTTCTTGGCATGAAACTTAGATCCCTCACATGCATTTACCCCTGATGGCCTGCGTCACGATGAGGCCCCTTGTTGCCTGTCCTCAGGTATGTTCACATACCTCGTTTCTCGATGTATATAACAGTGTTGAACATGAATAGTATCCAGTCGGGGTACCTCCCGGCATAGATCTCAACCACAAGTATTCTCGTGAGTATCAAATCTCATGCTGTTCTCGACGCCACCATCCCCAGTGTTCTCGGGGAAATTTGTCCGTGCTTGGTCATTTCGTGCCGTGCTATGCAAGTGTATGTTTGCATGATGGCTGGGCTCTGCAAGCGGCCTGCATCTATAATGACGGGCAGATGCGTCTAATCCCGTAGACACTAGAACCTAGAGGCGGAAAATTCCTCGAGAAAAGCCGCTTGGAAGGCTTGCTACTTGTGTTGTTTATAACTTCTTAAGATTTAGTGTGACCAACATAGGGAACAAGACCGGTCTTGTTTAGACAACAATTAGTGATCCCTGGCAATGTGGCTCTACTGAGGGGTTGCCTGCGTTTTTCATTGGAGGCGACCTCTCCTTGATCAAATAAGCAACACATAATATCCAAAAAAAGATCTATGCACATGCACAGCACGGCTGCGAAAAAATGGTGCCTGCAGGTCAAGGGTTGCACCCGTGGCAAAGTGGTAGCTTTGGAAGGCTGGAAGCTTTGCTGGTTGTAGAACATTAGCACAGATGCAGCACGTGTCTGATCCAAATAATATTTATGCATTTTTTATGAAATGTGGAACTGGCTTTCCAGCTATTAGTAGACCTAAAGAAGTATAGCTGCCGCGCCCATACGAGCGGTTTTTGCATCCCGGTGAGGCAAGTCTCGGCATTTTCGGGCCGTAAACACCCATGTCCTAGAGTTTTCCATGCCGTAGAAACTAAAGGTCCTAATACCAGCGGTCCGTTCCGATTAATAGCGGTTAACAGCGACTGGTAGCCTGGGGCCCGTAGTCAGTAGACCTTGTTCAACACCGCATAAATGGCAGTTATACAATGGGAGCATCATAGCAATTAGCATCACATGTGCCAAGTCTGTGCCCAGGGGTAGCGGGACCGGCCAAAAGCGGCTGGGCTTGGGGCCCTACCAAACGCTGTCGAGCTACAGAAAAGTGTGCTATATTGCAAGTCTACGCTTGTAAGCCCTACGGGTGATCGGAACTTCCGATGTTCATTGTTCCGAGGCACTTCTATCGGCATGTTTCGTAGTCAACCTCATCTATGTCCATGCCAGTACTTGCCGGCATATGCAGGCTGAGGCTTATGAAACAGCTGCACATGAGCTTGGGCCGAATAAGCATGCGTAAGATCGCATATGCAGGGTTAGGTGTCCAAGGGCTAGGCGCTGCTGCAGGGTTAGGCGCGGCATGGTTCAGCTGATCTATAAAGACCAGATCATGGCCTTTGCTACTCATGCATCTTTCTCTGCTTGTTTCTACTGTGATTCTTTCACGGGCAGCTGCCCACGGACTTGACACTCGTCCTGATCTGAGACAGCTCGCCGCCCGCGACGATAGCGGGTTCTGGGACGAGGATGGCAACTTCATCCCGTTCACCACAACGTGGCATGACCAAACCTATACCATCACTGGTCCTACTACACTGAGCTGGAGTACGGCATCGACGTGGCAGAGTGACTGGATCTCCTCGTGGTGCGTGGACTGCACTCCTCCAGCAACTCCCACCACCACTACTTCAAGTTCGACCCCGGAGTCAACTACGACTTCCAGTACTACTCCTACCCCTACTACAACCACCATCACTACTCCTGAGCCTGAGAGTACCACTTCTACTACTACCTCCACCACTCCTGAGCCCATTCCTTCTTCTTCGAGTACCACGGAGTCAAGTTCTACTCCTACGCCTTCTAGTAGCAGTACTACTACTACCACCACGTCTAGTACTCCTACGCCGACGACCAGCACTTCCACTTCGTCCAGTAGTACGCCTACCCCTTCGAGCAGTACGTCCACGACTACTACCAGCTCGAGCACTCCTGAGTCGACCACTACCACGACGTCTAGCTCGTCCTCGTCTAGTTCGTCCTCGTCTAGCTCGTCCTCGTCGTCTTCTTCTACCTCTTCGACCACGACCACAACTTCCGAGTCTAGCAGCTCCGAAACTCCGGCTCCCTCTGCGAGCTCGTCGTCGTCGACTACTCCTGAGCCCGCCAGTTCTAGCAGCCCTGCTGCTACTCCCAGCTCGTCTACGCCTGTGGAGTCCACTACGACTACTACTGCGAGCGTCACTTCCACCCCTATCGTCGAGCCCTCGTCCAGCAGCACCGATGACGAGATTAACTACAGCACTCGTTGGACTACCACCTCCAGCAACTGGGGCAGCACCCATAGCTCGGATGATGTGACCGTGATCACCTTCCCCCCGCGTCCCTCGCGTGCATCTTCGTCGGCTCTTTCCAGTGCGTCGCCCAGCTCTTCGCCGGCTGGCGCGTCGTCGAGTGCTCTCGTGTCTTCGGTGGTGAGCTCGGTTCCCAGCTCTGCTGCTGCTTCGTCTACTCCTGCCTCGTCTCAGGTGAGCTCTGCCGCTAGCTCTGCTGCTGCCTCTTCTGCTGCTGCCTCGTCTCAGGTGAGCTCTGTCGCCAGCTCTGCTGCTGCGTCTTCTGCTCCTGCCTCGTTGTCGCAGGTGAGCTCGGCTCACAGCTCGGTCCCGAGCTCGACCCCTGTCTCGTCTGCTCAGAGCTCGGCTCCTGCCAGCTCTCAGGTTAGCTCGGGTTCGGTCTCCAACGCCGTGCCCAGCTCGGTTCTCTCCAGCGAGGTTGTCATTCCCAGCAAGGTTGTCTCTGGTTCCCTCTCGCTTGTAGAGAGCACCTCTGCCGCAGCCTCCTCTGCCCCTATCTCGTCTAGTGCTATCTCTTCCGGTGCTTCTGCTCCCGCTTCTTCGGGTGTTGCTCCTTCGGGCCCTATCTCGTCCGGTGCCTCTGCTCCTGCTTCTTCGGGTGTTGCTCCTTCGGGCCCTATCTCGTCGAGCGCTTCCGCGCCCGCTTCTTCGGGAGCCGCCTCGGGCTCGGGCTCCGTGACCCCGTCGGTTCCTGTGGAGACCGCTAGCACCGGCTCCGTGCCTGCGTCTGCGAGCACTGACTCCACGGTTCCCCCGGTGACGACCGTCACCACTGTTACTACTGAGACCGTGCCTGGCACCAGCGGCGAGCCGTCGACCCGCACTGTTGAAATCACCACTGTGTCTACTTTGACCGAGACTACTACCACCTCGGAGGTTTCTACTATCACTGTCCCGGAGCCTACTACTCTGACTGTTGGCAGCTCCACTATCACCGTCACCGCTCCGACCACCATCACTGTCGAGTGCTCGACCACCTCCAATACCGCAGGTACTGCCGTGGAGACAACCAGCATCTCCGGTACTCCTGAAGCCCCTGCAACCACTGCCACGAGCTCCACGATCACTGTGCCGCAGCCCACTACCCTTACTGTTGGTAGTTCTACTATCACCGTCACGGCACCCACTACCATCACTGTCGAAGTCCCGACGACCTCTAATACTGCTGGCACCCCCGTTGGCACGGCCAGCGTTCCCGGCGTCCCTGAGACGACCGAGCCTGCTGGAACTGCTAGTGTGAGCTCTTCTACCATCACGGTCCCCGAGCCTACTACCCTGACTGTCGGTAGCTCTACGATCACTGTCACTGCTCCCACTACCATCACAGTCGACTGCCCGACCAGCTCGCCCGCTGCCTCGGCCACCGTGCCTGCCGAGATTCCTGAGTCTACGCCTGGTGCCCCCGAGTCCACTCCCGGTGCTCCCGAGTCTACGTCTGGTGCTCCCGAGGCCGCTCCTGGTGCTCCCGAGTCGACGCCCGTTGCTCCCGAGTCCACGCCCGGTGCTCCTCAATCTACCCTCACTCTTACTGAGGCCTCTACCGTTACCGTTGGCTCGTCGACCTTGACCTTCTCGCAGCCCACTACCGTCACGTTCTCTAGCAGCGCCCCGTCCTCTGAGTCTACTGGCGTTGTTGAGCCCTCTGCCCCCGCGGAGGTTAACCCTTCGTCGTCCGGCCCCGTGCAGGCAAACGGCGCCACCTTTACATCTTTGAGCACTGGTCTCATCGTTGTTGGTATCGCCGCTATGCTCCTGTAAATGTCAGGATAGCTTTTTTAGCATCTGTAGCACTTTAATTCACATCCAATCCCTCTAATTCACTGGTCTGCAGACTACGCCTGTTTCACTTTAGTGCTGCCGCATTACACTCGGCCACTTGATCACCCGATCGCGGGTCAAGGGTCGTTCTCACAAAGGCGTTAGCCCTGAAACTTGGCGGCTGGCTCAGGTATTCTTCGCTCCCTAAATGGGGTTTATATTTTCTACAGGGCCCAAAAATAAACGCTATTGTATTTTGAAAGTAATTTAGCACTTATTTGCACGCAAAAACACCTTTCTCCGTGTACTTCTTCTTTAGTGAAGCGCGGCCATCCCCGATACCTCGATCCTAATGTCACACGCCATGTGTTTCGAAGCCCAAACTTGCTCGCATCAACGACCGGATACTATCAATGTATGACTGCTGGGCAAAAGAAGCTTTTTGTACCCCAATGGAATGGTCTCAGGACCATATAAACATAAAGCTACTAGGTTTATGAACCTTCGGGTATTTTCGATACCAGGGGGTCGTAACCGCAACCCTGGCTTTCGTGAACATCGATAGCCATGCGGGGGAAACCCACCTGATTCCATATCGAACTGCGTCTCCATACTCTTCAACACTACTTCAATACGTGAGTGTGCACTTTTCGCTGCGGGCACATAACGTACCCTCTGGTGCAAGCATCGAATCTGCACCCTGGAGTAGCCATGCCAGAGCCTGCATATAACGGGTTAGGTTATGACTGCAGTATTAGCTAACACACTAATTTGGGCTTATTTTCTGAGTCAGCGGGCATTCCCGGGCCTCGGTTGCGGGGGCCCCTTGGCGATAGCGAATACTTGACTGCCGGTGCGGCATACCTGATTTAACGATCATTAAGTTCAATTTTTTAGTTTCGTCATACATAAACAGTGTCTGGCTCCGAGTTAGCAAACAATCGAGGTACATAGCCCCTGGATAATTGAATTATTTAGATAATTATTTTCCAGCGTGAAGGCAAGGGTGCACAAGACCCAGAAACTCGCAGCAAATTTGAAGTGCCTGGCACTGATTGCTCAAACAACGGTCCTCTAATGAGTACTCGCATGCTCTTTTGGTGCCCAAAACGACTGTGAAGTCTCTGCTAGAAGCATCAACTATCTTCGTCAACTATCTGCATCCGCTGCCTGACCGCTGGCGACGATGACCAGAACGCAGACGGTGACGGCGACATGCTCCGTCGTATTACAGCCTTCTCTGGACAGCTATGCGTTATGATGGAGCCACCATCTCTACTCTGGATTTCTGCGACGCTTGGGCAACGGCCTGTGAGAACTGCGTCTCCTACACCACTCAGCGGTTCAACTACTTCAGCTATGCATAGCTATACCTATTCAGCTGTGTCTATTTTGCTGTGCCCAGTTTGCCTGCACCACAACCGGTGGCTCGATACCATCTGGGCCTGGAGCTCGTTACGGTTTCGCGTGCCTGCGTCTACGGCCGCACGAACGCTCTTTCATCGGACTGTGACTTTGATGTCAACTGCCAGCTCAGTCCTGAGCTGCACATCCAGCTAGGCCATGTCTATCAGTTTATCTTTGAAGCCTGCACGCAGATCAAGGGTCTACGAACTCAACTGCATGCGACTAGCCCCACTACGGTGTCCCTGGCTTCGCAAGCTACTAGATCTTCAATTGTTAAATAGATCATCTTTTCCGTTTCAATAGATACTACAGAGACCGCGAGAAAAGTCTATCATCAATTTCGTCCGCTGCCTGCAGCGGCCCTGATAACCCATCTTCGACTAGCACCACCCCTTTGCCTGCGACTAAGATAGCCCTCGCACCGGCTCAAGCATTGCAATAGTGTCTCTGATGGGCAGATCTAAAGCTAAAAAGATGATATGAGCTCCTAAATTCTCTCTGATGACTTTTGGTTCATCTATGGGTAGAAATAAAAATGTCCCACATGTACCTTTTCGTTTTCAGCCCCAATCGAGCTCCAGCTTGGCTACGGGCTGCATTTGGGGCTCCATTTGTACGCTCACAATCACACTGCAAGCAGCTACGTACGAATCTGTAAATATATGCATCAGATCTTGCAGTATTGAGGTATTTTCATCAGACCGCCCAAGCGGCACCGACCTGCACGGCCATGCAGCTGTAAAAAAACATGTAGGTCAAGGGTACTCCTTTTGCAGGATCAGTCGATGGCTGGTCAAGGGTCAGTTTGGGCATAGGGGAATAACCGAGGATCTCAGCGGACAGCCTCGATGTGCAGTTCCAATCATATCTAGTGGAGCAATAGCTCCGATGTGGCCGGAAATATTGTTTACCATATCCCCGGCCTCTGTTCACTGGTGTACATATGTACGCCACATCGCCAAGTACATTCCATGGTCACGTTTCTCAGTTGCCATCGACGTATTAGTGCCAATGCGGATGCCCATGTGGTCTTGGTGTGCATGCAGCTGCCCAATGCCCTTGTCCGGGAAGCCCCGGTTTCTATTCCGGTCTCAAGTCTCCACTTTGTGCTTTCTCGCTAAGTTCCACAGCTGTTAGAATGCTTGTCGACAACAAAGAGGCATGGCACAACCACGGCATATGTTTCACCGCGATCTCACCCAGCTCTTGTTCTTGATCCGTTGATCTGGGAATATGAAACTGGCCTGCTGCATGCCGCCCATGCCATCTGTTGCTCGCGAAACAGCTGCACAGTACGCATGAAAGAGTACGCATGCCCAAGGATGCATGCGTAGGTATGCATTTGCAGGGTTAGTTTTGTGACGCCGTGCAATGCAACTAGGTAATAGCCAAGACCATAAGTTTTGATATGCATTCGGTGCCGAACTTATTGCCGCACTTGCCATTTCTGTAGTACCACCTCCTCTTTAACATTTGATAGGCACGAACGAACTGCCTTAGGAGGGTTTACCTACCTATCAGCTTGGGACAATGGCTTTCGCGACCGCAATCCTTAGCGACATGCAAGGGCGAGAATCGCCCATATAACTACAACATTCCATAACCAAGTCTATAACACAACCAGCGACTGTCATCTCGGCAAGTATAGCCACATACAAACTGTTTAAGAGCTCATGGTATGGAAATTGCCCTCGTTCTGTGTAGTGAAGTGTTACTACACGGCCAGTCCCGAGTCTTCCATATTCGTACTAACCAGGGTCTGAGTTACTTTCATCCGCATTGAATGCAAGCATTTCGATCATGGTAGTGGCTTTACGGCCGTTTCGCCTCCGTATTCACAGTCCTGAGCCTTCGCCTGACTTCAGCATGTTCTCTGGTTCGGGTTCACTTGTGTGTATCACCTCAGTCGTCTGTCTCAACCAGTTCTAGAGCTGCTGGCTCCTTGTCCCAACTCAATATCACAGGCTCAACTTAGGCTTCCACCGAGAATACTATTCTTGAGCAACTCACCGATTAACGAAGATTGTGTTCGAGCAAGCAGAAACCGCAGATGTCTCGTTCAGGCACTAGACAGCCTTGACAATGGAAGTGGCTATTGTTCCCTCCTTCTCACCCTGCCACTTCGGGAGATTCCTTTGCCAACACAGCTACTGCGCTGGCCCGACGAACTCATTATTACCCGGCTAACCAGCCTAGCTCTGAGCCCACATCTTCTCCAGCTCTGACCCCACATCCTATCCTCTCCGCATTACAACTAACGGCCCCATTACACCATCCGTCGCTGCATCCACTTAACAAGCGGACCCTTCCACCCCTATTCAGGACCACTTCTGTTCAGGCCAAGAAGCAATGGGACCCTAGCTGGTGCCCTTAGTACTGGTTCGCTGAAAGCGCTTAAGCCCAGCAGACCTTTTCATAGATTCATAACTACATTCATATTTACTTCGCATGTGCCCGACGGCGTTTGCGCATTTCGCGTAGGTCCGGAGGCCGCGAGAAGCCAAGCTCAGCCCGAAGCTCGTCCGCATCCCGCTCGAGCTCCTTTTCCCAGTAAACGTTGAGCAGGCATTTTGATTGCAACCCGCTGCTCACTGCCCACGGAATGAAGACGTTCCAAAGGCGGTCTTGAGCCTTTTTGTTGAGCTTAAATGGCTCAGAAACGGCCGCAAGACCTGTCATGGGGATCCCCAGGTTCGCGAACTCAAATGCCTTTACGGCGACTTCGCCCTCCATTAACACAGGCAAGCCGGTGATAGCGTGATAGAAATCGTGGCATTCGCGGTAACGCTGCATGACGTAGGCCTCCTCGGGGTCGTCAATAAAGCGAACATTCAAGCGAGTGTCTGGCGAAACGTGCTCTTTATCCAGCCATTCAACGTATGTGCGGCCGACAGTATTTGCAGGCAATTTGCGCAGAGCATCAATATCCAGCGTCGACGAGGTGATGCGAGGCCGTTCGCGAAGGATTTGGCGACCCACCTTATCCGAGAGCATCTGCTTCTTCAAGCGAGTTGCGAAAAACGGCTGAACGGTCATTTCGCCAAAAGTCGCAATCAAATCATGTCTGCGGGGATTGATAAATGCCGCAATGCCCGAACTGGCAAACAAAAAGGCTCGTTGGAATAGATTCAGCGGCACATGGCCGGGGTACCTGCTCAGGCTCATTCCACTAAGCAGAAGCAACAGGTCATCTCTCAGACGTCTATCCTCTAATAATAGCCTCCCCAAATAGTCTCTCTAACAGTCGTCCTATAATTCGGCAATTAAAAGTTTAGGAGAAATCCGCGGATTATGGTGATTTCTGCCTAACTCGGACGGCACTTTGAAGTGGGCCCTCTAAGCTCCGCAGCTTATGCGCTGCATGCCGCTTGGATCATTGCAGATCATGCAGGAGCATGCGGGTTGGAAAAACCTCCAATTTAATCGCAAACCCGTCGCTAGGCCACTTTTTATAGACATTCTATTAAATCTTGAATGAAAACTTGGATATTCAAGTACATCTGCTCCTTTTTTCCGTCTTCTAGTTTTCGGAATGCTTCCCGACGGGGAAGCACCATAACTCCATGGCGTCCATGCATGAATCGGTGCTGGTATATATAACCCAGCATAGTGCTCCCACTCTCCAAACACACATGGACGAAGAAGGACAAGAACATCCCGATCTTGCTACTCCTGCGTCTATTGCTGGTGACTTTAGGTTTCCTCAGTACACTGGTGAATCCAATCCTCCTACCCCGGGCGCTACCCCAGGAATCTTCAATTCTGGGGGTAAAGTCACGGAGGATGGGCACCCGGTGGCCACTCGTCTCATGAAGGGTGTGCATTGGAACGAGAACAGTTATCCCGCCTGGACACAAGCTGAACGCCGAGAGGAATCCACTCTAGGCACAAGTACCCGTGCCTCGAGCCAAGCCACTGCTGTGAGCGAGAAACCTCCTCCCCCTATCACAATTGAGCGCATTGCTTTTATCCTCGACAGTGTGCGAGGAGTTCTTGGCTTCCAATTCCACTCGGAAGTGAATGTATTCGAGCTGCTCATGAGCCAGCTCGACAGCCGCGCCTCTCGCAGTGATCCCGATGTGGCCCTAAAGTCGCTCCACGCCGACTATATTGGCGGCCCTCGAGCCAATTACCGCAAATGGTACTTTGCCTCAGGCATGGACATTCTTGACCGCACAGAGTTCTGCTCTGGCCAAGCCGAGATGCCTACTCGTGAAGGCAGCTCCGGATTCAAGCTGGCCAAAAAGGCTGAAGACTGCTACTCCACCGAGTTCAACGAAAACGTCATGAATGTAGACATCGACTGCAGCGGCTCTGGCGCTATAACTACCGTGGAATCAAAGGAACTGTCGGACGATGAGCCCACCCTAGATACAGCTGTCAAAAACCACATGTTGGACATGGAAAACCTCAACCATGAGGATCGCCTGTACGACCTTGCGGTATATATGATGTGCTGGGGTGAAGCCAATCAGGTCCGCTTTATGCCTGAGTGTCTGGCTTTCGTCTACAAATGCGCGCGTGACTTTTACTCCGCAAACCCAGCTGCCCGGCTGCCCGAGTTCTATTACCTCGACAACATCATCACCCCGCTCTACAAGTGTTATCGCGAGAAGAACTTTGTCAATGTGGATGGTGCTTGGGTAAAGCGTGAGCGTGACCACCAGAACACCATCGGCTATGATGATATGAACCAGCAGTTCTGGTATACCGCTGGCCTCGCTAGCATCAAGACCGCAAGTGGTCAGCCTCTGCTTGAGCTACCAAAGGTTGATCGCTACGAGATGATTGGCAACGTGGATTGGTCAAAGGTTTTCCACAAAACCTACCGCGAGACTAGAACTTGGCTCCATGCCGTCACCAATTTTTCTCGTATCTGGATTATCCACGGCTCCATCTTCTGGTTCTATACTGCTTTCAACTCACCTACCCTGTACACACCTGACTATGTCTACACCAAAAACAATCCACCCCAGGTTCATGTGCAGTGGTCAATCATTTCGCTGGGAGGTGTATTGGGTCCCCTGATTTCGATTATTGCCCTCCTGGCTGAGATGTGGTTCGTTCCTCGTAAGTACGCGGGCGCCGAGCCCGTACTGCGCCGTATTCTGATGCTCTTTGTGATGCTTCTTATCATCGTGGGTCCATCAGCCTACACTCTTTTCTGGACCAGCTGGACTGAGAAAGATGTGCCGGGGATCATTATGGCCATTTTCCAATTTGTCCTGGCTATCGGTTACACCCTGTACTTCTCCGTGGTTCCCTTGACGGACGTTGCTTGCTTTGGGCAGAAACACAATGAAAGACGCTTCCTCGCTAACAAGTACTTCATCGGCGACTTCCAGAAGCTTGCGCCAAACGACAAGTCTATCTCATGGATGATGGCCTTCCTGGTGTTTGGAGCAAAGTTTACCGAGTCCTACTTCTTCTTAACCTTGTCTCTTCGCGATCCCATTCGCGAGCTTTCGATGCTTGACCTTCGCGACAAGTGTGTCGGCGACTTGGTTCTAGGATCTGTTCTTTGCAAGCTGTTTCCGGCCTTCTTGTTAGGGGGCCTATTTGTAACTGACATGGTCCTTTTCTTCCTGGACACTTACCTCTGGTATGTTATTTTCAACACTCTGATTTCTGTGGTGATTTCGTTTTACGGCGGTGCGTCCATTTGGACCCCCTGGCGGAACATCTACTCGCGGCTGCCTCAGAGGATGGGCTCGAAGCTATTGACCTCATCTACCGATAGCGCGTTGATGCCACTGTGGAATGCCATCATTGAGACCATGCGCCGGAGTAACCTCGTGACTTCAGAGCAGACTCGCAAGTTGACCTATACTTCGCGTCGGGCCGTTGTTGCGAGTGGAGAATCCAACAAGATCGTCGAGCCAGCGTTCTTTACCAGTGAAGAGGATCGTTCTCTGGAGACCTCAATATTCACTTCTGATTGCGAGGCACATCGGCGGATCGCCTTTTTTGCACAGTCGTTGGCAACACCTTTACCTGAGCCCGTGCCGATCCACGAGATGCCCTCGTTTACTGTTCTGATTCCCCACTACAGCGAAAAGATCTTCTTGACGCTACGGGAAACCATCAAGCCCGACAACGAGCATTCGCGGGTGACCGTTCTGGAGTATCTTCAGCGCCTTTATCCTACTGAATGGTCCTAGTTTGTCCAAGAATCTCGCGAATTGACGGAAGAGGACCAGATACGCCAGCGCCAGTCTCGGCTAGTGGATCCGCAGACCATGGCATCTGAGAACATGAGGGCCAACTTCAGTTCTACTACCCGTGCTTCAACGCTGAGTGCTAACCCTATAGGTTCTAGTACACAGCGGTCGTCGGACAGCGAGCTACCTTATACGTTGGTGAATATGGATCTCAAGAGCGAAAACTTCAACATCCCCTTTGAGACTCTTGGTTTTGCAACTTCACGTACCTGCGACACCAACCGGACTCGATTGTGGGGCTCTTCGCATACTCAGACTCTGTACCGCACCATCAACGGCTTCATGCAGTACGCGTATGCCATCAAGATCCTTCACTTCGCCGAGAACGAGGCATTCCGCAACAACTACAAGCAGAATGCCGCTAGTGAGCGCGTCGTTGATTCTCTGGTTGACCGCAAGTTCAACATGCTAGTTGCCATGCAGAAATACGCTACTTTCACTCAGCAGCAGCTGGATGATGTTTTCGCATTGCTGCAGCTGTTCCCTGGCCTGCGGATTGCCTACGTTGAGAAAGAACATGTGGAGGGAGAATCGGAACCCCGCTACTACTCCAGTCTACTCGAAGGCCGGAACCACGCTGGCGGCAAACTTCAGCCCCGGCTGCGCATCCGGATTTCTGGTGACCCTATTCTTGGCGACGGCAAGTCGGACAACCAGAACCACTCGCTCATCTTCTACCGTGGCGAGTACATCCAGCTTGTCGACAGCAACCAGGACCATTATGTTGAGGAATGCTTGAAGATTCGCAATCTTCTCGTTGAGTTTGACGAGATGACCATCCCGTCCAACCCCTACAACGACGACGAGAGCCATCGCCAGCCGGTTGCTATAGTTGGTGCTCGCGAGTACATCTTCAGCGAGAACATTGGGGTGCTTGGAGATGTCGCCGCTGGCAAGGAGCAGACATTTGGAACCTTGTTTGCGCGCACGTTGGCCAAGATTGGTGGTAAGCTGCACTATGGGCATCCCGATGTCTTGAACGCTATTTTCATGACCACGCGCGGTGGAGTTTCCAAAGCTCAAAAGGGCCTTCATCTCAACGAGGATATCTATGCTGGCATGTCCGCTCTGATGCGCGGCGGTCGCATCAAGCACACTGAATACATCCAGTGCGGCAAGGGTCGTGATCTTGGTTTTGTTTCGATTCTCAACTTTACAGCCAAGATTGGGGCTGGCATGGGAGAGCAGATGCTGAGCCGCGAGTACTTCTATCTTGGCACTCGCCTACCCATTGATCGGTTCTTGTCATTTTACTATGCCCATCCCGGATTCCACCTCAACAACGTCTTTATCATGGTTTCACTTGATCTGTTCCTGATCTGCATCTTGTGGATTGCCAGCATTGGTGCTACGTCGACGGTGTGCAAATTTGACCGCAATGCTCCCGCTACCGACCCCCATCGCCCAGAGGGATGCCGGCCAATCCTTCCATTGGTTGACTGGATCCGTCGCTGCGTAGTGTCGATCTTTGTTGTGTTCTTTATCTCTCTGTTGCCGCTGCTGGTGCAGGAACTTGCCGAAAAAGGTCTCTGGCGGTCTTTGACCCGGATTGGAAGACACTTTGCCTCCTTGTCTATGCTGTTTGAGATCTTTGTGTGCCGTATCTATGCGTTCACGTTTACCAGCGACCTTTCGGTAGGCGGCGCCAAGTACATTGCTACCGGCCGCGGGTTTGCTACTGCGCGGGCACACTTTCACGTGCTGTATCGCGGATACGCTCCTCAAAGCATCTACTTTGGTGCGCGGGCGCTGATGATCCTTCTCTACGTTACGATTGTGTTTTGGCACCCGTCTCTTTTGTGGTTCTGGATCACGACCGTAGCGCTAATGCTTTCGCCGACAATATTCAACCCGCATCAGTTTTCGCGCACCGAGTTCTTCCTGGACTACCGGCGGTTGATGCAGTGGTTTGCCCGCGCGGATGGTCGCGACTCTTGGCAGTCATACGTCCGCGACACCCGGGTTAAGCTCACCGGCTACAAGAAGCGCGACTCTGGCCACAGCGACGTTTCACGCCCGCATTTCCTGAAACTGGTTACGTCCAAGATTGTTGGGTCGCTGTTTCTTCTCGCAGTGATGGGCATGCCTTATGTTTACCTTGGATCTCAGCGGGTTGGGCGGTACCAGCGGACACCCTCTGCCAGTCCGTTGTTGCGAGCGGCTATTTGCGCCGTAGGCCCTATGCTGGTTGATGCGGTGGTGCTTCTTGCCGGGGCATTTGTATCGCTGATTCTTGGGGTGACCCTGTGCAAGGCGGACCGAGCGTCGCACCGGGCGTCAGCGATCATCGCCCTCTTTATCCGGCTGGTGGCCGTGCTGGTGCAGTTTGTGTTCTTCTGGCTGATGTACGTGCTTGAGCAAGGCTCGTTTGCGACGGCGTTGCTGGGGTGTGTTGTCGCTGGATGCATGCAGAAGCTGGTGTGCTCTGTGATGACGGTGATGCTGCTTGGTCGGCAGCGCATTGAAACGCAGGCGTCGTCGCCCTGGTGGAGCGGGCGGTGGCGGTCTGCGCACCTTGGCTGGCACTACTTGACGGCACCACTGGCCGAGTGGATGGCCAAGATCGTCGAGTGTCCGCAGTTTGTGTGTGACTTTCTATTGTGTCACCTGCTGCTAGCGGTACAGACACCGCTGCTACTTGTCCCCTACATTGACAAGATGCACTCGTTACTGTTGTTATGGCTAAGTCCGTCACGGGACACGCCAGTGCCGCTTCACTACCAGCGGCAGCAGCGGCAACTGACCCGTAAGTACTTTGTGCTGTATGTGGTTGCGCAGGCCATGTTGATTGGTCTGTTTGTGGCGCCGACGGTGATTCCGGGGTTCATTCGACTCGGCGACCACATTGATATTCTGCCTGGTCTCAAGGCATAGATATGTTAGTTTAACTTTTTAAGGAGTAAATGTTTAATGCTTGGGTTGTTTGGCTATTGTTTAGCTAGTTGTTTGGCTAGTTTAGCTAGCTGAGAGGTCGTTGGGTCGTTTCTGAGAGCAATAAATATCTATACGTTTCTGCTAGGGGGGTTGAAAAACAGCATGATGCAGACGCCGGTGATAACCATGAGCAAGGTTGTGCTAACCAGCAGGACGAGGTTGTTGAAGTCAGAGGGCCTAAACAGCTTGTCGCGGGACTTGCGGGGCGCGCGGGGCCGTGGGGGCGGCGACAGGCGCTTGCGAAGGTCTGTGAGCGAAGTGTGAAGGGCCTTGTTTTCGTGCTTGAGGCGCGCGACCTCGTCGCGGAGAGCGACGACGTGCGGCGGCTCGGTGGCCTGATAGTTGCGCATTTCGTCGAGCATGTCGCGTACGGACGCGAGCTTGGCCGTATCGCTTTTTGCGGCGCGGATCTCGGAAACCAGCCGTTTGGTGGCCAGCTCAAACGCGACGCTGGTGGCAATGTCGCCCTTGACCATCATGCCGCTGACGGTGTTGCGGGCGTTGAGCAGCGCCATATTTTCCAGCGACGTTCCGGGCGCGCCAAACACCGACGTGGTGTAGTCGTCGTCGGGCTTGAGGGTCGCAATCGACGGCGAGCGGCTCGGGGTGCGTTCCAAGGACGACGGAGCAGAGCCGAGCGACGAGCCTGCGCTGGAAGAGGTGGACGAGGCGGACGACGAGGTGGACGAGCCGGCCGAATTAGAGACGGTGTTCGGCGGCGGCGGCGACGGCTCGGACACATGCAGCGGCATCATGGAGACCCGGTCGACCTTTGCGGAGATCTTTTTGTACACGAGCGAGGACTTGTCGTCGCAGGCGATGTCGATGCCGAGATCGAGCAGGTCGTTCTTTTTCAGCTCAAACGGCTCGCTTTCGGTATTCTCGCCGCTCAGGCGCTGGCGGTTCAGGTAGGTGCCGTTGGAGGACTTGCAGTCCTTGATCCAGACTTTGCCGGAATCCTTGTCTGCCCAGAGCTCTGCATGCTGGCGGGAAAGCACGCGGGAATCAAAGAAGCCGTTTTCCGGGCCAGCGACTGTCTTGACGTTTGTTTGCCGGCCGAGTTTCAGCACGTCGGGGCTGAACGGCACCACCAGGCTCTTTTTCTCAAACGTGCCGTTGATGGGCGCCAGCACCAGCACGACGGCGTATTGGGTGCGCTTGAACTGTTTGCGGCGGGCGGGCGAGCTCAAACCAATGGGGAGAGCCTCGAGGCTCATTGCTGTGCGGAGGAGAGTCTGCTGAGTCTGTGCTTAGCGCTGAGAAAGCAACGCCAGTTTGGTCTGACTACTGGGAGTCTGGGAGGTCTGGCCTGACTACTGTACTGGGAGTCTGGGCTGACCTGACTGTCTGGGAGACTTGACTGACAGACATGAGACTGCTTGGACAAACTGGACTTGCACTTGGACGAGCGGCACAGCTCCGAGGAATTACACTGCGAACTGCGCCAATGGCACGGCTAATGGCACTAAGGCTCGGGAAGCCCGGTCAGCTCCCGCAGGGACGGTTCTTTTCGGCCGGTGCTGAACAGACGTTTGCTGGACAGACCGGCCCTGAGCAGACGCTCGCCGACGATATTCTCAAAATCGCACTGGCAAATGTGCCCATAAACGGCTGGGATCTCACCGCAGCGACCCGCGAGCTCGGCCTCAGCGACCAGGCCGCTAGCTTGTTTCCTAACGGCAGCTTCGATCTCGTGCTCTACTATCTCGAAACAAGCCTGCGGCAGCTCAAGAATGTGGAGCTGCGAGCGCACTCGCACACCGGAAAGGTTGTTGAGCTCGTGCATGCGCGGTTGCTGGCCAACACGCAGCTGGGCCCGTTTCTGGGCGAGGCGGTGTCGATGCTGGCCGAGCCAAAGCATCTGCCGACATCGCTGAGCCATCTCAACAAGCTCGCCGACGAGATCTGGTTCTTGGCCGGCGACCGCAGCAACGATAGCACGTGGTACGCGCGGCGGGGCTCGCTGGCGGCCATCTACGCGGCCAGCGAGGCGTTTATGGTCAAGGATACGTCGCCGATGTACAAGCAGACGATGCGGTTCAGCAAGGCGCAGATCGAGGCGTGGTCGAAGCTGGAGCAGGCCGAGGCCAATATCGGTGAGTGGCTCAAGTTCAATGCCATTTCCGCGTTCAATGTGGCCAAGTCTCTAACCCGTTAGCAGCTGCCATCATCCTCTACCGTGTCCCATCTTCTACCATATTATCAGTAGTATTATTACCATGAGTACATTGCCATGAACAATACCATGAGCAATACCATGAGCAGAATATGTACCTACTAGGCTTTTTTACATGAGTGGTGATCAGCTGTGCATAGGCCTGCTGCACGAGGGTTGGGACATGCTCCCCGACATCAACGGCTGCAACAAAGTGCTTGAAAACATCAACACGCATTTGCGTACTGCCACGCAAGACTCGGCGCGCCTCGCGCGCACATTGAACTTCGTACGCACCCATCGCGCCGGCGCGCAAGCCATTCCGCCGGCGGTTGCGCCAGACGCTCGCACAGCCCTGCAGTGCGCGCTGGCCGAGCTAAGCGCCGAACTAGTCGAGCTCGAGCAGGCCGAGCCGGCGCCGACGGCGCTGCAGACCTCGCACGTGCGCGACTGGCAGCGGGGGCAGATGCGCGATCTGCGCCGGCGAATCCAGCAGCTGCAGCGCCAGCGCGACCCCCGCCCCGCGAGCCAACCCGGGCGCCAGCCCGGGCAGCAGCCTGCTCGCCAGCCTGTGCGCCAGTCTTTGCAGCCTGTGCGCCAGAGCATGCACCCCGATTTGCGTCTACCTGTGCGCCAGAGTGACGTGCGCGACGTACTCGATGTGCGCGCCAAGAGCGTCCTTAAGAGCGACTTCGAGATCGACTTCAAGATCGACCCCAAACGGCGCCGGCTCGGCTAGCTGCCTGCCATACTGCCTGGCCATACTGTTGGCCGATCCGGCATTAAGCAGTAGCAGCAGCAGCACGCAGATTATGGCTGATGTGCAGCAGCTGCGTAAGAACCGCGGCTATCTTCGCCGTCACCGCCATGATCGTCGGATCCGGCGATGTCTCCGAGTCCTCGTGCACAACCCGGCCGCCCTCGCGAGCAACAATGTGCAGCACAAGGCCCTCAGAGTCCAGCGTTACGCCAACCGCCGTCCCCGGACTGTTGTCGACAGGCACAGTGCGCACGTCCTCTGCCGGACCAGCCGGCCCGCCAGCCAATGCCTTACTGGCACCGTCTACGGCCACAATTGCTGCCTCCACAGCGTCGAGAAATGCGTCAATGGGCGTCGAGTCGCCCAAAACCGCCAGGTGCTGCTCGGCAGCCGCCAGACGGGCCATGGCAACAGCCAGCGCAACCACTGGCACACGGGCTTTGACTACCAGCGGACGAGGCATCCAGGTGGGCTTGCCGGCAACAGCCACGGCGACGTCGCTGCCCTCGCGGCTCAGCGTGCCTTTCAATGGATCGCTTTTCAGGTTCTGTGCTAGCTGGGCCGGCTCGGCGGAATCCTGCGACCCGTGCGCACGGGACCGGGTCACCGCCAGCTTAACCGGGTCCAGTAACCGGGCCAGGCTCTCGGCCACGACCTGGCGGGCGGTATGTGCTTCCTGCGTTGCCTGGACCACTGCCCACTCGCTGGGCATGATGTCAGGCAGACTAGCTGAAGTACAGTGAAATTGTCATTTGAAGTGTAACCGATTTTTGAGGTCTCTATCCAGTCTATGTTGTCTAGTCTATTTTACGCCTAACCAATGTCTAGTCTAGTCTCGGTCCCTTTCTGCCCAGGCTCTACCGTCTCCAACTCCAACCCCATCCGCTTGGCGAAAATCTCCGCCAATTGACGGCTTACGACTCCAAGCGGAGGGACCTTCGTGTACTGGTCCATGGAAACCATCTGGGCCTGCGGCAGGTTGCATGCAACCACTCGGTTAAACCAGTACGGATCGGTGCTGATGTTAAGGCCCAGGCCATGCGAGGTCACCGACCGCCGAACGTGGATGCCCAGCGACGCAATTTTGTGGGTATCGTCGACCCACACGCCGGTATTCTCCGTGCGTTTGGCAGGGATACCGTACTTGTCTTCCAACAGCTCGATGATCGAGCCTTCCAGCCGGCACATATAGTCTCTAATTTTGAGGTTCATGGCTCGCAGATCGAGAATCGGATACATGACAAGCTGCCCGGGGCCATGAAAAGTGACATGGCCGCCTCTTTGGGTTTCGAAAAAGCTGGCGGTCTGGCCATTGAGCTCGCCGCTCTTGAAATACTCGACCTCCTGCGGGCTCATCTTGCCGACCTGTCGGCGGCCGCACGTATAAACAGGGTCCATTTCAAACGCCAGCAGCGTCGGCTGTGGCCGCTCGACGCCCTGCCCGGCCTTGAAATCAAGCATCTGCCGCACCAGCCGCTGCTGGATCTCGTCGGCAGCCCGATAACTTATTCTCACCGGCGGGTGGTAAAGCATGCCGGATGACCGAGGGTTGGGTGCGCGGCCATGGCGGCTCCATTTCGGAAAAACTGCAGATCCTCGACATCCCGGGACGAGGCAAGTCTGTGCTTGCAAAAGAGCCTATAAATGCCGGCGAAACCCTTATTGAGCTGCCGCGGGCCGCTCTCATCAACGCCCGCTCGCTGGACGAGCCGGACCTCACCTCGCACCAGATGCTCGCTAAACAAGTGCTTTCTGGAGATGAATGGACTGCCGAACTTCCTCAGAGTTTCGAGGGCGTCCCTTTAACTTGGAAGGATTCAGATATCGAGTATCTTCCCCAAAAATACCGATCACATGTGAAGACTCAGAAGCAGCAGCTTGTGACCGATCGGCTAGCAGTTGAAGCCGGCGGAGCCGAAATCGATCCCGAGAAATGGCAATGGGCATGGTTGTGCGTCAACTCCCGCTGCCTTTACTGGGACGTTGGCCGAGCATCTGAAGAGAACATGACGCTGGCTCCGTTTATTGACTTTCTCAACCACTGCTGTGACCAGAGCCAAAGCGTCGTGGTCAAAAGCGGCCTGAAAATGACCGTCAAGGCAGCAAAGAGCTACGCTCCAGGAGACGAGGTTCTTTTGAGTTACGGGCCTCACGAGAATGCGTTTTTGCTGTGCGAGTACGGCTTTGTAGCCTCGGAAAGGAACATGTTCGACTACATCGATATCACCGAACAGATCCTGCCGCGGCTATCTGAGCCGCTTCGAAAAGAACTTAAAGAGCTGGGTTATCTTGGCGACTATACTTATGGATGGGACGGTCCTTGCCATCGCACGTTGGTGGCCTTGTCTGGAGTAGAGAACCCGTCGCTGTTGCAGGCAGTCGCCAGCGGAACCATTGAGCCTCGCCCAGAGCCGCTTGAACCGCTTGAAACAAGGCTCGAAGAGCTTTACTCTGTAGAGCCGCCGCTGCCTGAGCTCAAGGCTCTGTACAGGGGGTATCTCGAGATCCTCAAGGCCACTCGGCTCTAGCTCGGCCGGCTAGCCTCAAATAAATCTAGTTAACTCGGCCAAGGCCTCTATACATTGCTCCTTTGTCTGGTCATGAGCTTATCGCGGCTCGTCGAGACTTGTCGAGGCTCGTCGACAGCTCATCGAGACTGCCTGGCTCAGTCAGTCTCATGCGTTCGTCTCATTCTCCAGCTCCAACGGCACGTAGCGGTCGTCCTGGCTCTGGCACTCGCGAGTCTTCATTTTCACAAGCTCCACCATTGTCTCGTTGCGCTTGGCAGTGCGGCCCATGCGTTTCGCCTCACCGACAACGTACCCATTGATGTAGTCGATCTCGGTAGTGCGGCCGGCATTGAGGTCGGCCAGCATGGACGTCACGTTGCCCGGCGACAACCGGCACACATCGCGGACGAGCCCGATCATACGCTCGGGGTTAAGAGTCTGGGCGACCTTTTCGGCGACTTCGGGCGGAGCCGACGCCCGCAGCACCGCGCAGCACTCGACAATCAGAGCGTCGATGATGCCGGTATCGAGTTCCAGAGCCCGGCCCGTCTTGACGCCCAGCATCGCGGTGACAGGGTTGATGGAGGCATTGACGACCAGCTTCTCCAGCTGCTTGACAACAAAGTCCGAGTAAGGGATCTCCTCGCTAATGAACATAGACGACGCAGCCAGCACGTCGGCCACTAGCGGATCGTTTTCCGTCATCGCCGCCATCGTCAGCGTGCCGGCCCCACCGTACTGAAAAGACCAGGGGAACGGAGTGGCTTGCACGCCGGTGGTGGTGACTGCAAACGACAGGCGAGGCTGGCTGCCGGCGGGCCAAAGCGACTTGATCTCATCGTAGACGCCCATGCCGTTGTGCACCACCAGCACCGACGAGTCGGGCAGCAGCAGATGGGCGTATTTTTCGAGCGCCTGGCGAGCATGCTGGGCCTTTGTGCACACCACAAGCTTGGCGATCGGTTCCTGAGCGTCGATAGCCGCCTGGACAGGCGTTTCGTAAAAAATGCCGTTACTTTTGATGCGGATCAGCTCGCCGGCTTGACGGAACGTCTGCAGCTGTGCGGGACCTCGTAAAAGTAGCTTTACGGGGTACTTTTTGGCCAAGTTGGCCGCTATAAGGCTGCCTATACTGCCTGCTCCGAGGAGGTGGATCATACCTTACCAATTCACTCTCCTACTCAGCAGCTACTTCCCACACAGCTCACACAAGCGAGAGTCATGCCTGCAGCACAGAGAAGACAGACTACAGACCGACTAGATAGACTAGACAGAGAACAAACCGAAAATCGAAACAGAATAGAAGAGTAGAAGAGAGCTAGAAAAAATAACTATAGGCCGCGGCAGCAATTCCAAATGGAGGAAACCACTCCAGCAGCGTGCGCAGACGACTGGGCCGGATCTTCGCAAGAGTCTTGTCCACGTTCGCATACAGCTGGTCAAGACTGCCGTTGTTGTCGATCACATAGTTGGCCATGTCCACCTTCATCTCGATGGACATCTGACTGGCAATGCGGTCCTTGGCCTCGGCCGGCGTCAGGCCCGAGTCCCGCTCCAGCAGCCGCTCAAGCTGCTTGTCGTCGTCACATGCGACTACCACGGTGACACCGCAGTAGGAATGCAGCTTGGACTCAAACAGCAGCGGCACGTCCAACACCACTATCGAGTGGCCGGCCAGCCACGCCCACAGAACCTGCTTGAGCATGGCTTTGCGCACGGCAGGATGCACAATTGAGTTGAGCACTTTGCGTTCTTTCTCGTTGCCAAACACAGTGCGACCCAGGGCGGCCCGGTTGAGGCGGCCCTGCTCGTCCAGCAAATCCGGGGTAATGGGCTGGAAATGGGCGACAATGGCGTTGAACGCCGGCTGGCCGGGCTCGACTACCTCGCGGGCAATCACATCGGCATCAACGATTGGAAGCCCGTAGTGCGTGCGCAACCGCTTGGAAACGGTGGATTTGCCGGTGGCTATTCCGCCCGTTAAGCCTAGAATAAGCATTCAAGCTTACGTCGGTCTGCTGGGTGTTCTCATCGCTGTCATGGTATGGGTCTTAGCCTGCACTGTCCTGCACAATAAAGCCGCAATAGCAAGAGGCAATTAACGGACTCTACCGGCGTTGGCAAATTGACCGGGCTTAATTGGCTCGATGGCTAAATGACTATGGCTGGCTCAATGGCTCAATGGCTGTTGACTGGTATTTTTGCTGCTAGAGGACTATCCTACGACTTGATCTACGTAACATACTCAATTGCATAAAAATAGAGAACCTACAGAGCATCCACAGAAACCCCACAGAAACCCCACAGAAAACCTACAGAGCACTAGCCGGCTGGGGAATCCGCTGGTTGTCAATTCTGGCCCGCAGCGATAAGACGTCTCGGAGGTTGGGGTTCACCGGCTTTTTTAAGGATTGCTCCATTAAAGGATTGACCGCAGGGCAAAGATAAAAAGCTAATCCAATGAGTACGAGAAACTATCTACCTCATCAATCAATCCCCAGTGAAGCCAGCTCAGCCAGACTTCATGCAGTCACGCCTGTATTGTTTTCGAAAACGTTCCCTGCTTAGTGGTGCTGATATAAAGATAAAGACCAAACCCAGCAATCAATCCCACTAACCATGAGCACTATCACTTGCAAAGCCGCTGTTGCCTGGGAGCCCAAAAAGCCTTTGACGGTTGAGACGATTGAGGTTGCGCCTCCTAAAGCCCACGAGGTCCGCATCAAGATCCTCTACACCGGTGTATGCCATACCGATGCCTACACTCTGTCTGGTGTGGACCCCGAGGGTCTTTTCCCGGTTGTTTTGGGTCACGAGGGTGGCGGCATTGTCGAGAGCGTCGGCGAGGGCGTCACCAGCGTCAAGGTCGGCGATCATGTCGTGCCGCTGTACACGGCCGAGTGCGGCAAATGCAAGATGTGTTTGTCTGGCAAGACCAATCTGTGCAGTGCAGTGCGGGAGACGCAGGGCAAGGGCGTGCTGCCCGACGGTACATCGCGCTTCACATGCAAGGGCAAGCCTCTGTATCACTACATGGGCTGCTCGACCTTCTCGCAGTACACTGTGGTTGCCGATGTGTCGGTTGTGGCCATCAATGAGGAGGCCAAGCTCGACAGTGTGTGCCTGCTGGGCTGCGGTGTTACTACCGGCTATGGTGCTGCGCAGATCACCGCCAATGTCCAACAGGGCGATACCGTCGCTGTGTTTGGTGCTGGCGTAATTGGTCTGTCGGTTGTGCAGGGTGCTCGCGAGCGCCAGGCCAGCCGAATCATTGTCATTGACATCGATGAGGGCAAGAAGCAGCTTGCCATGGACTTTGGTGCTACCGATTTCATTAATCCCAAGGAGTACGACGGTCCTATCCAGCAGAAGCTGATTGAGATGACCGACGGCGGCCTGGACTTTACTTTCGACTGCACGGGCAATGTCGATGTGATGCGCTCGGCGCTCGAGGCCTGCCACAAGGGCTGGGGCCAGAGCATCATCATTGGCGTTGCTGCTGCCGGCAAGGAGATCTCCACGCGTCCATTCCAGCTTGTTACTGGCCGTGTGTGGAAGGGCTCTGCGTTTGGCGGCGTCAAGGGCCGCTCGCAGCTGCCCGGCATGGTCGAGGACTACATGCACGGCAAGCTGCAGGTAGACCAGTACATCACGCACCGCCACAGTCTCGACGACATCAACAAGGCGTTTGATGACATGCACAGCGGCAAGTGTCTGCGCGCGGTCATCAACATGTGGTGATGGGTGCGGGTTATATACGCGTGAGTACCTGCGGGGTACCTGTTCCTGCATGCATCGCCGCATGCATTATAGTGCAGCTAATCGGTGCGTGTAATAAGCATTAAATTCATAAACATCAACACTGAGCAGTTTACATTCTCAGAACAGTGTACAGACAGAGCATACAAATACATTGAGCAGTTTACATTCATCATGCATCAGTCTCCCACTGTTGTACTCCCACTGTTGTGCTCCCACTGAGCAGAGGCAGTGACAGTGGCAGTGACAGTGGCAGTGACAGTGGCAGTGACAGTGGCAGTGACAGTGGCAGTGACAGTGGCAGTGACAGTGGCAGTGACAGTGACAGTGACAGTGGCAGTGACAGTGAGTGACAGTGACAGTGGCAGTGACAGTGAGTGACAGTGACAGTGACAGTGGCAGTGACAGTGAGTGACAGTGACAGTGACAGTGGCAGTGACAGTGACAGTGGCAGTGACAGTGAGTGACAGTGACAGTGACAGTGGCAGTGACAGTGAAAGTTGTAATCCCACTGTTTTACTTCCACTGTAACCGGATCACGTCAAATACTGCGCCATTGAGTGCACACACACAGCGAACATACAAATACAGTGAGTAGTATAGACACAAATACAGTGAGCAGTTTACATACAAATGAAGTAAAAACACAGCACTGGTCACGCCCGCCAGTACTGCGCCATCGAGTGCAGGCGGTCAATGACCATAGGCAAAAACGCATTCACGCTGTCGTTGATTAGGTTCTGGAAATGAAGAATCGCTTCTTCCTCGCTCATGTTCAAACAAAACCGCTCTTCGACCTTGTGCACCGCCTGCCCCCGCTCGGTCAGGATGTTGGGGATCGTCGACTCGGTCATGAGATTGAACAGCGCCAGAATCAGGTTCGATGACTTGCGCAGCGTCGTAAACGCCGTGAAGCAGTAGCTGCGGAACTTGGTGTAGTTCTCCGAGTTGATTCCGCCCATGCCGTCGATCAGCTGGATCGGCAGCTTGATGATGGGCGGGAACGGCTTGGGGTCCTGCCCCAGAATGTATCCGAAATCAATGTGGAAAAACCGGCCGTGGGTGTCGATGCACAGGTTATCGAGGTGTCGGTCGCCCACGCCCAGCAAATACGTGATCACCGCGTATCCGGCACTGCTGCGAACAAAGTTCTCCATGACCTCTGCTTTCACGCCATAAGGCTCGTCGGGGTCGGCATTGTGCTTGCGCAAATAGGGAAGAATCCCGTGCTCGGCCGCCAGCACGTGCGCCAGCGTCTCGTTGGGGATAAACTGCATCGCGCCGTCTTTGGGCGACGTGGCCAGAATCCGGTACGGCGTGAGTAGCAGATCCAGGTTCTCGTTGCGCAGCAGCTGGTCCATGAGCTGGATGATCTGGATCACCAGCTGGTCCTGCCGCAGATCGTCGCCGCTCTTGAAAATCAACGGGTACTTGCCGCCATCCTGGGTCTTGAGCACGATCTTCAGCGGCATCATGCTGCTCTTGAAAACACTGCACTCGTCGGCATAAAGCCCCACCACCATCACCGACGGGTCTAGCGGCAGCACTGTCGGCAAAAACGAGACCAGCTCGTTGCGGGGGTCTGAAATATAGTCGCGCATCTGCTGGATCCGTTTGGGACGGGCCTCTTTGCTTTGTTTCACCAGCTTTGCCAGCTCCAGCAGCTTGTTCATGAACTTGACCTGAAACTTGATCTGCAGAATCTGCACATCGCCGCCAGGCGCAGACGGCAGCGCCGTCAAGTAGTGGCGCAGAATCGGCTGGAAGATCTGCGGGCCATAGCGCCGTTCTGCGCTTTGCACCGTCACGTACCAGTAGAAAAAGTTGCCGAGAATAGGATTAAGCACCGCGCGGTTGATGAGGAAGCGCGCGAGGTACGATTTGGCCGGGCCCGACGTCCAGGGCTCGAACTTGAGCGCCTCGACCAGCTGCAGCAGGTACAGCTCTAGATCGTGGTCGCTGGCGTTGCGCAGGCGGTCAACGGCGTAGGCACGCACTTGAGCGTTGGTGACCGACGGCCCCAGCAGCTCCAGCGCGTCGGCAACGTCGATATCCACCCACCGCTGCAGCACCTCGACGGCTTCCTGGACCTCGCCGTTGTCTTCCCATGTGACCGATTTGACAAATTTCGTGAGCGCCCGCTTGTGCCGCGTGAGATAGTAGCGGAACTTCCACACGAGATTTTTTTCGTCGCTGGACAACTCGCGGACCGGCGATGCGGCCATGATGGCCGTGAGCTCGTCGCGGATCTTGGCGTTGGGCCGCAGGTCCTTGTCGTGGGCGGCCGACCGCACCATGCGGCGGTATTTGGCCTCGATGGGCGTCTCTCTGCTGAAATCCGGGTCGTAAACACTCATCACCGGCTGCGGCGCGCTCTCCTCAAATACTCGCACAGGAGTGGTCAATTGGAACGACGCGGGCTCGGTATGCGCGGCATAGTAGTGGTCGTCGTAAACAATGTCATAGTCGTACAGCGGCAGCTCCACAAACAGATAGTGGCCGCTCTGGCCGCGCTGCTGAGCCTGGCGGTTGATTGCCTCGATTTTGCGGAACGCAAGATTGTCAAGCCAGTCCAGCGTGGCGATTTGGCCCGTCTGGTGCCGCTTCATCAGCTGCTCCAGCCGGTCCATGACGTTGGCTTCGCCTATTGCCGGCGTCTCGCTGTGCGGCAGCCCGTCGGCAGGCACGTCCAGCCACAGTTGCAGTTTTTGGCGGCCCTGGCGCAGTGTATCGTCTGTTTGGTCAAACAACGGCAGAGTCGTGCCGCCAAAAACCGCCAGATCGCTTTTCCCGGACGGGCCCCAAATCGTGATGGCCAGCTGCGCCGACAGCGGCAGGTCGGTGATGGCAATGGGCAGCGCGAGCCACTCGTTCCATTTGTGGGTTGTTTGTGGGCCTCGCTGGTGCGTCCATGTCGGCAGCGTTAACGGCTTGGCGTCGGCATACACCTGCACGCACACCAGCAGCGTCACGGGCGAGCGGGCGCCTTTGAACGACAGCGCGAGCGTGGGGTCCTCAATGATCTGCGACAGGGGCAATTTCGTCTGCTGGCCCTCGAGATGCCCGATTTTGATCCGCAGCGCGGTGTCCAGGTCGGTGGACCGGATATACGACAGCTCCATGGCGTGGGGATCGCTTACGGTACTGTAGGAATTGGCTTGGACTTCCTTTCACTTTTCCACTTTCCCACTTCCGCGGTCGTTTGTATCACTTCATTTTTTTTCGCTTCATTTCACTATCCCCCTATTTAAATTACTGCATTGGATTCACTTGATTTCACTTGATTGCACTTGACTTCACTATCCCATCAACGGGCCCATTCGGCGGTTCCATTTCGTATCAGAATCACTATTCCATTTTGCTTTAATGTCCATACTAGTGCTTTGAAATTTAGTTGCCAGCATAGTCGAAGCACTGTGGCACTGCACTCTTGACACTGCACTTTCCGATGCGAGCTCCAAGCTAGCTGGCTCGTACCGCCGCCCTAACCGCTGAAATATATACCCCCCGATCGCCAATTGTTCCTTAATGATCCGTCATCTCAAAACCGCGCGGATCCCCCTCAGGGCCATCCGGCACTACTCGGATACCATGTATGTGAATCCTAAGGACCCCAACGTCGATACCAAGGATTTCTTCAAGTTCCAGACCGGCCGCTGGCTCGTCAACGACAAGCAAGAGCGAGAGGCTCGCACCACCAAGTTCGACTTGGCCGGGCTGCTCGAGGTACTCAAGGAAAAGGTCGATTACCTGCAAAAGACCCCCGAGGTCAACGAGCTGGCAATTGAGACCATCGAGCCGTACTTTGAGGGCAAGCACAACAAGCTCTACAAACTGGTGCTCAACGACCGTCGCATCTACATGCTGCGGATTCCCTATGCCATTGGCCACCAGGAGTACCGCGAAAAGCGCCTGCTGTCTGAAGTCGCCACCATGGACTTTCTCAAGACCAAGCACGGCATGAAGATCCCGACCCCGGTGGCCTGGTCGGGCTCCACAAACAACCCGCTGCAGAGCCAGTACATTCTCATGGACTTTGTTGCTGGCGAGAAGCTCATGAAGTACTGGAAGCCTTGGAGTGAGGACATGACCGAGAAGAGCGCCATCATTAAGCCGGCAGTCGACTTTATTGACCAGATGCTCACTACCGACTTTACCAAGTACGGCTCGCTTTACTTTACCGAAGACGTCGCTGCCGATCTCCAATCCGATCTTCCCTACAAGGGTGAGACCGACAAGGAGCTCGTGGACCGCTGGCGGATCGGCCCCACCACCGAGAAGCGTTTCTGGAAGGGCCGCACCGTCGATATCGGCGCTCAGTACCGCGGTCCCTGGACCTCGTGGCAGGATTACATCCGCGACACTGCGGCCGTGCAAATGGCCTACATTGACGATGCCATTGCCCAGGACCCTTCGAGCCAGCTGTTCAAGAACGCCAAGGAAACTGCCGAGCGCTACTCCACGCTGGTGCCTGCCCTGTTTGAGCAGGGCGAGTACCCGCCCGAGATCTACTCGCCGCGCCTGCACAACCCGGACGTGTCGCCGTTGAACATTCTCGAGCAGGACGATATGTCCAAGTTCTGGCTGATTGACTTTGAGAACACCGCCGTGCGGCCCATGATGCTGCACGGCGTGCCGTGGTTTGTGCGCAACCCGGGTGAGCGGATCTACAAGAAGGAGGAGATCGACGTCTACGACTCGCTGCCGCCCCATGA
The DNA here is from genome assembly GCA_030563925.1 of Wickerhamiella sergipiensis. Classification (NCBI taxonomy): domain Eukaryota; kingdom Fungi; phylum Ascomycota; class Dipodascomycetes; order Dipodascales; family Trichomonascaceae; genus Wickerhamiella; species Wickerhamiella sergipiensis. The sequence continues at coordinate 600,176 of JAJMKN010000002.1, forward strand.
GAAGGCCATTGTGGACCACTACATCCGCCTGACCCAGATCGAGTTCACCTACGAGTACCTGTTCCACAAGGTCAAGCCCACGCTGTTCCAGGCTTTGAACCCCAGCGTCAAGCGCCGCCAGGAAGTTGTCCAGCGCGACCTCGACGTGAACATCGCCTCGGGCTTCCACAACGACCTCGACTATGCCATCTTCAAGCTCGGCCAGACCTGGCCCTACTTGAACCTGCAGCCGCCGCGCGAGTTCCCCGTGGACCTGAGCGACGCCGTGCTGGCCAAGATCGGCAAGGACGTCAACGCCTGGAACGCCAAGATCGCCGCCGACCCGCTCATCGAGTCGGGCGGCTATGTCTCTGCCACCGAGTTTGACAAGCTGCTGGGCGAGGGCAAGATCGAGCCCGAGGGCAACGGCAACTACAAGTACGTCGACGCTCCGGCGACTGCCTAAATCTCTAACATCTTCGATCTAGATAGTACATAGCAGCGGTTATTCCGCACCTACTTTTGTCTCTTGTGTCCCTTGCTGCCGATGCGAGTATTAAAACTCGACCTCGAGGAGGCTCGTTGTTATAGTGCGAAATTGACAATAGTAAGATTCTTTATCAGAGAAGCTGCAGTACAGAATAGTAAAATCTAAGATATCTAAACAACCAGCAGCTCGCCCGCCTTGGGCACCGGCCGGCCGGTCATGAGATTCGCCATCTCCAGCAGCGGCAGCCAGTGGATCTTTGTGGACCGCCGGTACTTGACCTCGGTCTCGTACTCCCACAGGTACCGCACAGGCGTAAGCTCGACCTTTGTGCCCACAACACCAATCACCACTGCAGTGTCGGCCATGGACTCGGGCTTGTGCCACTCGACCTTTGTGTTTTCGAGGAACTCGACGCAGCGGATGGCCTGGCGCGTTGCGCGGATGTGGTCCATCGGCGACGGCACGCCGCCCTGCTGAAGGTGGCCGGGCACGGCCTCGCGGGCGTCGAACTTGCCGTGCGACTCGGTCTCAAAGATCTGGGTGAGGTTGACGGTGGAGAAGCCGGTGGACGCACACTCGTTGCGGATCACCAGCCGGCCCGCGCGCTGGCGGCCCTGGTCCTCGGCAAAGCAGTGCCGCAGGTGCCGGATATCGGCCGCCATCTGCGACAGCGTGATGCCGTCCTCGGGCACGTACACGGCGTGAGCACCGGTGATGAGACCGCAGTACGCGGCCACAAAGCCCGAGTTGCCGCCCTGCACCTCGACGACAAACACACGGCGACGCGTGGAAGCAGCCGACTGCTTGACAACGTCGCAGTACTCGACCAACGCATTCAAACACGTGTCGGTACCCAGCGAGTATTCGGTGCCGGGCACATTGTTACTGATGGTGGCCGGCAAGCACACCATGGGGATGCGGAACGAGGGGTAAGTGCCGCGGGCCTCGTCCAGCATATGCAGCGACTTGTAAGCCTCGAAACCACCGATGATGATCAGGCCGTCGAACTGGTACTTGCCAAAGTAGTAGGCAATCATACCATAGTCCACATCGGGCAGCGAGCGGTTGGTACCGATCTCGCAGCCGCCCTGCGAAAACATGGTCTCGACTTCCAGCCATGAGATTTCGCGCACACTCTCGTGGCGCGCAAGTCCGCTCCAGCCGTTGTGGATGGTGTAGGGCTTGTGGCCACGCGCAAAGCAGTACGACGCAGCGGCGGCCACGGCGGCGTTCATACCACCGGCCGGCGCGCCAACCGCCACAATCGCGACATTCAGCTTCTTCTCGGCCGCGTGCTCGTCCTCGACCCGGTCACTGTTGGACATGATCAGGTAGTTGCGGAGATGCTCGTTGAACTCCGAGTCCCGCAGCGACCGCGCGCGCTCAAACTCGCCGGCGTCGATGGCCTCGGCAACCTTTTTGGTCTCGGCAACCGACTTCATCAGCTCAACAGTCACGATCTTGTTCTCCTTGATGCCAATCATGGGGCTGGGCGTCTCGGGCGTCGACTCCAGAATCGCGTCAACCGCCCGCGAGCCCTGCATGGTAGCCATCATGCGGTCAAACGCAACCGCAGTGCCACCGCGCTGCACGTGGCCAAAGGTGGTCACCCGGGTATCGAGGCCAATGTCGCTGAGGCCCTTGGCAACGTCCTTGCTGTGAATGGGCTTGAGGTCGGTGTCGATCGCACCCTCGGCCACAATGACAATCGACCGCCGGCGGCCAGCCGCACGGTGCCGCTTGACGACCTTTTGCATCTTCTCGATCCACACGCCGGCCTTGGGGGGCATCTCGGGGATGAACACGTAGTCGGCGCGCGTGGCAATGGCGGCCATCAGGGCCAGCCAGCCGCAGTGGCGGCCCATGACCTCGATCACAAACGCACGCGAATGCGACTCGGCGGTAGCCTCGACCCACTCGATGTTGGTGCAGATACGGTCCAGCGACGAGTAGGCGCCGATAGTGCAGTCGGTAAGCGCCATGTCGTTGTCAATCGAGCCCACAAGACCGCAGATGTACAGGTGGCGGTGCTTGTCGAGCTGCTCGTCGGTGATATCGCCGCGCTTGTGCAGCTCGGCAATCAGCCCGGGCCAGTCGCTGCGGAACAGATCCGCGCCCGTCAACGAGCCGTCACCACCGCACACAACCAGCGCATCGATGCCGCTCTTGATCATGTTGTGGCACGCCCGCAGACGGCCCTCGCGTTCCCGGAACGCCATGCAGCGCGCAGTACCAATCGACGTACCGCCAATCGACAAGTAGCCACGCACGTCGTCCCACGACATGCGCTTGATCATGTCGCCGCCCTGCACAAGACCCTCATAGCCCTCGTAGACGGCGAACACCTCGCAACCGCGGTGGATACCGTTGCGCACCACTGCCCGCACGGCAGCGTTCATGCCGGGGGCGTCACCGCCGGACGTCAGCACACCAATGCGCTTGCGAGGACCCTCTTTCTTGGTCTCATCCACAATCACCTCCACGGTGCTTGCAGGGACCTTGTCGTCCTTGGTGTACAGCTTGTCCTTGAATACCTTTTCCTCCTGGAACGGGCGGTCGATCTTGGCAGAGTCTGTCTTGGCCGAAGCGACCGCATCGCCGTTCGAGTCTTCAGCGTCGCCAGTCGAAGTGGCCGGCGGAGCAATGCTGCCCACAGCAGGCTCCTGAACAGCAGTGGAAATGGCAGTGGCAACAGTGAAACCAACAAGATTGCCTAGCGGATCAACAACAAAAATGTCAACCGCTGTGCCAATCGGAGGATTGCTCTGATGGCTGACGCCCTGGAAAGCAGCCTCGTCCAAAGACTGAACAGGGATCATTGTTGCGGGGAAAATGTCTCGCCAGTCGCAGGTCTTGTGAGACTCTTCGAGCTTGGCTATCCGCTTCGAGGCCTCATCCGAGCCCTCGCCATTGGCAGCCAGCCGCAGCTGAATGCTGGCATCCTGGCCCGAAGTGACGCCATACAGCACAAGCGTTGCTTCACGAAGACTGTCGTGGCCATGGGTAACGGTGGAGGTGTTTGTTGCTCGACGGCTCCACTCTGCATTGACTCTGAAGCCAAGCTTTTTGTAGAATTCAATGGTTTGATTGTAAAGCTCCGGGTCACTGGTGACCATGGAAGTTACGGTCAAGCCGGCAGCACGCATTTTGTTCTAGTTCAAACTGAAGGGGGATGGTGATGCGTGGGGGTAAGTTGTAATAACGGATGGAATCCTTGCTGGAATTTATTCAACTTTTTGGGGATGGGACTACATACATATAGGGTTTGGTCACGTGATGTCCGGATGCCAAGTGTTCCGGATTGCTTGAGTTTTTTCGGGGATTTTTTTGGTTAAGGGGTAGGCCCCATCTCTAGTTCACTTAACCGCGTGCTTATTTCTCTAGTTTACGGGCCCCAACACCCGTCGAAGTACCGGCACGTGTTCCTGCAAAGTCATGTCACCCGATGTTCAATCTGGCCATGGTTGCAGTTTGGGCAGGGGTCTGTCTCAACCAGCAGCCGATAAGCTTGCCGGTCGGTTGCCGGAGTGGTTTCTCGAGATTTTACCTTGAAATTTCGTATGCTGATTGTTTTTCTTGGTAAATGACCCCTGTTGGCCCCTATCTTCTTTCTCGCTTAGCACTTGCCCCTTATCATTCTTGTGGTTCCGATCAAACCGTTTTTCCATGACGTCATCCTGCCGCCGGCCATTGCTGGGACATCTGCTGGGCTCATCGCTGGGTCATCTCACCAATTGCGAGACAACAATAATTAGTTTGTGCTAGAAGATTGGAGATCAGCTACAGCTTGTAATTTTATTTAGTTTTAGGTGATTAAGTATCATCGCCGCCGCCCCGCCAAGCATAAGCGCCAGCTTATAACTCACGCCTGGCCGATATTGTCAGCAATGCCTGCTCCGCCGCCTCCACCGCCGCCTCCGCCGTCGTTTGGAGCACCTGCTCCGGGCGCTGCTCGGCCAATGGCTCCACCCGCTGGTCCTCCGGGCGGTGACGCTTCGAGAAGCGCCCTCCTTAGCGACATCACCAAGGGCTCGCGCCTTCGAAAGACCGTCACCGATGACCGGTCAGCGCCCAAAACAAACGGCAAGATCGTCGACTCCTCGGCTGCCGGTGGGGCCCGCAAGGGCGGCGCTCCGCCGGTTCCAGGCTCGGCGCCGCGCCCTCCATCGAGCGCCCCTAGCGCGCCCGAAGCGCCGGCCGTTCCGGCTGGTCCTCCGCCCGGAGCAAATCCCATGATTGCCGAACTCATGAGCAGCTCGAAATTGAGACATGTTGGCGGTCCCTCTGCACACTCCTCGGGCGGCGCACCGTCTGCGCCGCCAGCGCCGTTTGGCGCAGCCCCTCCCCGTCCCGGCGCAGCCCCTCCGCGTCCCGGCGCAGCCCCTCCTCGGCCGGGCGCTGCTCCTGCTCGGCCGGGTGCTCGCCCTGGCGCTCCCTCAGCACCGCCTCTGCCAGGCTCTGCGCCGCCTCTACCAGGTTCTGCGCCCCCGGTTCCAGGCGGTGCGCCCCCGGTTCCAGGTGCTGCGCCGCCATTGCCGGGCTCTGCACCGCGCGCGCCCTCTGGAGTACCCGCTGCTCCACCGGCCGCTCCACCTCTTCCGGGCGCTGCTCCCCCGCTGCCTGGAGCAGCGCCTCCACGCCCCGGGGCACGGCCTCCTACTGGCGCGCCAGCCGCGCCGCCGCTCCCCGCATTTGCGCCGCCCTCGACCGCCTCGTCGACTACGTCGTTGTCAGACTCGTCGGCTGCGTCCACCCCGGCGCCGCACCGCCCGTCCGCGCGGCCATCGAAATCCACAAAACCCGACCTCGCTGCGCTGGCGCAGCGCAAAAAGAAGCCGACTCCAGTGAAGCCTGGCCTCAGCGTGCCTGGCTCGGGTTTGCATTCGCGCACCCCGTCGGCGACGTCGATCTCGTCGCAGACCTCTCGGCCGCCGATCCCCGGCTCGCCAGCTCCGCCCACTCCGAGCCCGCCGCCGCCGCATGCCAAGCCGCCTGTCTCGCCGTCTCCTCTTTCGGCTCCTCCATCGGCTCCTCCGGCTCCTGCTTTGCCCGGCGCGGCGCCTCGTGCGCCCCCATTGCCAGGCTCGGCTGCACCGTCGGCGCCCGCTCCGCCATCAGCGCCTCCTAGTGCGCCGCCGCTTCCAGGCGCTTCGGCAAGAGCACCCGCACCGCCGTCTGCACCGCCGGCCGCACCGCCTTTGCCCGGTTCATTAGCTCCTAAAGGTCCGGCGCCTCCATCTGCTACGCCAGCTGCACCGCCTCTGCCCAGCTCGTCGGCCCATAAAGCTCCGGCGCCTCCGTCTGCGCCTCCGTCTGCCCCGCCGCTGCCTAGCGCGTCTGCCCCGAAATCGCCGGCAGCTCCCTTTGCATCTGCTCCGAAATCTCCGGCTGCTCCGGCTCCTCCTTCAGCCCCCGCTACGCCCCCAGCGTACTCCACAGGGTCGACGCCTGCGCCGCCATCGGCACCGCCATCGGCACCGCACAAGTCACCGTCGCAAGAAGCACGCACCGGACCTGCGCTGCGCGCACCTCCAGCACCGCCCTCCGGTCATCGTGCTCCTCCAGCGGCGCCATCTGGTCCGCCAAGCTCGAGCCGCATCGATGCATCAAGCTACACCATCAACGGCAGTAACACGCAGAAAATCACTATCGACGATAGCCGGTTTAAGTTTCGCGACCAGCAGGATCTCCCTCCGCCGCGGCAGTTTGCCGCCGAACACTTTCAGCGGACCACACGGATGTATCCTTCTGGGCGCGGCTCTACTGTGCCGCTGAACCTTAGTTTCTACTCGTAGTCGTAGGTTCTACTCGTAGTTTCTGGTTAGTGCTTCGTGCTTTTGGTAGTTTCTCGAGCTTTATTGTGTTTTCTAGTGGTTTCTGTTAAATAGACATGTTACATGCATGATCCTATGCACGATGATTAGGATACACAGATGCCAACGATAGATGCAAAAGGATGTCAGCTCAGTATACACAATACATAGTTGAATGGAGCGATTGTAAAAATAACGAGTGTAATAAATATGCTATCTAGATGCATGCGAATGCCTTGAAGTTTAAGGCATGGCCGGGGCCAGTTACATAGGAGCGCCGCCAAACTTGCCCGACTGGTAAGCCTGGAAACTTTCCATGATCTCGTTCTGAGTGTTCATGACGAAAGGTCCATAGGCAGCGATAGGCTCGTCAATGTGCTCGCCAGTGAACAGCAACAGGTCAGTGTCCTCCTTTGCCTCGATCACAACCTCAGTGCCGGGAAGGTCAAATGCAACAAGAGTGGTATCAGAGACGTTGCGGCCGTTGATCTTGGCCGAGCCCTTGCGAACAAGAATGCCAGTGGCCCAGTTGTTGGGCACGTTGAACGTAGAGACAGCTCCCTTGTTGAGGCAGATGTCATAAACGTTCATGGGCGAGTGCGTCTTGGCTGGACCAGTGGCATCCTTGTAAGTACCTGCAATCACGCGAAGACGGCCCTGGTTGTCAGGAAGCTGCACAACAGGGATGTTCTTGGTGGTCAGGCTCTGGTAGGAAGGGGGAGTGAGCTTATCCTTGGCCCGCAGGTTAACCCACAGCTGGATCATCTCAAACGGTCCACCCTCCTTGGTGAACTTTTTCGAGTGCATCTCCTCATGTTGGATACCCGAACCGGCGGTCATCCACTGGACGTCACCGGTACCAATGGTACCACCACCGCCATGAGAATCACGATGGTCAACCTCACCTTGGTAGGCAATGGTCACAGTCTCAAAGCCGCGGTGGGGATGGAAGCCAACACCACGGGGCTTGAAGCCAGGCTTGAACTCGTGGGGAGCAGCATAGTCCAACATAATGAAAGGATTGAGCTTGCGGCCAATGTCGTTGTAGCCAAGCATACCATGGACAGGGAAGCCATCACCAACCCAATGGCGGGAAGGCTTGGCGACAATATCAGCAATGTTCTTGAGATTTGAAGAAGTCATTTTTTGAGTGAAGATGATTGGGAAGAGTGAGGTCGCGGGTGTTTATATAGCAATCGAGATGCGCGCTTAACAACCTGTGCCCGGCCCCCCGCCCTGCAGATTTGTGGATCTGCAGAGTCATCCCGGACGCATGCCCGGCTCCTGAAACATAAGCAACGCATCGAGAAATTTCGGTTGGTGGGATAGCCCCACCTCGACAGTGCAGCGGTAAATTATTACGCCGGATTTTGCAGAAGCAAGTCTACACTTATTTTTAGATGCGGTATTTATACATGCGGGGAGCAAGGGCATTCTTCTTGCGCTTACAATTTATATTTACACTTTATATTTACAATTTTCGCCGCCAAGAGGCGTGCCTAGCTCTCGCGCTTGAGAGCCTCCCAGCCATCTCTCCAGCGCGCACGCCAGTTCTTGCAGTCGAACGTGGGCTTGCCTAGCTTGGTGTTGACTTCGTTATGGGCCTCGCAGAACCACAGACTCAAGTCGTCGCGGGACTTGACGGCCGGCGCATTGTCTTCCAAATAGTCGCGGAAGTCAGCTGCGCAAGGCTCGCAGGGAAACACATAGGAAAAGCTCTTAATGAAAGTATCCATGTTCTTTTGCTCCTCTTTAGAAGGCTTTTTGGGGTAGTGGGCGGCCATTGAATGCAGGAACGTCCAGGTGGACGAGCCGACCGCCTTGTAGCTGGGCGGGTCGGCCTTGTAGGGATCAGAGGAAGTGGAAGGGGGATTAGCAGTGCCCATCAAAGAACCAGCGGCCATAAAATCTTCGAGGGAGTTACAAGTGCGACAAGGTTTTCCGTCCTCGTCTAGGATGATTTTTTTGCCGTTAATGAACGTCGTCTTATAGACCATGGCTGAGTGATCAGATGATCACCACGCCACAAGTGCAAGTAGTCGGAAAATCTACGTAAATATTAATTTTGCGCCAAGCCAATTATTCCGAAAACAGCGTGCCAATTCGCAGTCCAATAATGTGATAGAATGCTCACGGGCATTCATCACATGCAGGCAATATATCACCTGAACTTGGCATGTGATCTATCACCTGCAGGAGGCCCTGCACTGTCATGCGCGGGGCTCCAGGGCAGTGGACTCAGGACTCCAGGATATGAGCGCCCGGTGTCTAAATCCAAGAGCACACGGTCGACCCAAGATTTCATGTCATTGTCACTCCAGGACATAACAGTAATAAGTAATTCAAAACAATTAATCATTAAAATTCGAAGGTGTCACTCCAGCTGGTGTCACTCCAGCCGGTGTCACTCCAGCCGGTGCACTCCAGCCGGTGTCACTTCAGCCACTGTCACTTCAGCTACTGTCACTCCAACCGGTGTCATTTCAGCCACTGAAATTCCAAACTGTCACTCCAGCCATTTCTCTGATATGAGCGAACCGTGCATGTGATCCATTACCTGCAGCAGGTCCCACTCTCAGGCGGGGGCTCCAGGGCATTGGACACCAGGACACCGGGACACCAGCGAACTACAGTATGGTAGTGGTCAATAGATACTGGACAGAATGGCTATAGTTAGTCTAGCTCAGGAACAATATTATATGCAGTTCGCTCAGCTGCGGCCGTGGAAACAAAAAAGTCTGTGGTTTGCAGCGGCCGCAGGGCCACCGGCTCGTCCGCCTGCAGCTTGATGTTGGCGCGAAGGTTCTCGCGCATCGGACGCATGAGTGCGTCGCGACATAACTCCTGCAGGTCGGAGCCAGACATGCCCTCCGTGCGGTTGATGATGGCGGCATAGTCGAAGCTGTCGGCCACCAGCGCGTCGCTGAGAATGACCTTGAGGATCTTGAGCCGCTGGGCCGGCGACGGCAGCGACACGGGGAACTTTTTGGTCATGCGGCGCAGAATCGCCTTGTCGATGTCGTTGGGCCGGTTGGTTGCGCCAAGCACCATCACGCGGCCGTCGGTGGTCAGGCCGTCCCACAGGGTCATGAACTCGCCCTTGAGCATGGCGGTGGCCTCGTGATCGGTGGATGCACGCTCGCGCAGAAACGAGTCGATCTCGTCAATAAACACAATGCAGGGCCCCAGCTTCGTGGCCAGCGAGAAGATGGCGGCCACGATCTTGTTGCTTTCGCCAAACCACTTGTCCAAAACGGTCGACATTTTGATGTTCAAAAAGTTGGCTCCGCTTTCCTTGGCCAACGCTTTGGCCAGCAGCGTCTTGCCGCAGCCCGGCGGGCCGTACAGCAGCACGCCTTTCGGGGCCTGCAGCAGCTTCGAGTAAGCGGCAAACAAATCCGGTCGCATCAATGGATACAGCACGGCCTCCGACAGCTCCTCGATGATATCCTCGAGGCCGCCAATGTCCGCGAAGCCAGTTTTGATGTCGCTAGGCCCCACGACGTTGGCCAGCAGCGCCGTCTCGTACTGGTCGAGGTACTTGAGGGCGTCAGGATTGGCCACCTGCAGGCGTTTAAGCGACTTGTCGGCCCGCTTCTTGGACTCCTGCGACACCGCGGGACCGCCCGATTTGTCGAAGAAGTAAGACAGCACATAGTACATGGACGCGCTGGCGCCGACCAGAAACGCCAGGTCGGCCAGCATCCGGGCATCGAACCGTCTCGACATTACTAATGGAGAGCGCGGGCGCGCTGGGCCGGCTCAAGCAGCTGGCGGAGGAATTGGAACGCGACGACGCTGTACTGCACGCGCGCGTGGCCGAATTGGAGTCGGAAAACCGGGCGCTTCGGCAGTCGATTGATGTGCTGCGGGAGCGCCGTCGAAAGGACCGCGCGGCGGTGGACGCCTGGCGCACGCGCGTCGCTGAGCTCACTGCATTGGCGAGCGCCGCGCCGGGCGCGCGCAATTCGGCTCAGAGACCTTCTCGGGGAGCCACTCAGGCTTCGGCTCAGACTTTCGCTCAGAGAGTCGGCGCTGATCTCCGAGCGCCTTCAGTACCGCGCAAACGAGCGCGCTCAGGGTCGGAATCAGAGCCTCAATTCGAAGTCAAACAAGAAGAATTAGAGCCAAGGTCAGAGCCTGAACCAGAGCCAGAGCCAGAGCCAGAGCCAGAGCCAGAGCCAGAGCCAGAGCCAGAGCCAGTGCCAGAGCCAGTGCCAGAGCCAGTGCAAGTGCAAACAGAAGTGCGAGCAGAGTTTCCGAGTGATGCCACTACGGTTCTGCCTTCGGATTCTGTACAGTCGCAGAATGTGCCCTCGGATCCTGTACAGGACGTGCCTTCGGATCCCGTGGAAGCATCGCAGGATGTCCCATCTAGTCCTCCTCTTGCCAACCGGCAATGGCATCCAAGCGACTTTATTGTCAATCCTAACTACTCGCACGCCTATACAGAGGTCGTACGAGGTAAACAACGACAATGCATCCAAGGCCACGACTGTGCCGACTGCGCCAAGTTCTACTCGATTTTGGGCACAAAAGCCATCCAGAAAACAAGCAGACACCGCCAAGAATGGAAGCGCCAAGACACCCCTGCTGGGTTCTGGCGCAGCGACTTTGCCGATACGCAGGAACACCTGCAGGAAAAGCACGAGCTGGCGGCACAGCGGGATGGCGAGGCGCGCACGCGCCTTTCCGAAGCCCTTATCAATGGGCGTTATTTATTTAGAGACAAACAGCTACGCGAGCTGGCCGCTCACAAGGCGCAGCTCTGATGTAAAGGTAACCGATAGCATAACCCCTAAGTTACATGAATTAAGTTACTTACGAGTGGCACCAACGTAGATGAGGCACCCATGAGAGAGAGACAGAGTCAGAGACAGAGGCTAAGTGAAACTTGATTTATCAAAAACCGCGGCAATCTCTTGCATCTCGCGCTTTCGCACAGCATCGCTCTCACTTCCAGACGGTACAAGCGTCCTGAACGCCAGCTTCTGCAAACTGTTTCTGCTGAATGTCGCATAGCTGCGCGCCCCAACATCATACTCGACTTCTCGAGGCGCTCCCTCATCCGATACCACGTTTTCTATTAAGTAGCGGCTGCGCACAAGAAAAGCAAGCTTCGCCGTCACATCCGCATGCTGTTGCGCGCCTTCGTCGCCGTATGGAATCTGCAGCCCATCCGTGATTTGCTGGGGTGAAACAGGCGCACCGTGGAATACAATCAGCATGCAACAAATACCAGCAAGACCAATCACCTCGGCTTCCGGCGCCGGTAGGTGAGGCGCCACCAGCCGCTGCAGAGCCGGCTCAAGCAGAGAAACAACCACATACGCCTGCTCAGAGCCCAGCTGCACGGTCTTGAGATCAAGTCCAAAGTCGTCTTGCAGAATCTTGCAAGCCCGTGGAATTGCCTTCGCTAGGTTCACGCCTCTTGAAAGAGCAAGATCCTGTCGCAATGCCGCGCGGCGAACGAGCCGGCCGTCGGCATGGCAGTTTATGGCATACCGTGCGATCGCATAAGGCAGATGGAAGCCGGCCACGATGGGGTTTGCTTCTGATCCAGGCGCATCGGAATCGTAATCATCTGAATCGCTCCCGTCCAAGGCACCCACCGGCATTCACTGGGTATGTTTTATGTTCAGATCGAATTGCAGACCCTCAAATGAAATCCAAAACCTAGGAATCAACACCCTGACTCAGCGCTGACCGACCTGAGCGCCAAACTCTAATTTCACAGAGCTGACACAAGCACCGTTTGTTTGGAAGCCAGCGCGTACTAATCACGTGCTCCCATTAATTGATTCGCGTATGGTGGATATCGTGTATATCGATTCGGATCCGCCCGAAGACATGCAAACAGATGGCAATGTCATTTCGCTTCTGAGCTCGCCAGACAAGTCCATTTTCCACCTTTCCAGTGATAATCTCGAGCACTCATATTCTGACTGCGAGATTGTTTCTCAGCAGCCAGTGCTTGAGCCGCTTGAGCCGCTAGAGCCGCTGCCACTGGAGGCCTCGCTTTCCAAGCCGGTTGCTGTTGAATCGCAAAAACGTTCCTACGATGCGTTAAGTCCTGTGAATGTTGCTGCAAAACGCACTCAATCGGCCCCAGTTTTGTCGCCTATTACTACGAGAAAGAACCAATCTTCAGAGCGGTTTGCCTTTCTCGCTTCCAGCCCTGAAAGCCCAAGCCGTAGTCTGAATCCTCTTTCGGAAAGAGGTGGATCTGCGAAGGGATCTATTAACAAGCAGAATGAGTTTTCCCGAGACTTTGATATTGCGCCTTCTTCGCCTCTCGCTGATTTAGTGCTCAACGACCCGGAATCGCCGGTGCGCAATTGCCCAGACTCGGTGCCTTCGTCGCCTCTTGCTGATTTGGTGTTGAATGAACTCGAGGCGAAGGCTGGTGGTTCAATGGAGGCTCCTGCTAGCTTTGGTACAGCCGGTACAGTTGGCACAGTTACAGTTGGTACATCGACTACAGGTACTACAGATAACACAGCTGTTGCCGCTAATCCCGAATCACCTACCCCTGCGCGACGTTCAAAAACGACGGGCTCGTTGCCGCGAGCTAATTTGATTGCAACCAAGAAACCAAAAGGCAAGAAAGTAAAGGCGGTCAAGAAAATGACGGACCGCAAAGAGACTGCGAAGTCGATGATCTGTGAAATCGAAGGCAGTTTACCTATTGCCAGTGACATCGAGAAGGCGTTGAGCGAGGCCGAAATCAAGTCAAAGTTCACCAACTCGCCCAAATATGACGGGCTGGTGATCCACCTCTCTCGCACTGCGTCGGACACGTTTGATGAGGAACAGGACATGTTTGTGCCTGCCGCGACTCATACCGAGCATGAGACGACGGCAATTGCCATTATGGATGCCAAGGTGTTTCTGGAGATCCTGCTGGATGAGACTAAACATGACGCCTACTTTGACAACCTACAACAGTCCATTGCCGCGCCCACAGTGCTCTACATAGTGCAGGGCATCCAGGCCGCGATCAAAAAAAGCATCAACGAGCACAACAAGGTCGTGCAAACCCGTGCTCGGGCCTATATGGGCGGGCAACAGCAATTGGCGCCGTTGGCACCGCTGAAAGCTGTCAATCATGAGGTGATTTCGGCCGCGCAGACGAAATTGCAGGTCCAAAAGGGGGTCCGGGTTATTTATAGCGCCAACACTGCGCAAACTACAGAGTGGGTCGTCAATTTGGTCCAGGACGTGAGCCTGGCTCGCTATCAAACTAAGTACTCGGAACAGCCGACTGTCAAATCGGGAAAGACCGATGCCGATTGCGTGGTCGAGACCTTGGCGAAAATCAAAATGATCACACCATCGGTGGCCACCCGCATTCGCACAGAATTCCCAAACATGGGGGCCCTGCTGCGGGAGCTGCACCGAGAGGGTCCGCCGGCTCTCACTGATAAGGGAGTAGTCGGCGACCGAATGGCATCGTCCATGCACGCTTTGCTATGTGCCACCGATCCAGATCAGCTTGTTTAACGCCGAGGCAATAATCGGTCTTTGTTGGCCCGATGGGGTAACACAGCAACCCGCCATCGCGGGGTGGCTGGTTCCACATGCATGAGCTATGCATGTCAGCACGGACCTGGCGATCTTTGCACGGACGGGAAATTCGCATTCTCCGTGGCTTAAATGCCGAAGTTTTTAATTAATTTATTTTTTTATCATTATTCAATCGAGAATAAACCGAATCGGCACGGCCGTTTTTGCTATGAAGCACCTGGAACAGCTATGGACGTGCGCTGGAAGATTTCGTCATAACCGTGCATGCATGCATCGTGCATATCCAGCCACTTTTTCCTGACTAGGAAACAAGACGTGCAGGAGACATATATAGCGCACGGACCCACCTGGTAAGAGCCACCTGCGAATTCTTTTTCCCTTGCTTGGTGTTGCAACCGTTCCTTAGGATCCATCCATTCTTTCTTGCGTCGTCGTCACTCTTTTGACCTTCTCCACATTCCTTTACATTCATTCCCTTCTTTCATTCTTTTGAACATTATACCCGTCGCAAAAAAAGATTTGTCCTAATGTACTCGACTTTGCTCACCACTCTTTTCGCTACTCTTCCTCTGGCGGCTGCCTTTGATGCCAATGCCAATGACAATGTTGCCGTCTACTGGGGCCAGAACTCCGCCGGAGGCCAAGGCACCCAGCAGCGTCTGAGTTACTACTGTGACTCGGATGCCAGTGATATTTTCCTCGTCAGTTTCCTTAACGTGTTTAAGTCCACTGGCGGCCTGCCTTCGTTGAACGTCGGCAATGCCTGCGAAGGCACTTACTTTTCGGGAACCAACCTGCTGCAGTGCGATACCATTGCCGCCGACATCAAGACCTGTCAGTCCAAGGGCAAGAAGATCTTGCTGTCGCTTGGCGGTGCTGCTGGCTCTTACGGTTTCGACTCTACTGCTGATGCTCAGAGCTTTGCTGAACAGGTTTGGGATCTGTTTGGCGCAGGCACTAGCGATACCCGTCCGTTTGGTGATTCCATCATCGATGGCTTTGACCTTGATATCGAGGGCGGCTCGTCGAACTACTACTCCGACTTTGTGGCTCGTCTCCGCGAGCTGTATGCCACCGATAGCTCCAAGGACTACTATGTGTCTGCTGCTCCTCAGTGCCCCATCCCTGACCTGATGCTCAACTCTGCGTTGACGAATTCGGACATTGACTTTATCTTTGTTCAGTTCTACAACAACTACTGTGGCATCAACTACTACAACACTGACAACTTCAACTTCGGCGACTGGGATACATTTGCCAAGACCCAATCCTATAATAAGAACGCCAAAGTTTACCTGGGTGTTCCGGCCTCTGCTTCTGCCGCAAGCCTTGGATACGTCAGTGTTGACACGGTTAGTGAGGTTTCCAAGTCTCTCCAGAGCAAGTACTCGTCGTTTGGCGGTGTGATGATGTGGGATGCTTCCCAGGCCTGGGCTAATAACGACTACGCCGGTGCCGTCAAGGCCGCCATTGCCGACGGTTCCAGTGCGGCCACCACCACGTCCACCACTTCGACTTCCTCTTCCACCACCTCTACGACTTCGATCTCTTCTACCACCTCTGTTGCTCCTGTGGCCGCGACCTCGACCTCTTCGACCTCTTCGACCACCTCGAGCACTGAGTCGTCGACTTCGGAATACACCACTATTCCCTACGCCTCTACCTACAGCTTGTCGTCGTCGTCGTCGGATGAGTCCACCAGCACCACGACCATTACCACTACTGATACGACCATCACCATTACTCTGGGAGCGACGACTCTCACTACCGCTGTGCCTGTCTCGACTCCCTCGAGTGACGTTGTTTCGACTGAGAGCGCTACGACCTCGGTCACCTCGAGCGCAGCCCCGAGTGCCAGCGCCTCTGATGTTGAGTCTACTCCTCTGTCTTCGGTGCCGGCCACTTCGAGCGTTCCTATTTCGAGTGACGTTATTTCCGGTTCGATTATCTCGAGCGATGTGACTCCCAGCGATGTGGCTTCCAGTGATGTGGCTTCGAGTGTGGCTACCAGCGATGTGGCTTCTAGCGATGTGTTTCCCTCGACTGTCGTTTCGAGCTTCGTGTCGAGCGACTCTGTCTTTTCGGACATCGCTTCTGCCAACGCCACCAGCAAAGCGAACCTTGTCAAGCAGCCTGTTGCTACCATCTCGTCTGACCTTGCCTCTAGCACGGTGTCTTCTGCTGTTTCCAGCATCACCTCGGCCCCTGCTTCGACTGAGTCTCCGTCTTCTGATGTGTCTAGCGACGTCTCCTCGGCTATCGCCAGCGAGCCTGCCTCTGAGAGCTCGATTGGGTCTTCTGTCTCTTCGACTGAGTCTTCGGTCTCTTCGGCTGAGTCTTCGGTCTCTTCGGCTGAGTCTTCCGTCTTTTCGGCTGAGGCTTCGACCGTCTCTTCGGCTGAGGCTTCGGCCGTCTCTTCGGCTGTTTCTTCCACCGAGTCTTCCGTGGTCTCTTCGTCTGAGTCCTCGACCGAGTCTTCGACCGAGACTACCTCTTCGACCGAGTCTGTCTCATCGCCTGAGCCTACTTCGACTACTTCTTCGGTTGTGGCTTCTTCGACCGAGGCCGTCTCCACGACCGAGGTGCCTTCGACCACTTCGACCGAGGCTTCGGCCAGTTCGACTGAGACTTCGACCACTTCGACCGAGGTATCGACTACTTTGACCGAGGCTTCGACCACTTCGACTGAATCTTCGAGTTCCTCGACCGAGGCTTCGACCACTTCGTCTGAGTCGGCAACTTCGTCCGAGCAGGCCACCTCGTCCGAGTCGACCACTGCCAGTGAGCCTGCTTCGACTGAGACCGCTTCCAGTGAGGCCGCTTCGACTGGTTCGGTCTCGACTACCTCTGTCGAGTCAGAGGCTACGCCTTCCAGCTCCAGCACTGACGCAGTTACCTCGGCTGGATCTAGCGCTGAGGCCGAAACCCCTTCTGCCACCAGCACTGCTGAGCCCAGTTCGTCTGCCACATCGTCCGAGGAGGTGGCTGCAACCTCTTCTGTTGTTCCTGAGACCACTGCCGAGACCACTGCCGAGACCACTGCCGAGACTACTGCCGAGGCTACTGCCGAGGCTATCCCCAGTGCCGAAACCAGTTCTGAGGCTTCGTCCAGTACTGAGGATGCTCAGCCCACGGAGACTCCTTCCTCCAGCAGCTCGTCTCCTGTGACTGCGCCAGAGGAGACTGCGTCGTCTGAGGCTGCTCCTGCCTCTGCCGCCGAGACTGTTCCGGCCACCTCTACTGAGGTGGCCTCGACTGCTGCGGTCACCAACGCGACCACTGAGGCTATCAGCCCTGAGCCTACCGCCAGCTCATCGAGTGCCGAGGTTACTGAGGCTGCCACCTCCACTGCTGAGAGCAGTGCGGCCATTACGGAGGCTCCCTCCACCACCGAGTCAAGTGCGAGCCGCACCACGTCGGACGAGTACACTGCACCCACTTCGGCGGCCACCTCTTCCACCAACCCCAAGGATGGTGAGGCGTGCGCTACTGATGGTGAGATGGTGTGCTCTGGTACTGGCTTTGCGACCTGCGACCACGGCAAGTGGCTTGTGCGCAGCTGCGGCGCCGGCACTGTGTGCAAGCAGCCCAGCCCTGAGGTGCTGTTCTGCGGCTACCCGGACCGCAAGCGGTCTGCGAGTCCTCGCCTGAGCCGCCGCGGCGTTGATAGCCTGAGTGCCGACGTCATTGCTGCTCCCTACAACTCCACACATTTCCGCGGCACCGTGCGGGCACATGCCAGCAGCACGACGCCAATCGGAGCCAACTGGGAGCTCAGCTTCACGGTTGCCGGTGGCCCTATTGTGAGTGTCGACCGCGGAACGCTGTTAGGCAACGGCACTTCGTGGGCGATCACCGCGCCGAACGGCGAGCCTGAAAAGAACATGGCCATTGAGGTGGGCATCTGGGGCAAATACGACACCCAGAGCTAATCCGCTTCCGCATATAGTATAGTATTTAGTTATTGTTTATGATCACTTCCAGTCCACAGACTAAGTGTGGACACTAGTCTAGCAGATGCAAGCGCAAAGGAAAAGTGCAAAGGAATTTACGGAGAATAGAGTAGCTGTGCTACCGAAGAGAGTCAGGTAATGCCAGAATACGTCTGAATATGGCCAAAACACATGATTGGGCCTACGTGATAGTTTTTTGGGGGGGGG